>CM053569.1:66560164-66883888 GCA_028646485.1 Cryptoprocta ferox
GCCAAATGCAAAATAAATAAACCTCTCTTCTTCCCACAGCGGTGCACGGCGCAGCCGCTTTCATCCGCCGCCCCGCGCCCCTCGGACCCGCAGCCGTATCCGCCGCCAGGCTGCCCGCGGATACGGGCTTGGATACAACCTCGGGGAAGCCCAGACGGGGGTTCTATTGAAATCGGCAGAGCCGCGCTCCCCTCAGCTTCCTCCGCCCCCGACACGACTCCTTAAGACAATAGGACAGCGGGGGCGGTCTGATCCCAAGTCCAGGCAGCTCCGTCTAGCTCAGGAGCACAAAAGCTACCCGAGGAGCGCACGCCCCCTTCCTGCCCACTGCCTGGCGGCGCCGCGGCCACCGCCCCAGGCGCGCTGCGCGGACGCGCGGGCCCCACGGCCCCCAAGGCCCGGCTGGCACGCCGCGCCCGTGGCCTTGGGCCCGCTCAGGCCTGCCGTGTGCTCCGCCAGCGCCTGGGAGAGGGCTAAGCGCACGCACCGCCCTTCCCCCAGGGCAGAGCGTGTCCTCTCCTTACCCTCCCCTTGGAGACCAATGTCAAACCCCGGTCTGCAGGCTAAAGCTTTTGGAGTGTTTAATTTTGGAAGCCTTGTTGACTTTAAGGAGCCCAGGAATCATGGAGTGCTATTGATTCCGGGGGGCTGGGGGCGGGGGGGGGGGCGGGGAGGTAGATTATCTGGTTTCTAGGCCAAGACCTGGCCCAGGCGTAAAAACGCGTTTTGGTAAATATTTCAAGGACCAACGATCAAGTATACACCAGGCATCGAGGCCTCAGAACAAAGCATCATACCAAGCCTTGGGCAAACACAGTCCATCTGCAACAGGCTCATAAAGGCCTGGCTGAGGCTTTGGGAGGGGTGGGGGAAAGGGTAATATAGGAAACACGCTATGGCCAAAAGATGAAAAATGGGCCTAAATTTTGGTCTAAGGCCTCTGGCCCTCTTCCAGTGGGACGTATTAAAATCAGTATCAGGGGTGATACAGCAGGCGCTGCTGGAAGGGCTCATTCTCCTGACATAGCCACCCAGACAGTTGGCGAGCTGCCCTGCTCCACCCATCTCTGATCTCACCACAACACGTAAGCATCTGGTACATTCATCATCTTCTCTGGGGCACGAATGCATGCTTAGGACGTAGATAATTTAGCAGGGGTATATGTGTGTATTCTCATGCAGATAAGACAATTATTTCATAATAGAAATGGAACCTGAATCATCTTTGCCTGACTTTTGATCCTGCCAGGGCTGCAGAAAAACACTCGCTGATACGTTCGATAGTCAGGAAATGGGAGCCCAGAAGGAGAGAGAGATTACAGGCCACTCCGTGCGTTTGCCACCACGGGCTGTGATCTTACCCCTTTCTTGTGCATATCCGATTTCACAGGGAAAAAGGAAAAGGCAAATGAGAGACAAAGAGGTCCCCACCCAGCAGGCACACATTTTCCACACTAGCGTATAACTGGAAAATAGAACAGTCATGCAAATAAGGCGAAAGCGTATACACGACCAAATGTTGTGGGGGGAGGTGACAGAGGAAGACAGTGAAGAAAGAAAGAAATTTTTGTAAAAATGACTTCTCATTATAACTTTCTTTGAGTCTGATCAGGATCTCCCCACCTTGTTTCATTTCATGATGAGTAAGTACGTAGAGAAATAGACATAGAGATAAATGATGTTCTACTTGAGATTTAAACTCAGGAAATGGCAGACTCTGCATTCCTTGTTTAATTCCACAGCATCAAACCCTTAGTAGAAATACTACTTGTAATTTTTTTTTTTTTTCTGATCTAACTGGGCAAGAATTGGAAGATGTAGGGGAACAAGGAAGGAAGTTAAGTGGGATATGTGAGAACAGGTTTATCTCAGCTTGAACTGAGCGAGCTCTAAAGAGAAAGAGGGGCAGGAGGCATGCCATTGAGTCTGCCATATCCCATTGGTAATCAGGTGGCACTGTGTGCCCAAGAGAGCCTGGGTGTTTTCTAAGAAGGGGGGTATGTGTTGCGAAGTACAAGCTTATTTGAGGGAAACCAGTACCCAACCGATTTTTTTCTGGGCAATCATAAATTAGGCGTTTATTGCTTGGGAGATAACTTTTGCCTGCCTTGTGCTTAGAGTAGTTTCCATCAAAGTTTAAAGTTAGGAAGATGTGGCCAATGTAAAAGGTATTTCATTTTAATTGATATCTTTGTCTTGCATATATGGGATATAACAGTCCCTTTGGCTCAGTTCTGATCCTCCCCTGTAAACCTTTGCAGATGTCACAGCTTTGTCAACACGGGAGGGTGATTATGAACTTTTATCCAGATAAACTTAGGGGTGCTTGACTGATGTGTCAGAAATCTTTTGAATTTTTGGTCCTGTTTTGGATCAACTTACTGCCCTTTCAGCTGAGCTGTAGAGAAATGAATGGCCTCTGGGGAGAGTGATCCTTACACACCTCTTTCATTTGCCACTGACTGCTACGCAAAGATAGCCACCTGTCATCGTTTGGCACCAATCCATCAATCCATCCCATTCTCTTGGAGCCGTCTGGGTGTCTCCCGTTCCTCGGGACTGCTTAAGAGTCCTTCCTCACAAGCTCGGCCATTGATTACAGGCTGCCTTTGGAAGAGGTGTAAGTCAAGATTACAGCATGATCATAGAAACTGTGTGTGCTCACTGGAACAAAAGGAAAAAGAAATAGAAAAGCAGGTGCCAGGGTGGCTCAGTGAGTTAAGCGTCCACTCTTGATTTTGATTCAGGTCACCAGCTCACGGTTTATGAGTTCAAGTCCTGCTTCAGGCTCTGTGCTGACAGTATGGAGCCTGATTGGGATTCTATCTCTCCCTCTCTCTCTGCCCCTCCCCTGCTCTCTCTCTCTCTCTCTCTCTCAAAATAAATAAATAAACTTTAAAAACTTTTTTTGAAGAAATAGAAAAACATTTTAAAAGGGAGAGAATCATTTCTATTTCTGAAGTGTACCCATCCCGCAGATTCTATAAGATAAGATAGCCCTTTAGAAGCCTTCTTTGTTCAGCCAAACTGGGAGTAAATTTTTCTTTCTCTGAAATGCCACGGTATTTATTCATTTAACAATTGTTAAATGCTTACTAAGTGTCCGGCACTTTATACGCATATTTATTTTTACCAATAACTCTGCAAGGTGACCATTATTATCCATCCGTTCCCATCCCTAGCCTGCACACCATTAAAACAATTTTTTTAATGTTTATTTATTTTTGAGAGAGAGAGACAGAGCGCGAGAGGGAGAGGCACAGAGACACACAGAATCCAAACCAGACTCCAGGCTCCACGCTGTCAGCACAGAGTCCAATGCAGAGTTCCAACTCACAAACCGTGAGATCATGACCTGAGCCACCAAAGTCGGATGCCTAACAGACTGAGCCACCCAGGAGCCCCCTTAGGCCACTATTTTAAAGATGGAAAAATGGAGGCCAAATAAGCTAAATAACTTGGTAATGATCATGCTGCTAGCTGAGAAGAGTCGTAGTTCAAACACAGGTCAAAATCAGACAGAAGATCTCACTCTTTCTATGGAAAAAAGTTGGCTGAGCTTTCTGCGTCACAGGGGTCCCGGTCTAATGGAGGAGATAGAATTTATTTGTATATTTTATTTTTAATTACCACTTTTTAACAACAAGTCTCATATTAGACAATTGGCTCCCGAAAACCAAACTCTGTGCCAGATAATGCCTATCTTCTTAGGGACTATACAGCCATGCGCAGCAAGTACCTTGCAAGCACTCAGTAAGGGAGTGATGAATAGATCGGCGAATAGGGAAGGAATGAGTCAATAAATAAATATACTCCACGAAGGATCATTGCCCACTTCAGTTTGCTAGTTTCTTTCCAAACATAGTGTATGATAAATGTGTTTAAAATACTGTCATTGTTTTAGAAGCTATTAGAAAAAGCCAGTGAAAGGAAATCTGAAAGCCTATGGTTTATATACCTACAACTACTAACAGGTCACACCACTGACTACGAGCATAGAAATTATAAGTGCAAGCAGTCCAGAAAATAGCAACGTATTAGACAATTTGTCTAATATTCAAGGGGACTGTAAAATGTTTTTTCCTGAAGCAGAGGACATATATCTGATTCTGCCTGAACTTGGCAACCAAGTAACTAACAAAGGAACTGAAACTTTCAAGGGTTGTGTTCAGAAATTTTTACTTCAGAGGTAAAGCCCAATGATATATTTTTTATCATAAATATAATAAATGTAAAAATCAGATGAAAGGAATTCTACTCAGAGGAAGAGCTAAAAACTACCTTATCAATATTATCAATAAATGATAGCCAAATACCAAAAAATGTGCAAACTTCAATGAAGGAAAGCCTTATCATTTCAGTTGCTATTTGTTATTCCTTTTCACTGAGCTTGATTTTCCTAGACATTTGAGATATTTGACCTAAAGACAATAGCTAAGCAGTTCTAACTTGGAAGAGAGTTTGTTTACCAGCAAACATATATTCATGGTGCTTAGTGTCATTTTATTTTATGTTATGATGTGAGCTGGGAAGTATGATTTTATTTATCGCATGAGCCATCATAATTAAAACCCTTTTGGTGCTATATATGGAAAGCAATGAACGGACCCATCAGATGTGTTTAAATCTCCATTCTAAACTTCAATACTCTGAATGAAGTTTTTGCAAATTTAATTTGTCACCATTTTGAATGCATCTTTCTGAGTCTGTCCTTCTTTTTTAAAGTGAATTTGATAACCTGACTACATTAAGGAGGGTTTGTTTTTTTATGTATGTTTATAAAAAGAGCGTTACCAAACCTAATATTCAACCCAGGTGGATCATTAAATTATAGAACCTCTACAAATTAAAACATACCTTTAAAACATCTTCAACCAAGAGAGATAGTACAGGTACTTGAGAAACTACCAAAGAAGTACTTTATTTACTTTTGGTATTTTACATGAGAAACATGGGTGTGGAATTTATCCCCACAGATGAAGGCCGAAGTGGCAGGAATAGACAAGATTACCAAAGAAGAAAGTATGAAGGAGGGAAGGGGACAAAGCATAAAAGCTCAGAGGAAATTTCTCCAAATGGGTGTTGAAGGCAGTGGGCGGAGCCGAGGACACCAAAGGACAAGCCAGGGAAGGTGGAGGTGAATTGGGTGGTCCAGTCAGTAGAACAAGCAGCAAGGTGCACCAGTCACTCTGGGCACTGGAATTTAGTAGACTAGGGAGAAGGTGGTGCCAATTGTTGGCATCTGGGCAAGCTGACACATCTCCCATGACACATTTACACGTCTTCATATGAGGTCTCTCTCAACAGGCTGGAAGAGGAGATAATATTGGCATGATGGTTCTTCTGTGAAGTTAAACACAAACACTGACAAATAGAAACCATACCCTTTAGATGGGTTTTCTTTTTTAAAGATGTGTCAGTATACCTTAAAGGTTATCAAATACATAGTAAAATATATAAACAACAAATAACTTCATATCTATTCATATACATATACGTAGCTATGAAAATGCCTTATTAAGTAACGTTCTTTGGCCAAAATAAAATGCAAGGAAGTGACACACAAGATATGGGAGTAGTCCAAGGGCAAGTGAAATTCAGTGTGTATATTGTAATATGCTAAATACTGTCCCCCCAAAGGATCTATGTTCTAATCCCTGGAATCTGTGAATCTTACCTTATATGCAAAAGGACGTCACAGATGTGATTAAATTAAGGATCTTGAAATGGAGAAATTAGCCTGTATTATCTAGTGGACCCTAAGTGTAATCACAAGGGCCGTTATGAGAGCAAGGAGGAAGATTTGAGTAAAGAAGGAGAAGAGGGAGGAAGGGATGTGTCAATGGAAGCAGGAAGGTTGGGGGTGAGGTGAGGAAAGGTCCACAAGCCAAGGAATACAGGCAGCCTCCAGACTCCGGGGGAGTCAAGGATGCAGATTCTCCCTTTGAGCTTCCAGAAGGAGCCAGCTCTGTGGACTGGCTAACCTTGATGTTAGCCCTGTTTCCAGACTTCTGACTTCCATTCCTGCAAGAAGAGAAAAATTTGTGTTCTTTTAAGTCACCAAGTTTGTGGCCATTTGTTATAGCAGCAGCAGGACACTAATGCGAATGCTTCTTCGGAAAAATATTCACACATATAGCACGATATACCATCACATGTTTTTCTCTAGGGGGGAGAAATAAACCAGGCATGCCTGCCAGGCTCTGTAATGGATGTTCCTTGAGTGGAAGCCTTTCTCTTTGTCCTGCCTGTTCCTCTGCACACAGCTGGGGTAGGAGTGTGGTCACAGGTCAGCAGCAGCACCGGGTTCTGTGGGACAGGGAGAGGGAGGTGTGAGGAGACCTGATGAAGCTGGTTGAGAAAGAGGAGGCGGGGAAGCTGCCAGGTGCAGATCAAAGCAGAAGGGGCCCCAGCAACAGGCCACTTTTTGTTTGGGGCTCAGAAGAGTTCCTTCAGGCTCTGGCTCCAGGAGCATATGCTGAGGTCAGCAAGCACTGCACAGGAAGATGGGAAAAGCACCAGAAATGCTGGAAGCCTTGAGAAAATGTGCTGCTTCGTCTTGAATTATCATCAAAGTGCTTGTTGTCCTCAGGAATAG
Source organism: Cryptoprocta ferox (assembly GCA_028646485.1). Taxonomy (NCBI): domain Eukaryota; kingdom Metazoa; phylum Chordata; class Mammalia; order Carnivora; family Eupleridae; genus Cryptoprocta; species Cryptoprocta ferox. The sequence continues at coordinate 66,566,763 of CM053569.1, forward strand.
TATTGACAATAAAACAAAAAGAACTTTAGGAAACTCACGATATAATTTTTCTCGAAATAACGCCTCCAGCCCAGTAAGCAAGCCTCCACAATGACCTGCCAATGCTCTCGAAGGCCCGGAGGATGACACTAAAATTATAAGGGTCGTGTGTACACAATGTGATGTGTGTGTTATGATCACACAGTATGAAGTATGTATGAAAAGCATGTGAGGGGATAAAACCACCCACAGAAAGCTTAGAGAACTAGGAGAGGAAGTGGCAGGCACTGCCTGGAACGAGAGGACACAGCATTCAAGGGCAGGCAGAACAAAAGACACTCGAGGAGAAAGGAACCACCGAGAGCCTGGAGGGAAAAGAGGGGTGTGGTGGGAAGTCTGAAGGCAAGTAGGATGGATGCTGTCAGAGGCAGAAGACAAGGACAGAACAAATGACAGTAGCAATGAGGGAGTCACAAGAATGTAATTTTCAAAGGGTGCTGGGAGCAGAGCCAGGGAGCAGGGGTGGGGGGAGTGAGAAGCAAGCTGGGAGAAAAGAAAGGAGGTGCCTGACCAGGTGGTGAGGAGCAGAGGGAAGACCAGTCCCTGTGGCTGAGTCAAGATGTCCCACACCTGATGTGCCCCATGTTGTAAAATGCACCCTAAGAAATGTATTAGTATTAACAAATACGCACGTGTGCAAATGATTTACTTTCAGAGGGAGGCAGGAAGGAAGGGATGGACACGTTAGAGAGGACTAACTATCACTTATTTACATTCTGAAATAATTTCTGGAAATAGTGAAAAGTTGGAGCTGATGCAGTGAGAATTGCTCATGACCCTCCTTTTAGAGGAATCCTTCTGACTGCACCGTGGAAGAGGGAAAATGGAAATGCAAGATGGGTTAGGAGGCTGTTGCAGGTAATCCCGGAAGGTGATGAAACAGAGCCTAATCATAGGCTGAGGAGAAAGGGAATCAGGGATTTACCAGGGCTCTGGGAGGGGCTGCGGTGAGGAGATGAAGGAAGCACCCAGGCCACAGGATGGAGGATGCAGACTCGGGGAGGGGCTTGGCCTCTGGCAGAGGCTAGGCTCCACTGGGTAGAGGTAAATTGCAGGTAGAAAGTAGGAAGTGACAGAAAGCACCGGATGACCTCAGATTTCTCAGTGAGTCACCAGGCGAGGCTGTCTGCTGAGAGTGAGGGGGAAGGAGTTAAGAATGGGTGTTCAGAGGAGTGCTGAGGTCTATAAATAGTCTTCTGATTAGCGCTAAGGAGTGAGAGTGTGAGTCTGTCTGGGGCCTTAGAAGCCTGACTGCAACCACTCGCTGGGTACCAGACACCCACTCAGTGTCTGCTGCTGGCGGGGTGAGCTCCCACAGAGACAGGAGAGACAGGCGCAGTTCATATGCCTGACTCACAGGGCTGTGCAACCACGGAAGTCTTAGCCATACTTAAATAGTAAGACCTCAAAGAACTATTGATTCCAAAGTGGTTTGGACCGTAGCTGTGGATTTTTTGTTTGTGTTTTCAAAACATATGACTTGTACATATATGCATACGTACACATATATAGAATGAATCGTTGCTATAAATACACACATATATGCACACATAAATAATTACAGAAACCATTGGTTCAATATGTACTTGCTGAACACATTCCACGTGCCGAGAACTATGCTAGACACTGGAGAGACAGTAATGAGCAAAAAAAGATGGCTGCCATTAGGGAGTGAACAGCCTGATGGTTACTGCAAGGGGGCATTCAAACTGATGTAAAAGTTTAATGTGATCAGCGCTATAAAGAGCCATACACAGTGCAATGAGAAGGTATAATTGACACAGGTCAGGGATTGCGGAAGAGCTGATTCCACCCTGCCTTAGGTCATGGACTGGCATGCCCATGTTCTTCTCCCTAAGAACATTATGACTCCCTTGAAGGTTGTGAGGATCACTGCCTACTCTTTTATTTGTGGGATGTGACACATGACCGTGCACACAGCAGGTGCTCAATCGATGTGTGTTTGAGGACTAAGCTGATGCCATGGGTTATTCATCAGCAATGAGTGGCCTTCCTTTTCCAGGAAAACTACAGATGGACATCTTAGTAATAATGGAACATCCCCATTATCTTGAGGATTTGGCAGGAACAACACACTCACGTGCCACTGTAAGGGACTATCTCATCCATACAATGTAGTGTCGTTGACACTTTTCCTGTTAAAAGGGCACAAATCACAGTGTTCTTTCCACTAATGTACATTGAGGATCTGTGAACCTGTTTCTCCTTATTTTTCAAGGCAGCTTCCTAGACTGACACAGGTTATAAGGGAAATGGGGAATAAATGTTTAATGGGTACAGAATGGGTACAGAATTTCTGTCTGGGCTGATGAAATGTTCTGGAAATGGGTAGTAGAGATGGTTGTACAACATTGCGAACGTACCTACTGCCACTGCATATACAATTAAAATTGTTAAAATGGTAAATTTTATGTTGTGCATATTTTACATAATTAAAAAATCCAAAAATAATTAAAGCTTGGAAATTTAAAAAACAGAAAAATATACTGGTTATGAATAAGTGTCCCCTTTTTTTTAAAGCACTTCATTTTGATCCGATTAAATCCTTCTCACTATAACCAGGCTCCTGGACTGGGTCCTGCTCCTCCTATGTCCATTCTTCTTGCGTTCCAGTCATGGATTCTCCCATCATACATTTCTGTCAGATGCCTCAGTGCTTTACTCACAACATTCCAATCTCTGGGATGCTATTCTCAGCCCTAACCTTCCAGCTGGAAAGCACCTTCTCATGCACCTGAGCTTAGCCTTCTCTAGAGAACTTGTCTCAAGACCCATTTCAAACCCTCTCCACCCCCATAGGGAAATGACTGCTCTCCTCTCTCTCTCTCTCTCTCTCTCTGTCATCCTCCCTTACCCCTGTGTAGATCATTATCATGGCAAATATTACATCTAATGCAGTAGTTTATTTGTAGGTCTGTCTTCCTGTGCTATACCATGGGGCGTGGGGGCAAAACCTTTGTCTTATTTATGTAGCATGATTTTAAGATCTCTAAGAGATTTTAAGATCTCTAAAACTGCATGACCTTGTGCAAGATATTTAATCACTTCTAGATCAGTTTCATCTTCCATACAATGGGAATAATAATAGTCTCTGTGCCATCGAGTGGTTATGAGGAAGAAATGAAATAATGTATGTGAAGGGCTCAGAGGTCTGACACACAATCAATAATGAAGTGTTTGAAGAAAGGACGTACATAAGCGATGACAGTTGTTCAGTGGTTAAAAGCTTGAACAGTTGAGGTCAAAAGTTGACAAGAATAATAAAAATCCTAATCCCAAATGTTTTTTTGGAGAGACACATGAAGAAGTTGAATTACTGGAAAAAAGAACAATGTGAAGAACTTCTTTTGGTGTATGTAGCATTACGTAGTCAAAGTACTTCCTGAGCTTTCCCAAGTTTCAACGTTCCACAATAACCTCTTCCACTCCCTCCAAGGCCAGTCTGACCAGGATACAGGGGTCCTTATAAGTAAAATATCATAGTAATCTTAGGCAACAAAAACTCAAGGAAACCAATAAGAAAGGCTTATTGTAATAGGCTTCAATACAAACCAGTGGAAGATCGTCATGCTTTAAAGAATTTAAAGTTGTCCAGGGGTGCCTGGGTGGTTCAGTTGGTTAAGCTTCCAACTCTTGGTTTCGACTCAGGTCACAATCTCGTGGTTTGTGAGTTCGAGCCTTGTATTGGGCTCCGCACTGACAGCACGGAGTCTGCCCAGGATTCTCTCTCTCCCTCTCTCTCTGCCCCTTGTCCACTCTGTCTCTTAAAATAAATAAACTTAAAAAAAAAAAAAACAAATGTAAAGTGCTCCTGCAATAGATTTTGAGATACTTTGGAGTAAGTTTTCTATATCAGCCCACTTATACCAAAACTTTAGCAAACTAGCCTCACTGATGGAAGTTAAATCAGAAAGTAACCATTTCCCTAAGTCAGCCTGGCTTTGGAGGTGGATTCTTATTTTACATGAATAGATGCTGGCTATTTTCAAGGTATGCAGCTGGCTTGCTCAGTGGAGACAAAACATTATGTGACACATACACATTATGTCTTATAAGGCAACACCGACTGCAGTGGTCATTGCCAGAGGCCTCCAGGTCCGTACCTGACTCTTATGCAGCCCCATTAAAGCTGACTCCACACCAGCCTCAGGGACAGAGCTTGTGACCCCAGCCTAAACCATCAGCATGTCTCATTTCCTGTTCACTGACTTTCATGGATCATGCGTGGCCTCGTCAGAGCTGAATGAGATGCAGTGACATTTTCCCTGAGTCTTTTGGGAAGGAGACTCTCACTCATAACCTCTGACCTAAACCATAGGAGAATGAATCAGGCCAGCAGGTACTTTTCTGGTACCCATAAAACTTAAAGCTGAAGTCAACCTAAAGGAAGCCAGAACAAAGAAATGGAGATTAAAAAAATAAGCAGGTGCTACTGATCTGCTTGAGTCCTGAATAGAGTCAAACCTGAAGTTAGCTCTTTCAGCTTCTGAATCACTAAATTCCCTTTTTGACTAAGCTAGTTTGGGTCGGGCTTTTCTGTAACTGCAACCAAATAATCCCACTGGCATTCATCAAAGCCACTCTTTCCAAACAGGAGCTCCATACTGTGATTCCCTAAAAAAAGATAACTGGTTTCTCTAGGGAACTCAGATATGAATGAATCAGGGCATATTCAAGAGAGTAAGCATCTGGGTAAGAAAATCTCCCCTTTGGGGATGCCTGTGGTTCGCGTTTCTGTGTGGGCCAGGAAACTCCTATAAATTTCACCTGTTGACACATTTTCTTTGCAAGCATTTTGCTATTTCAGGGGGAGGAGCCGGAAATAGAGGTGGAGAAGGGAAGCATGAGGCAAAATATGAATGATTATGCAGGAAGCAATATAGCTGATGGCCTTTCAGCAAAGGGCTGGCATGTGGGTACATGCGGTATGAATTCATGGTGGAGGAACTAATCAGGCAACGTTATCTGATCTGGAACAACAAGTAAAAGAAAAAGCCTCTTTCCTTTTCCCCTGGTTTGATGTGTCTGAAAGCCTCTACCAAGGTGACAGGCTGGTAATGGAAGTATCCAACCAGAAACTTGGCCTTTGGACTGTACCGAAGTGGGGACCTGGGATCTGGGTTGTTTCCCAGGGACGATTTGTCATTTCATTTTCAGAACGAAGCTGGATTTTTGTTCTATAAAAACAAGGCAGGTTCTGGGTTGAAAACAAGAGTCAAACATGCTGATGCTTGAAGATTAAGAAGTACAGAGTTGCACAAATTCTTCTGAGTAATAGAGGCTGGTCTCAAGCCTGGGGCTGAGGAGGCTGTGGGAGCAGAACCAGAGTCTGTGAGGTTATTTCTTCCATGAAAAAAGAAAAACCCAGAGCAATAATATGAGTAATCTAAGTCCAAAGCTGTTCCCATGGAAGGCAGCCGAGCTTTGCAGGAAAGGGCTTAAGACTTTGGTAGCGGGACTAGTTGCATAATTTGTTTCCATCCCTAAGTGAATCTGTGGCCATAGAGTTAGTTTTCTTTCTGAATCTGTTTCCTCATCTACAAACTTCAGTTAGGTTCTTGAGAGAAGCAAGTTAGTTGAATTACATCAAAAGTGCAGAGGGGCAGCTCAGTCTATTGAGCATCCGACTATGGCTCAGGTCATGATCTTGGGGTTTGTGAGTTCGAGCCCCACATCAGGCTCTCAGCTCTCAGGGAGGAGCTGGCTTCAGATCCTCTGTCTCCTTCTCTCTCTGTCCCCTCCCCTGTTTCCTCTCTCTCTCTCAAAAATAAATAAACATTTAAAAAAAATTTTTAAAGGGTCCATGGCCCATAAAAGCTCAAATAAATGGTAATTGTCCAACTTCACTGAACCCAGGGAGACTTACACTGAATATAAGGGTGTAGGCACCTAGAGGTGGAGACCTTGTTCTGGCAGCCAGAGGGCCCAAAGTTCAATCTCATTTTAATGTTATTTTTTGCAGAATATCAAAAACACCAATTTGAAGCCAAATTTCTGCATTTCTGTAGATTCTTCTAAGCTCAGCAACATTTTGTCCCTAAACTGAAAAACTGACTCTATAACTTCAGACTGGGTAGGCATAAATGTAAAAGACTTTCATTGGACCATCTATTTCTCAAGAGCAAGATTTGAACCTTATTCCTCTTCTTAGGCAAGATGCATCACACAGTGCCTTATTTATTGCTCAAAAATTTTTTGTTCTCTTGTCCATAAAACTGAATCCATCCTCAGGACAGCCAAACTGAACTTCTGTTGGAATGTGCTCAAAGTAGGATGGAAGGAAGAAGAAGGTGTAGCTTTCTTGGGATATTAGTTAGGGTAAGGTTAAGCTGCTAAGGAGTAACAAAGAAACCCCAAAATTCAATGGCTTAAAAGAAGAGAGATGTTTCTTTCTCTACCATGCAACCCTTCAAAGGCGAGTGAGCCTGCTGCACAAGGTCTTTCTGAAATCCCCGGGGCACTGTCCTCACCAACGTGACCAAAGCTGGATCTGGGGCTCGAGAACATAAAATAGAGCCTACAGAAGCACACACAGAAGTAACACACTTCAGTTCTACTCATGTCCCATGAGCAAGAACTCAAGTCATATGGCCATTTCCAGCAAGAAGGGAGGCTGTAGAATGGTTGCACATTCCTTGTTAAGACAAGCCAATGATATTTACAGAGCATATATCTGATAAAGGTCTTGCATAAGCATATATAAAGAACTCTCAACACTCAATAATTAGAAAACTAACAGCTCAAAAACAATGAACAAAAGATTTGAACAGCCACTAAAGGATACAGACAGATGGAAAATGAGCACATAAAAACATGTTCAACATCAAGAGTCATTAGGAACATACAAGATACCACAACACATCTGTTAGATGGGCTGAACTTACAAAGATAGACTTTGTCAATTGTTGGTGAAGACACAGAGAAACTAGAACCCTCATACATTGTTAGTGTATGAATCCAAAATGGTACAGCCAAATGGAAACAGTTTGCCAGGTTCTTCCATCATTAAGTGTATATCTACTATATGACCCAGTCTTTCTGTCCCCAGATATTTACCTAACAATAACAAAACATATGTCCATACTCAGATTTCTACATAAATGTTCATTGCAGTTTTATTTGTAATATCCAAACCTGGGAACCACCAAATGCCCATCAAAAGTTGAACAGATAAACAAATTTTGTAATATTCATCTGGTGAAATACAACTTAGCAATAAAAAGGAATGAACTCTTGAAATACACAAGTGGCATGGGTGAATCTCATAATAATTACACCGAAGAGAGGCAAACTAAAAAAAAAGCATATATGCTATGATTCCATTTATATAAAATTCTAGAAAATGCAAGCTATTGTGGGGAAGAGCACTGGGTGTTATATGGAAACCAGTTTGACAATAAACTATACAAAAATGCAAGCTAATTTATTGTAATAAAGAGAAGACCGGTGGTCATCTAAGGAAGAGGAGGTAAGGCAGACAGGGGCAGAGATGGGGGGAATTACAAGGTGGCACAAAGAAACTTTTTGGAGTGATGGATATATTCTATACCCTGACTATGATGATGTTTTCATGGGTGAGAGATATGTCAAAAGTAATAACTTGTACATTTTTAAAATGTGCAACGTATTGTATGTCAATTCTACCACAATTTTAAAAAGTATATGCCCTTTATTTTTAAGGATAATTAGAAAAATGGAATTTGGTGGTCGATCAGAAGTCTCCTCCACCTACAGTTTCTTTGTGTTACTTTGACATTAAATTCTGGGAGATTTGGATGAAAGGAAGAGAGACGACGGAAGGAAGATTCCTATTGAGAAATAAGACTTAAGAGAACAATTGACAGCTCTAGCCCCAGCTTCTGGCTCACGTGCTTCTCAAGCACCAGCCAAGCTTTCCAACTCTGGTCCCAATTCCTTGCAGTGAACACACCCTATTCCGAACAGTCCCATGAAAATCCCCACCCACTACCAATCCACAGCACCAACTGCTGGGGACTTTGCATGCCAGCCTCGGCCCTGCCTCCCAGGCCACACCTTGTATTTAAGCCCTGCCGACACATTGGTGCAAGTCCGTCGGCCAAGTTTCTAGCTAGGTCCATGCTGACCTGGCCCACTGGGTCATTTCTCTTTCCCAGACCTTTCCGACAGAGGAAAGCTACCGTACCTGCGTTCACACTGAAAACTTGCTGAAGACATTTCCCCCGAACTTTACACAGCATCGATGGGACTTTCTCTCCCAACACCCCTTCAAAAGATGTTTTCAAGTCTAATTCCTTTGGCAGCGGCATGCTTCTTGCCAACAGCACTGCACATTCATGGGGGCGATACTTTGGAATCTTCCTACATGAAAGACTGAAGTATATAAACGCATCATAAAGGAATTCTAGAGAGCTTGGGCAGGATTATTCTAAGAATTTTATCCATCCACTTCAAGAAATGTCTTCTGTTGATCTTTAGGATTACTACTGAAACAACCAAGGCTTTTGCTGATTTATCCCAGAATATCATCCTTGTTCGTGCAGTTACGCAGCGGTATTGCCAATGCAAAGGGTTGGGGTCCCCCCGCCACTGGCTCAAAGTGAGATACCAGAACTAAGTTAGAAATAAGCCTGTATAAGAATGAGCAGATTTAAGGATTATAATTGGTCTCATAAATTCAGTTCAGGAGACCTGGGGGAAGTGATCCTCGGTCTTCCATCATGTACTAAGGCATAACCAGGGAGAGAGAGAGAGAGAGAGAGAGAGAGAGAGAGAAGGGGTTAGCTGAGTTGACCAATGGAAACAGTGCCAACTGGAGTACATAGATCCTGATGAATCAAGGAAATGTGTGAGAGAAAAGACAAAGCATAGAAAATGCCAGAGGTTAGCTAAGTTGAATTCTGGGACAATGAGATCAGGGCTATCCTGTTGACTGAAAGCCTTACCTCTTGGGTTCGTGGAGCAGAATTGGAGAAAACAAACTGCAGAAAAGCCTTTTCTTTAGCCAGAATTCTTAGTAGGCAGTCATGTGGGGGTAATTGCTCCTTTGTCTGGCTCCCACTCCCTCCTCGAGTTCAGCCCCTCCGACTTCTGCCTGAATGGAGAAAACTATTGCTGCAACTGGAGCTCAGTGAAGTCAGTGGGGTCGGGGAGAGGGAGCCTCACTCGCAGAGGCACCTCCGTTCTGATAAAGGCCCCGGTGTCTTACCTTTCCCTGCATGGAAAGAGGCAGGAAGGAGACTGGGAGTGATTGATGTCTCACTGATGTCAGGCACTGTGCTAGGTGATTTCTCCTAATAGCAACTTAACTCTCATGATGCCCTCATGAGATGGGAATTATCAACCCGACTTTCACAAAATAAGGGGCCAAGGAGAATAATTTACACAATATTAAGCCTCAGGAAGGTTAAGAAAGTTGCAGTTCATAGCTACTCTGCGGTGCACTGGAAATTTGTTTCCCCATCTGCCCCGTGTGGGGGCTGACTTATCCATGGTAGGGGGACCTATTGCACAAGGTCCAGTGTCTTGAATTCTGACAGTCAGGTACTCAGTGATAAATGATACCCAGGTCTCACAGGAAGAAGGAGAGGGAAGGAGAGATCTTGGTTCTGTCTGCCTCAGGCCACTGGAATATTTTGGTGTGGAACCTTTCATTTTCAGGTGATTTACCAGAAAACAAGGTCAAGTCGACTTCTTTTGCTGTAGACTCTTTTCTTTTTGTAGTTTTTGGAGACGTCATCATGGATCAAGATTTTAAGATGTTTAATCCCAGTCTAGAAGCCAATGAAATAAAAATAGCAAGGCAAAACCGAGTAGCAAATAAAGGAAATTAATTTAATGACAGATTTTGCTCAGTCTCTTGGGGCCTGCCCCAACGAGTATCCCCAAATACTTTTGGAGTGAGAGCATGGCCACTGCCAGAGTAAAAAGGCTCTTGATTATGGCTACAGAAGGTGGAAACTATACGTGTACCTGATACTACCCTTCGATGCATGGCTATGGCACAGCTGTCTGAACCCTTGACCGGTTTGCATAGCGTAGGCAACCAGGGATTATCACCGAAGCATAATTTCTCTTTGTCAGGATGCAGAAAGAGAAGCCCGGGACTCTCCCCAGGTAAACTCATGCACCTGCCCAAAGACAAGAAAACAATGAGATCATCTGAGGACCCAGTCCACACACAGACCCAGAAGACGTGTAGAAACAAATTGCTTTCCCTCTCAGTACACTGAGAAGACACCCAAAGGTGGCATACTGGACCTTCCGAGCCAAAAGCCAGCATAGGAGGACCTGTGCCCTGCTCCACGTGTCTTTACAGGCTGCCATTCGTGTGTAGCTGGCCCTTTAAAAACAGCTCTAGGCCAGAGAAACTCATCCAGCAGAATATTCAGTTTGTTTTAGCAACTGCTTCCCGAGCCCTGGTCTCCCATTACTTCATCTGCATTCCCCAGATGCTGACCCTGTCCCCTCTAAACCCACAGCGTTCGCCCCACCCCCACCCCACCTCGGCTTTCATAATCTCCTAGGGAACTCCCAGTACTGAGTCCTGGCAGCCGCACAGGATGCCACCTCTTAGGTCACCGGTGGAACCCGAAGCCCTTCCCCAGCCTCTCTCGGTGCAATCCTACCTGCCCCAGATTTCAGGCCTGCGTCAGAGCCTGCCACAGGAGGAGGGACGGAGGTGACCCTGTTTGGTCCTGCCCAGGCTGAACTCCTCCGGGCCATTTCAGACAGCTAAGAATAGTCCTGAATCCAGGTGTTGCTTCCTAAGGGTTGTTTAAGGGACTGCCCAGCAAGCACTGCCAGGGTCTCTGACCAGTGGCTCAAAGCCCTGTCCCATCAGTCTTTGCTTGACCTGTGAGTCAGCAACATGTCCTTCTTCACACTCTCCCCCACCGTTGAGTAGAGCACTTGAGGGACGTCTTCCCGGATTAGTTAGAGCACCTTTGATGCAAGAGACAGAAGGCTGATTCAAACTAGCTTAAAGTAGTTTATTGGCTAAGAAATGAAATGGAGTCCAGAGGAGTAGCAGGACTTGAGCACAGTGACATCCAGACCTGGTTCAAATGCAGTTGTTGAGGATCTCTCTCTCTCTCTCTCTCTCTCTCTCTCTCTCTCTCCCCACCTTACAAATTACAAAGAGTGAATCCACTCGACAAACAGGATATCTGTGAGAGGTCATGACTTACATCACAACACTCAGCAACACGGGGGAGGGAGACAATCTGTCTTGACCGCTCGGGGAGAAAATGCCTGGAGAGACGTCCCACTGGCCTCCTCCAGGTCACGTGCTCATCTCTGAGCCAATCACTGTGATTAGCCAGACCTGGGCCCACAAGCCCACCCCTGTGGCTAAGGTAGGGGCCAGGAGCCGCTGTCAAAGCACATTGAAGGGTTTTCTCCGCAGAAAACAGGGCTCAACAGTAGCCTCTACTTTGCCATGACTAGTCATGTTCACACCTTGCCTTAGTTGCCATGGATAACCACTCCTTCCTCCTGGACACACCGTGTCTAATGTCCAGCACACCCCATTCTCCTCATGTCCTTCTCGCTGGGCCTTTTCTTCCCAGCCAAATTTTTCTGGCTTTCCTCATCTCCCCAGTCTCCTGGTGCCGCAGCCCTGAAACTCAAGACTGACCTCTTTCTCTCCGCTGCCTTCTGTGTGTGCTCCGTTCGTAATCTCATTCAAGCCCGTTACCTTATATGACATCTACTCACTGTGGGCACCAAATTTGTGTCTGACTGCTGTCCTCCCGTAGCCCCAGACTCCATTTGGAGTCCTCCCCAACGTGGGTGACCAACAGGCATCTCAAAGAAACACTTTCAGCACTGAGCTCTTAGCCAGCACCCCCAAACTGCTCTCCAACCCCTTCTCCTTGCCGTTAATGACAAATCGCTCCATTCATGCAATTGCTCAGACCAAACATCTCAAAAATGTCTTTGTCTCCATTCTCACTCACATGCCACATCCAGGTGATCAGCAAATCATGGCATCCCACCTTTGAGGATAGACTCTATTACTCACGTCCTCCACCATTGCTGGTCTGGGCCAAGTCATATCATGCCTCACCACTGGCATGATCACAATTGCCTCCTGGCTGGGCGCCTGTCCCTGCCTTGTTGCTCTTGCAATGTTCACACAGCTCAGCAGTCCGAGTGAACCTGTGAACATAATCAGACAATGACTTCCTCCAGTTAAGACCCTGAAGTGACTCTCAGCTCACCCTAAGTAAAACTCTTAAGAGTAGTCTGCAAAGCCCTACCTCCCCACACACCCCTCCCCATTTCCTTCCTGACAGTTGACTGCATTACCCAACTCTATCAGTTCCAGCCTCATCAGCTTCCTTGCCATTCCTTTCATTCACCAAGCCCAATTATACCTCAGGGCCTTTGCTTGCCATTCCCTCTGTCTGGATATCTACATGGCTTCCTTCTTCAAGTCCATCAGATTTTTAATTAAATATCCTTTCTCCATGCACCCTTCACTGGCCACTCAGATCTAGAACTGCAAACCCCTTCCTGACTCTGGTACGTCTTGTCTTCCCTTACTGCTTTGTTTTTTCTTCATTGTAATGATTATATTCTAACACACTTACTTTTTAATATATTTTAACTTATTTACTTAGTTTAATTGTTTGCTTATTTATTTTAGTCCTTGTCTGTCTCCCCAGCTCTAGACTCTGCTGAGGGAGGTGATTTTGTCTGCGTGTCCAGTGCAGTATTCCCACCACCTAGTGCTGGTATGATAAGCCCTCAATAATTTGGTGAGTGAATGAGATGGAGTGAGTTTCTCAGTCCTCCAATCTGGCCGCCACCGGGGCCACCCTCTTGCCTCACCCTCTGGGTCTCCTTGGCCAACAGTCTGCATGTGGGGCCAAGAGGCAGCACGGAACTGCTCTGTGGGGGCAGAGGTGGGGGCAAGATGGTGGCATGTGGCCAAGAAGAGTAAGGCCAGACCCCAGGGGGCAGGTGGGAGGGTTGGACAGCAGGGAAAATGTGAGTAAGCTGTGACATTCCACTCATGGGATGGGGCCCAGTGGGTGGCTAGACAGAGCCAGGCAGCAGGGGCTGTGGTAGTGGGTGGGAATCTGCATGGCCTCTGTCCTTTGTCAGGTGGGCACAGGGCAGCTGCCAGGTCCAGGCAGGGCAGACAAGGGGACTGAAATCATGAGACCCACTGAGGTCAAAACGGATAGGGGCCAGAACACAATGTCCAGCAAACCCAGCCATGGAAGCAGGTGATCTGTCATCCTTTCCAGTCAGGGCTGATGTGAACTCTTGGAAGATGCCAGGCTCTCCCTGCAGGGCAGCGCCTTCTCTTACCTTAAAGGCTCAGCTCCTCATTTCTTTCACTTGCCAGGCTGCACCTTTTCAGGCAGAACCCCTGGTCTGGCAACCTCCACTGACCCGGTCCATACCAGGGGGAATGCACCACCCTACTTCCCCCAGCTACAGCCAGGCCACTAGCTTCCCGACTCCCCAGCACCCAAAGCAATGTTTTTAGCATTACAGAATGTAAAGATACCTTAGAGACCTTCCAAGCCCAATAGTCTCATTTTATCAGTTGGAAACCAGAGGCCCGGGAGGCCCAGGGGGTTGGGTCAGCTGGCACGGACAGGGCCCAGGGACAATGCCCGGCCGAGGGCTCCTTATACAAGACCGTGCCATTGCCAATAGCCTCCATCCCAGAGGATGGGCTGAGTGCAGGCCAGGCCCAGTTGCTTTACCTGTGAATTAGAAGCTCGCTAATGGTCCAGGAATTTGCAGCGTGATGGATGAAATTGTTCAGCTGACCGCAGAGCAGTGTGTTTATACCACCCTCTTGCTCTTCTCTCCGTTCCCCATTTCGTGATGGGATCGGGTGAGGTCACCCCTCTGCCTGATGAAACCCTCAGCCCTCGCCAAGCTGCTGCTCTCTCTAAGCTCATTATCTGACTGGCTCATACTTTCCCAGGGGTTGCAAAGAGGAGGAAAGGTAATTAAGTGTTTTGCTTAAATGGCCTTTTCAGTTGACAGAAATAGCTGCCCAGGGATGCGGTGGATGCTCCTTCCTGATTCTCTCCCTGCAGCTGCTGGGCGGCAGGCCGAGTGCAGGCACCAAGGGCCAGGGAGGGAACCAATGACAGTGCAAAGGCCAAACGGACCAAGACTGCTGCCTTCCCCCGCATAATTACTAAAGTGGATCATCTGCAGGCAGATAATGGAGAAGAGTAAAATAAGCCCAGGTCGGCCTTCTCCCCTTGTGCACAGAAAGCCTCCGATTCCTGTGCACGTGTGACCTTGGGTGTTATGTGTGATCGGGCCAACAAGAAACAGGGTTCTCTCTGGCCTCCCATGGCCCTCTGTTGGACCAGCATACTGTGTCCAAGTCTATTTGGTGATGTTTAATGTCCTTTTACAGCACAGAGCAGTCACTACTGCTTAGAGAATGTGTTATTTTGGGAGAAATGATCCTGCCACATGGAGCTCTTATAGGTGGGGGATGGGACAGGAGACGCAGGCAAAGTTCAAGACTGCATCTCCCCCAGACTCCTTGAATAAAGACGTCAGTCAGCAATGACCTCGGACAAACAGGCAAAATCACATTTCCATATAAAGAGGAATTTGGATGCAAAAAGCGTCACTATAAAAACACACAAAGAAAGAAAGAAAGGGAGGGTGGACACAGAAAAAAATAAAATAAAACAAGCATGGGACTTTCTGATGTTGGAAACCACTGCTACAGCTGTAAGGAGCTGCTGAACTCAGACCACAAGGAGTTAAGTCTTAGCAAGCAGCACCTACTGATAAGTCCAGGGCACATTCAGCATTATTGTGTTGAAGAGAATAGCAGTCTTATTACAACAGAGAGCTCCATATACATTAGTGCCCACACAATGTCACCTGGCTGTGAATTCAGCAGAATTTCGTTCACAGAATAATACAGTTTTACCATTGTTCCAGCTTGGAACTACACATTCATTAATAGAAACAGTATCTCTGGCATGTCTATGCAACCCTAAGTCCCAAAAAAGGCTCATTATGGAATATGGCCCCACAGCCAGTAATGGCAGTCATTATGACAATGTGCATTAATATCAAAGGATCTGTGATTCTTTTTACATTTTTTTTTCCTGGTATCATCAGTGATTCTCTAAATTGTGGATCTCTCTTGGTGTAATCAGGTGTCCTTGTAGCCTCTATCTATAGGCAAAATTTCATTGCAAGTTGTTAAAAAATTGCAGAGGATATGTCTAATAGAATGTTGGTTAGCTGCCATTTTGTTTCAAACTGAACATCAAATTGAGTCAAGGTGGCTCTACTATTGTTTAGTGGTATTTAGCCCAAATCAAATCCGTTAGGTGCTTCAGAATTTATACTGAAAACAAAATCTTTCCTTTCTGTATATTGGGCTGGCATGGTTTGGGGTGGCCACCAAAACTGGAGAAAGGAGAGAAATTGATACATACAAGAAAACTCAGTGGGAAAAGAAAATGACTGCCAAATTTGTGTTTATTACTGTAGAGATTCTTAATCTTACCCATATCCAGTTTTCCCTCCCTCCTGTAGGTGAGCAATATGATAAGCCCTAGCCTGTGAAACAACCATGGAAACCGATGGTTGTTTCTGGGCCCTGTTATAGGAGAGTATATGACACCTGTACTCTTTCTCTTTCTCTTCTGCAATATTCTTGTAAAAATTCAGCAATCCATATATCACAGAGTGCTTTTCTGTGCATGAATTGTGCATTGATTTTAAAACCATAAAAATGAGAGGTGGGGGTCCTGAATAAATTTTTCCCTCCATGGTGCCCTTCACTTCTAAAAATTCTGCCTTCTGGTGGCTCCATTCACCAACATTATTTTTGTTCGTGGGATAACAGAATGTCTTCTCCCCAGGCCCAGGGGCCAATGAAGGGACAAGATCAGAGCCTCATCAGAGTGTCAGGTGCTCAGAATTTATTGAGGAAGTGCCTTATAGAAAAAAACTGGTGAGGGAGGGAGTGAAGCATGGCCAGGGTTGGGGGAGAGCTGAGCAAGGCTGTTATCTCAGGAAAGTCTATCCTTAGCCTGATCTGTGGGGGGGGGTGGGGGGGTGGGAAGGGAGCTCCAGAGCATAAACAGAACTGCAGTTATCACTCCCACATGATGCAAAAGATCCTGCCTTTCATATCCCCTTTTTCAGTTAACCATGGCCTGTGGGCTCCCCCATCCTGGAAATCAGAGAAAATTCTCTTGACAAGGCTGTTCCCACCAGTGCAGGGAAATGTTTTAGAGAAAGGGACAACTGATACTTATAAGCCACTGACCTACAGCAGTGGAGCATTCAGGCCCAGGACAGTGGATCCGAGCACGGCAGCACAGAACCTACTACAGTCCACCCCTTTCACTATTCACATCCACTTGCTTCTCACAGCAGATGCTCTCCATCCAGGCATGGCTTCTTCAGGGTTTTGTACCACAATTCCTAAGGAAACTTCCAAGAGGATTGTTAGCGGAATGAGTTACAGCCCCCATGGCTGCAGCTGGTCCCAGGACCATACTTAATCATCACTGTTGCCCTCCTCTACCACCCATTGTAGATTCCCCTCACACCTCTCTGGTTCTAGGTGACTTTCATGCAGGATCTAAGTTTTTCTGACCATGCCTTAATAAGGCCATGTTTCCTCTACTTGCCCAACTGCAATTTAAACTGAACCTGAAAGCACCAAGAGTCACCTCAAGAGGATCATCAAAATGCCAAACACGTGGTGCCCAGTTCTCTGCATGTACCAGTAGTCCCTCATGATGGTCAGAATCAGTTGCTCCTCCTAAGATAATACATTTTTCCTTGCCCAGTTGTGTATTGTCATAAGGAGACCATGTGATGAGAGAGGCAGCTATAGCTTTCCATTTACCAGAACCCTTACGGTGTTTCTTGGTGTTAGCAGCCACTTCTAAAAAATCAGGGTATCTAAAGTTGTGTGGATAGAATTCGAGCACAAATTTCTCAAGTCAGTCATGAGGATGGAAATGATGATGAACAAAGCCATGTCTATTTCCCGGAGCCATGTGTATACCTCTTACAGATAGAGCATGTATAATAGCATTAGTCTAGAAAGTTTCCTGGATCTTGAAATAGTACCTTAACTCACATAGGGTGTCTCATTCAAGTTGGTGACTCAGCTGCTTTATTGAAAGCCTTTTCCACTATTCTATCAGGTTGGCAACTTCTGAATGGTGTGGTATGGGGTAGAATCAGTGATCCCATGGTCATGCAACCCCTGCCTCACATCCTTTGCCATAAAGTGAGTCTTTGATCTAAAGAGATGCTGTGGGCAATCCCATGTCAGTGAATCAGACACTGCCTGGGCCCTTGCATAGTGTATTGGCCAAGGTTGTGTGGGCAGAAAAGACAAATACATATCCAGTGTATGTGTCAATCTCAGTGAGTATGAATCACTGCTTCATCTAGGATGAGAGGGCACTTATATAATAGACTTACCACAATGCCTTTCTGGTCTGCTCAAGGAACTCAGATTTGACTTTCAGTAGCAGCAGGAGCTAGATCACCTCAGTGAAAGGAAATCCATGTTGTTGGGCTCATGCATGGCCTCCATCTCTGCCTTCAGAATTGTTCCATTCATGAACCCATTGCAAGGGCAGAGGCTGACATAAACTGGCCAAGTCATCCTATTTCGTTGCTTAGCACTTCTGCTATGGTAGTTTTTGGTGTGTGGCCATATACAATACATGGAGATCTGGGTCACGAGCTTATTTATGTCCTATGGACCTGCTCAAGCCTAGTCCAGTCGGTACCACTTCCATTCTATAATGGATTGCTGTTGGGCCTGTTTAACCTTGTCTCTTGGTCGGGCTGAAGAACCCAGGTCATGATAGGTAGTTTGGCATGTGCTCAATTGATATCTACTCTATATTTAGATGGTCTGTCTCTACCAGTACCCAATAACAAATCAAGAGATATTTTTCAAATGATATGATACTCTGCTGCAGGTGGTAGGCCTAGCTCCAGAACCCTAGAAGTCTGTGCTGGAATTTTCCTTTGGGGGCTTAGAAAAGCCTCTAGTCAGCAGCCTTTTCTACTCAGATACCTGTATGACCATGAAGTCTGCTGGATCATATAGTCCAAAACAGTGGGGCTGCTGTTACAATAAGGACTTTTCTTGCTCTGGGTCCAATGCGAAACTAACAACCTTCCATGTCACTTAGTTAGTTAGAGAAATATTCTCAAGTATATAATACACTGCTTTCAAAACCCAAAAGTTCGGGTGCCTGGGTGGCTCAGTTGGTTGAGTGTTGACTCTTGGTTTAGGCTCAGGTCATGATCTCACAGTTCATGGG
Source organism: Cryptoprocta ferox (assembly GCA_028646485.1). Classification (NCBI taxonomy): domain Eukaryota; kingdom Metazoa; phylum Chordata; class Mammalia; order Carnivora; family Eupleridae; genus Cryptoprocta; species Cryptoprocta ferox. The sequence continues at coordinate 66,585,122 of CM053569.1, forward strand.
ATCGAGCCCCGCATCGGGCTCTGTGCTGGTGGTTCAGAGCCTGCTTGGGATTCTCTCTCTCTCCCTCTCCCTCTGCTCCATTTCTGCTCTCTCTCTCCCTCTCTCAAAATAAATAGGTAAACGAATAAATGAACTTTAAAAAATTAAAAAACAAAAAACCAAAAGGTTTAACAATGGTCTTGCTCCTTTCTTAGTAGTGGTGCATTCAAGGCACCCACTTTTTCTTTACTTTGTCCCTACTAAGAACAAGGTACTTGTTTGTTACTTTGGAGACCCTATCCTGGCACAACCCAACCCATTGGACACCTATAATCCTCACTGATGTGATGGGTCCCTGAATCTATGTAGGCGTTAGCTCTTACTCTCTGGAGAATTTATTTTTCCAAGGTATCCAAAGTACTTGTCATAGTGTATGAATATTCTTCAGAATGTCCAGCCAATCCAGATCTGAATCAGACTATATTATGACAGAGCACAAGAGAACGAATATATCCGTCAGACTAGATCATGACTGTATACTGTTGTCCCTCCCTTATGAAGGCTAACTGCTACCCTTCCTCTTTCCTTATAGAAAAGAATGCACCATGAGATGGACCAGAGCCATCACTCCCATAATAGCAGGAAATAACATTAACTCGGACCTATAACCAACAGCCTTTGATCAAGCTGGGTATAACCTATTCCTGAGAGTAAATTGCTTTAGGTTCCTTTAAGGAAGTACTGGGAAATCACTACTTTATATACTTGCCTCTATGTTGCAGACTCTTAAGAGACTTGATCTTTAATCAGTGGGTGTCTGAGAAATGGCTCCAATTTGGAACTTGGGCAACTGATCATGAGCTTCAACTGGGACCTCATGTTTCTGTTCTCTTCCTCATCCTTGTTCTCTTATGATGTCAATTTATCAACTACTGGATAACCTTTGATGGATGCCAGATGTTGGAGACGTAGGGGTGAAAAAGATACAGCCATAGCCTCCTGGAACTTTTCCCTTCTACCTTCTTTTGATCACTTTCTCTTAACCACATAGGCTAAAAGAACCAAATATGTAGATGGAGAATATTGTGGATTCTTAGCAGCTAACATATTTGAAAGTATAAATGACAATAATAAGAAAGGGATTATATTATTTGATTTAATCCTCAAAATCCTATAAGAGAGGTTTCCTTATTTTGTGGGTGCGGAAACTCATACTTACAGAAGTAGCCAAAGCTCAACTTGTCTCCCTGAAGCTATTTATGATCAAATGAACATGAGAGAGATCAAAGCAAAAAAAGAGATTCCAGCTAGTTGTAATTTGGACCAGAGGAAGCCAAATTGCCCAGAACTCTTAATTCACCTATCTAAACAAGTTTTTTCTCTTATGATTCAAGCCCACCTGGGAATGACAAGAAGTTCAAAATGCAAGAGAGTGTCACCCAATTCAAACATTTTTCCAGGGGAAACACATGCCATGCACTGAGCCCTGGAGAAAAAGACAAAATAAAAACTCCACCATACTTTACTGAAGGAGCTCGAAGCCTGCTGAGATGAGCTTGTACACACTGAACAAGTAATGAACCACAGAAGGCTCAAGGGCCTGTTGTACCCTGTCTTAACCCTGTCCTGAATCATGACAACATTTCAGTAAACTTTGACTGGCATTTGAAAAATTAAATAGAACATAATTAAAGAGAATAGTATTAAGTAGAAAATACTAGGTTGCTTCTCCTATAGGAAGAATACATGTTGGTTTTGTGGAGTTTTGTTACTCCGGATCATGGAAAACATATTTCTTGCTGTGGGTTGTGGTCAAAAATTTTGAAAAAAAACTGCGTAGATCATATATTAAAATACTTTAACAAACAGACAAAACAAGTAAGCCTCAGATCAAGGGAAAAGGAAACACTGAGTAGGCATTACATAAAGAGAAAAGTGAGTGACTAAAACAAAAGTACTCTATTACTTGGCTATCTGAAACTAATGCAACTACAAATGTTTCTCTCTCCTACAGGCTCATCACAATGAAAACTAACACAGGTAAGAGCAACAAGAGCAAAAGAGTTTCACGCTTCTAGATTTTGACTGATTGTGACCCTTTCTCAGGTTCATCTAGGAGAGATATGTGATTGTGAGGGTCCAGTCACTTCAGCTCACAAAAGAACCTCCCTCTACCACCACTCACACACTGAACACTCACTTCTCCATAAAGTGGGTCTGAGGGAAAATGGCTTTGGAACACAGGCCTGAGCAGGAGAGCTGCATGTTAACAAATGAGGGCAGAGGAGGCCCACATGGGCTTGAGACACTTTGCCAAAGCTGCTGAAAGGAAGCAACCGTCATTTTTTAAATTAATTTATTTATTTTGAAAGAGGGAGAAAAAACTAGTACGAATGGGAGAAGGGCAGAGAGAGAGAGAATCCCAACCAGGCTCTACACCATCAGCTCAGAGCCTGATATGGGGCTCATATCCACAAACCGTGAGATCATGACCTGAGCTGAAATCAAAAGCCAGTCACTTAATCAACTGAGCCACCCAAGTGCCCCTACAACTGTCATTTGTTATTCCCACTTGACACCATTCTGATTGACTATACAAAAATCTGGAATTTCTTCCTTAGTAATCCATTCTGCACATAATCTCCTGGCTTGAGAATTATTCCAGGATGGGTCAAAAAAGTAATGGAAAAGAGGAAATGTATAGGCTTTCAAAGCATTTTTTATCCAGAAAGTGCTCCTCTACATGAGTGGTGCTTCATATTGAGACAGCATTCCTCTTCCCAAATGGTTCCAAGACCCTCATCCTACTTATCATTGCCTCCTATTTGGGAAGCACCAGCAAGGATCCTTGTTAAGGGTTCCTCAAGGGCCCAAGTCCTAAAAGGAGGCTGCATTAAGTGCAGCCTGGAGAAGAAGGACACTCATGCTTCTAACCACCCCAAGATGCTACAATTCCAAAGTCACAAAGTATGTCAATAGCAGGTAGTTTTATGCTTGACTCATAAACTACAACTTGGAGCTGCTGGAATGTTAAGAACTCAAATCACACTGTGCATCTAGAAACACAGTCCGAACTGATCTGGAAAAGGGGCATTGGAAAAACAGTTCTGGAGTTTGGCCCAGAACTTGTTTGTGCTGTGGCCTCACCCAGAAGTGTCTTCCCCCCCCCCACCCCCCCTCCACACCAGTCTGGCTTCTCATCCTCACACCTCAGCGAAATGTCATCTTGTCACAAAGCCCGTCTCTCACCACCCTGAGTCAGGTCACCCAATCAATGTTTTCTCAATGCATCCCACTCTTCCCCTTCATAGCACTGATCACAATGAATAATTATATGCTGATTGGTATGTTCAGTTGTTTAATATCTCCCTCCTCAGGTGACTAGAAACTCTGTGACAACCTGTGAGTTCACCCTGGACACCTGGCACTCAGAAGACAGTGAATGTTTATTGAAGGAGTAAATGAGTTATGTTTATGAAATTATAATTTTGTTACCTGTTACTGACCATTAAGCAATTGGTTTGCTTTTGAATTATTATTACCAAAATATTAAATGTATATATATACTCATGTTTATAGCAACATTATTTATAATAGCCAAAAGGAGGAAGTGACCCATGTCCACTGACAGATGAATGGATAAAATTGTGGTTATACATACAATGGAATATCATCAACCTAAAAGGGAAGGACAATGTGACATGTCCTTGGATAACCTTGAACACATTATCATTAAGTGAAAAAGGTCAGATAGGACAAATATTGTCTTGTTCCACTTAACATGAAGCACTTAAATTCACGGAGACAGCTAGGGGGAGAGAAGAAGGGATTTGGTGTTTAACGAGTACACAGTTTCAGTTTGGGCAGATGAAAACGTTCTGGAGACGGACGATGGTGACAGTTGCACAGTAATGTGACTGTATTTAAGGCCACTGAACTTAACGCTTAAAAATGGTTGAGATGGTAAATGTTGTGGTATGTGTATTTTACCATAATTTTAAGAAATAAAATTTTAAAAGACATTAAAAGTATGAAGCATTTATTACTACACTCACGGATGCCTTTGGTTTTATGGCAAAATAGAGCATATTTTATATAAATGTTAATGTATAAATACTGAGAATGTTGGTCCCATATGGAACGAAAGTTTTGTATCCTGGCTGATTTGGGTGGAGGTTTCTTCTCTTCCCTTGTCCAGTCGGAGAGGCCCTCAGCCCCGTGCCTGACACATGGCAGGTATTTACAATTACACCCTGACTGGATGGCAGGAGGTATTGCAGGATGCACGTGGTTACAGACAGATGGGAAAAGAAAAGGATGTCCATGATACAAGAAGGTGTTCAAAAGTAAGGTAGCTCAAATTCACATACGGTAGGATTATTTCCTCAAACCACGTCAATTCTGTTTCCTAGGGAAAGGATTTAACAATGAATGTTTTTAAATAATCAAGTTTGGGGGAAATCTTAAGTAAGAAAGGTAGAAGTTTCCATTGTATTTATTTCTGAAAGAAGTGTTTGTTCACAAAGATTCGAAAAAATGATCATCGTAATCTGAATGGCAATCATGATTATTATCACGTTTTGCAGAAAAACTAACTGGGGCAGAGACAATACAGTACTGTGCTTAAGAGCACATGGCGAGGAAGTAACAGAGCAGGGGCACAAGCCGGGTTCCGTGTTGTTAACCAGTAAGTTCTGCAGCTCTCTGGAAGGGAAAGGGAGTAAAGGGGAGGGGAGGAGAGGGGAGGACAGAGGAGGGGAGGGGAGGGAAGGACCTTTTAATTCATCTTCTAAAATTGAAAAGCCAAGTCATACTCAATGATTTGGTCTATTTGAATGCTCATGTTTGAATACAAACAACTCAGAGAGGGCCTTCTGCGTCTTCCTCCAGGCCAAGCTTGACCCTTGCCCAGTGAGGTCTCCTCTTGTTTCCCAGGCCGCTGCCCCTCTGCAGCTGAGAGCGGGGTCCCAAGACACACATTGCCTCACTCGCTCTTCCTGTAATGGGATAACTTCCCTGAACACTCCGCAGTTTCCAGAAGGCTGCATTGTTCCCGAGTCCCATTTTGGAGTTCCAAAAGACCTCATTTCCTCTGGTTGTTCTTTGGCCTTCCCCAGTAGGTGGGAACAAAACTCTCCCATTCTCCTATGCTTTTGTTCACCATGTCCTAAAGAACCTCAGAAATGGTACGTAAGGTCCTAGGACACCAATATCGTCAATACAAGCTTTAACGCTGCAGGAGCATAAGCAGCATGTGGGTGTGGTGTGTGCTATGGGGGACATGGCCGTGGTGGAGGTGGCAGTGAGGAGGGAAGTCACCGAGAGAGAGGAACGTACAACAGAAAGTCCCTGGTGACTGTGTCTAGACAATACCAAGGTACCCTTAAAGGAATTCAGTGGGGCGGGGTCGGGGGGGGGGCGCCTGGGTGCCTCAGTCAGTTAAGCGTCCAACTTCAGTTCAGGTCATGATCTCACAGTTTGTGGGTTTGAGCCCCGCTTCAGGTTTTCTGCTGTCAGCACAGAGCCTGCTTGGGATCCTCTGTCTCCCTCTCTCTCTCCGCTCCTCCCTTGCTTGCGCACACACGTGCGCGTGCTCTCTCTCAAAAATAAATTAACATAAAAAAAAAAAATAAAGGACTCCTCAGGTACACCCAAAAGTGCCATTGAATTGAAATTTATTCTAATAAATAAGTTGTCTTACTGATATCAAGTTAAACCAGTTTATAAAGGGTAACATTAAGAAAAACAGTAATTTTAAAAGAAAAAAAGAATTTGACAGGGGTGGTATGTTTACTAGCACTTTACTCTCTTTGAGACATAATTTATCATCATGGCTGGGGTGTCTGCTTTGTCCTGATGCTTTAAACAAGTCTAAGGAAGGTTTCCTGTGCCGAAGAGAAATGGTATTTGTGTCACTCTGGGCAGACACCTGCAGCCCTGGGCTCCTATTTAGATTACGCTAGCCAGACCTTCCTTCTTCCCCTTTCTGAACTCAGGCCATCCCCTGACAATACAGACCGGCTCTCTGTAAGGGTGAAACAGGCCGGACACCGGGGGACCGGCCACGAAGAGGCTGGAGCCACTGCACCAAATACTCTTCAGGATCCCATTCAAAGCATTGGCAATCTCTCTGCGAGGCTGAGACGTTTTCAAATCACTCTTACAACTTTTAAAAAGAATAAAGCAAAAACACCTAGAACTTCAGACTGGGAAATGCAAACAATAGAAGGAAATGATGAGGACACCATGACTTTTGAGCTCTAGGGAACAAGACAGCCCTAGCGACAGAGGAATTTCAGACTCTCCCCTCCTCCACTCCACAATCTTACTGAGGTCAGGGTAATGAAGCGGAAGCTGCAGTCTCTTTAAAAGAAAACACTGAGGACCAAGAAGTTCGGAGTTTTATTTTTGCTTGATGCAATTTGCATCTCTATTTTCAACCTTTAAGATAAACAAACAATGTCAAGATATTCGAAAAGTCAGACAACATAACGATAAATGAACTTAATATACATGTTCAAATAATAAGCTCGATGCTTTCCTTCAACTTCTACACTCGCTTTCCGATGAAGTATCTCTAAGCTTAAAGCACTGGGTTCAATTATTTTTCTGCAAAAGTGGACTATACCTACTAGCCAAACATCTGGAAACTCAGGGAAAGTTGTGTATTTGTTACAGCTTTATCCAGTGTATCTTGAGTTTTGGGATCTCCTGTATTTATCTCTCTTTTTCTCAAGTCCTCTGCTTATTTTTTCCAACCACCAGATGGATTTTCCCTCAAGAACCATGAAATACAGCGCTAACTAGAACAACTGCCAGGAAAATAAAGTCGCACTCAAAGTTACACCTGACATTGGTGACTGCATGAAGAGCAAGCTCCCTAAATGTCCTAAGGGGGAGTGACTGTTAGAGAATTGATAAAACGTCTTAACCCATGATTTTTGGTGTCCCAAATGTTGAAAGATCATTCCTGGTTTCTCAGGCTCCAAGTAATAAAGGATTGCTGGTTTCTGAGGCCTGGAGCTGTGGACCCAGGCTCTAAACTCTCCCCCTTGAACTTGGGAACAATAGAGAAGAACTTGCAGAGCTGACCCAGCCCAAGGAGCAGTGAAGGGACCGCATCTCGATCTCGGGGACCCAGCCCACGTCATCCAGACAGAGGTGGTTTGCAGGGTGGTGTTGTTCACTCTTGAGTTTCAACTTCAGGCTTCTCAGTGTAAAGTCATTTGTTCTACAACTTGGTTCATGTGTCAAGGTCAGTCCAGTCCTGAAGTATAGCAGAAAACACGGCTCTCTTTCACCAGCCTGATGGAGCTCCTCGCTTGAGCAATAAGCAAGGGAATAGGACCCACTGGGGGTAGAAGTGACACCACAGCTGAGTGGTCTCACCTGAGTTTCTCTCTCTCTCTCTCTCTTTCTCCTCACCACCCCCCACCTGAGCTTTTCAACCAGACACTCTTAGGCTGTTCCAGATCTTGGCTGGACTGAGGACAGGGGAAGTGAGGAAGGACGGACCCACACTCACCGCTGCCAGAAGAAATCCCTCAGGTCTCCCTCCTCACCCAGTAACTAGATCAGTAAGACAGACTCCCCCTTCTGGGAACCCCGCTCTGCTCTTGGTTCTTTCCCAGGCTCCTCCCCTAACCATCCACTCCTTTCCCCTCTCTGAGGTGTGTCCTCAGGAAGCTCTCACTTGGTCAAACCCAAGTTCCCACGTAAAGAAGAAAGGACAGGAGCTCATTCTGCTGCACACAGAGACACACAGCAACAGAACAACCCATGTGCGCTGCTGGATGGTTGTCTGATGCTTCCTTTCCTGCCCTCTGTCCTGGAACTTGGCAATACCCCCCACTGTGGGTGGAGGTACTTGGTCCCCTCTCCCTCCACCCTGGGCTCAGCCCTGTGACTTGCTGGGGGCAATGGGGTGATAGCCCACATAGTGCAAACACAGAGGTCGTGACTGGCTTGCTGTCTTGTACTCTCACCACTGTAACGAGAAGGGCAAGCCAGGGCTGGCCTGCTGGCCCAAGAGGAAGTTGAAGGGCACCAGGGCCAGAACCATCTCCAGCTGGAGCTCAGGTCCTCAGACTTATCAGAACTAATAAAGGACTGTTGTTTTAAGTTCTTGAGTTTGGGGGAACTTTGTTAGATAACATTTTGAGGCAATAACTGACTGATACACCCTTTTGGATTTTCCCATCTGGGCCTGCAAACTTCTTGCATTGCAATTTTTCTTAAGAATAGAAGGTGCTTTAGAGCCACTTGAACAAGAAATAAATAGCTTCTCACTTATTCTCAGTCCTTTCTCTGTGGTCTCACCTTCCCATGTCACGTGACAGACTCGTAAATGGTGGAGGTACATACACTCAAAAAGGAGCAACCCTCTGGCTGCCTTCATTCATGTCTGGCTTTTCTTTAGAGGCAGGAGGCCTGCAATATGTCCCTCAATCCCTCAAGACCTAATTGGTGATTGACGTCTCCCGTTGATAGCCATCAATCCTTCGGCCGCACCATTTTACTCTGGACTGCATCACACGCATTACCCATAGACAGTGACAGGAAGTCGCTTCAGAAAGAGATCCTGACCCATAGAGAGGTTATGGAAGACAAGGTATCAAGACCTAGGGAAGCCACAGCCCATTGCCAAGGTGGTTTCATCCTCTTTGGATTTACTCTTAGTCTGAGAAAATCCACCATTAGATGTCCTCCTAGCCCCCAGGGTACAGGCTGTCCTCTTGGGAAGGAAGCAGGTCTTACTGATAGCATCATCGTTTTGTTATCCTTGACGCCACACACACATCCCGGGCTTGGGCTCTGCTTTCTGGGCCAGCTATTTCTGGCTGAGTTACACAACCAGCTCCCACACCTCACTCTGTCCAACACACAGTATCTCTGAACCTATGTGAAGATCAGGTATCTTTGTCTGAAAACCAATCCCTTCCGCCACTCATTGCCTCCATATTTTATCTTATTTTGTCTCCTTGGCTCCTTCTACCCAAATCCAGAAGACTCTTGGTCTTCTATCTTCTCCATCATAAAATCTTAACTTTGCATCTTCCCCCCCTTGTCCGCTTTCATTTAGAACATATGCTAGTTAGTGTTTTCTTGCTTTACCTGCATTTCACTCCTCCTGAAAACCCACCTGTTTCTACAAAGGATTTCATCGGGAAAAGCCACGAATCACCTTGTCCCCATTTTGTACTGAATTATTTATGTCACTCACACTGTTAGATTTCACGTTCCTCAATGGCCAGGAACTGCGCATTTGCTTTGGTTTGTTTCCACCGCTGTGCAGTTCTGTGTTCATTTACTACTCCAAACAGAAAATAATGAGAGAACAACAGTGTAAAACCCCAAGGACTAAAATGGTGATTTTCCCAAAAGGTACACAAAAGAGGTGGGACACTGTGGATTGCTTTGGTGTTTTTCACCTTCGAAAGTGCCACAGAAGTTGCCCTTTTAGCATTTTGTTCTGGACGAGTCCCAGTGTGGAGATGCATGGAGCTGGAAGGGGGAGGGGGAACCCAGGAGGAGGGTGGCCTCTGGGTGGGGAAGGGTCCATCCCTGGGAAGATGGTACCAGAAGTCCATGCTAAGAGCCCAGCAAGTGCATACTGAGTGTGGTGTGGGCTGCCGATGGCCAGGCTCCACGCCAGGGCAGCTATTCTAAAAGCCCCAGAGGGAGAGCAAAATTTTGCCCAGGACTCCATGTGTAGAAGGAGAAATGTGAAGTGTGCTAAGTACACCCATGAGTGCAAAGACCCAGTCACCTTTAATGCTCCATAATCAAATGTAGCTATCTCTGGAGCTCCTCATCTCCACTGATGTTGAAAAGTTTAGTCTTGCTAATTTCATAATAATTCAGTCAATTGTAGATTATTTTTTAAGTCCCTTTTGGGTACTCCATCAATTCAGACATCGCTTCCCATGCCTTTCTGTTCCTTCTCCCCCAAGGGTGATCTAAGTTCGTGGAAAGGAACATTTCTCCTAGAAGACTGAAATGATTTCTGAATAAAATGTTTTAAAACCATGGTCCCGTTGGTAGTAAGTGCTCCGGTCTGGATGGAGCCATACGCACGGATCTCTGATGGTTGGCACGGGGTTTTTTCATCGGGTTGCACAGCTGACTGCCACCAAATGGGCAGCCCAGAGGTGGATTCTGCGCCGGGTCTTCGCTGAAGATTCCAGTGCTTTCTGGGATTACCGCAAGTGACTTTAGATGCAAATACCTTTCAACAAAGGGGATGAGGAGGTGTAAGAAGGACTTCCCTCCCAAGAAACTGTCAGAGATCCTACACTGACTTGACTTGTAGGAGCTTTACAATCACACTGACTGAGCCAAGTATGAACTAAAACACCCCTGACCTTCATCTGTGTTTTGCACCCTGTATTAGTTGAGGGAACAAATGAGGACCAACATTTGTGTGACTTAACACAGTCAAGATTTATCTCTCGCCCAGATAACTGTCCAAACCAAGAGCTCCCTCCTGCCACACCCCTTTCAACTCAAAAGTTCTTCCGTCCCCTGGCAGATGGGGGAAAGAGTGCTAAAGGCATCTCTCGTTCTCAGAGATTCTCACTTCAGCCCAGAAGTGACACGTTTCACTTCCACCTGCATCCCAGTGGCTGCTCTCTGTGCCCCGCCTCCCTCCGGCTGTCCTTCACAGTTGACCCAGTTTCTCTGTGTGGCTGCAGGGGCCTCGCAGGAAACCAGACACTCACAGGGAGGCCACGCCCTCACCGGCGCCAGGTGGAGCCTCTTGGCTGCCTTGGAGCCTGAGGTTAACAGCCAACAATCGGTGACAAATAAACCCGGGTTAAAGTCTCAACCCAGGTCTAATATGCTAGGGTAACCTTGAGGAAATTACGGGACTTGTGACTCAAAGGGCCGTATCAAGATACACGTAAAGCATTTAGCACAACATTTGGCATATGGTACCTGCTTGATAAACATTAGCCATTATGTTCAGTGTAGCCTCCTAGTCAGACTGCATGGGCCACAGCAAGGTCCCCAGGCCCTGTGGCATTTGCTTCTGGCCCCTGGAACCATCTGTATGGAACCCAGTAGCTGGGAGAGAAGAGTGAATCCCCTTGCCTCTTTCCCCTCCTCTGAGGTGACATTACTAAAGGAGGAGTTGAAGTAGAAACAGATACAGGAAAGGCCATGGAAGGGAGGGGAGCATCTAGGGATGACACAGGAGTGAGGTAAGCAGATGGAAGATGGGCAAGAAGAGAGAGTGGGTGGGGGTTGGCCAGGAGTCTGATTGAGAAGTAGGATCAACAGAGAAAAACACAAGAGCCATATGGGGCATGCCCTAGACCTCTCCTGGTCCAGCACCCGTCCACTTCTCAATGGATGTTGATACGGGTGCTGGAGATCGTCCTCTCCAAACTGGGTTGAGATATGAGGTCACCAAAGTATTCATGTCAAAAAAACACTTATGTTATTCACTTGTTGGAGGTTAAACTGTGTCCCCCTCCCCCACCCCCGAAGAAGATATATTAATGTCTTAACTCCTGGTACCTATGAAAGTGATCTTATTTAAAAAGAAGATCTTTCCACACAAATGTAGGTAGTGTGCTACATACTGGGCAAGTCTTTTGCTAATACTACGAAGATCTCTGGTCCAATGAGTGGAGTGTGTTAGTAATTCTTGCTATAATTTAAAAAAAAAATAGGGTCTTTGCAGATATAGGTTAAGATAAAGTCAGCCAGGAGTAGAGGCATGAGAAGAACCATTTTCTGAGCCCCCAAGAAGGAACCAACACTATTGACGACTTGACTTCGGATTTCTAGCCTCCAGAATCCTGAAAGAACGCATTTCTATTGTTTTAAACCCCCAGTTTGTGGTATTTTGTTACAGCAGCCCTAAGAATCTGATACAACAGTCACACAGTTAACAACTATTGTTAAGAATCTATTATCCTTTGGGTATTAGGAAATTAACAGATGTGGTTCTTTCCCTCATAAAGTCTGGTGGGGAAAATGAACATTAACCAAATAGTTCATTATGAAAATCCAAGGTGCTTCCTCTCCCTGTGCTTCCATTGTCAGGGCAGAAATGGGGTCTTAGTTGCCTTTCATCCCTAGACCCTAACATAGTGCTTGAAATATTAAAATTAATTAATAGTAGACCACATAAAGCTCGATCATCTCACGATCAGTCTCTCCTCAGTGTCGTATTCAAAGCAGCCCTTCCTCCAGAAACCTTAAACAAAATGATGGAAGCTTTAGGCAAGAATCCTGAAGGGGGTAGGCGGATGGGGGGAGCGACTTGTACCATAAAGCACACAGCAAGATTTCCTAACGTGCTCCTTAGGATTTCCTTCTTCAGAGGGCAGCTCCAAATTCCTTACTCTTTCCCCAACTCCTGATCTCTTGTCATGCAAAGAAATTTCACTTCTCTTGTCTTCTCAAGAAGGGTTCTGCTAAGATACTGGGAGAAGAGAGAAGCTCTTTGATATTTCGACTTCATTTCTTCTTTTTCTCATGGATTTGTGAATTATTGAATGCATGAGCAAACGGCCAGCTCCAAGGTCTCAGGTCTTTGCTTTTTGCAAAGCGGGAATGATTCTGAATTATTTAAGCGGGCCTAGAAAGCCCAGAACTCTAACACGGTGCAAGAGCCCTTCCCCAAGGGCAGGAAATTAACCCATCCATAACATATTTCCAATCATTCAGTGTCTTACAGAATGGTAAACACCCTTGCATTTTCCTCCCAGCTTCCTGCTTGGTGAAGGTGCCCTGTTGGAGGTCAGAAGGAGGAATCCTGGTCTGGGAATTTACAGGTGTTGCCTTTGGCCAAGTTCCTCCACTTCTCTCCTAGAGTACACCCACGAACACCAGGAGGGTTCTACTAGATCCCCTTGAAAGCCAGAGCAAGCTCCAGAACGCAATAAACTTAGACCACAAGCAGGATTGAGAAGATTAACCAAAGAATAGAACCTCCTTTGGGGAATCTTTGCAAGTTCTTTGTTAACCAGCACCTCGTGGTTCTTTCTAGTTCATCAGCATTGCTCTGATAACAGTTTGCTCAGGAGACTCACAGAGCAGCAGCACCCATGGAAAAGCAACGACCCAGACACCACTCTCAGCATGACCTGAGTCAGCAGAGGCAGATGGCCAGTGGAGAAATCTCACACCCAGCCATCAGGGAAACTCACGCTGAAAGACTGTGGAACTTCTAGAATTGGGCTTCCACGTGACACCTCAGCAGGGGCCAGGGATTTGGTAGGTAACCTTGAATGCCTCAGTACCTGAGTGCCTGAAATGCTAAATGTCTTGTTGGTATCAGTTTATCAAGTGTTTGTTATAATTATCCCACTCGTAGTAAATTCATTCGGTATGAATTTGGACGTCATATATGCAGTGCTTTCATAAGAATTACCATATTAATTAATTAATTAATATATCATAATTAGTCATCTTCACTATATCTTATAATTAATTAATCTATCTTTAAAGTGAAATATTAACAATCAATTCATATCACTTAAGATCCTTAAGCCACCGGCAGAGTCTTTGTTATAATTATTTACGCACCATGCAAGGTATTTTCACATACATGTGTTCACAGATTTCTCCCTGTCCCCTATCTATACATCACTGCTGCCTTGCCAAATAGATTTGTCTAATCAATACCTCGGTGTCCTTATCTTTAAATATGTCACCTTGTGTTTGCAGCTGTTAGCCCATCGATACACGTAAAGATTTCTGAGCTGCTTCCGTAGCCGTGAAATGTATCATACATTCATTTACACCATATTCATCTCAAGGGCCATCCAGATAGGAAAAACATCAGGATCTTTTCTATTATTAAACCATGAAAACACTCTCTTGATTGCTTAGCACACCTTATCACCGAGTGCTCGATTCACCAATAAGCAAAATCATATTTTAAAATGTGAACGTTAGAATCAGATTACTCTGAAGGGAATGATATTTTAAGTCCTAGGATTTTGTATGAGCCTATTTACTATATCACCTCAAATATCTTGATGACAAGTGAAAAATGAAAAAGAATGCAGATATTTGTCATATTCTTACCAGACAATGGATTCTGTAAATATACGTAGCCTATCGGTTCTCTGGTGCAAATGGGAATGGAGAGAGACGAAACACACCAATGCTGGGGAAAGATATTCAGAAAAGAAACCCAAAATGGTAAATCACTGGAGTGTTGACACTTCTTGAACTTGACCTTAAAGATCTTAACAGCAAAAGAGAGTTATTTTTAAACAGGCCAAACTATAAACTTAATTTATGTGGGGTCTTGAGATACAGACCCGAAGCAAAGGTGACATACATATATAATTATGAGTCAGACAACTCATTTTATTCGTTTTATTAATATCGCTTCAATTTTTGACATTTGATTAGCTTTTTTTGTATTTAATTCCCAAATCCCAAGAGCAAATGCCTAATATCTACTGAATTCTTTTTTATTCCATTGTGTGTGTGTATGTGCGTGTGTGTGTGTGTGTGTGTGTGTGTGTAGAACACAACCTAACACAGAATAGCGAATAGTTTATTGTAAAGTTCAGGATGCATATTAATGCGCATTCTTGTGGGCTTTTATCAGAAGACAGTGTGAGTCTCCTTGAGATGTTGTTAGTCTCACTCATGGGTGTGACAGTATTATATATATATGATCTATCACACTCATTTCCTTCACACGTTCTCTGCCCTATTGGAACAGGCACGAGATAATGGCAATCTTATGAAAATGCAACATGATTTGTTTACTACTTAAGGTTTATTTAAGGCTGTCACCATGACCTATATTCATTAGTAACCTCGCAGGTTCTTAAAATGACATGAGTAAAAATACCCAATTTTTAAAATTCTACTAAGCTTTAGTAAAAGCCCGTGCAAAAGGCGTTTCTTTGCTCCATTTCTCCACTGCCTTCCCATCCCTTCTGAGATTCATTTGGAGGGCTTTTATAATGATTATTTATTCATTTTGAGAGAGAGAGAAAGAGAACATGCGCAAGCAGGGGAAGGGCAGAGAGAGAGAGAGAGAGAGAGGGAGAGAGAGAATCCTAAGCAGGCTCCGTGCTGTCAGTGCAGAGCCTGACACAGGGCTCAATCCCACGAACCATGAGATCATGACCTGAGTAGAAATCAAGAGTCAGACGCTTAACCGACCAAGCCACCCAGGTGCCCTGATATTCATTTTGAGTGTTACCCACTTTTCCACAGATTTTAGGACTTCGGTAGGCCAGTGTTACATACATAGTGAGGTGCACTGAAGAAAATAAAAATAAAAATGCCCTACAATCTTTTTCAGTGAGATTGAGTTCTCGTGACTCAACTCGGTTCTGAAATGTTTATTTACTAACATGGGAAAAAAGCCCCACAAATCTAGCTGAGAGTTGTGGCCGTTTTCTCGCGTCTCCTAAACCAAACCCACCGCATGCACCAGAGGAATGGCTATATTTCTATGTCCTTCAGGTAGCAAGCCAGGGCAGCCTCTGGGGGCTACGAACACTGTATGGGATCAGCTCAATGCCCATGGCATCCAACAAAGAATTAAGCATTTAACCAAATCCTCCCCGGAAAAAACACCTGCATGAATGAAAAAGTGGGTCAGGCAAGTCCTCAAAGAGCATTTATGGATGAAGGTCTCACTTTAGAGCGGACAAGCCAAAAGCTCCCGCCCCAGCCTTCCGTCTGGCTGACATAGACTGGCCCATCAGTCCCCAGGGATGGAACTTGCAGGCCCGCTGCAAATTTAACTCTGTTCAAAATCATGGTAAGGGTCTGCCAAAGATGCAGAAAGACTGTGTTCTTAAAGTGTTTTAGTTTCAGCATGAAAGTGTTTATTGTGTCCAGATACATGAAACTGAAGAGAAGACAATTATATCCATTGTTACCCAGGACTTACACACGCCAATAATGATCTGCAGACTTTAGTGCTATTTTATGATTTACCCAGGATCCAGCAGTTAGGTTAGCACCAGACTTGAGACCTCCAGGGGCCTCCTTTGGTGTGGAGCCCTTCACCATCAAGCACACCAATTTCCCTGCCAGGGAAGGTCAGCCTCAGGCTCTTCAAACTCATGGAAATCATTATGGAATACCAAAATATACCAATGGCTGAATTAATTTTCTCACCCTCTGTATGAGTTTGCAAGAGTTGCTCTAACGAAGGATCACAGGGGCGCCTGGGTGGCTCAGTCAGTTATCATGATCTCACAGTCTATGAATTCAAGCCCCGTGTTGGGCTCTGTGCTGACAGCTCAGAGCCTGGAGCCTGCTTCAGATTCTGTGTCTCCATCTCTCTCTCTGCCCCTATCCCATTCTCTCTCTCTCTCTCTCTCTCAAAAATAAACATTAAAAATTAAAAGTTTTTTTAAAAAAGCAAAGGATCACAGACTGAGTAGCTTAAACATTAACAGAAATTTATTGTCTCAGAGTTCTGGCAGTTGGAAGTACAAGATCAAGGTGTCAGTAGAATTGGTTCCTTCTGAGGGCTCTGAAGGTGTATAAATGGCTATCTTCTCTGTGTCCTCACATGTCCTTCTGTGCATGTCTGTGCCTAACCTCCTCTTCTTATAAGGATTAGGGCCTACCCTAATGACCTCATTTAACCTGATTAAAGACCACATTCTGGGGTTAGGACTTCAATAGGTACATTTGGTGTTGGGACATAATTCAGCCCATAACACCTTCCTATAGGTATGTTGATGTCACATAGCACAACCTTTCAGACACTTTGTTTCTGGTTTCCTCCATAAAAGAATAAGACAAATTAAGGATCGGGTTTGGGGGAAGGAGTCCACATCTGTGTTTCTTTGCTGACTCCTTTAATCTCAGTAGAGTTTTAAAAAAACCCACCAAATACGGTATTAGACCAGAGCTAGAAAACCACAGTACTAAGTGGGGAAAGGCCAAGGTGCGGGCGGTACCTGCAGGACAGGGCTCCCGGAATTGTGTGCCGGCTGCTGGGTAAAGACTTGCAGACCCTGGATGGAGTGCAGGACCACCCCCATGGTGACCCATCCATAAAAGCCATCTTAAGGATAATAACGCCAACAAGACATGAACTACAGGGCCAGAACATCCAGAAGGGCTTGCCTTCAGGTAACAGATGCAGGAAAGATGGTTCCACCTTGAAAGTGAACAACTTGACAAAAGTCCCTGGTTTGTCCTCACACCGCTGAATGGCAAGGAGGAAAGCTCTCAGTCCTTCAAGAGTGGACTTCTCTGCAAACTCAGTAACAGGACCATCTAGCACCACTCAGTCTGCTTTTCCTGAATCAAATGAAGGCTATGACTATGAAGTTTTGACTCTTGCTCAGAAGACAAAATGGTCTTATAATCTTCAGAGATTTCCAACCTAGCACGTGCAAAAGAACTATACATTATGTGCTTTTGTTCCCAATCTGACAACTGTTTCCTTACACTTCTTTTCTGTACCAGTCTCTGAAGAAGATGCTTAGAAACGATGGGGAATGGTGCTGCAAGGGAGGAAGGGAGGTTTCCTGTTAAGGAGATAGAAGAGAATTCCTTTTGAGGATGGGGAAACACATTAACACTGTTTGAACCAAGGGTCTCGGTGAAGTAAGCTCAACTTTTAAAAGGACGTTTGAATATTGGGGCGTCTGGGTAGCTCAGTCAGTTAAGTGACCGACTCTCGATGTCAGCGCACGTCACAATCTCACAGTTTTGTGAGTTCGATCCCTGAGTTGAGCTCCGCACTGACCACAGGGAGCCTGCTTGGGACTCTTCCTCTCTCTGCCCCTCGTCCTGCTTGCCCGCTCTCTGTCTCTCTCAAAATAAATAAATAAACTTAAAAAAAAAGGTTCTAACATCTCGTTTGAACTTATTTAATAACACAGTGGATTTATTGTCGAAATCTTCCTGAAAAAGCACAAAATAGACCATCCCAAACTCAGCAAAAAGCCTAAAACACCATCTGTTGCTATGTTGAACCATTTGACTGGGGGAGAGGGAGCGGAGAGGGCTGACAAGTTGGAAGGCACTCCCAGGCACATAAATATCAACTCTGAGTCCTCAGTTTGGGAGCCTAAAGGAAAAAAGGAACCTCCTGGATGCTTGGTTGGGATGCTTGGATCTTAAAAATGTGTGAAAGCATGTAAGTGGCACACTTCTACAACTTTACCGAAGCAAGAGAGATTAAACAAAGGTGTCAGAGAAGTTTGGAATGAGGAATATTTTAATGCCACTTTGAAAGGATTTCATCCTAAAACGCACACAGCCATGTTTGACAAGTTGTTTATTTATGAAACTATTAAACTGAAAGTACATTTAAACCAGCCTCTAAAACACCGTATGGTTTGCAGTTACCCCGGCCATGGCAGAATTCCACTCCATTGCAGGAGTGTTACAGGGAAAAGATTTTCCTACAAATAAGGTACTGCTGTAAAACGTAACACACGGCAAAATTCAGCATTGTCTTTATCTGGGACATTACGCCTCTGGCACCAGCCGTCACTGTCTCTAAACATCAGTGTCCTCTTCCAACGGTAACGTGCATGAACAGAGAATGGCTTTTGGTAATGAACGAATGGCTTCCCAGATCTGTGGGGCGAGCAGCAGTTTGATGAGATCATCTGGCCTTTAATAACGAAGAATGGGAGCCGCAGACCACCACCAGACCAAATGCGTTGGCTTTGCAGCCCGAACAGAAAACACTCCTCCAGCCTCAGCAGCAAATCTCTCTGGGTTGTCCCCGCGCCTTCAAGTTGACCCACGACGACAAGGCCCAAGGGAGCAGTTAGCACACTAACTGGGAGCGTCGTCCTGTCTGGTTTTTACAGTGACATGCGCGATGTGGCCTCACTGGCTTTCAGCGCCGCTCTCCAACTCCGGAGCCGGCCGCTGTGCCCCAGTCAGCCGGTAGGTGGCGCGCCAAGCTACCGACTCCGCCTCGCCAGCCGTGAGCAGCTTTGGCCGGCGAGGCAGGCGAGGATTTTGATTCATAAAAAACATAAATTCTACTTGATGAACAATAATAATAAAGGAAATGGAGTACTGGGCACCATAGAGATGAAATTTTAAAGCCCCGAAATCAAGTTATTTGCGATTATTTAATTTAATTTACTAAATTTGAATAACTGTGCAATGTAATGATGCATGGCAAGGCATTTAGGTTTTATAGCTTCTAAATGCTTCTCTTTAGGGTGATTGCACTCAGTTGCATGGTCGCCAGAGAACTCTGTCCCCATCTCCAAGCTGTGTAAACAAATTGAGGGGAGAATAATTACACATTGGGAAAAGGGAAAGGAGAATCTATTGAAGGGAGAGAGACAGCCCCAGTTGCAAAATGCCCCATTTCAGGTAATAAACTACCTCAAAAGTCCTCAAAGACCAGTATTAAAATTTTTATTAATATTAGCACAGCAGCTAAGCCTAAGCTAAGCACTTTCCAGGTGCTTCTTGAAGTGCAATCCTCATTTCATAATAAAAACAAGTAAGATCTATACCAATCTTTGTATCCACATCTAAATGTTTTAAGGTGGTGAATGTTTACTGCTAACAGCTTCTAAACCGACAAATTAGGACACAGCAAAATCTAGGAATTCTGTGCATCCTTTGATCCATGAAAATCTTCTGCAAGCAGATATAAAAAGTCCTTTGATAAAAATGCCGCCGCACATTGTCCTCAGCGGAGCTCCAAGGCACGCATTCGGTATTTGCAAAATGCGCGTGTGTGTCTGCCTAAACGTAGGGGGTTGCACACACACCGTATTAACTCGAGTATCTGTGAGTGTGTGCACAGATATGGGTATATACACGCTGTCTGTGCACGACTCTTCCTCTATTGTGTTCAGCATAACCGATTTTGGCACCCGCTCCTTAGCACTTTGGAAGGGCCTTCATTAGCACTGGGATAGTATCCAAAAAGAATCCAGAAAAATCAACACATGGCTGCTCTTGTTCTCACGATAAATGACAGCTTTGGTGGAAAACAACAACAGTCAAGAAGCAAAACAAAAAGCAAAAAACGACAAGAGTAGCAATAACATGAATAGAGGAAGTCAGACATCACTAACGCAGATTTTTTTTATTTTTAATTTATTTATTTATTCAATTTTTACAACTTTCTTCCTTTACCACTAAGCCTCTGGGTACTTCCACGCAGCTAAAAATATAAATAGTGAAAGTATATTAAGAACCCTGGGGGGGAAAAAACAGTCATGCAGGCTTTCGTCTCCTTACAGACACAAATATGCTTACTGTAGTCTTAAAAATATGCGAAAGCAGGTAAGTGGCACATTTATCTAATTTTATTGATGTGGTATGGAAAAAACTGCCCATGAAACTATACCAGCCGCCAAATTGAGGGCTGTCCATTGAAACGTCCACACCAATAACCACAATGCTTTGGAACCAGAGTTCTGAAGAGATGAGCCTTTCTTAGAAAACAGAATCTCCCTAATTACCTGAAAGTCTTATCTCCAAATCATCAATAGGAACTCCTGGGTCATTCAGATGCCATGAGAATGTGTAGGGAAAGCAATAATCTCCAAACTCGTCAAAAACTCCATAATATCCAATGTGTGTGTGTGTGTGTGTGTGTGTGTGTGTGTGTGAATACGCCCTCACACCATGCCTTAATAGGTAGATAATAAATCACACTTTCAAGAAAAGCGGTACTCAAACTATAGAAGACTTTGATTCAAAAAGTTAATTCCTTTGCACTTCAGCTGTCAAAACAATAGTGGAAAATTGAAGTGTGCATGGCCCTTTAAGGCTCGTGGCTCTGCCCCGGAGACCAGACATCAAGGGGGAAAACCCCTTTGGGTCTTCAGAAAAGAGAAGTTAGGATCCTATTCATTCCTCCATTAGCCCCTTGCCTTCTCTTTCCTCAGTTTCTCAGATTTTGTGAATCTTGGTACTGGAGGGTCTTGAAATTTTTCCTGGAAAGGGGAAGAAGAAACAAGAAAGCAGGGAACTGGTACTACTACCATTACTACTACTACTACTACTACTAATAATAATAATAATAATAATAAGGGAGCAAGTGCATGAGATTTGTAGGCACATGCTTCAGAACAGGAAAAAGGTACGTGAAGCATGGCTGGAACCACCTTTATGAGGAACCCTGCACAATGGCCGGTGAGGGTCACCAGCAAGAGAAGCATCTGAAAAAGCCAAATCTTAAGCTTAAGACATCCTAGAAGTGTGGCTCTGGAGTAATTCAAAATACAGAAACAACCTGAGATTATAGATGCCCGCAGACAGGAAGCAAAGCATCTCCGAATTAATCCATTTATTCCACAAATATTTATTAAGTGCCTGTGATGTGACAGGCACCATGTTAAGCACTAGGCACACAAAAGCAAACAAGATATTTCTTCTGGACGCCTTTGTTACATAGAAACACGGCCACCATTTTGTCTGACTTTTAACTTAGTGCACAAAATCCTCTCACTCAGGAAGCAGACGTTGAAAACCTTGTGAGTCTGTGGATAGAGAGGAAACTGAGCCTCAGAGTTGAGTGTCCCTAAGGTGGTGTGTGCCTGGAAGGGCCTTCAGCTGTCTTCCCTTCTCCCCCTGATCCCTGCATGCCGAACACAGACTCTCTTGGGGGCTCAGTAGTTGTTCCATACTGTAGCCTAAGGATTTGTTGACAACAGTTCATCCTTAGAAACAGCTCCATTTCAGCCTATGGCTGATAATTATTATGAATAAGCTAACACAATCTCATGTTTGACAGAATTGTCTCACTCCCCAAGAAGGGCCAGAAAGCCGATTGAAAGGTTTCCAAAAGGAGGAAAGATTCCAAGTAGAACTGAGGCGACTTCTCGACAGCCTATTCAATAACCCTTCTCTCTTTCGTCTCCCCCAAGATGAGGAGAGAAGCAGCCTGGCGTTTGGCAGGAAGACCAATGTCAACACTCTATATTTACTTATTTATTGGCAGTTTGGAAGGCAGCCACCATTTATGGTCCTTCATTCCCAAATAGAGGGAGCAATGATTCCTGCCAACAATGTCTCCATGCCACCTGACTGCCCTCTCTCTACATAAGCCAAGAGGGGAATGGGTCCAGGACATTCATTGTTGGCCGCCATATTTATAACACTTTTAATGCTGCCTATACTCTAAAAGACCCCAAATGGAGAAGATAGTTGGCTGCAACTCCCTGACATGGTTTAGCTCTCACAGAAGCACGGTCTGGAAAGACAGAACCTGACTCCACCCTTACCCAGCCACACAACCCCAAAATGGATGTTCTGTTTGGAAGTTTGATACAAAAACCTTGGAGAGAGTCCCAAAGAGTTTCATGTATACATGCATGATGATATGTTTGGGAAATCATCCTTCTGAGAAAAGACCAAATAAATTGGGATTTGTCTGGCGAGCAAAAAGAGACAACTAACGACATAGGACCTAGAATAGTCTTTAGAATGACGCTGGGAGAGTGAGATTGTCTTTGAATGAGAGCAAACAGCGATTTTCAACTTCTCACACAGCTAGAACAAGAAAACTCAGAACATTTTAAAGCCAGATAGGCCCTTAGCAATTATCTGGTCTGACCTCTTCATTAAGCAGATGATGCAGCATATTCTTTAGAAGATTCTGGACTAGACAGATTAGTGCCCAAATCCAAGTAGAGTGCTAGATCCTCACAATTGACTGACACCAGCACCACAAAGATGAATTTAGACATTATTAAAAGCACAGACATGTCACCAAAGGTACTTGAGCCACAAGTTAAATTCTAGACAAAAGTAAGCAAGTTCGTTCAGTCAGGAGCACAGCACAGCCCGGGGCCAGGAGTCCTCCTGATATCCTTCTGATGGGATCAACAGCTCTTAGTGGACTGCTCATCAGACTGCTTTTGAAAGCAATCTGACTGTGGCAATAGGATGCCGGGCCAGTTCGACCAGTCAAGGGCCTAGGAGAATGCGGTTTTATTAATTGCTGGGCCAAGCCTTGTTGTGAAATCCAGGGAGCCTTCTAGACAAGCATTTCAGCTGCGGCTTCCCAGGTTGCCCACACTTACAGGTAATTTCACGGGAAGCAGGTTGTGGACACACCACGTAAGCTATGAAAGCTCAGTCGGCCCCCACCACGGCTGCAGCATGAAATTTCCCGTTTGCTCCGCAACCTCCGAATTCAAAGCAAAATTGCCACCAGCTGTGCTTTCAGCTTTCTCCACTGCAAGTGAAAAGCAAAACATCTTTGATGATAATGTGGGTGGAGGAAAATTTAGGGAACCCCTCCGCCACCGAGTGTTAGTCAAGGTTGAGGAAAGTCAAAGTCAACCTCACCACTAGACTCGTCATCTGCTCTCAAAGATGGCGTCCGATGTAGTCCCATAGCTGGAATAGTGAGACTGGACTGGAGATCAGAAAATACTTATCTTTCCTATAAGTATACAATCAAGATATATGTGTGTCCACAGGAGAAATGTGACCTGGACATTGTTAGAAGCTTGGATATTAATGTGGCAGAAATGAGGTAGGTGACAGACTTTCCACTTCCCAAACACCTAGTTCTCCTTTCCACCCTGTATCATGTGCACACCCTGCCTGCTACCAGGCCAAATCCATTTTCATCTCCACTTGGTCAACTCCTGCTCATCCTTTAAAAGCCAACGCAAATATCATCTCGGTAAAATCCCCCCATGTCTCCAAGACAGAATTAGGCAGTCTGCCTTCTGTGATTCCAGACATAAAATATTATGTATTGTACATATATATTTAACACTGATCACATTAAGCTGTAAGACACAGGAAGGCGGGACAACAACCAAGCTTTGGGGTCAGAGATACGAAATTCTATGCCCCAACTCTTTCACTTACAAGCTCTGTGTCCTTGAGCAAACTGTCCAATCTTCCTGATCCTTAGGGCAATTCTACCCATAAAATGGGGACAATAATGCCTAGTTTGGAATAGTCTTGTGAGGATGACAGGAGTATGGCGAATAAAGCCCCTAGCACTGGGTCGGACTCATAGCCAATCCTCTACAAATTAGTCCCCTCGCCTTCTCCCTCCCTTCCAAGGCAAAAAAATGCCTTTCTTCATGTGTCCTCAATGTTGAGCACAAAACATATTAGAACATTCTAGGGACCTAATACATGCAATCATCAATGAATGTGACACCTAAGGACAAATAAGGGCCAGTGTTTAATTATAGAATGTCAAGCCTAGGGAGGGCCCTAAACCAATAGTATTTGACCCAGTGATCATTAGAGAGGAAGCTCAGAGAGGGCAAATGGCAGAGCCGGGTAAGACCCCCTCCCCTCCTGCTCCCAGGCCAGGACTCCCCCACCGTTTCTGGCTGCCAGCGCAAGCTTATCTGCTTCTCCGTGGTGCAGACCAGAATCTGCGTGGGCCCTCCTGGGAATACATTTCGGTTGGCCTCTTTGCCCATAGACCTGGAGACCGGTGCCAGCCTCGGTGGCTATTTCAACGCGAGTCCCCTCCGGGTATTAGCGGTTAAGGGCAATTTCTCATCCTCCACACTAACATGGCTTCACTCAAATTGGAAATGATAGATGATTAACGGGTATGAGAAACCATGTTGTGCTACATTCAGAAAGGATGCAAATGACAAAAACATGTTGTCTTCTGGATAGGCAGGGAAATGGCGTAGAGCAGAGTGCACCCGGCTCCTTGCACCTCCGCGTCTGGCTAGACGGTTTCATGGCATTTAGCGGCACTGCGCGAAGGCACCCACGGCACACCAGAACGCTCACAAAACAGCGTTTTCATGTGCTAATGGCAGCTGAATCAGAAACACATGGATTTAATTTCCTTCAAAATACCCACGGGTATAAAAATCAATGCAGGAAAGCCATTTGGCTAACTGTATTTGGGGCTTTTCTGAGCCCAAAAATCGCGAGGCATCGTCGGAGATGGCTGGTGGAGCCCCAAATCCCACCGGGTCCAGCCCACCCCCGAGCACAGCCCTGGCCTAATGCGATGTGAAGCCCCGGCTGTCTTTTTGGAGAGAGGCAGGTGCTTGCTGTGTGGCACCTTAACGGCTGCCATCTCCGCAGATTTCCTGCTTTCTGCTGTTCGTTCATTTGCTCCGCCTTCTCCCACCCCACAGCCGTCAGGGAGATCTCATTTTGGCAGCAGATCGGGATCCCTGCCTGAAAGTTGATAGAGGTTGAGCTATTTGCAGAAATAATGCTTTCCAGACGCACTAAACAGTACCCCTCTTTCCAGATGGAGTGGCATTAGTGTTGCTTCCAGCCATTTCCTCACCTTCTGGTATACTTGTCAGTTCTCCCATATGCACCACGAGCCTTCCGTATTCTGGGGAATCTCGGAAAACGGCTCAGACCCCCAGCTTCTCAGCGCTCGCAGGCACAAATGCGCACACATACACGCGCATTCACACAGCCTCCGCTTTTATGTAGGCACATGCGGTTTTCTGCCCCCACCCCCTGGGAGTCAACTTAGATTTTCAGGGGAGCTAATCACTAAATGTGATAGCTTAGCAGCCCAGGGGATTAGATAGGCATGAATACGTGGGATAGGCAGAAGTCCCTGGGCTCTGGTAGATGTTTCCAGCATCCTGGTCACCAGTGACAAGATCATTCACATCTCCTTTTGGTGGCCTCCGGTTTTGAATGTGGGGGGGGAGGCCTACGTGAAGAGGCTACTCCCCTAGAGAGGAGCCTTGGGGCTCTCCCAAAATAAATCCGCCAAGGGCTGGCTTAGCCTCTTTGTGTTACAGCCCATACATAAGACACTTTGTTTGGATTGAGGGACCCCATAATATCACACCCATGCGCTATTTCCTTACTGAAAAATTATCCCACTTGCCATATTGTATTTGCTCTGGGTGGTTTACACATGCCCAGGCCAGAGCTCAAGTTATGTCAAACAGGTCATGTATGGAGGTCCTTCCCAGCTCTGAGATCTGAAGGTCTCAGGACACGAGAGGAGACACTACCTTCACACACTCCTGTCCTCAGTCTAGTGGTCAGACGGAGCACTACACCCCAAGGGGGGCGGTCCGGTAGGGAAAGTGGCCCCATTTTCCTACAACTATCTCCTTTGGTTTGCCTTTCTGCTTCCTTTTCTAATTTGCTCCTGAAACTGAGCTTTCGTTTTCAAGGGGGGGAAGCAGAGAGGGGACGGGAATGTTCTACATTCGTGGACAGTTTCCGTCTCCCCTTGCTCTCTTTTCTCACTTTGGCTGACGTTGGTCCCTGAGTGTGTTCAGGATGGATACGCTCTCCCCGCACAATCTAAGATCTGCCCTGTTTCTGTTCCCACAGAGTAAAGACCCATGCATCCCGGAGTGGATGAAGGGGTTAAGGTTGGCTTCTCAGAAGACCCTGACATCTGAGGCTCTCAACGCTACTGCATCCTGTGAAAGTCAGGTTGAACAGCCAAGGTCAATGACTAAACATAACAAAGACAAGAGAAAACAGAAAATGCATTTTTAAAAAATATATAAACCATTGGATATAACTGATACCTTCCTCCTCAACTCTTCAATTGTTACACGGTATATCCTGTGTGACTTTGGGAAAGTTACTGAACCTCTCTGTGCTTCGGATTCCTCACCTGTAAAATGGGGCTAACACTAGTAAATATCTCATAGATTTGTTGTGAGGATTAAATGAGATAAGGCATATAAAGTGCTGAGAACGAGGTTGGAGTGAGTGAGTGGTTTCTACCTCCAGGAAAACTTACTTCCTACCACCTTCCATGCTTGAAAAGACCTTGACTGTCAACCTGGCCATTGCCACTGGTAGGTTTGATATTTATCACCCTTCTGGGTCATTGTCGTTGATGCCCTTGTCCTTGTTGTATGAGTTGAGTTACACACGGTTAGGCGTGTTCCTGGGGGATATGGTCTTCAATGATGGGCTACTTCTTCTGGAAAGTTCTTCTGGAAAGGCACTGTCTTGGCCATCTCAGGAAAGATCTCACACATTCTAGCCTCATTTCTTGATCCCCACATCTCTTGATCTTGCTAGAATGACAAAGATAAGATCACTTTGCAATTGTTGTACCCAACTGTGCTAAGAAGACATATTTCTTCCAATAGGGAAAAAAGAGAGCTTAACAACCAAATGATTGCTTTATTTGTTCAACTGTGCATCTTCCCGCCCGACCAAGTCTTCATAGGCCTTGAATGTCTCATACCCAAAGCTTGGCAGATTTTGCCACATTTCTTAAAAGCCCCAAACCTTTTTTCTTTGATGACTCGAAACGCACAAAAGCAACAACAACAGGCTTTTTACAAGTTACAACAATTTTTCTTAGCATTTCAAAATGCACCGCATTGCTTAATCACTGTGCCTGTAGAGTTTACAAGTACAAATCAACTATTCCATAGTCACTTTCCCCATGCCCGCCCTCTTTCTGTTTTGGAAGTCCCCAAAAAGCAAAATATCACCCTCTCTAAGTCCTTCTGCTACTGCTGTTGATAAAAGGAAATGAAATGTATTAGTCACCTCCCCTCAACCCAGGCTCTGGATTACATGGTGAGCCTTACTCATTAATGCACGTATGGGACACAGAGGAGAAGGAGGGGTTTCCATTCAGCCCCGGGATGGGAGTCACAAGTTGATCGGCGTGACACACCAGCTCCATGAGGGGGAATACCTTAAACAATTCCATCAACATTGATTTACTTTAACCAGGTGATATTTTAATGAGCCAACCCGAGCGCTCCCCGGATGACATGGCTTCTCAAACTAAGAGAGCACACCACCTTTAAAAGGAAAAAAAAAAATCACTAAAAAAATCGCTAAAAAAGTTGACACTTGCGGATGAGTCTAATTCCCTTTGTCCTGTGGACATGCGCTGTGTTGGGAAAGCTCCAAGTGCATCGAGCTGATTTTTGCTGTCATCGGAACTGACCCTCAGGCCCCCGGGAGGCCCACAGCCTGTCTGCTGCAGTGACAGGGAGAGGAGCCAAGCTTCAGCTTGGGGTCCTCAGATGTGTAAGCACAACAGGCTACATCCAACTCTGACGAGGGCAGCTGGATCACATGAATTTTTAAAGTAAAACAACTGATTTTGTCGTGGGGGGGGGTGGAAGGGGGTAGCGGGTCTTGCTTTTTCCCCCTGTGAAATCCCCACGGAAGACATGCACAGACCCAGCATGTTGATTTTGGCATTGGCACACACAGTCCCTCTGTTCGGAAGATGAGCTGACACGTGCAGATTTGCAGATCAGCTATTTCAAAAGGTTAATTAAATATTACCATTGTTTTCCAAGCTATTAATGTATGTTCTTTCTTCATGTGAAAAGCTTCTCCCCTCTCAAAAATCAGGGTTAGGATTTGCTTCCCAATCCCTTCCCCTTTTAAAACCTGGAAAGAGAGTGACCGAGGGGCCTAGAGAAACAGAGAGACAGAGAGAGGAAAGAAAGAGAGAGAGAAAGAGAGAGAGATTCCCAGGCCAGAGGCAAAATACAGTTTGGAGCTCAGGAAGGAGCGACTGTGGCTGGCATTGTCTGAAGTGGAGCCCTTGAAACACATTCTCAGCTGCAGCTGGGGACTAGAATTATGCCATTCATGGAAGGTTCTAGAAAGGGGCCAGGAAGGAACCCCTGCTCTTTCCACCTTTATTTATCCACTGACATAATTGACCACACTGGAGCTCAGGAACCCGCAAGCCGAGGCCTTCAGTGGTGCTGGGGGAGGGTCAGCAGGTGTGTCAGCCCAAGGACTGAGGCAGGGATGCGTCCCACTTCGCAATGTCTGTCTGTCCCCTGCCACTTCCAAATGGCGTGGTTTTCTGTCTGCCCGAGGCATCCGGAGGTTGGCAGGACCAGGCCTTAGCGCAAACCCAGAGAGGGATTCCAAGATGGACGACAAGGGATAATAAGACAGAGGTCAGGGAGAGGACAAGGCTTCTCTCCGGCAGGAAGTGCCACCCTCTGTGACTGCCGTTTACAAGAACCCCGGGCCAGGATGAGCACAGCAGTCTGCAGGAAATCTCTCCAGACAGCCCATCTTCCAGGGCGAGCAGGACATGTTTTGTTTGCAAAGTAATAATGCCTCCCTAGATGTGGGGAGGAGACAGCTAACCTAACAGCAGAACGAACGGCAAACAAAGGGGCAGAATGCAAGCAGGTGATGAAGGGTGCCGTGGGCAGGGCGGGGCCGGCGCCGATGGAGAGAGGGGGACGGCAGTACCAATCCGGTCATGGGTCACATTGGAAGAGCGCGAGTCCCCCGAGTCCCTGCCTGTCCACCCAGTCGTATCCATACCGTGCGATCTGAAATTTCATCTGCAGAGGGCGAAACGGCAGTAGAGCGTCTTGCTTACAAATGCAGACTTTGTAGTCCGAAGATCTGGGTTAAAAGCTCATTCCCATCACTCTCTGGCTGGGTTTCCTTAAGGTTTTTCATTTCCTAATGTTTCCACCTTTAAATACAAATTGCTGAACTGGGAGGGTTTGTTAAAGTGATAAAATGAAAAAAAAAAAGGGTGCACAGTGTCCGATATACGGTAAGTGCTCTTGAAATAGGAGGAAAGGAAGGAACAACAAATCCTGGACAAGCAGAGGGGAGAGGAGGAGAGCTCAGGAGGAAGAGGGAGAGCATGGGGGGAGAAGGCCTGGATACCTTCTCCCTTCTGGAGCCATCTGTTAGCAAGCTGTCCCAGGGTGTCGTGGGGGCAGCTTCCTTGGGTGAGCTCACTCTAATCTCCTGTGGTCTTGACCCCGTGTCCTGTCCACTGCATCTGCCCCAACACGGTCTCCCTCGAGGGTAGGATCACCTTGACACACTACCCCCCCAGAGCTAAGCCCCCACATACATGTGAGGCTTGTCGGTGACCAGGCAGGCAGGGATGGAAGGTGCCAAGAGAAACGCATGCTCATGCAGCCCAAAGCCGTGAAGTAGAAGGGGACAAGCACTCTTGTCCTCAGCACGTGTAAGTGCTGGGAGACGGCCTCCAGAGAAAAGTGCCGGATCCCCTGTAAGATGGTGCCTGGGAGCAACAGGTGTGGAAGAAAACCATGTCACAGATACAGGGATTCGGGGCTGAATTCGTTCCAACCAGGTCCATACTGGCGCCTAACACATGCCAGACCCTTAATAAAATGTCGCAATGCATTGAAGAAGCCCCGGACCTGGTCCTGCTCCTCATGGAGCTTATATCACAGCGCAAGGAACAGACTGGGAGCCACAGAGCACAGTGCTGGAGAGTAGGGGTGTGATCAGGCTCTCTGCACCGGGGAGAGAGCAGGTAGAAAGCCCATTCGGGGCCGAGGACCCGGTAGTGTAAGTAAGCGGGGATGGGGTTGTCTGCTCAGCCTAGTAACCATCCCCACCCCCACCAATCAGCAAGTGAGCAGCAATGAGCACGCGATCTAGCCCACTGGCCACCACTAACTGATGTGAGGGTGGACAGAACCCCAATCCCCTGGTTCTGGGCCAATTGGTCTAGAAGTAGACTCCTGACTAGGGTTGCCAAACTTGGCAAATAAAAACATAGGCTGTCCGGTTCAATCTGAATTTCAGATAACCAATTTATAATTTTTTAGTGTAAGTGTATCCCATGCAACTTTGGGGAGATACTTATAACTAAAAAGTGATGAATTGTTTCTCTGAAATTCTAATATATATGGGCCTCCCATATTTTATTTGGCAACCCAATGCCTAACCCACACCGGACCTTCAAGAGAGTGCCTTTTCTAGGATGCAGTTGAAACAGAACTGAGTCAGCGCCTCTCCAGGAGCTGAAGGTACAAGATGTTTTCTACCCTGTGAAGAAAGCCAACCTACCAAAGGAGAGAATGAAATGAAGTTAAAAGTCAGTGAGAAGCAGAGACAAAGGGAGCAAGGGTACAGATGGCTTTTGAGGCCAGGCTCCCGTCTCCTCCCTGCCCTTCCTCCAGCTTGGCGTTCCGGCCTCTCCTCGCTGGACCCCACTTCCCCACACCATTGCTTCCAGCTCTTATAGACAGGAAAGAAAGCAAAGGCATTAAAAAAATTTTTTTTTTGTTATTTATTTTGAGAGGGGAGAGGGAGAGAGAATCCCAAGCAGGCCCCGCGCTGTCAGCACAGAATCCGACTCAGGGCTCCATCTCACAAATGGTGAGATCATGACCTGAGCCTAAATCAAGAGTCAGATGCTCAACTGCTCAACCAGCTGAGCCACCCAGGCGCCCCAGCAGAGGCATTTTAAGTCATCAGCTCAAAGGTAACCAAGTCAAGCGAACACACCTTTAGTACAATAAGGCCAGGGTTATTACGTTGTATGGTACATGGTCAAAGCCGTCTTACAGGAGGAAATACATATAAATGGGCTTCTTATATAGATCAGACTGCGTGTTTTGCAAAAGGCAATTAATCCTCAGGAGGGTGAATTATATTTCATTTGCAAATTTAAGGAGAGTACAAGTCAGAGTTGAAACACACACCTTCTCCCCACCCTGTCTACAGAGCCAGAAGTTTTCTTGTAAACCAAGCAGAAAAGCTCACTGAAAGAGCATGGATACCTAAGGAGCCTAAAATTTGTACAACAAGTTATTTGCCATAAATAATAGACCATGAGTTTATATCCTATAAAGAGGTCATATAAACCAGTAAGAAAAACACAATGAGCACCTCCTTCCAAAATACAGCCAAGGGGAGGGGCATCTGGGTAGTTCAGTCAGTTAAGCGTCCGACTTCAGCTCAGGTCATGATCTCACGGCTTATGGGTTCGAGCCCCACTTAGGGCTCTGTGCTGACAGCTCAGAGCCTGGAGCCTGCTTCCGATTCTGTATCTCCCTCTCTCTCTTTCCCTCCCCTGCTCATGCTCTGTGTCTCTTTCTCTGAAAAAGAAAATATTTTTTTTTAAATAGGCAAGGGGATAGCAAAAGAAATATGAATTTTTAAAAAAGTTTTTAACATTTATTTATTATTGGGAGACAGAGAGAGACAGAGCATGAGCACAGGAGGGGCAGAGAGAGAGGGAGACACAGACTCCAAAGCAGGCTCCAGGCTTTAAGCTGTCAGCACAGAGCCTGACACGGGGCTCGAACTCACAAACGGCGAGATCATGACCTGAGCCGAAGTCAGACGCTTAACCGACTGAGCCACCCAGGCGTCCCAGATATATGAATTTTTAATAAAAATATGGACAAAAGTTCAGCCTCATTAATAACCAAATAAATATAAATCAAATATAAATTAAAACATCAAAATTCCCTTTTCAGGGGCACCTGGGTGGCTCAGTTTGTAAGCACCCAACTTTGGCTTGGGTCATGATTGGTTCATGAATTCAAGTCCTGCGTCGGGCTCTCTGCTGTCAGTGTACAGCCCGCTTCAGATCCTCTGTCTCCCTCTCTCTCTCTCTCTCAAAAATAAATAAGTAAACTTTTTAAAAAATTCCCTTTTTAGACTATTAAATTGGCAAAGTAAGAAAATCAATTCTACTGAAAGCTAGCCAGGGTACAATAAAGTGAGCACTCTTTTGCACTACAGGCGTATCTGTAATGTGCCGTATACTAATGGTTTAACCCTAATGTGCAGTGTGTTAATGGTATATCGCTGATAGACAAAGAACTTCTGCAAAACAATAAAAACAAAGACCCCAATAAAAAAAATGGGCAAAGTGTTTGAACAGGCAATTCACAGAAGAGGTGCAAGTGGTGAAGGTAGGTTCAATATAGACATAGATTTCCATTTAGATGGGGATGTGGATTTAGATAAGCATTTGTCCTCACAGGGAAGGTCAAGTTGAAACAAGATACCAGTTCTCTGATATCATAAGTACTGATAACTTCTATTTCTGGGACGGGCTTTGGGGAATAGCCAGTCTGGCACAGGTTATTGGTAGGCATAAATATTCCTACACCATTTTTAAAGGATAATTCAGCAGTATCTATTTAAAGCACCTGAAATCTTTGACATCTCTGTTTCCTCCTTGAAGACAGAAAACTGCTGTTTACCCTCCTCCTTGTAAAAGAAAATTCCCAATTCTTACTATCTCAGGAAATAATCATTACCCCATAGTCCCCTCTTCTCTAATTTAAATTTTTTAGGTTTATTCTTTTTTTTCTTTTGGGAGAGAGAGAGAAAGTGTGCGTGCAAGTGGGGGAGGGGCTTTTTAATTTAATTTATTTTTTAATTTACATCCAAGTTAGCATATAATTAACTTAAATTTTTTAACATTTATTCTTTTTTTTTTTTTTTTTAGAAAAATAAAGAGAGAGAGAAAGCGCACGCACAAGTTGGGGAGAGATAGGGAGACACAGAATCGGGAGCAGGCTCCAGACTCTGAGCTGTCAGCACAGAGACCCATGTGGGGCTCCAACTCAGGAACCGGTAAGATCATGATCTGAGCCGAAGTCAGACACTTAAACAAGTGAGCCACCCAGGTGCCCCCCCTCCACCTTCTCTAACTTAAAAACCACATTTTAAAATTGTGCAA
The DNA here is from genome assembly GCA_028646485.1 of Cryptoprocta ferox. Lineage (NCBI taxonomy): Eukaryota > Metazoa > Chordata > Mammalia > Carnivora > Eupleridae > Cryptoprocta > Cryptoprocta ferox. The sequence goes on from CM053569.1 coordinate 66,618,426, forward strand.
ACAATGGCGTTATTTCCCATTTTCTGCGTTTTGATCCGTTTCATCTATACTCCGGGTAGTCTCCGATGAATCATCTCTCATTTTTTAACACTCCATTAAGAACGTGGTGACCAATGTGGGCATAATATTATGCTAAAAAAAAAAAAACAAAGCCAAAGACTGTAACAGAGTAAGAACGTTCTCAGCAAAGATGGGGAAATAGTGATTGCGCTCAGGTGGAGGAGGATGTCTGACGGCCTGGTCATCCCAGTAGTCCTGCTACTACACACCCGGTCCTCCTCCTCCTTCCTTGGAATTCTTCCCACTGCCCCTTCAACTGAGCACCATATTGCCTCCTTCAAGGTTTCCTTGGTTCCCGGGCAGGAGGCCGTGTGCCTGGAATCCTGCCCCATGCCATCTCCGCAAGCTGTCTCCTGCAATCATTCTACCAGCTCCTGAGCTCCTGCTTCCGCCACAAAGCCCTCCCCAGCCGAGAGCAAGCGCCTCTCCTCCAGCTTTCACCTGTTCTGAGCCCCTGCGAGCCCCGGCTCCTGCTTCCATTGTTGGCACCCGAACAGCCCTGGGCTCCGTGGTGTGTGCCCGCTAAATGGCTGCAGCATTCGGCTGGGCCTTTTCTCCAGCCCTCTGGATCCGCGACGGCCGAGACCCGAGTCTGTAAAGGTGCCTGGCTCCACCGATCCGATGCGAGAAGCTGTGGAGGGACTGTGTTCTCCCCAGAAAACCCTGCACGGCGTCACCAAGGACTAAAGTTCTGTGGCTTGGGAAACCGGGCTCACGGTTAGGTTCAAGTGTGCTCCCTCCCTGTGAGACTTCCTTCAACCTTTTCAGGGCCAAAGGCTCGAGTGTCCTCAGAACAGAGTAACGCTGGCTTTGACTGGCCAGCTCTGAAAATTAAACTAAGAATTGTTAGGGTAGCAAGAGGAGAATGGCTTTTTTTTTTAAGTGGTTAAAAATATCACTAACAACTGAATCTAAATATTAGAATCCTTCTTCCCGCAATTATATTTTCCTCTTTCGTGATTCAGCATCATTTTAATTGAACTGGATCCCCTAAGACTAAAAATCTGGTATCTAGGACTATCAAACACCTTCATTGGGTAAAATAGGTGGGAAGTTTTCTTTTAAATCCTTTTTTAGGTTTTGTCTCTATCCACCATTAAAATTAATTTCACACCCATTTTCCCCCCTCGTTCCTTTGGGAAAGGCGCTTTCCCTTACAGCTTTCTCTTAATGTCAAAACAAAAGCTCCCTTAGACTTCTTAGAATCTCGAGATCCCTTTCCAACAAAGCAGATAGCAAATGTGCTAGAATTAAGGCAACTTGGGGAAGTAGCGGAAGGGAACCAACCGTCTTCAGCTTCTGTGACTGGTGGCTCTAATATTAATAAACAACGTTAAGATGGGAGAATGCCAAGGATCACCCCACTTTCTCCCTCGTTTATTTTTAATTTTTTCCTAAAGTGGTGTATGGATTTTTGTAAGCCACAATTTGAACGATCTGCAGTTTCGAGTGAGATGCAAAGACATTTTTACAATATCATATAGAACTGCATTCTGTAGCCATTGGTGCTCTGAAGAGCAAGGGATTTTTCTTTTTCTTCCCCCGCCTCTCCTCTGAAAGGGAGTAAGAGAAACAGGACAAACTCGGGGTCCAGATCTCTGGGCCATGTGAGTAATGTTTTCTTATTTTATAGAGGCTCTGATAAAAATACTCCAAGGAGGACAAACAATAATATATAATAAATTATAGACGCTGCAAAACTGAAGGACATTATGCTTCAGCATTTCTGCCTTCTAATAAACCAGTGGGATGAGATGCCCTTCTTCATCTGTCTGCTCGCAGAGCGTTTGTTCATTCACACCCACTGCGTCGTGGGTCACCTGCACGGGACCTCAGCAGACAGACTGTAAAAGGTGAGTGGCCGCTGACGGCTGAACCCTGCCTCCCTCCTCCTCGGGCCATCTGATTTGGTCCAAGGGCATCCTTGAGAGTGCGGACAGATGAGCGATGATTTCTCCTCTCGGTTGCAAGGAGGGGCTGTGGAGACCCACAGGTCCTAGTCTCTGCAGAACCTTTGTCAGCAGCAAGGTCTCAGTCCCTCCCACACCGAGCTGACAATCCCTTCCCCAAATCCAGAAGATCAGCAATAATTGATTTGGCTTCCGGCCCGTTCCCTTCTGGTGCAAGAGCAGCAGCACAGTTCACTAGCTCTTTCCGATTCCTCCCTGCCCTCCCCTTAAAGAGAACTCTCGTGTCTGATTAAAATCGGTAATGCGCTGGCCCTGGAGTGAAGAGGTGCTATTTATTTCTGTCAAGTTCTGCTTGGAAGGTTTGAGGCTTCCTCCTACCAGACATTTTACTAGTAAACAGAAAAGTTACCCATATTGTCATGCCTGCCCTGACCTGCAAGCTAGTGAACAATAAATCTTAATTACAGTTAAATGCCAAAATGTGCAAAGAATGAGACAGCACTAGTCAACTGTGAATTGGTCCCACTCCTGCCTGGGCTGGGGTGCAGCTGCAGGAATACATAAATTAGTTTGTGATCTGTTTGTGCGGGAACAATCAGTCCAGGCTGTTTCTTAAGAGGGTTTCCAGCGTCAGTGGACGACGCAATGGCACACATCCTCCTGCCCATGTCAGAGGCAGGTGGCATCTGGGAAGTTTTATTTTAAAGGACGTTCAGCATTATGCTTGGATTAATAAGAAAGCACTATTTCTAAATATCTTGGCAATTTTTCAAAATAGGGCTCGGTCTCCTGTCATCTGCTTTGTCCATACTTGGTACCTTGGGGTTTATTCGGGGAAACCGCGGAATAACCTTTTGTTGGTGATCTCCTTTCGCACCCGTACAGGGCCATGAGAGCACGAGGCAGGCAACCCTCCAGGAGCTTTAAAAAAATAAATGTTTTTTTTTTTCCCCTGCTGCAGGAAAGCTCATGAGCTCCTTTCAAGTGTTTGCTTGTCATAATGCTAAATAAAGCCACCCTGTTGTCCCCTTGCCTGGGTCCTCTTGACATATTGGCAACTATATGCAAGAATTAGAAAGGTGATTGCAGACATAACTCTGTTCAATGGCTCCAGGCTGCTCTATCAATTCTGAGACTGACAGGAGATAGGAGATGGAACTGGGAAGGAAGAATGGAGTTTGGGCTGCTGGGTGCTTTGTCCCATGAATCAATCTGCAATTTACTTATATTATTTCAGATGCAGATCCTGTTCTCGTTGGGAGCCCATCATCTGCTAGATGCCCTTACAGTCAGTTTTCTGAATAATAAGGCAGGCCCTGCTTCCCCGGGACTCAGGAATCAGCGCAGGGTAATGGCAGGCCCCGCGATGAGGTGCTATTTCACTAATTACGAGGTGGCTGCGTAAGTGGATAAGAGGGAAGTAGAAAAACCCTTTCCCAACAGGGGTGGGGGGGAGGGGTTACAGAAGAGGCAGAAATGGGTTCTTTCTGTTGTGTTTTTAAAGAGTACGGAAGGGGGAGCATTCCTAGGTACTTAAATAATGGTGATGTCAGGTTCACCCGGGATCCCCGCTCGCACTGTGGCCGTGGCTACCCTGCCCCCCCCCACCCCGCCCCTGCGGGTCCCCGGCCCCCGCGCTCCGGGCTCTTCCCGGCTCTCGCAGGGCCCCATCCTGTCACCAGCGGTCCTGCTTCCTGTTTGTGTTGCCTCTTTGTTGCTTCCTGGTGGTCAGCCCGCGCCCGCCTTCTGTTGAGCCTCCACCCTGGGACTGGCTCTCTTCCCAGCCCTCTCTTGTGCTAGCAAATCTGTCTCTGGCTCCGTCTGAGCCCACGTTTTTAAAGGACCCGTCCGGGTTACAGGGTCTTTGCCCCCAGGCGCCCCCTCCCCTGGGTGAGGGGCTGCCTCTCACGTGCTCTGATTCTCTGCGGGCCTTTGATCGCAGGGGCTGGTCCAAAGCGCTCTTGCATTTGCTACCCCTCGCCTCCCCTTTTGCATTCCTTTGAGGAGGGGACTAGGGTCGTTGCCCGTTTTCTGCTGAATGAGAAGGAGGCCCAGAGGACCGAAAGAGCTCCTGGGCAAGGAGGAGGAAGCGCCCAATCTGTTCACCCAGCCTGCACACAGGGGTGTCTCTCTCCCTGGTAGCACCCACCCCACATCCAGTTTCCACCCCGTGCCAAGCCTCCACAGGCATTATTGGATTTAATCTACACAAGCACCTCGTCAAGTAGGTGTTAGTTTTATTTTAAACCATGGAAAGGGAGGTTCACAGAGCTATTATCTTGCCCAGGGTCATGCAGCTGGCACATTTGTCTGATTCAACCCTTCTCTCTGCAGATGCCACACAGCTTCCCCCAGGGACACCCTTATGTCATCTGGGTCTCTGCTCCAAAGCCCCCCTCCCCCCACCATGAGGCTGCCTTAGATAGACTGCTCTGCCTCACCCAGCGCTGTGTTGTTGTCTGTCCCCTCACCCACCTTTATCTTTGCATTTATCACTACCCCATATTATGTATATTTACTTGTCTGGCTGCTGCTAGCGTATGTAGGAAGTGAGGGACTTCGACTGTTTTGCTCACTTCTAGATTGTCCTGGTGCAGGGCAAGTACATGATAAATATCTGTTGGAAGGAGGAAGGGAAAGAAGGACAGGGAAGGAGGGAAGGAAGGAAGGAAGGAAGGAAGGAAGGAAGGAAGGAAGGAGGGGAAGGAGGGAGGGAAGAAAGGAGACAGCTCTATTTCTTTCCAGTTTGAAACTAAAGTAGTCATAAGGTTTGGCCAGTTTGCCAGAAATGAAAGGCAACAGTCCCGTCTACATATGGAAAACTCAAGCTGAAGGTGGATTTGCTCAAGGTTCTGCAGTAAACCACTGGTAGATCTAGGTCCAAACCATCCAATTGTGACTAACAGACTAAGTCATTGCCAGTTACCCCTATACTGGCTTCCTCCACCCTGTAGCTGGGAGCTGCTTTATTATCTCCAAGTTTTCTCCCTGCATTCCTTCCTTCCTTCCTGTCTTCCTGCAATCTCTTGCCTGTACGACCATCACTTGGGTGGCCCCTGGGAAGCCTGTTGAGTTGACCCCTGTGTGTTCCAGACAGAACAGGGATACTTTTTTTAAAGGTCAAAGAATTTAATTCCTGTGTTTGTCTCGATCCTCAGAAGTGACCCCCTCGGGGGTTGAACACCCCTCATGCTTAGAAGATCCAAGAGGAAATGCTTGGAGCAGGACCTTACGAGAGACCCCCAGGAAAATCTAGAGAGTAAGCCCCACAAGAAAGTCCACAAGTGCAACAGAGGCCCTTCAGAAACTGCTCCTTCTTCTTGGTCCTTTAACACTTTACGTCAGAGCTGCAGAAAGCCAGCAAGAGAAGGAACGCAGCCTATGTGCAAGTCCATTCCTGGCCTCTGCTTCTGGGCCCAGCAAGAAGACATCCACCAAAGTCAAAAGGCAGCAGACTCGATGTGCTAGAAAGACCGACGTACTAAACTCAACTGTTCTCTCTTGTTTTTTTCTATTATTTTTTCCACATATGGTCCTTTCAACAAATATAGTCAATAGAAGGGAACCCCAAAAGACCTCACCCTGAACTGAATACTTCCACCCTTCCCCAATCATGGTGGCCCACAGGAGGCAACTAGAGGAAACTTCATTGCAGGTGGTGTGTGTAGGGGGCAATAAAATGTGTGAGGCACAGCTTCCTACTTCAGCTTCAAGGAGACAAGCATTGGGGAATAGACTAGAAAACATGTTAAAGTGGATCGACTGGAGGCATCAACGCGCTTTAAAGGATCAAAAGAAAGGGGAAATCGCAGTTGAGGAAATCAAGAAAGATGTTATAGAAGAAGTGACTTTTCAGATAAATCTTGAAGGAACAGCAAGATTTTAACAGGAAACGATGGCATGAAGAGAAAATGTGCGGGATGGAGGGAGTGACATTTCATTGGAGACAAGAAGTGAGAGTGGCGCAAAGCCTGGGCAAATTTGGCTAAAGTGTGCGGTACATGCCCAGGAACTGAAAAAGATAAGACTGCAAAGGAATTGGGGTGCAGAAAGCCAGTTAAACGTGTTTGCACTTAATTTTAAAGGCAAAGCGGGGGGGGGGGGAGTCGGTAAGTGGTCCATTCCTGCAGTGGGATACTACTCTGCAATAAGAAGAATGAGATCTTTACAATTTGATTCCAATGTAACCAGTATAAAAAACTGACATCTGATTCAGTTATTGGAAAATTTGGAGGTGTATTTGAACAACTCAGTCTGTGAATCTTCTCTTTTATAACTGTAAATCTTATGAAAGCTAAATACAAATGAAGTATATCTGATTAAATTTAACTTCCAAATTGAGATGTACTGTAACTGTGAAGTACACACTAGATTTTGAAGCTCAGTATAAAGAAAAGATATAAAATATGCTATTTGTCATTCTGATGTAGGTTACACTTCGCAATGATAATATTTTAGATTTCTCGGGTCAAATAAAACGGTCATAAAAATGAAAGCCAAAAAACGCAAAGGGGAGCCATTGAAGGTCGCAGAGCCAGTCTGTCACACGATTAAATTAATAATAATGATGATAATAATAACTTTGAGGAAGTGGATTAAGCAGATTGCAAGGGAGGGCTCCAGGGAGAAGAGCCAAGGAAGTTTCCTTGAAAGATATTTTTTTAGTGGCTACATCAGAAATAACCTAAGTCAGAGACTCGGAAATAGGCTCTTCAGTCCCCAGACATGGCTCAGAAGTGCACTCTCTGTTTTTAGGGATATTTCCACTGGGCTAACACTAACCTTTAATCAACTCCCCAAGCGCTTCACACGCAGGAAAGTTATGCGTTCCATTGGGAGGCACAGTTGCCATGAAGGATCAAAGGTCACCCTGAAGGGACCTGGACCAAACCTGACCCCTGGTTTGACTTGGAGGGAAACCTGACAAAGTTTGTTATTGCATTTTGGGCTGGAATTTACCATTGGAAATGCAGCCTTTGTCACTGGCACAAGGAGAACTGTTTTGCATTTGATGACATTTTCAAAATGGTGTGAAAAAACCTTGACGTTTTTATTAGAAAATCTATAAAGCCCAAACAAATGGTTTCATGCTGCTTTGCCTCATTCTTCATAGGTTCGTAGGCAATCCATCATCCCTCCCACCTCTCCGGTGCCTTCCCACTCCCCTTGAACCCACCAGCGACAACGTCTTGCCCATGAACAAAAGGACTACTCAGAGAAACCCTTTCAACCTTAGTTGTCCTTTGCCTCTCAACTTCTACCCCTTAAATCAACTACGATCATTCCATTCTCACTTCTGAAAGGCTCTCTTCCTGAAAGGCTAAACAGTGTTGTCACCTCCTCGCGGAAAACTCTTTCCCTTACTTCTCATGACACTGAATTACAGAAGTTTGACCTTCCCTCTCTTCAGTTAGAGATGGAACTCTCTCTGGACCCCGTTGTGTGTGAGGAAAACTCCCAGTTTAAACAAAATCACTGGATTTGGAGCAAATACTTGAAAATGTTCTCTCCAGAAAAAATTGTAAGTCCCTTTCTTCGGTTACCATTTTGAACCAAGGTCTTATCTGTCTTAAATTTCGAGTAAGGTAACCTGCCTCATTCTGCCTCGCTTTCAACTCTGGTCCATGCAAGCTCACTCCGTCTATCCCTATGCAACCACCCACCTATGCCTCAGTCTCCCTAAAACAAGCTGTGGCTTGACTTTCTCTCTCCCACCTGTGGCTTCTTCCCTGCTGACCCCTCTCCCAATCCCAGCCTCCCACTCATCAGCACAGGAACTGACACGTTAGCTTCTCAAGCACGGGTGTGGCTGCTCATTCACTAGACCCTGTCACTCCTTTTGCATTTTTTAATGACTCCGGTGCCTCTACCAGCACTGTCACCACTTAGTTCTTCCTTGGTTCTCCGCCTCACTCCCTCGTGCCTACTTTGATTAATCATCTTTTCTCCATATTCTGTTTTATGCTCACCGACTTCTTTCTTTCTTTCTTCAACCAAAGTTATTTGATAGTCACCATCGGCCAAGTAGTGTGCTGGCATGAGCCTTGGCTAATGGGCTTTGATGGGTTTCCGTGGAAGTTTCACAATATCCTTGTGAGGTAGGAAGGGTGGAGATTATCTTTGACTCTATTTTAAAGATGATAAAATGGAGACTCGAAGAGTATATCTCTTTCCTAAGGCTCCCCGGCTCCTAAAGGGCAGAGATGAGACCCCAGTCTTCTGTTTCCAAACCACCAGGCCTTTTTGCCAGACCCACCATTTTGCTTCCTCATCGACAGCCATTCTACCCTCTCACTTCTGATTTCCAGCCTCTTACCTCCCCCATCAGCCCTCCGCCTGGCTTGGCTTCACCCACACTGCCTCCTCTCCTCTTCATCCCCCAGCCATCACGTGGGCTCTTTTGCCCAGAACCACCAGCCGGTGGCCTTGCACCACAAGCTGAGTGCAACTTGTCAGCTAGGAGTCTCCTTCCATCTTAGAGCAAACTCCTTGGTTTGGCTGTGAGCTCTTTAGAGTTGGACTGTGATCTGAAATGCTGTCAATGGTGGTCCCCCTCCCTGCTCTCCACCCCTTCTGCCATCCTGACACCTCCATCTCGCACAAGCCCATCATACCCCAGGACCCTGGTTGTTTGATGGCGCGTCTGTTCCCTGCATTCCCAAACCACCATGGACTGTGAAACCTTGGGGGCTCATTTGTATTTTGTCTTCTCTTCCTCAGTGTGTTTTGTAGCACTCCCTGGGAGCATATAGATATTAGAGGGAAGAAAGAGAAGAAGAAGGCAGCAGGAGGAAGAGTCTCTAGCAGCACAAGGGACTACCTGTGCCAACTCGACCGACACTAAGTGAGACAGTCAACAAACTTGTACTACCCGTGAAGGGAAATGCTGCCAACAAAAAACAAGCAAACAAACACAAACAGACTGCTTCGGCATGGGCTTTTTCTTTTTAAACTGAGACTTTGGGGGTCACATTTACCAATTCCCCTCCCAGACCAGGAACAGATCTAAAGAGCAGAAAATGCAGTATTACTCTAGAATACACAAATTAGCCGGAAGCCAGGGGCAGTAGATGGAATTCCTGCAGTACCCCAAGCCTAGCCTGGCAGGAGTTCTCTTTGTCCCCTAATCCATCTCCTGTGCCACCCAGTGTGACAGGAGCTAAACCAGGCAGGCACACAGAGCCATGGAGAAGAAGTGACACCCCTATCGTCACCACAAGGGGCAAGTGGTCATATCTTCATATGAGACTTCAGTCAGGTATCCCGATGTCTCACACAGCAATTGGAATTAAGGTCAAATAAGTTCACAGAACAAGACTGAGTGGTTCAAGCTTGAAGATTATGTTGAGATAGGCAGGAGGCAGGTGGGTGGTGGGTGGGCACCAGCTAGCCAGAACTCTCAGAATAGCACCGCACCTCTTTTTCCCCTCTGCCTGCCCTCTCAGATTTCTACCAACTAACAGCCTCAGCGCCGGCAGCAAAGGAATATGACCAACCCCCTTTCTCCTCATGTCTTGTGTCCTCCCTGAAAGAGCCCTCAACTCAGAGGCCACTACTTGGGTTTTTCTTTATGGGGGATGATGGGCAAATCGAACCCTCAGTGCCTCACCTTTTTTTGAAAAAGAAGATATGGGGCACCTGGGTGGCTCAGTTGGTTGAACGTCCAACTCTTGGTTTCGGCTCAGGTCATGATCTCATGGTTCATGGGATTGAGCCCCACATCGGGCTCTGCACTGATGGTATGGAGTCTGCTTGGGATTCTTTCTCTCCTTTCTCTGCCCCTCTCCATGTACTCATTCTCTCTCTCTCTCTTTCTCAAAATAAACTTAAAAAAAAAAAGAAGATGATCCCTTTTCTACCTATTCCCAAGCTTCTTGCCATCACACACACATACACAAGCATCCTGAGGGCTAGTAAGAATCCCAACAGTGCTGTAAGTTTCTTTCCATGAACTCTGCATAAATATTAGAACATCTTCTTTTGACAGTGACCACCTGGCTGTCCCGCACTGTTTAAAAGAAAATGTCTTGGGCTCTTCTCAGCTCAAGAAGAGAGAGCTTGAGTAGGGTGATAGTCTCACCTTTCCTTGGTGGCCCAGCTTCTGTGGAAAGTAGACAGCTGGCTTCTGCCTGGGCTGGGCTGAGCTGGGCATTGCCAACTCTTCAGGAAACCATTTCCTTCCCAGGTAGGAGTCCCAGACTTGTTTCCAGGAACAACACAGGAGAGTTGACAATGGATGGGAAAACTTCCTCCCTGTTTGATTTTATTCTAATCAGCACAGATTTAACAAATGTATAGTGTGGGTAGATGTGTGTGTGTGTGTGTGTGTGTGTGTATAAATCATATATATAAATATATAAAGTTTGTACACAGTAGCGCACATATATATGCTAGATATGTGTTTGCTCTGAGCACACATTCCAGACACTGAGACAGTATTGCCTGTAGACCTGTTTTTTAGGCAAGGTGTTTCTAGATGCTAATTGTGATGGCTTCCAGGATTCCCAGCATGTCTGCCCGCTCTCTGAAAGCTCTTTGAGGGCTTCTCATCATTAGAATTCCCTGAGTTTTCGCTCCTTCCTCGCAAGCCATCTGGCCTCTCTGTACCGCAGCTGCAGTCGGCCCTCCTCTGCCACTCACACCTGAGCCTTTGACATCCCCCACCTGAAGCAAATCCATCCATCAAGCAAGTCCAAAAATTGCAACCAGAAATGTTTTACCCCAATATCTAGAAATACTGTGGTTTTTCTCTTTTAAACCTCCATTAGGTTTCAGACGTAATTTTTTTTTCTCAAATTCATTATTTATGGTCTTGGAATATCCAAGGGGGAAAAGGTAGCTACTGCCATTTAATCTGTTTGCCCAATTAGCCGAGGCCTCTTGCCTCAGTGGTGTGCCTCTTGAACACTTATAATTGTCATTAACCAAAAGAGCAGAAGAGGTCAGAGTGTAGAGGCCTTGGAGAGTCAAAGGTTGCTGGCAATCGCCTGTGGACTCCGAAGTCTCGGTCTGCCTCTCTCCGGAAGAAGGTGAGTGCCAGCTAGCTTGCTCACATTCATTAACCCTGGCCAGAGGGACACCCTGAGTGGCAGAGAGCCCCCAGCGCACTGCTGAAAGGAACACATCACTGGTGATGGCATTTGTGGGATGCAGGAACCTGGAAACAAAAAGAGAAAATAGAGACCCACTAACAGTGTCTGCTACTGTGGGCCTGGCGATAGAATTTCCAAGAGATTGATCTGGTAAAAGAGAGCTTTTCACTTTCCTTATCTTTGGAACCAAGGAGCTCTTTCTCCCTCTTTGCTCATTTTTGTGGTGGTTGTTACTGCTGCTGTTTGCTCTCTTTTGTTTTAATGGAAGAAATACTGAAAAGCTATTTTGTAAAGATATTGCAAACAACCCGAATGGCTCAGGACAGATTTTCCTTCATTTGTAAGAAGACAATTGTAAGCTTGTGTTCCAGTGACACAGGGCAGGTGACCAGCAGAGCAAACTCCAGGCAGGAGAGATGATGGCCTAAAACCCCTAAGGGGATGCAGCCTGAGGAGAGTCATGGAGTCCATGGTCCATTCAATAGCATTGAAGCCAAAACGAATTCTTAGCTCTCCGCTCAGGTGCCCCTTCCCAGTGGGGACACGCCAGGGAGACAGGCATGGGATGTAAGGGACTTGTGCTTTGAAATAGAAGAAAATAAAGAGCGCCTGGGTGGCTCAGTCGGTTAAGCATCCAACTCTTTATTTCGGCTCAGGTCATGATCTCACGGTTTTTGATTTCGATCCCCACGTTGGGCTCTGCGCTGACAGTGTGGAGCCTGCTTGGGCTTCTCTCCCTCCCTCTTTCTCTGCCCCTCCCCTGCTCTCTCTCTCTCTCAAAAAAATAAATAAACTAATAAAAAAATTTTTAAGAAGATAATAAAGCCTGATTACCAATGCAGCCAAGTAAGAGCAGCAGGCCCACCCTCCCCAAGAAGCACCATTGTCTCAGCAAAGTGCGAGGCAGCAACGCGGATAAACGTATTTAACGAGGACTTATGAAATACGCACTTTATACTATGGTTTCACATCCAAGGTTCTCAGTTAGCCTTCTGTTATGGGCCGAATTGTCCTCCCGCCCCAAATTCATCCGCTAAAACCCTAACGCCCGGTGTCTCCGAATGGGACGGTATTCGGAGAGGTAATAAAGGTGAGATGATTGCCATGAGGATGGACGTGAATCAAATCTGACCGGGGTTCTCACAGAAGGAGATTAAGACACAGACGTGGACGGAGGGAAGACCACGTGCAGACACAAGGAGAAGACGGCCACGTACCAGCCAAGGAAAGAAACCATCGGGGAAACCAATCCTACAAACCCCCTTGACCTCGGAATTCTAGCCTCCAGAAGTGTGAGAGAATGAATGGACGCCTGCTGTGTGAGCCCCCGGTCTGCAGTGCTCTGTCCGGCAGCCGCAGCCGACGAATGCACCTTCCCAACAGCCTATAGAGTCAGTCCAGGAGCGAGGACACAAAAGCTCAGTGATGGGAAGGAATTTGTTCAGAATTCCAACACAAAGGCTGTTGGGAAGGTGCATCCCGCTGAGCGGGATGAAACACACATCTTCTGGCTTTGACTCGGGAGCCTTGAAAAGACAATGGGGCTTCCCAGCCCCCCCCCCCCCCAAGGCAGGAGAAGCACTGGACAAAAACATCCCTTCTCCAAGATGAGCAGGGACCCCCTTCAACCTGCCACCCAGGAGCAGCTGTAGAGAAGTTCGGAATGGGGAGGTGAGTACAGGGCTGTGGTGTGGAGGACCGTCTCCTAGCATGCACTAGGGGGAGTGCAAAGCTGTCAGAGGAGCCAAGTTATTGTGGGCAGCTATTGTGGGCAGGTTCACCTCTGAGGGTTTCATGCGTAGCATACCAGATAATCCTCACCCCTGCCCCATGAGCTCGGGACTACTGTTATTCCCATTTTACAGATCGGAAGCCTGAGGCACAGAGGTGAGTGGCTCAGGGTCACCCAGCAGCAGGAAGCAGAACAAGACAAAAGCTCAGGCTGGCACAAAGGGCCCAAGGGCTGCCCACTCCCCAAAATTGCGTCTGGAGTGTAGACTCCTGGAGTAGAATTCCATGCTTGGAACTTCTAGGAAAGAAGCACAGGCCATTCCGAGCAGACAATATAAAAGCTAAACGGGAAAAGACTCTGTGGTTTGGGAGATGCTGTAAATCTGGATTCATAGTCCCAGAAGGTCAAGGAGGAACTAATGACGAAGCTGGGCTACGGGCCTCCCCATCCCCACCATCCAGTAGGGCTGTAGTTATTTTCACATGAAATTTCATGGAAATTGCATAAAGAACAAATTAAAGAGAGGGAAAAATCCCCACAACTTTCTAGATGTTAAGAGTCTTTCTTACCCCTCATGACACCTTATGAGGAAGACGAGAAGGTATTTTTGTAATGCTCCCCAACCCTTCCTTCTCCTCACAGTGAAAATGAGGCTTAATGAAGCAAATGATGTGCTGACAACCCAGAAGGTGACAGGGCTCCTCCGTGGGTTTCAGTGACCTTCCATGACCTTCCCCAACTCCACTCCCCACCCACCTCCCGTTTGCCGCTGCTATTTCTGTGAAACGCGTCCAACATTCACTTCCTGGTTCTCCGGTATGCCACAGTCCAGCTCTTACAGCCTCATGTCTTCCTTCCTCTTCTCTTTACTTCATGGTTTGTCTAAGCCTGACAAGATGTTCAGTCTCTCTTAAATCTCCAGACTTTCAGAATCCTCAAAGAAAACTATGACGTTTGCTCAAAAAGAAAAAAAAAAAGCACATAAAGTTCTCCATGGAAGTTTCCATGCGGTTGCTAGAGGTCCACACACTTCCAAAAGCATGGACGCGGATACCTGTCTAACAACCCAGCCCTACATGTTTCCCTCCCTCTAGTAAATTTTGAGTCTTTTCTCTTCATCCCTTTTTCCCACAGCTTTTTTCTCTGCAATACATATGCTGCCTTCCATTGTACTGACTCGAGGAAGCTCCATGCTTGAGAAGTGCCCTTTCTTCACTTCTTGTCCTGCTGTTTTATGCCACTTCCTGTCTGATCCTTCTAGCAGTCTTTCTCCTAGCCTTTACTTCTCAGGAAACTCTATTGAGACTCCTGCATTCTATCATGCACATGCAAACTGGTTGTCTCTTTATTTTCTACTTACTACACTACGCTCCCGCTGAACAGGAGGCTTGGAAATAGGTGATGGAATGCAGGAGAAAATACGATGTAGTTATGCTCTCATCGAGTTTACGGATGAGTAACAAAAGATAAAATCAGACCATTATGAACACGTGTGACACGTTACTTTACCAACATAGGAAGTATGGGCTTCCTGGGGAACGTGTAGCAAAGGGTCCTAAAGCAAGTTGCTGAAGGTGCTCTGGGGTTTTGAGGACAGGCTGCTGGGAGAATGGCATCTCCGGCAAAACCTGAAGAACGAGCAGGGACTGGTCGAAGCCAGTGAGAGGGAGACGAAACCAAGGCAGAGCAAAGAGCTTGTCGGCATTCTGCATCATCAGGCCATCCTGAAAAGCCACCAAAAGGACCATGCCTCATAGAGCAAGGACCTGATAAAGGGCTTTTAATGGATGAGAGACATGGTCTGCTAGGAGGGAGGAGCTGAAAGCTTATTTCACTTTTTCTATTAAATTTTTGGTTATGCAATGCATTTCCATGTTTTCAAAAACCAGAAACTATAAAAAGGCATTCAGTAGAAGGTTTTCCTGGTCCCCAGTTCACCTCCCTCCTAAATAGATGTCAAGTTTTCATGGTTCTCAAGAGTCCTTTCTGACTTCTTTGTGCTTAGACAAGCTAATATGACTAGAAATTGTTATGTTTGTCCTTCTATATTCAAAAAGTGATGTACCATGCACTGTTCTGTGCCTTGAATTTTTTCAGATAGCTTTTGACTCTTGAACATTGTTGATTTAACTCTTATATCAGTATTCGTATTCATATTCTTTACCTTGAACAAGTGTAGGTCTCTCCTCCCTTACCAGAGGGGGAACTTCTGAGGGTCAGAGACTGTGTCTTATTCAATTTTGCACGGGGTAGATGTTCAGCCAAACCCTGTTGAATTGCAGTAGGTGATGAACAAGTATCTCTGTTGAATAAATCAGTTACTACCAGAAAGAACAAATGCTGCATCTGGCCCATTCTCTCCCATTTTTTACTTTTAATTATGCCACTTTTCCAACATCCACAAAGATAAACAGAATACAAAGTGAACCTCCATGTGCCCATGCCCAGCTTCAACAATTGTCAACATTTTGCCGATCTTGATTCTCCGCTATGCCCCCTACCCGTCCTCTTTGGGGAAGGAGGGGGTTGCAATATTTTAAAACAAATGCAAGGCATCATGTCATTTCCTCTGTAAACGCGAAAGAATGCACCTGTTACCTATAAGGGCTTTGCTTTAAGAAGATAAGCACATGCCAACAAAATTAATAGTAGTTCTCTAGTATCTGCCATCGTTCGCTGGTTTTCTCAAAAACGCTTTATACAGTTGGCTTCAGGAATCGGAGCTCCACAGAGCCCACAGATGATATTTGGTCATTGTGTTTATAGTCCTTACATCTCTTTGATTCCATCACAGCCGCCTCCTCTCTTCTTCCCTCACTCTTTTATGCCATTGATTTGTTAGAGAAACCAGGTCATTTGTCCCGCATCGTGTCCCACATTCTGCATTTGGCTGATTGCTTCTTTGCGGTAGCATATAACTTGTTTTCCACCCCCTCCCCCGTATCTTCTTGGAAACTAACAAGATCCATGTTTTGAAAGCTTCATCCTGGCTTCTGTGTGGAGAACTGATAGAAAGGGAGGAGAGGGGACAGTGACAGGCTGTGGTCACCCAGGCAGGAGGGAATTGCCCCTAGATGATAGCAATGGCTGTGGGGTTGTGTGGACAGAGAAAAGCAGCCCGTTCAAGAGATGCTTAGGAGACAGGACCAACAAGACCTGTTGACTAAATGGAAAGGAGTGTGCTTCTCAATGCTCTGTTAAGAACCTGGACCTCACGATGAGACAAACCAAAGAGCCTGCTTTCTCCTAGAAAACCATTTGCATGTTTACTGACATTCTCCTCACAATTATCACTTATGGCAAGTTTTAAGGGCATACAAAGTTGTAGTATTATTGTTGGTATTAAATTTTATTGCTGTGGCTTTAAAACATAAACAAAAATAATTCCTTAAGTAGCTGGAAATGGTAATGATACTCTTGGGATTAGATTTTACTGCTATGGATACTGTAAAGCACAAAGATAATAAATTTAAATTGCAGTATTAGTACTGGGAATATAGTTTATTACTTTGGCCAGAACACAAAGAAACAGGATTCATAACTTTTTTTTTCCCAGCAGCAGATTTATATGCAACAACACTGGGTCTGGTGTCGGGGAGGGTCAGAGGTCACGAGCATCACATGCCATAGGATAAGGGAAGAAACCTGGCCGATAGGAGAAAAGGATAGAGGTTCTGGTTCTTACAGGTGGTCAGGGGGCCACAGAGAAACAGGTCAAGTGAGGGGGAGGAGGTACAGGTGACCACATGGCATCGTGGAAGTTTCATCTGGCAAGAATTGCTCTGAACCCCCACCTCACCAAATGGTACCGCATCCCAGCCACCAGCACACCCCACGGCTTCACATGCTTCCAGTTTGAGTCCAGTTTTGAAATCAAGTTCTCCAGACTAGGGGCTGCTTTGGGTTTGGGTGGTGTACGGTCTTGCACGTTGCAGACACTGCCTGAGGCTTTCTCCGTGTTTGTCCCAGTGGGAGGGCCACCAGACACCCAGCTGGAAACCTGCAAGTGTTTTTTTCTTTAATGTTTATTTATTTTTGAGAAAGAGAGAGAGAGAGAGAGAGAGAGAGCATGAGCATGGAGGGGCAGAGAGAAGGAGACACAGAATCCAAAGCAGGCTCCAGGCTCTGAGCTGTCAGCACAGAGCCCAACACGGGGCTCGAACCCACAAACTGTGAGATCATGACCTGAGCCGAAGTCAGACACTTAACTGACTGAGCCACCCAGGCGCCCCTACAAGTGGTTCTTGATGCTCCTCTCCCTCGCCCCTGCACATCATCAGTCACTGGCCCTGCCAGTTCTGCCTCCCCTATATCTGTCCCATCAGTTGGTATCCCCCCAGCCTGTCTCAGACCACCATCACCTCTCACTGGCATCCCATTCCAGCCTCGGTACTGCCTCAGGTCTTGCCCCTTGCCGTCCACCCTCTGTGCTCACCGTCAGAGTAACCACTGCCATTTACTGATCAGTAGTGAAGTGCCAGGGACACTGCTACGCATCTGATGTCAGTGTCTCCTTTGCTCCTCACAACTTCGCTGAAGAAGGTATAGCTCTCTTTTCATAAGTGATTTAACTGAGTTCGGATGCTAAATATTAAAAGACATGATGGACTTACGAAAATCGCGAGACACAAACAGAAAATAAATCTTAGGTCCTTTCTTGCTCTTCAGTACTCCCTGGTGCCCCTTCTGCCTCCTTTGCTTCCTCAACAAATAACCCCCTTGGCATGGAACCTAGGAGCACTGCCAGTTTCTCCAGACTCATCCATCACCTCAACCGCAAGGAACCACAGCTCTCATTAACAAAGTAACTTGTAGTCCTTAGAATGCCATTTACTCTTGTTACGCCTCTTATCTAGAATGTAACCTCTTCCCCTGTCATTGTCTACCACTTCTCTTTCAAGATTTATTTTTGACATCGTCTCCACCAAAAAGCCTTAAACTCTGCAACTTCAAAACACCCACGAGCGTGCAGCATGAGTGCACAAACACACACTTGGCGGGACCCGGGGCCCGTCTCCTGGATCCTACTGTACCCTGGGTATGTCCCTATCTGAGTGCTTATCATACTGTATTGGAACCATCTGCCTTGTCATAGAAACACTCTTAGCTTGTAATTTGCCTGAGGGCAGGGACTGCCATTTGTCTGTGAACTCCCAGAATCCAGTACCTGAATTTCGGCACACAGTGGGCACTCGATGGCATTCGCAGAATGAATGCATGAGTGCATGAATAGTATAAATTACAATGATTTCAACAGTCATTATCGGACTGTTGTAGGACTTAAACCTTTTGAATCTGAAAGAAAGATCAGGTTTTTATTCGGGGTCAGGAATGGTATTTATATACTATGTTTCAAGTTCAGTCTGCAATTACTCACCTGTTTTCATTCTAAAACCCAGCAAAAGGTTACCTGTGAACTCGTGGTAGAGTCTAATTGGTGGATAAGCAATTCCTTCCAGTGCACTTTAGCCAGTGCATGGAAAATAGTGCCCTGGCAACCACACGACTAAATACTGGGAGGAGTGCTTACGACGTTACAGCCAAGTTGGAATGCAGCAAGTAGTTAAAGAAATTAGGTGTAGTAAGTTTGAATCCTCCTGAGTGCCAGTCGCCCCAACTCCTCTAACTACTACGAGCTTCTTGTTTGGGGGCAAACGCCTAAAGGTGCAAGTCATGTGAAGCGTTTTTCTTTGCAGCTGGTCCCCACTGAGGTCATAAACTCCCGGAAGCAGAGTATGGAATTCAGGAATACAGAAAGCAAGAGAAGCTGACAGGAACCAGGCCTCTGACCATGGCCCGTTCCTGCCTCTGTTTCTGTTTCCATAGAAATGGCCATCTGATTAGCTAAAATAAGTTCGAGATTCTTTTACTTTGTTTTTCTTTCTTCTTCCTTTGAGATAACCCCACAAGGGCTGGCTAATCGGAGAAAACGGGCTTGCGGCTACAAGGTAGAAGGTTCGAGAAGTTAAATATTCTCCTAGTAGCAACAGTGCGCGGCTCTCCTCCGCCCACACGCTGGTCTGCTCCCGTGACAGCTAGCCCCCTCCCATCTGGGGTGAGGTGCTCCCAACCTTCGGATTACCAATCATCTTCCAAGTCACTTCCGGCAGTAGGATAACCTTTCTGACTGCACACGTTGCTGGGTATTCATGATGGTCCCTATCAAACTGAGATGAATGTGTTCTATAATGTCTGTTTTTATTACATTAGGCTGGGAAGATGAAATCAAAAGCACTACTTTCAACAAAAATGTCCTGTGTGGACAGTTCAATACCCTTTCTACAGGCCCCGGTGATTGCCCTCATTGTGTGCCGGATAAAGGCTAAACGCGCAGTTACCTGCTAGTTTGACAAGGCTGTTCTCCGGCCGGCAGGTTGTTAAGGCTTTTTTTTTTTTTTTTTTTTTTCTCGTAGCAGCCCTCTGATTCCACCAAACCCACTGGATTAACAAAAACCTGAAAGTAAAACAGCACAAAATGATGGCCCTGCATGAGCTACTATTATACTTTGTAACCTACAATTACACCAGTTCAATCTAAATGCCCCCAAAACATAATTTCATTAATTCAGGCCACTTCTCATCTTGGAGTTTCTGTCATTGTTAGTTCTCAGCAGAGAAGGAGGGAGCCGGCACAGGCCACCTGAGCAATGCAGTGAGGAGCCCACCGCACAGGGGACTGAGGGGCTGGCAGAGGAATGAAGAGGGGAACCAGAAACGTTAATTGGAGATAAAAAGAAGAAGAAGAAGAAGAAGAAAAAGAAGAAGAAGAAGAAGAAGAAGAAGAAGAGGAAGAAGAAGAAGAGGAAGAGGAAGAAAAGACAAAGCAAGCAGGGGAGAAGAGAGAAGGAGCTCAAGGAGGGATTCTGCGGGCAGGTACATGGAGTTGTCCCGGGGTCGCCTGCCTGGGGCTGGCACCGCCCCGGGAGCTGAGAAGCACCGGGTCACCGAGCTGAGCGTCGCCTGAGGCCGCGGGACCCGGGCCTCAGAGCTGCCTCAAGGGCAGCGTTCAAGGTGTCCTCTGGTGTCCGAGTCAAACCCTTTAAAGAGATTTCCTCCTGTGACAGAATTCTTGGACCGACACAGATGCACAGTGTGTCGCTAATTTACTTTATCAGAGGAAAGAAGAAATGCCCTAACATTCTTAGCTGGTCCAAAACCTGCCTTCTGTACACTGGCGTTCCGGGCTGGCAAAGGGGATCAGGAGGATGTCTGTGGAGCTTGGGCACAGGCGAGCAGCCTGTGCCGAGAAAGAGAGGGCGCAACGTTTACCAAATGTATCTCACTGGTTGATTCATTTCAGGGGCAGGATGAAGGTCAAGAGGAGGGATTGGGGAAAGACAAGGACCTTGATTTTAGTAGTGGCTTTGCCACTTCCGAGCTGGGACCTGGGGTAGGTTCACGTGTGCGAGCCACCATTCCTCCAGTCCCTAACAAAGAAATAAAAAAGGCACCTGCCTCACAGAGTTCCCGTGAGAACTAAATGTCACGGGGCAGGTAGGGTGCTGGGCACACGTCTGCCCTCAAATGAAGGTTAGAGCTCATGATTTGAAGCACCATAAAGAATGATGTTGATAGCAGTAGACTTAGGAGACTATGAGAGCCAGGCGAAGGGATTAAAAGCAATTTTAGGGTTTTGATTCTCAGTAGCAAATACTGAGACACGAAGCCTCATTTTGGTGGGTAGCAGCTTTGTAAAATCAGGCGCCAGAATGGGAAAGATGCTCTAGAGTGATGGCGATCCCATCTGTCCCGTCCTTTCCTGCTGCCGAGGATGGATGTTTGCACCCTGAGTAAGGGAGGCACCCAGGAAGTGTTTCGGGGTGGGGGTGGGGGGGACCAGGATGCAGGCGGGGCGGGAAAGAAAGCGTTGTAATGCAGGGGAATCTGGAAGGTCTTTCCAGAGACAAAAGTCTCCTCCTGGAAAATGTCACATCCTGACCTCAGGGGCAGCTCTGCCAGGGAGAAGAGCGCCTGCCCAGGCGTCCCTGGGGCAGAGCCCTTGAGGGGAGCCTGGGGTTTTCAGTGATTGTGCCGGCTCAGCCGAGCCACCAGCTGGAGCTCGTGGGCATTGTGCGAGCCTGGATTTCACACGGTGTGCACGATTATGAAACACCAGACAACAGAAAAGGTGCCAATTCACTCTTCAAAGGCCCATGGACACCCCTGGTTCCTAGGGCTGGTGTGTGGCAACTCAGACATCACAAACACCGATCCTGCTTCCTTCTCTCTGGGGAACCTCATTTGTTGTGCAGAGTCCTCCCTAGGGGCATCCCCGCAGCCACCCCCCACCCGGCTCCTCTGGATGGAGAAACAGCCCCTGGCCCGGGAGCCATCTAGGACTGAGGATCACCGCACACATTTGCAGCAGCAAGAGCCTTTTGCAAATGCTGGCCCCTTGGTCTCTTTGCCCTTCCTGGCTGCTGAGGAAGGAAAGCAGCTGCATCCCAGAAAACAATTCCACTCAACAAACAATGCAGTGCCCCGACTAGTCATAATGAGGTCTGGTTCAAGTGTTGGCACACACACAAAATATTAATTAAAATAACGTGCATGATAAATAATATTGGGATCCAAGGCACAGGCTCCTCTAAAATCACAGTTGGTAATTATGTGAGCGCCTGCTAACACACATTCAGAATTCCAGTGTTGCTTACATGACAAAATTAGTCTCGGGGAGGTGACCTTGAGAGGTCGTCTCGTGTGAGTGGCTTCCTGCTTAGAAACTGAACAATGTCTAAACAACCCTGCAAGAAGAGCGTTCGTCCTAATTTCCAAGGGTAGACGAAGAAATTCCCTGAGAACTCAATAATTTGATTTAATAATAAATATTTGAGTACCAACTAGTGGAAGGCTTTCTGCTTATCACTGGGGGTAAGGGATGGGGGTGAGGGGTGGCATGGTTCACATTTTTGAGAAGTACTTGGTTAAAAAAAAAAGGAGGGGTACCTGGGTGGCTCAATCAGTTAAGGGTCAGACTCTTGATTTTGGCTCAGGTCATGATCCCGTGTTTCGTGGGTTTGAGCCCATGTTGGGCTCCTCACTGACAGCTCGGACCCTGCTTGGGATTCTCTCTCTCTCTCTCTCTCTCTCTCTCTCTCTTTCTCTGTCTCAAAACAAATAAACATTAAAAAGAAGAAGAAGAAGAAGAAGTAGCTGGTTACTGGTTAATACCTACCCCAGATAAAAAGTCCTTCTGTATGTCTCACATTAATCTTTCATGCTGTTGTTAAAAACCCATCGCCACTCATTTTGTCCCTGACTGAGGACCTCACAAGATTCTAGTCCTAGTACTTCTAGGGTCTTTATCAGGTACCACGGACTTTGGGGTAGGGATGACGATGAGAAAATATCCCCGGTATGTCTGCTCACGACTGAGATACTGACCATGGTTTCCCACCATCTCCCGACATAGTGAACCGATTGTGTTCCACCTACTTCATCCAGACCTTTTAAATTATTACCAAATTTGACGTTGATTGCCCCAGTTAATACAGAAGCCTAACTGGGAAAGGAAAAGACCTCATTATCTTAATTCCAAAACCATTTTCTCTTTGTGGCTCAGTCAACATTTCGGCATCTCGTTAAACGTACTTAATTTCATTCCCTCAACAATAACCCACGTACCACACCAGTGACCACAACTTCAGTGTCCCGGCCCCTAAATTCTATTAGCGCTCAGAAAGCCTCATGGTTGCAACATAATGTTCAATCAGTGCAGAGAAATTAATTAAATTAAAATTATTTTTATTGTGATTTAATTAGCTTGATTTAATTACTTTGTTCACGGACTGAGCATTCTGTTTACAGCCAGATCCCCGCTCTCATTCGTGGCACGAATGTTCCCACAGAATTGCACATTTTCTCTGCTCAGCCATTGGAGCGGGCTGGGGGAGTTTGCCAGAAACTCACGATTTATCACAATCAGCATCATCACAAATTATAGGAAGCATCCAGCAATATGATAACTTCCAAATGAAGTGTCTGAAAGCAGGTCATACCACCAGCCTTGGCTGTTAATCCGTCATATTTCATAGTCAGCCTGACACCCTATCCAATTTGTTGTGCCTGTTTTATTGCTGGGCAGCTCTGGGAGCTGCGGCCGCCCAGAGTGCCCACCCGGGGGGCCCAGCTGAAGGCCTGCCCAGCCCTCCTCGGCCTCCCTGCCTCTTTCTCTGAGCCAGTGGGGTTTACCCTCTGAAATTCAGTATTTCCTTCTATTGGGGGATGTAGGCAGCAAAGCCCAGAGCACTGGCAGTCCGTGGGACCCGGCGCCAGAGGACACCAGCCATGTCCATGCTGCCACTGCAGTCACTGTCCGTATCTTGGAACGCTGTACTTTGATCACTACTTCAAAACAATAGCAGGTGTTAGACCCTAGAGCAGATCGTGTGTGTGTGTGTGTGTGTGTTCTCAGCCTTCCTCAGGGCAGGCCACCCCACAACACGGGGTGTGATTCCAGCCGGCTGGATGACAGTGGCCTCCACGTTGGTGTCTCTCACATATAAAGTCGGCTCTGACTTGCCTGTATCTGGGATGTGTCCTCTTGCTTGGTGCACTGGAGGCCGTATGGGGTTGTTTTCTAACAACTGTATCTCAGTATATTCGGCTCTCTGCGTGGTCTTATATACTTTGTTTTATGAGCTGCAACCGTTCTGCTGAGAAAGGGGCCATAGGCTTTGCCAGAACTTTCTGTCCCTGTATGAGTTTTCCATGGCTGCTCTAACAAACAGCCACAACCTTGGTGGCTATAGGCAACAGAAACTTGTGTTGTCTTACGGTTCTGGAGGCAGGAGTTCAACCTTAGTCTCACTGGGCAGAAATCGAGATGTCGTCACGTGACTCGCCCTCCGGAGGCTCAGGAATAGAGTCCACTCCTGCCTCTTCAAGCTTCTAGTGACCACCAGCGTTCTTCCACTCGTGGTCACGCCGCGTCGGTCCAATCTCTGCCTCTGTCTTTTTTTTTTATGTTTATGAGGGAGAGAGCATGAGCAGGGGAGGGGCAGAGAGAGGGGAAGACACAGAATCCGAAGCAGGTTCCAGGCTCCGAGCTGTCCGCACAGAGCCCAATGCGGGGCTCGATCTCACCAACCGTGAGATCATGGCCTGAGCCAAAGTCAGCCACTTAACTGGCTGAGCTATGCAGGCGCCCCTCTGCCTCTGTCTTCACCATACCCTTCCCCTCTTCTGTGTGTGTGAGCTCCCTCTGCCTCTCTTGAAAGGACACTTTTGAATGCATTTAGGGCCCAACTGGGTAATGCAGGGTAATTTCCCCACCTCAAGTATCTTAACTTATCACATATTCAAAGGTTTTTGTTTTTGTTTTTTTGTCAAGTAAGGTAATATTTATAGATTACGGGGATCAGAGCCTGATATTCTGGGAGCCATCATTGAGCCCACTACAGTCTCTACGCTTCCTTAATTCTTTACTGACCATATAATTCTGGCCTTCGGGAAGGGACATCAAATTATTTTAAAGATGTGACAAAATTGGCACCGAATTAAAATAGATGTCCATGCCAAAGCCCATTAAAATAATTAGATAAAAGTTAATGTGATGGTTAAAGAGAATGCAAGTCCTTTAAAATTTTAAGTTTTAAAAAACTTTTTATTGTTTATTTAATTTTGAGAGAGAGACAGAGACAGAGTGGGAACTGAGGGGCAGTGAGAGGGAAATACAGAATCTGAAGCAGCCTCTAGGCTCTGAGCAGTCAGCACAGAACCCAACGTGGGGCTCGAACTCACGAACCGTGAGATCATGACCCGAGCCGAAGTCGGATGTTTAACCAACTGAGCCACCCAGGCGCCCCCAAAATTTCAGTTTTCCCCAAGGCCTAGGAGAGAAGCAGGCCTCCCTCTTCGCGTCCAGGAGAAGCAAGTACAAGCCTTGCAAACCTCACCGCTGGAACTTGCTTGGATCTTGGGCCCTGACTGTCGTGGAGAGCTTGGATGGGCAGCTCGGCTCTCTTCTCCTCTGCCTCACATCCTGCCCGAGGGGGCTGTAGTTACATGCTCTGCAAAATGCTGAATGAGGAACTTATGCCATGGACCAGAAGTGAAAAAGGGCAGGGACTGTATGTTTTTCAATGACATAAGACAAGAGGAAGTGTTAACTTCAACATGAGATACTCAGGCTATTGCTGAGAGCTACGTCCTATGGCTGGGGCGCCGGAGTGGCTCAATCAGTTATGTGTTGGACTTCAGCTCAGATCATGATCTCATGGCTCATGAGTTCAAGCCCCACATCGGGCTCTGTGCTGACAGCTCAGAGCGTGGAGCCTGCTTCAGATTCTGTCTCCCTGTCTCTCTGCCCCTTCCTTGCTCACACACACACACACACACTCTCTCTCTCTCTCTCTCTCAAAAATAAATAAACATTAAAAATTAAAAAAAAATAGAGCTATATCCCTACAAGCAGATGTGCCAGACCAGAGTTTATTTCCAAAAGAAGTTCTCTATCTGCCTCTTCCAGAACACAAAAATGGTGCATGAGGGGACCCAGCAGTGGCCGATGCCATTCTGGTCTAGGAACCAGACCTGGCTTCCTGCCCAGCTATGCCTCTTCTTATGTGACATCATTCACAAAACCCAACCTCACTCAGCACCAGTTTCCTCACGTGGGGCAGGTAGACTGCACGGGCTCCTCGAAGACAGAGCTCTTCTTTTCCCACGTGCAGCTTTGAGCACATGGCCTGACGCACAGAGGACCGTCAATAGATATTCCTTCATGCCAACTGAGTGTCTGCCTCACCTGACTCACAGACTCAAAGCGATATTGGGCACACTCTGATTCACAGAGGGGGATCCTGGCCAGGCACCTGCTGGGGCAGCTCCGGTTACTGCTTGGCGCTGCCTGGTGGCCTCCCCCTCGCCCTGGCCAGTGCGGCTTCTACCCCAACCTGCCAAAGTCCAGAGTGAACGCCTATGTCACTTTGCTGCCCTTCGCGGCTCCGATCCCCTGCACACCTCACCTTGAAGCCCTTGCCCCCAGCATCCTCAGAAAAGAAAACCATTTAGCCACCAAAAAACAAAACAATGTGTGTGTGTATGTGTGTGTGTGTGTGGAATGCTACTTCTGGAGGTAACACTACACAGACAGAAACACTACCCAGGCAGAAGGTATCAGTATTGTAGTCGTCGGTCCTCTTGCACTAAGTCCTTTGGCGAGGTCTCTTCCAACCACATGACACTTTCATCTCTTTTAAAATTAGGCTCCGAGAATGCGCCTCTGCACCGTAGATGAGTAGAAAAACGTCTCCATTACTCACGCTCCTCAGTTCAGAGGGCGTGCCCTAACAAGGGGGACCGTGTGCAAAGCTCGGTGCTCATCAGCAGCCTGGAGAGACCTGGGAGATTATCGAGTTCAACATCCTCTCTTCAGGGAAAAGAAAGCTCAGGGTTGTCCAGTGTCACACGGCTTGTTAGCCACGAAGATGACAGGCAGCTAGAACCTCCCCCCCCCCACCCCGTACTGTCTTCTAGCGTGGTCTCCATTTGTGCTCTTTCTTGAACCCAAGGTCTTCACTTGACCTTGTAAAATTGGCTCAATGCACCACCTCCCAGCCGAGTGTTAAGTGTTCCAAGTGGAGTGTGTGACTGACTCTTCTCACACACGTTGGGTTGTGAGAACTCATATATAAAAACCATTACAAGGTACTCTGCAAAACAGGTCACATGTTTTGGCACTGTTTGATTTTGTAGTACGTCATTTTCATTCTTACTTGCCTCCCCTGCATTTTTTAAGTTGTTTTATGAGTCATTGTCTTGGGGATTACGGTTAACATCTTAAAATTGTAACAACCTCATTTGAGTAATACCAACTGAATTTCAAGAGTATACAAACGCTGTGCTCTTAATGTCTCCAGCTCCCCCCTCTTTACATTGCTATTGTTACAGATTTCACCTTTACACATTGTGCCCATTAACATAGGCCTGTAATCATTGTTTCGTGCATTTCCCTGTGAAATCATAGAGGAAAAAGAAAGAAGTTATATATGAAGAATATATATATATATATAATGAAAGTCTACTGTCCTTTCATTAGCCTGAAAGACTCCCTTTAACATTTATCACACAGGAGGTTCACTAGTACTGAACTCCCTTGGCTTTTGTTTATCTGGAGATGTTTTCATTTCTCCTTCACTCTTGAAAGCCAGTTTTCCCAGATACAGGATTCTCAGTTGATGGGCTTCTTTCAGGACTTCAAATATGTCCTCCCACTGCCTCTGGCCTCCATGATTTTTGAAGAGGAATAAGTTGTTAATCTTACTGTGGCTCCTTCGAAAAAGACAAGTCCCTCCCCTCTTGATGCTTTCAAGATTCTTTCTTTGTGTTTTTGACAGTTTGACTCTAATATGTCTCTGAGTTTATCCTGCATGGAGCTCATTGAGTTTCTTAGACATGTATGTTCATATATTTTTTCAGATTTGGGAAATTTTCAGCCATTGATTATTCCAATTGTTTTCTTCCCTTTTCTTTCTTCTCCTAGGACTCCTTCCCAAAACGTGTATGTTAGCATGTTTCATGATACTGCACACATCGCTCATGCTCAGTTCACTTTTCTTCACTTTCTTTCCCTTCTGGTCCTGAGACTAGATAATTTCAATTTCCTAACTATAAGCTCATTGACCCTTTATTTTGCCTGCTCAAAACTTCTGGTTAGCCCCTCTAATGAGTTTTTCATTTAAGTTATTGTAGATTTGCCTCCAAAATTTCTGCTTGGTTCCTTTTCATAATTTCTGTCTCTTTGTTGATGTTGTCATTTTGTTCATATGTTATTTTCCCCGATATCTTTCAGGTCTTTGTCCATGGTTTCTCTTAGTCACTACATTATTAAGACAGCAGATTTAACGTCTTTGATTCATCATTCTAATGTCTGGGATTCCTCAGAGATGATTTCTATCAGATTATTTTTCTCCTGTGAATGGGCCATATTTTCTCGAGGTTTCTTTGGGCTTGAGGTTTCCTACTTGTTTTGGGGGTGGGTGGTTTTTTTGTTTTGTTTTGTTTTTGTTTTGTTTTGTTTTTGGTAGATCCTGTATTGTTGTTGAGAACTGGACATTGAGTATTAAGTTATGGTAACTAACCCTAGAAATTTAACTCTCCCACACCCCCGGAATTCCTAAATCTTACTTGCTGAAAGCTAAAGCCAACCTTTTGTTACTTTTCCAAACTATTTTTGCAACATGTGTATTCCTTGTTTTGTGTGGTCCCTGATGCTTCTGTTCTTTTATGTCTGTCATCAGCCAGTAACCTGTCAAAGATTTCTAGAAGTGTCCATCTTTCAAAAGGGGTGAGAGGGAGGAAAAAAAACAGCTCCTTTCTGTTTAAATCCCTTCAGAAGCTGCTTTTCAGTCCATGAATGGGCTGACATTTCCTGCCAACTCAATCATTGTTTTGGTGAAGGGACAGACTCCTAGAGCTTTCTACTTTACCATCTTTTTGTGATGTCATCCAGTAGTGATTGATTTTAATTTAGAAACAAGAAAGAGAAAATCATAATTAATTCAAATGTTTTGGTAAAAACATGAAAAACTATTTCATCAGTGTGGATCTTGACTGTCTCATGGTATCTCATGACAGATTAAAGAACCCAGTGATTTTTGTCAGCCATCTGTAAGTTAAGTCACATATTCTAAAAAATCCCTTTCAGAGTCAAGCAAAGTATAAAATATGCTGGAAGCATGATCTAGAAAAATCTTTGACCCAGAAGAGTCTAGAGGGAGGGTCAGAATTGAGAGATCAAAATGATAATGCTAAATAAGAGGCTTCTTCTAGGCATGAAGAGGGAAAGCTAGTTCTCAGGATCAAGAAATGTTTGTTCAAGAGCACTGAGTCTTGGGCACCTGGGTGGCTTGGTCAGTTAAGCGGCTGACTCTTGATTTCAGCTCAGGTCATGATCTCACGGTTCATGAGATCAAACCTTGTGTCCGGCTCTGTGCTAACAGCGCAGAGCCTGCTTGGGATTCTTCCTCTCCTTCTCTCTCTGCCCCTTCCCGGCTCTCCCTCTCTCTCAAAATAAATAAATAAACATTTAAAAAAAATTTTTAAATAAAAAGATTCTCTCTCACTCTCCCTCTGCCCCTCACCCCCACCTCACACTCTCTCTCTCAAAAAAATAAAATGAAAAAATTTTTAAATAATATACAATTTTTAAAAAAGAGTACACTGAGTCTGACCACAAAGGAATCCCTCAGCTCCCTGTACTTATTATATGTACTCTATACTTAGCACTCAGCCACCTGGTGGTTTCTGACATCCCCATCTTATGGTCCTGTTTGGCCACTTAACTTGCATATCATGTGTACTTTGCCCTAGCATAATTAGACCTTTCTTGAGAACACGAATAATTTCTTCAACATTATAATTAAGCTAAAGGAGGAAGAAGAAGAAAGACTAGGGTTTGGGGAAGGGTGTATTCATTTCCTGGGGCTGCCCTAACAAATTACCACAAACTTGATGGTTCAAAACAACAAAAATTTATTCTCTCACAGTTCTGGGGACTAGAAGTTGAAAATCAAGGTGTCAGCAAGCTGGTGCTCCCTCCAAGAGTTCTGAATCTCTCTCTCCTGCCTCTTCTGGCCTGGGGCCTGGTGGTTCCAAGCATTTCTTGTCTCACGGTAGCCTAATTCCTACCCTACCTCTGTCTTGACAAGACCCTCTCTTCTGTGTGTCTATCTCTCCATTCCAGTTGCTCACAGATACCAATCACTGGATTTAGAACCTACCCTAAATCTAAGATAATCTCATCTCAAGATCTTTAACTTAATTGCATTTGCAAAAACCTGTTTCCAAATAGGATCATATGCACAGCTTGGTACCCATGGGTGTAGTATAATACAAGAAGATATTTGGTCTTTGTCCCCAGGTTCCTGACACAGAACTCTTAGAACCCCTGGGATTTCCTGAGTGGTAGGAGTGTCTTATTATTCATAATGTGCCCCTTTCAATGACGCTGAAGTTTATGCGAATGAGGCAGCTAAGGGCCTCTTGATACCTACCCTCAGGATAGGGATGGTTACCAGGAAGACCAAGTAATTAGATGGTCGGAACTTTCAGCCTCACCCACCAGTCTCTGGGAAGGAGTGAGTAGGAAGGCGGGAGATTGAGCTCAATAAAAGCCCTTAAACAATGTGATTCAGAGAGGTTTGGGTTGCTGAACACATCAAGGAGATGGGAGGTTGGCACTCCCAGAAAGGACTCAGAAGCTCCATGCCCCTGCCCCATGCCTTCCCTGTGCATCTCTTTTATCTGGCTATTCCCGAAGTGTATCCTTTATAATAAACCAATAGACACAAGTAATCTGTTGTTCTGAGTTCTGTGAGCCATTATAGCAAATTACCAAACCTGAGGAGGGGGTCATGGATACCCTTCAGGTATACATGATCAGTCAGAAGTATTGGTGACCGGAGCTCACGACTGGCATCTGAAGTGAGGCAGTCTTGTGGGATTGAGCCCTTAATCTGTGTGGCCTGAGATAACTGGGTAATCCATTGCAGAATGTAACTGAATTGTTGGACAACTGGTTCTGGTGTTGAAGAATTGGAGAATTGGTTGGTGTCACAGTATACACCCCATAAAGGTTATGATTTGGATGTATCTTTTGGGGGAATACATAATTCAACTCCCTATTAAGAAGAATGGAAGGAAGCAAGATCCTTGTATTCTCACAAAAGCCATAGTACTGAGTACATATTAATTAAATGCATGTATGTGTTACAAATGGAATCAATGTAAGAAGGCGGAGAAGTTAATGGTGCTTCATGGTAGAGACTTCTTTTGCCCCTAGTTAGACATGAAGTCTTTGCACAAACTTTATATTAAAGATTATAAGACTTCTTTAGTATTTATTTCACCACCCAGCAATCCTTAGTTTACACCACAGGTGGTCTTTTAGGAGGATAGGCAGGAAATACGGATAACATTTAATGAGGGTGAAATCTCTGAGCTCCTGCTGGTAGAGCTAAGGAAGCATTCAAAGATTTGGAGCCCAAATTTAGGCACCTTTTGACTCCTTGCCTGGAATGTTTTCTGTAGTTTCTCACCATTAAAAGACAAGTGATTTATATTCATGCCAAAGTCCAACAGCCAGTGGAAGGGATACCGTTCATTGTTCTCAATCTTACGAATTTTCCTTTTCTTTCATGGAATTTCTCTTCCTTTTCTAGCATTACATTCTCTCTCTCTCTTTCTTCCTTTTTTTTTTTTTTAAATAATAACATGCGGCACGTGGGTGGCTCAGTCTGTTGAGCATCTGACACTTGATTTACTCAGGTCCTGATCCCAGAGTCATGGGATGGAGCCCTGCATTGTGCTCCATGCTGAGTGTGGAGCCTGCTTGGGATTCTCTCTCTCTCAATCTCTGCCTCTGCCCCTTCCTTCACTCGTGCTTGTTCTCTCTCTCTCTCTCTCTCTCTCTCTCTCTCTCTGCATGTCTGTGAAAGCAAATAACAAACATCTGCTTCCACAGACATGTAGTTTTATCTTGCATCAATGCCATGAGGTTGGTATCATTATTGATACTTTATAGAGAGTGAAATAGGGCCTCAAAGAGGTAACATAAGGTTATGCAGACACTCGGTTGTGGAGCAAAAATAGGACACAGACACTACAACCCTGTGATGACTCCCTTTCTACTCCTACTCTTTCGTTTTTCTCCTTTTCCCCATTCCGAAGGCACACACAGGCATAGCACATGCACCCTGTATTCTACCATCCATGGTTTCTAGCACTCTGAGGGCCAAAACTACCTGGAGAGCTTTTATGAACGCTGATGACTGGCTGCATCCCAGGTCAACGAAATCATGACATCTGCTGCAGCAGCTTGGACATCAGCAGTTTGTCAAAGGCCCCCAGGTGATTCTAATGCACAGCCAGGATTGAGAACTACCACTATGGATAGTGGCTGCACCTCTTATTAGCCATAGAACAGAAAACATTCACTCTGTCAGTCATCAGTACATCTTGGTGGCATGTCTTAGTAAACCTGGTGGACGAAAACGAAGGACAAAGTGACCAATGAGACTTACAGATGGCATGTTCGATGTCCCCTCCCTTCTCAAATCCCACGGAAAGAATCATAGAGTCATCATAACCAGGGAAAAAAGTCTTTAGCTTTCATGTAAAATAAGGAAGAACGGTATTGTTGTGCTAGAAAGTTTGAGGAGGTAGGCATGATTTGGGGGAGGTGAAAACAGAAGGGTCAAAGTATTAACCAGAACGCGGCAGCACTGACAAAGAAAGGCCATGTGGGAACTAAGTGGGTAAAATTTCCCCCAAAGACCTGGGAAATTCTCACACATGAACTACTAGAAGATGGGATTGTGAGACAGCGGGTGGGCGGAACTTAGGGCACTTGGGCAACTACACCAGTGTCTCATACACAGAACTGCTGGCTGCCTGGAGGGATTTGGGGAAGGCCCTCATCAGTTACCAAAGAAATAAAAACTTAAAATTTTCCCTCTGGGACTCAGAGAACAGGAACCAACACAACCATTGACAAAACGGTCTCAAATTTCCAAGCCAGATAAATATAGATCTCCTTTCAAAGGAAAAAGCAAATTGAAACAAAACAAAACCCCCAAAATATATGAAAAGATTTAGTACACAAAAAAAGAACACATTGTGAAGAATCAGAGCAAATGTTTAATCCACGAACTTATGAACTTATTCCAAAAAGCAGGGATTTTTAATTAGGATTTTCGGCATGTTGGAAGGACATTATGGAGAAGAGCTATAATGAAGAAACAATTGATAAATATTTCTATTGGTGAAAATCATCCTTGCTGGAATTTTTAAATTTTTTTCATGAGAATTTTAAAAATTTGGTTAACGTTTATTTACTTTTGAGAGAGAGAGACAGAGACAGAGAGACAGAGCGTGAGTGGGGGAGGGGTAGAGAGAGAGGAAGACACAGAGTCGGAAGCAGGCTTCAGGCTCTGAGCTGTCAGCACAGAACCCAATGTGGTGCCCAAACTCACAGACCATGAGATCATGGCCTGAGCGGGAGTTGGATGTTTAACCGCCTGAGCCACCCAGGCTCTACGAAATTAGAATTTTTTAAATTAACTTTAATCTAAGCAGTGTGGCCGATTAAAATTTTTAAAGATGCCAAATCTCCCAACCCACATGTTCATATACAAAGTGACCTTCTTCTTTTATCAAGAGGAAGAGTCTATTCTCCACATCTTTGAATCTAGGCAGGGGGCAGGAAGAACAGTGTGAGTTTTCTGACCAGTAGAATATGCTAGAAGTGATGCTGTGTCAGCTCTGGTCATACTGGCCTGACACTTGTACTTACTGCCTATTGGAAGTCAGCATCCATTTAAAAGGCATGACCACCCTGAGAACACCAAGCTGTGAGAAGTCCAAGCCATCCAGAGAGATCCCAGAGAGTGAGACACCACAGAGAGAGAGAGAGAAATTGAGAGAGGTCATTCCTTGGGAGTGAGAAGCCAGCATGGAAGTGAACCACCCATCCCAGCTGCACCAGCCAAGGCCATGTGATCAGAGATACACCACCCAGCGAAGCCACCAAATTCCTGACCATCAATATTATAACCAAAATAAAATGGTGGCTCCAAGCCACAGAGTTTCGGGGCAGTTTGTTAAACAGCCAACAGCAGCCGGGGTGCCTCACAGAGACAGGAGGGTTTGGTGAATGTATAGCCATCTTCCCCAGCTCTGCTCCCAGAATTCTGGCAGCCACGATGTTACCCTAGAGGAAAGACACAGGCAGATTCTCCTCTGGGGATTCTGACCAGCCCTAGGGAAAACACCTAAAGCAACTCACTTGAGAGCTCCCCACAGCCACCTTACAGAGAAGCTTCTTTTCCGTAGGACCCCACCTACAGACAGCCTCCAATCACCTTTCAGTCCCCTACCCTAACCATGTGCAAACAACCCACAATTACCAGACCTGTGAGAACATCTTTCATAAGAAACACACAGAAGAAAGGAGATTTAGAGGAAATAGATTATGAGGGGAGGAGAAAACTAAACGGCAAAACGATCATTATTGTCCATAAAGAAGGAAATATAGCAGAAGACACTGCGTCCATAAAACAAGAACAGAATGCTATTAAAAAGAGAAAGTAGTCCAAGAACAAAAAAGAGCTTTCGGAAATTAAATACATGACAGTGTAAGTGAATAATTCAGCAGAAGGCTGGGGAAATAAGTTGAGGAAACTCTTTGGAAAGGAGAGCAAAAGTCAGAGATGAAAAATAAAAGAATAAGATAAGAAAATTAGAGGGCCAGTACAGACCAACAAGTATCTATTTCATCTGAATAATAAGAGTTCCAAAGAGAAGGAACAGAGAAAATGGAGTGGAGGAAATCACCAACAAAGTAATTCAAGGGAACTTCCCAGAATTGAAAGGTATGACACACCAAGTCACATCATCATGAAACCTCATAACATTACTTAGAAAAAGAAGAGTCTGCAAGGAGAGGGAGGGAGGAGAGAGAGGGACAGAGATTGAGATAGAAAAAGGTCACATATGAATGATAAATGATGGAATGACTTAGAACTTCTCAGTAGCAGCACAAGGAGCAAAAAGACAATGGTGCAATGCCTTCCAAATTCTGAAAAATTATCTCCACACTGAACTTATCTATCCAGACAAACTGTGAACATGTGGAGAATGACGACATTTTCAGACGTATGAAAAATGAATCTCCCACACGCTTTTTTAAGGAAACAATGGGAGAGTGTGCTTCATAAAACAAAGGAATGAACCAAGAGGGAAGAAAATGTGAAATCCAGGAAACGGGTTTCAACACAGTAGAACAATAAAGGGAATTTCCAGAACGTTAGTGAAGAGGGATCTCAGAATGACAGCAGCCAGTTCAGACAAGAGCTCGTCAGAGGACTCCAGGAAAGACTCTCCCAGAAAATGGAGAGACAGAATGTCTGAAGTGAGCACACATCTCAAGAGGAGATCTAGAACAGTGGTACAGAATTGGGGGCTGGTAAGTGTCATGAAAATTAAATAAAGAAACAAAACAACTATAATCCAGAGCAGCGCAGTGCTCTATAGTAGAAACAAAGTGTGAGCCCCATGTGTAATTTTACATTTATTAGTAATCACATTTTAAAAAGAAAGAACTGAGGGGTGCCTGGCTGGCTCTGGCGGTGGAACATGTGGCTCTAAATCTTCGGGTTGTGAGTTTGAGTCCCACGTTGGGTATAGGGTTTACTTAAAGAAAGAAATAGACAAGGGCACCTGGGTGGCTCAGTTGGTTAAGCATCCGACTTCAGCTCAGGTCATTATCTCACAGTTTGTGAGTTCAAGCCCTGTGTCAGGCTCTGCTAATAGCTCGGAGCTCAGAGCCTGGAGCCTGCCTAGGATTCTCTCTCTCTCTCTCTGCCCCTCCCCTGCTCATGCTCTGTCTCTCTCTCAAAAATAAATAAATATTTTAAAATTTTTTAATAAAAAAATAAACAGAACAATAACTACATAGATAAATAAATAAGTAAAGCTGAAATTCATTAATATAAATAATACACTTTATTTAGCCCAACATATTTAAAATATTAATTTACCATAAATCAATACAGAATTATTAATGATATATTTTATATTCTTTTTTCATATTAAGTCTTTGAGACCCTGTGTGTATTTTGCACTTACAGCCCACCTCAATTTGCACACTAAAATTTCTCAGAAATACTTGATTTAATCTGAATTTCATTTTCATTAAATTTGCAGCTTTTAAAGAAGTTATTCACATACTAAAGGTGTTCTAAACATACTTAAAATTTTTCCAAAAGCCATCAGATTTTAAATTCAGATGTAAAAGAATTAAAATTAAATAATACTATAAATTAATTCCTGGGGTGCCTGGGTGGCTCTGTTGGTTAAGTGTCTGACTCAATTTCTGCTCAGGTCATGATCTCACAGTTCAGGAAATTGAGCCCCAAGTCAGGGTCTGTGCTGATAGCATGGAGTGTGCTTGGGATTCTCTCTCACTCGCTCCCTCCCTGCCCCTCCCCCGCTCAAGCTTTCTTTCTCTCTCTCTGTCTCAAAATAAATAAATGAACACTAAAAAGTAATAATAATTAAAATTAAAATTACTTTCTTGGTTACACTAGTCACATTTCAAGAACTCAATAGCCACGTGTCCCTATTGGCTACTGTATTAGACAGTTGGCATTCAGAGAGATCAAAGAGTTATTTGGGAAAGGGAAAGTAATCATTGTCACTATATAGCTCAGCTTCAAATAACATACCCTTAGCATTCATTTAATCAAAATTATACTATGAACTCCATTGGGAAGGTGGGGATGGGAAACACTCATTGTGTCAAGGGAGGAAGAAGAAAGTTAAAACCTAAACTCTGAAACTGAAAAATTAAAAAGCACCAATATAATCCTATTAAATAGAAACAAGTCAACACAAAAGAAATGTATCAACATTGCTCCAAGTGAATGCCTCTGGGCAAGGAGAAAATGGAGGGAAAATGGGCTTGGGACTCCTGTTTCTCTGAAATATCAAAGTATTCATTGACTCTTTAAACTCATGTATATATGACTTTGATTTTTTTTTAAGTTTATTTATTTTGAGAGAGAGAGAGAGAGAGAGAGAGAGAGAGAGCATGCACGGGGAAGGGGCAGAGAGAGAGAGGGAGAGAGAGAGAATCCCAATGTGAGGCTCCAACCGGGCTCAGTCCCATGAACTGTGAGATCATGACCTGAGGCAAAATCAAGAATCAGATGCTTAACCAACTGAGCCACTCAGGTGCCCCCGATTTTGATTTTTGAAAAGATCTTGACAAATGATTGATGGACAGTCTGTGCACAGTGTGTGGGTCAAGGATTTTCTGTGTAATATTACCAATGCAGGATTGTCACTTTAAAATATGACCCCTTCCTGTCATCCTGTCAAAGCTGGGAGGCAGCCCCAAATGTCAGATGGACAAGAAAGCCGACAGAGAATGCAGCACAGCACGTGCATTGTCTGGGGCCCATGCCCTGAGCAGGCACAAGAGAGGCTTTGAGGAAGTAATACAAAATGGCCTCCTGAGGATCCCGAGGGGATAGAGGAGCAAGGGAAGGGAATCTCTCAGGAGATGAATGTCACACACGTGACAGGGAAGTAGGCATTGCATGTCCCCCTCTCCACACCTCAAGCCTGCCCTTTGCAGGGGGGTCTGGTCACTCTGCTTATTGTCCCATTGGCACCTCCTCTAAACCAGGGCCTACCATCCTCCGTGGCCCCCCGTCTGTTACATTTCCCCTGACTACTCCTGTCCTCACCAACTATCTTTTTTTTTTTTTTTTTTTAACTCCTGTGGTATGTCTCACACAGTTTGGACTCTAATTATAAACTGTAGAATGGCACACTAATATTTCATGTATAATTTCCAGGCTTCCTGATAAGAACAAGGACAATACCGCATGCCCCATCACACATAGATTCAACCCATCGTATAGGTTTAAAGAGTATTTGGTGATTGTTGATGGTGATATTGAAATGTGTTTATGAATTCCTATAGTACCTCTTATTTCAGAAACTAGATGGTTTATAGGTACGTCGACTGCTGGGAGAGAGAATTTTCTATACATAGAAACTCAGGCACAGAGCCAAGTTCATGTTCCCTTCAGTTCATGACACAACATTGTAATTGGTCAATAAAAAACCCTCTCTTTTCTTTGGTTTTATTTGGATTTTTTCCCTTTACCCTTTATCCCCATGACCTGTCTCCGTCCTCTCTCCCCACCCAATTACATCCATCTAATGTATTAGTAATTTACCCTGGGAAATGTACATATCTTAAAAATAAAGTGTGTGTCTAAGTATGCTTTTCTTAATTAAAATAATACCATGCTACAGATCCTGTTCTATTTTTTACTTTTTCATTTTTTACTCTTTCTTAACAACGGTTTCCACTGAGGGGCGCCTGGATAGGTTGGTCAGTTAAGCGTCTGACTTCGGCTTAGGTCATGCTCTCACAGTTAGTGGGTTCAAGCCCACGTCAGGCTCTGTGCTGACAGTATGGAGCCTGGATCCTGCTTCCGGTTCTGTGTCTCCCTCTCTCTCTCTGCCACTTCCCTGCTCACGCCCTGTCTCTCTCTTTCTCAAAAATAAAATAAAATATTGAAATTTTTAAGTGGTTTCCATTGCTTCAACTGCTGCATCATATTCCACCACTAGCTTCTATCATATTTCATCTACCCATCCCCCCAATAATGGATACCTGCATCGCCTCCAACTCCCTGGGACCCCAAATAATGCCTTGAGGAACATCCTTACACATTTGTTTTCATATGGACCTGTGCAAGACTTTCTCCGGCATATATTAGGATCGCTGTGTTTCAGAAGATAAAAATATACAGTTTGGCTAAATGTTTTTTAATTGCTCTCTGCAGTGGCTCCGCCCATCTCACTTCTACCAGCTGTAGATGAGAATCCAGTTGTATGATTTGGAAATAGCTGTCAAACAAAATATGGCAAAAATAGCTGTGGGTCCTCGGCAGATATGATTCTTGTCATCTCCACAAAAAGGAGAAGGCAAAAAGACAAAAAGAGGCTGTTGCTTGCAGGTGCATTTACCTGGCCCACTTCCCTTTAATGTGGGGACAGGATAAATTCTGTTTTAAGAGATGTTGCCTCCCTAATCTCCCCATTCTGTGCTTCTGACTCTTGGGTGTACTATTAGGGCACCACTTATTTCAGACAGTTCTTTTGATTCATATTTCAAAAGATCCTCTAACTCGGGAAAAGAAAGGAGGGAGGAGAAAGTAGGAGGAGTTAGTTAAGAACACGGAACGCACAGATTCTGAAATGGTAAACACACACACACACACACACACACACACACACACACACACACAATTAACTAGAAGTGATAGGGCTCTGAAGTTGACGTCGATTCTCCGCCCACAGGGGAACTGGTGAACACCGTTGCCAGTGGGACTGAGTGAAATACCTGTCTTTTCCTGCCCACATCCTCGTGTTTCATCAGCCAGGTCTGCCTGATCCCAGGGCGTGAGCTCTTTTGTTTCCCCTCTTCCTGCCCTGCATCTGGGGGCTACCTAACCGTGGCTTTTCTGAGGACCCTCTGCCATCATCTCTCCTCCTCAAGTGTGTCCCAGGCCCTCCATGTGCCTACATTTGAGCCAGAAGATCAGACAAGTCAGGTCCCCTTTTCCCACTTTGCCTCAGCTGCCGAACTTAGAGCGCTGGGTGGCAGGACCGCAGATCAGATGGGGAGACAAGGAGAGTCCCCGAGAAAAGCGAGACAACCTTCTCCGCCCTGGGCGCCCAAACCCTTCCGTGTGCCCCTAGGCTTCCTTCCCCGGATTCCCACCATCTGGAGTCCACCTCTGCCTTGACAGACTCCTGTTGGTCACATCTGGTTTCAGAGAAAGAAACAAGGAGTTAGAAGGCCTCAACTAACAGGCAGCACTTGGCACACACAATAGAAGCAGCTGCTGTTTATAGCCCTTTTTAGGGTGGCCTCAAGCTGGACCCCACACTTCCCCTCCCTGGCTCTCCCCTGTGGGGCATTGTTTTACACAGAGCATCTGGAAACTCACAATCTTATAGCTCAAAAGAAAAAAAAAAAAAAAAGGCCACGAATCCCATGAATCTGTGAAACACTCTAATGAACTCTCTTCCTGGGAAAACTTCCCAGACTCACTCCTGGCTTACCCTTGGGTAAGGCAGGTCCACACAGTTCTGGACCCTCACCTCTCCATCCATTAAATGGGAATACAAAGGCCAGCTATCCAATAAACAGGCTATCCCGTGAAGTCTTTTTCTAAGTAACAGACCTAGGCAGTCTGAAACCCTTCCAATGCCTTAACTGGGAAATAATCAGCGTGAACTCAGATGGTCCCTTCAAGAACAGGATCCCACTGTCTAGGACCCTCCCAGACCCTTCCTGCTTGGTCCTGTTATCTGTGTGCCTCTTCTGACCCCGGGGCTTCTCTTCCCTGCTCCTGTCCCCATAGAAACAAGCGTGGAGCTGACAGGCGCCAAGAAGGTTCTGCGAGCACCATCTGACTCAGCCAGCGCCCCTCCAATACCCACTCCTGATTTCAGACGCCTGCGCTGGCTCCGCTGGGCAAGGTGGCGCCTAATTACCTCCCTTCTGTTTCTTCCCTCCTCTGGTCCTCTCCCCTCCCCACCCCTCAAAGGACAGCCTTTCCAAGAAATAACCCACACGCGCACACCTGGCACAGTGCGATAGGGAAGCTCACCATGGATACCGGGCTACCATTCCCACTCCGGCGGTGGCTCCTGGGAATAAGTAACTATCTCTAGAATGCTACAAACTCCAGATGTGCACCGACTGGTGCCTTGAGACCCAGCTTCCTTATCTCATTATGCCTATTTTTTTCACAAGTTTCGTATATGCATTTCGAGCCTTCAGAAGGGGGAAAAATGGGAAATGGTAATCTTCCTTTTAATATGCTACCACATGCCAGCCCCGAACAGCTGTGCACACACAACACGAAGGACTGGACATGAAATATAGCCCAGGACCATTTTTTAAGCATTCATTCCCAGGGCTTACAAAACACATTTACTTGGAGGGAGGTCACACAGTCTTCCTTCTGCATAAAAAGGTGGCTTTGAAATAGGTACAGCCATCTGGAAACAGCCTCCTCTGCCATTGATATGTAAAATGCACATATTACACCATCTTGCTCAGGACTGTGCAGCAGGAGGCCAGAGACACACAGAGGCCCATAATTGTTTAAATATACAGCCTCCCGTTCTCCGTAGTGCTTACCTTGCTCCGAGAACCCATTTGCCAGCAGTCTAGGTGACTCGGGACAGGCTGGGGAGGCAATTTACTCGTGGGGGCGTTCGTCTGTGTGGGGGAGGACTGTCCGGAGTCCAGATTTGGGGGGAAATGATCCGAACCCTCTCCTGCGCTGCCCCAGCCTTGCTAATAAGAAGGAATATGTCAAGTGCATGACTGGGAGTAAATAGCAAACACCCCATCGAAATAATGACCTCTGCTCTTTTGCTCATTATAACCAAGCATTTGCCTCCCTAGAAGACTCAGAGCCCACCTTTAATAACTGGTTTTGTCAGGCATTTAAAGGAAAAGAGCAATGGGTCCTGTTTCGCTAATTGATCTCCATGTAGTCCGGGATATACATGCTTCTATATGTTTATTAACATTTGCTCCTTAAAATGGGTAACCCCGCCCCCCCTCCAGCAAGACCTTCACCGGGCAGACCTTATCCAAATAAATTCTTGACCTCTGAAGCTATTGGACTTTTGTGTTGTTTCTTCCAGGTTGATTTCCTGGGCTTGGTTTTCTTCTCCGTTTATTTTTTTCTTAATATACACATGATACGGACAATGTAAATCAGCCGCCTTCAAATTTTAAATGTCACCCCAAAGCTGAACACTCTCCCTCCAAAAAAAAAAAAAAATCCCTGAAAGAATACAGAGCTCTGGAGTGACTCAAAGGGTTAAGCTGTTAAATGCACAAATAGCAGAGCTCCCTTTACTGAGAGGAGAGAGAGCCCTGGAAGAAGGAGATCACTCTAGGTCAGCCTGTCCTTTACATTGTGAAGAGCTAGAAAGGGGCTAATAAACCCAGCAGCCTATGGCAAAGGTAATTCATTTTATATTCCTAGTCATCACATGCAATATTTTTTGGAGGGGGAGAGCAAATATAATTCAAAGAAAGTGATAAACAGTAAAAAGAAAAAAACAACAACCATGACGTCTGGTGAGACTTTCACCCCCACGTTAAGAGAACACGCGCCTTTCTCTGCTTTTGTGGTGTGCATTTCTCATCCTGTTTGTGCGTCAACATCTTCAAAGTGCCTAAGCCGCTGGAGGTGGGGGATGGTGGCTCTGCCCTGCCTGCGGTCAGTGGTCCTCTTTGGGGGTGTGGGGGGGTTGCGGATCCCCTGAGATAAGCCGCTCCCAGGTGTGGGCACTCACATTTCTGCACGGGCACCTCCCAGCCCCACCCCCTTGAAGACACGTCCACTGCACTTGTGAATCAGCTCCTGGCCGGGAGTAACTCCCGAGTGCACAGCTCTCTGGCAGGTGTCCTGAGCCAATGTGGAGGCCAGCTTCCCCCCAGGGGGCTCCCAGTGAGAAGCTGGGCCCTTTCTGCTCCTGTCTCACACTTGCCACATTTTACGTGGATGAGGTCATTGGACTGCAGATGAGGTAACTGTGCAACCAGCCCACGAGCTGGGAGAGGTTACCATGTGACCGTGCATGTAAACACGGAGAGCTTGGGCGGGGGGTGCCGACAGCTGGTGTCTGCTGCTGGCTGCGGAGGGGTGGGAGCTGCAGGGCTCTGGGAGCCTGTCTGGGCTCTTAAAGGAGCCAAATCGCTTCCTGAGCTGGGGTCACGTCCACCTTGGACATTGGCCTCAGGGCAGGGCGACATGGAGGAGCAGTGGCTTGTCCCGTGACAGGTTTGGGTGGGGGGCATAGATAACTAGATACCACTGCCCCTTCAAAGAGGAGCTTCCCAAAGCAGGGAGACACCACAGACTGAGGGGAGTGGTACTCTTCTGGTTCAGCTCTCAAGCCCTCCACCCCGGGCTGGGAAAGGTGGGTCCACCATTTGGACATCCAGTCACATGTTCTAACAGTCGCTAAGTTAGAAACACAGCTGGAAAACAAGCATTAAGAAAAACAACAGCAGCAATATAGAAATACATGTAGTGAAACCCTTCTCTGCTACAGAATGACAGGATGCGTTTCCAGAGGTGGGGCTGTCCTGCTCGGGTGTTACAGGGTCCCATGATTCTCAAGTCAGATTAGCCAACTTCTGCATCTGTCCCGTGCATTCCACAAGTTCTCCTTTTTCCTTAAGCTCCACATATACCAAACTCCACCATCCCGTGTACTACACAGAACACTGGGAATTCGTAGGAAACAAGAGGTTGGTCTCCTGCCCCGGGTGCTCACACCAGCAGACAATTACTAGCAATAATCTACGAATGACTACCAGAAAGGGGGTGCATGCGTGGAGGGCAAATGTGGGAGTCATGAAAACAGAGGCATCTCAAGGGCGACCTGAGAAGCTCGTTAAGCTGAGGCCAGAAACATGAAAGTCATCGCACAGTCACTGCAGTAACAAAGACGCACTTCTGGGCATGTCACGTGCCTTCTAACAATCTGGGAGGTAAGTTCCCTGTGATCTCCATTCTACAGACGCCTGCACAGCTTAAGAGAAGTTAGGTAACTGCCCAAGGAAGTGGCAGAATCAGGATTTGAACCAAGGAGTGGGACCCCGGGGCCGGCCTTCTAGAATTCCCGTGCCCTGGACACAGCAGAGGGAGCACCAAAACAAGCAGATGCTCACAGCCAAGTGTGAGGCCCATAACCTTCCAGCAACACAAGCAGCTGAACTCACAGGAAGAACGGGAAGACCCCCAGTGGAAGAGAGCAAGGTGATGGGGAGAACATTCTGGAAAGAGAAAGCAGCTTATGCGTGTGCGCACTCACGCAAGCATGCACACACACATCCGTGAGAGAGCGAAAAAGAGACGGACTTTGTCGGCCACACTAGAGAATTTGAACGCTTTCCGAAGGGCCATGGGAAGTCATTGATGGACTTTAGACGGATTAATGAGATGATCAGGTTTGTTTGTTTGAAATGTCGCTCTGGCTGCAGCGTGGAAAATGGATTGGAAGGCAGGGAAGGGTTGGAATAAGCCAAGTGAGAAATGATGGCCAGGGCTGACGAGGAGCGGGGGGCGTCCCCCCAGTGTCGGGAACTGCATTCTGCACAGGAGGCAAGGTCAGCAGAGCTTGGTAACTGATTGGACGTGGGGTGTCGAGTGGGTGGAAGTGAGGAAGATGTTTTCTGACGGAGCTGCAGGATGTGGAAGATCAAGTTTAGATATGCTCATTAGGCACTCAGACGTGCAGGTCTCAGGCTCAGGAACCAGATCTGCTCTGAAGATCAAGTTTTAGGAGTCCCCAGTATACACAAAGCCATTGAACTGTGGGAGTTGCAGTGTGACTGAGATGTTACTAATATCCCACGTCTTTAACAGGTGTCTTTTTGATACTTATAGAAAGGCACGTTCTATTTTCCCCGTGGAAATATAAGCTACATGAGGACAGGGACGTTTGTTGCCTTGTTCTGCGATTGTTCCCCAGTGCGTGGCATATGGAACATAATAAATATTCCATAAATACTGTGCAATAAAAGAGCTGAAGGATAACTCTTTCTAAAATAAGTTACAAGAACAAGACAGGAAGGGAGTTTTTAAATTTTTTAGTGTACCAAAGACTTTAAAATTTAAAATTTCCCTCAATGCCTTCAAGACACATTATGTGAGATAAGGACACGAGTGTATCCGGAGCACATGGTCCTTCCTGCCATCTTCAGCTGCAGTACACACTTCCACAGCGCCACGGTTTATAACATTTACCTTCTGTCCTTGACTCAATTGCAGTTTTTCTTGCTTGGTTAATGTGGGTTGAGTTTAAAATTTTAAACCTGAAAACAACATCTCTAATAAAACTATCATTGCATCGGGGCACCTGGGTGGCTCAGTCGGTTAAGCGTCTGACGCAATCTTGGCTAAGGTCATGATCTTGGGGATCCTGGGTTCGAGCCCTGCATCCAGTTCTGCACTTATGGTGCAGAGGCTGCTTGGGATTCTGTCTCTCCTTCTCTCTACCCCTCGCACTTGCTTGTGCTGTCTCTCTATCTCAAAATAAGTAAATAAACTTTAAAAATGGTACTATTATTGCATAAATATCACCCACCGCAGCACTGAGAAATGTGACTGTGCTCATAAAAAAAAAACAAAACAAAAAAAACCCAGTGCAGCAACTGGACCGGATGCCACTAACTCTGTGCTCCCCAAAGAAGGATGTCCCACACGTCAAGATCAAACGTGTTCTCTTCTCCCGAATAACATCAGCTGCTCTAAATCATGCTGC
The DNA here is from genome assembly GCA_028646485.1 of Cryptoprocta ferox. NCBI lineage: Eukaryota > Metazoa > Chordata > Mammalia > Carnivora > Eupleridae > Cryptoprocta > Cryptoprocta ferox. The sequence continues at coordinate 66,663,113 of CM053569.1, forward strand.
GTCTCAGCTTGCTCCATATTTTAACTATAAATTTCTCATAAAATTTTTATTTTTCTCACAATTCCTATTGCCTTTCTTGTCTTGTGATTAACAGGAGGTATATGTGCTTGTCTTATCACGAAAATCTCCTAGGTTCCTAATCATCCAGTGTCTGTCATAGAATGCCCTTTCTTATGGAAGCCCTTCTTTATTGGGCCCTATGCTTTCCTAGGCTCATTTGGACCAATTGCTTTCTAAGACTGCCACCCTCACCATAATCCTGGGGCCCCTTTTCATATCTTCCTGGGTTAATTCTACCATTTCTCGGATTCCCATTTTTTCTCCTTGGAGACTTTTTTGGGTCAATTTTGCTATCACTATATCTCAGCCCCATTAGCATCCTTTCTGACCCCAGAAAACACCCAAACTACTCCTACCTTAGGGCCTCTGTACTGCTCTTGCTCTGTGTTGAACAGTCCTCCCTCGTCCCCCCGCCTCAGATCCTTCTAGAACTTGTTCCATTGTATCACCCAACTCGAGTTTAGGGGGGTCACTGAGTGCCCCTCCACTGCCACCCAATCTAAACAAACAAATAAAAACAACCTGTCAGCCCTACTCCATTAAAACTGCGTCTTTATTTTCAACATAGCACTCTCATTTCCTGATATTTTCAGGTTTTATTCACTTGTTTATTACCCTGTTCCTCTCCATTAAAATGCCAGGTCCAAGAGAGCAGGATTCTCTTCTGTCTCATCCCCTGGGAAACCTTGGCCCCTACAGCAGTGATGGGCATGGAGAAGAGGCTCCGTTAACATGGTTGAAAGACCTTTTGGAAGGCCACATCCATATATAACACCAACAATTCTTCTGCGCTATCATCTGACCTGGTAGAAGAGAGGCCAGCGTCTTAGCGTAACTCTTCTGAAATCTTGCTAACTGAAGCTATAAGCTCTCAGATGGAACAGGGGCTATAAATCAGTGCAACAAGCTGCTAGGGGACTAGGGGAGATGCTTCAAGAAAAATAGATGGTGGTCACGGCCAACTTACCGGCTTTTGTCCAGGTGAGAGCATATGTAAGCTCAAGGGGAGAGACAAGTTGTTGGGTTTGCTCTCAGAAATACAGAAGACCAGATATGGTGAAAATTCTTCCATTGCAAACCTCTGATATGTTGGATGAATGAACTGCAATAGTAAACAAATTGATTAACTCTCCAGATAAAAAGGGAAATTCCCATTTTTAACATAAAGTAAGATAAACCAAAACAAAATAAGCCAAGAACAAACAAGTAAGAAACTCAGGAGCTGGGGCTGCTTGGGAAACAAATGCCAATACAGGGACTCTCAGCCTGAGGCTGACAAACTACACTATGCAAGTGAACCACCTGTTTTTGTAAACAGTTTTTTTAAGTTTATTTTATTATTTTGAGAGAGGGAACACGCAGGGAGGGGCAGAAAGAGAAGGAGAGAGAATCCCAAGCAGGCTCTGCACTGCCAGCACAGAGCCCGATGCTGGGCTTGATCTCACAAACCATGAGATCATGACCTGGGCCGAAATCAAGAGTTGGACACTCAACCCACTGAGCCACCCAAGCGCCCCTTTTGTAAATAGTTTTATTGACAAATGGCCACGCCCATTTACTTATATATCCAGCAGAGTTCAGCAGTTGCAACAGAGACCCTATGACTTGTAAGCCTAAAATATTTCTTATCTGATCCTTTAAGAAAACCTTTAATGGTTGTGCAGGGAAATGAGGTCCTTGGCCCAGCACAAAGTAGAAAAAAACCTGGGTTTCACATAAGCTTGAATCTTCAAAGGAGCTCATGGTCCAGGAAAAGGGAGGACTAGGAAAAAAAAAAACATACTCCTGGCAAAATAAGGCAGCGGGAAATCTGTTCCTACCATAGCTCCAGGTGGATCATATTATCAATAATAGTAATAATAATATAATCATAATAAAAGAATAATAATGGTTTCCCTGGGAATTTGTAACTATGACCTCCTGTCCCATGAATCTCAGGTTCAATATTTCATTACCCACCTAATATTGAAAATCCCAAACAAAGAAAACAAGTTAAAGTGGTCCCCTTTTGGTAACACCTGTGTGCTGGCAGGTGAAAATGCAAATCCACCCCAGAACAAAGCTTTCTTAACCCAATCATGTGAGGATCCTTAGAGCTTAAGTTCAATTAAATATGTTTTTTAAAAAATTTTTTAATGTTTATTTTTAAGACAGAGAGACAGACAAAGCATGAGTAGGGGAGGGACAGAGAGAGAGACACAGAATCCGAAGTAGTCTCCAGGCTCTGAGCTGTCAGCACAGAGCCCAACATGGGGCTCAGCCTCATGAACCATGAGATCATGACCTGAGCCAAAGTTGGACGTTTAACTGACAGAGCCACCCAGGGGCCCCAATTAAATATGTTTTTAAAAAGAGGGAAAAAATTACCAAACCACAAAGTAACCAACCAGCATAAGTGAGAGTCAGCAAAAGCCATAAGCATGATTTAAACTTCCAAGAACTTCAAATATTGGAATTATCAGATAAAGAGCATAAAAGAACTATGTAAGAAATGTTGAAAGAAATAAATGATAGAAAAGGAACAAGGAAAAGGGGGCTATCAAAAGTGTCCAAAAAAAAGATTTGACAAAGAACTAAATAGATCTTAAATAAATCAAAAATTTAAAATATATAATTAAAGTCGTATTTATTAAAATGTGTGTGTATACTAATGGGTAGGTGACTCGGCCAAATAGACATGAGGGAAGATAGAAGTAGTAAACAGAAGACAGACCTTAAAAAAATACTTAGAATGCAGCACAAAAAGATAAGAAAATAGAAAACAGAACAAGAAAGGGAGAAAAGAACAAGACTTTCTAACATAGTTTCAGAGTTACACAAGAAAGAAGAAAAAGAATGAAAGACAGAAACCTTGTTTGAAGAGATAACAGCTAAGAAAATGCCAGATCTAATGAAAAGCATGAATCGTTAGGGACAGGAAGTACAATACTCCTGAAGCAGGGTAAATTTTTGCTAGATGATCACACACACATACACGACACACCGTGTGAAACTGCAAAGCACCAAAGCTGAAGAGAAAATCATGAAAGCAACAAAAAAGAAAGGACAGCTTACCTACCACAGAACGACTGTGGTCTGACAGTGGACTTGCAACAGAAACAATGAAGCCAAAAGACAGTGGAACCATGTCTTCAAAAGATGGAAAGAAAGTGTTGTCAATCTAGAACTGTATTCTCAGAAATACTATCTTTCAAGAATGATATGGAAACAAAAAAATTGTGGCCACACAAAAACTAATACAGTTTACAATTTACAGACTCATCAAGGGAACATCTAAAGGATGAACATCTGGAGGAACAAAACGAGAGGCCCCTGGGTGGCTCAGTCAGTTAGGCATCTGACTCTTGATTCCAGCTCAGGTCATGATCTCATGGTTCGTGAGTTCAAGCCCCATGTTGGGCTCTGTGCTTGGACCTGTCACTGCCCCTCCCCCATGTGCTCACACTCATTTTCTCTTTCTCTCTCTCTGTCTCTTAAAAATAAATATATAAACTTTAGAAGAACAAAATGATCCTAAAAGGATGCTCTGGAATAGAACAAGAAATGCTGAGTTGAGCTGCTTGGGAAGATGGAGAGGATTTTGAGATCAGAGAAGAAAGGGTAACAAGAAAGATGGACAAAACAAGAAACAATCTGTGGGAGTCAAAATTAATGTCTTATAGGGTGTATGTGTTTGCAGTGTGGAATGTATTGTGAATTCTTCCTTTTGAACTTCTACCATATCTTCACTAAAATATATCTCTCTCATAAGTGTTGTGTAGAGCTGAAGTTATTTCTCAAGATAGGATTAAGAGCCAGAATATATGCTTAACCTGTGAGCAAGGCAGGAACAGGGTGACACGTGACGTGTTGGGAGGGGAGAGGGCACTCAGGATGTGGTCCCCGGTTCTGATGACCTCAAAGTATTTGCTGGAAGAATCTACCGGTATTATTTCCACAGTGCGCTATCACGGATTTTTTCTCCATACCACTCACCATAAGCACAAGGGATTACCTACCAGGCTGGAGTGTGGAGTAAAGGAAGCACCCTTCTTATCTTAAAAGTTAGGGCAGCACCCCCATTTTCACCACACTCAGGCCTCAGTGTTGACGATGGGTTTTAAGTGCAACCTTATGGGACAAGGGAAATCAAAAAAGGCACAAGTACCTAGTACCCACATGACCCGGCACTGTGTACCACTCTTTCCCATATTCAGTCATTTAGCCCTCCAAAAGAAAGTACATGTGGCCTACAAGATATGTGTGGCCATTACATGGTGGTACAGGGACAAGGAAAAGGGTGCAGCCACAGTGAGCTAGGCCCTATGGCTTCAGAAATAATTACATTATAAAATCAATACATAATGGATGATCAATGACCATGAATCAATGATCTAAGAAGTCTTCTAAATAGTGGCAACCAGACTGGTGCCTAAATCAGGAGTAACAGACTACGGTCTGTAGGCCGAGTCCAGCTAACTGTTTGGATTAGAGTCATGCTCATTCATTACATGTGACCTCTGGCTGCTCTTGTCTCGTGATGGCAGAGTTGAGGCAGTGCCACAGAGACACCTGGTTGGGAATGAGTAAGTTGCGAGGAAAGAGGATGGGACTGTTATTTCAGAGGAAATAGTGCCCACATGCCAATGAGGGTCCCCCAACACCCACATGTGATGGATACACCCCAAGGCCCCACCTTCTCCTGCTGCTTCTGCTCCTTTTCCTCTCTGTCCAAAGTATTTGCTATCAAGTTCTCCATAGAAAGTGTTTGTCAACCCCTAGCCTAACTAGCAGTATTAACATATTTAGAGGAAAAAACAATCGGGAAGGTCAGTGAATGTTTAAGAAATCAAGAAAACTAAAAAAGCTTTAAAAATCAAGAAAATTAGGGGCACCTGGGTGGCCCAGTTGGTTAAGCGTCCAACTTCATTCAGTTCAGGTCATGATTTCACAGTTCCTGAGTTCGAGCCCCACATCGGGCTCTGTGCTGACTGCTCGGAGCATGGAGCCTGCTTCCGATTCTGCGTCTCCTTCCCTCTCTGCTCCTTCCCTGCTCACTCTCTCTCTCTCTCTCTCTCTCTCTCTCTCTCTCAAAAATAAATAAACATTTAAAAAATTAAATCAAGAAAATAAATCAAAACATTTAAAAATCAAGAAAAAAATCAAGAAAACTAAAGCCTGGTGTGCCCCTGCAAGGACTAACTTACGAAGTTAGCTTGATGAAGGGCCAGGGTTAGCAAATCCCGGTAGGACCTGTTGCAAAATGGACACATTGAGTTAAAAGAGCATATCAATAGCTCTTACAGCACCATTTACTGAGCACCTCTGTATGCCAGACATTGTACTTAAACACTTTGCATACATTATTTAATAGTCAAAACAAGACTACGAGTGAGGTGGGTACTGTCTCCATTTTAGAGATGAAAAAATATGAGGTTCAGAGAGGTGGAGAGACTTTCCCAAGTCTCCACTGTAAGTGGAAAAGCCCAAGTCTTGCATCTTCTGCCCCCAAAGCTCCTAGCTCCCATCTTTTAGAGTCATTAATATTCTGTTAGACCCAACAAGGAAATGTCAATTTGGTTAGCCCTACATCCGTAGCACCTAGGCCAGAGCCTAGCATACCTTAGGCGATCAGACGTCATTTGTTGAATATGGGAAAATCTTAGGCTCACCTACCAAGGTTTTTGTTATAGTTTGGCTACCCACGTTGTTGCATGCAAGGAAAGAATGAATCAAATGGAGAATTCAAGTCCTTGTGCCTCTTGCCAGGTCACTGTACCCCACTATCAAGTAAAATGCATGGAATTTAATTTCTAATGAGTCATTTATGAAGTTGGCTAGTGTGAGTAAATTCCTGATCTACAGGACCTGTCCACATATCAGCACTTGGAGACTTCCGGGGACCGGCTGGAAGACGGCCCATCTCCTTGTGTATTGCTATGAGCTGTCAACAGTGCGACTAAGGAACAAAAGACTCAACCGCCAAGGCCACCTCGAGAATAGGACCAAAGCTGGGGTTCAAAACCAGATCTTTCTGACTCCGGATCCAATGCTATTTCCTTCCGCCACACCTTCTCTTCCGTCTGACAAAATGCTTACAATCTTGCATTTTCTTTAACTGCTCAAGAATTCCAAATCCATTTTAGGAAGAAATCAACATAATAAATTAGAAAAAAAGAAAAAAATGACACTGAAGCCCTCTCCCAGAGATGATCTATTAATATTCTAGGTTATATTGTTCCAGAGTTTTTTCTTATCCAAGCATATTTTAACCAAAAATGCAATTGTACTGTCTTTTAATCTGCTTTGGCCTCTAAAAGAGTGTGAATATTTTATGACAACCTAGATGTACATATAATCATTTTAAATGTTGTCATCTTTTATTGTATTGATGTGCCATAATTTAGTTAACAAAAATCTCACTGTCAGACACTGAGTGTGTCTTGGTTTTTAGCTTATCATCTAACGTGTCTACTTTATTCCGATGAAGCAGTTCCCCCAACTCCAACCCTTGCCTTCACCTGACCTCTGTCTCAAAGGCTGGTGTGAAATCCTACGGTGTCAGCACATTCGCAGTGATAATCACAACGCCTCCATTTCTGAGTCTAGAATCGATGCAAAGTAGGCACAGGTGTTCGAAATAGCAACTTTCTTGCTGGCGAGTCAGAGTTGGACAGCACTGTCTAGTTATGGCCCCAGATGGGTCTTCCTAATGGAAGACCAAGTGTAGACCTGAAGGCGGCCCAAACCACCACCTCATACCCTTGGCATGACACGAACACAGCGAGCAGTAGGCCTGGCCTCTCAGCCCTGGAGCAGGGAGAGCCTGGAACACACGGTACCTGCAGGTCAGCAAAGCTTCAAGAGCGGGGGAGTGCTGAGATGCCACACTGGCTTCTCTGGACCTTGCCAATCAGATCAAAACCCCCCATACCCGGGCCGCGGTAAGGACGAGGAAGGCCTGAGGCAAGAGGCTGGGGAGGTCATTCCAGCAGAAGCGCCCACATTTGATGATACATAGATGCCAAACCTGCCTCCTCTTCATCTTCTTCTTCCCTGCCTCCAATTCTGAGGTGGGGATCACTCCCATGGCTTCCCCATATGTCACACGCCCGTTAGAAGGCCATGCCCACAACGCTAAGCGTTCGCTTTGGCCACGGCCACTGTGTCAGCCCTGGTCAGAATCATCAGACTGCAGAAGGCACTTGGTTTCGCCTGGACATGAGTCATTCTTAGGAATCCCAAGCGCTGAGGAACTCTGCTGGGGCCTCGACCTCTCCCGTGGACGGAGCCACAGAGGTCCCTGCCTCTGTCCCTTCGAAGTGGATTCCAAAAGGTTCTGACCACATTTGGGGCTCCGCAGGGCTCTGCTGCTCCAAGCCCGGCTCCCTTGCTCTCTCCAGGTGCCCCCAGAGGCGCCTACCTTCCTTGAATTTGCATTTCAGCTGCCTTGTCTGAGACAAGCATGGTCAGCAGGTCAAAATCCTTGCTTGTGACTTTGGACAAAGCACTGGGCTCCTCTGAGCCCTGGTGCCCTCATCTGCAAACTGTGGCCAACAAGCCCCTTTCAGAGACCGTTGAAGTTGGCCTGGCCCACCCCTGCAGGCTCCCCGAGGCCGCTCCCAGGCACCCCTGCTTCTTTTCCCCTCTTTATTTGCATGTGCTGCGTTCACACCCTCATCTCCACACTGGCCTGCCTCGCCCCTCCGTACAGTCCTCCAGGGCTGGAAGCTTGACATGGACCGGCCTCTAATGAACAGTAAGGGGAGTGGGAAAGGAGACGTGTTCAATCCACAGCCATCTGGGTCCTGGAAATCTATGAGCTTTATCCCCGTTAGTGTCTCTAACTCTCCAACCACAAACATCGTACCTCTTAGACTGAAAGCTGCCCCTTCAGGGTACGGGGACACAAACCATGGCAACTCTGCAGGAGGCTTTTGTGTGCGGCCCCGCTGTTGCTGGATCAGCAGCTCCGTGCCCGGGATTACCCAGAATCTGGAGCGGGAGTGTGTGCCCCGGAGCCCCGGGTCATGTGTGCGCACAATCGGTAGCCTCTCCAATACAAACAACCCTGGAAAGACAATACCAGTTTGTTCCAAAGAGAGAGGAATTCTAAGCAGTTGCCATTTCCTGGATGACTGAGTATTCTTTACCCTGGAAACATGAACGGTCCGAACAGAATTTATTCAAAAACATCTTTTCCCCCTTGTTTCAAAATGGAGGGGGGTCAACGTTACCTCTGACCAGTCCGAGATGGTGATATTGGAAACAGGGAGGCTTCTGTTTGGTATTTCAGAACCACCCCTCCAAGGAGTATGCAAATGCAAGCATAAAAACCAGAAATGGGAGGACACAGAAGAAGGCCAAATACATGCATGGTTTCCCAGGCGAACTGTAGGTATAATTACTACCACTGATCAGTCTCATTCTGCAAATGATTTTGCATGTAACACGCAGACTTAAAAAAACAAAACAAAACAAAACAAAAAAAAAAACCTTGAATATCAGGCTAAGGAGGAAAACACTGTGGTCTTTTATAAGGGAAAGTGTGTCCCTAAGGAAATAATGAAGGCCTCAGTGGCTCAAATCTTACAAAAGAGACTGTACAAAGCTCTCCCAAAAATACTGTGGGTTATAATTCCATTAGCGGGGGAATTGGCTAGATGATCTAATAGGTCTTTGCCCTCACTCTAATTTCTATGATTCATGTGTGACTTATTTAATTGTTACCATCTATTGCAGATATATAAAAGAATGCTTTTATTCTAAAAAAAAAAACTAAATTCAAATCATCTTTAATATCACACTAAGTTCTTACTCCCGTCACCCTTCAGAACATTGACATATTAACTTTTTGACCTACCCTGAACCCTCTTGCTACCTTCCAGGATACAAAAAGTACGTATGCTGTGCCTCGGGGTGTAACGGGGAGCCCCCATCCCACAGCACATTGAAAACAGGTTGGGGCGAACTAAGGGTTAAGTGAATTCCCCCAGGAATTCCAATCTGTTGCAGGCTGCGAATTAATTCAGAAGCTGCCTGGGGCCTAGGTGTAACCACAGCTAGGAAAACAATGCCTAACTGCCTTATCCTCCACAGCATTTAGCATTTATCATGGTCAGAAAACCACCTGTTACTTGGGAGAGATTCAAAAGAATCCTGAGCCATAATTAAAGCAATAATGAATAAAAACATATTGTGAATCGCTACCCAAACCCCAGGCAGATGTGTTATTTAACCGTGGGCTTGATCTGTGCTATTAATTTGGGATTAAAAATAACAGACAACAGAACATATACCACTCCAAGACCCTGCCTGCCCCTGGGTTTTGTTTTCTTTCAAGTCCTTGACAGTTGTGGTTAGGAAACCCATAATAGGCAGAGCTGACTGTTCTGGCAAACGTGAGTGGCGTCTGGCACCTGACAGCCAATCAGAATCCAGCGAGCCACTGGATCCCTGGGACTGGCCAATGAGATTGGAAGAGGTGGGCAAGCCGCAGGACGGGGCACTGGGACATTGCATCCTCCCACTCTGCGCTCTTACTCAGGGGCCTTTTAACCCCACCCAAGGCAACAGCAGATCTTGAACCCCAAAGGAACACACACCTGCCTACTCGGATCCCACCAGGAGATGCTCCAGGAATTTCGCTGGGAAACATCGGAAAACACATTTCTCCAGCTGTCAGCAGAACGGCAATTAAACACAGACACTCACGTGGAGGGGTCAGTGGCAGGGAGGGGTCAGTGTCACCTTGCAAGTTCTGTTTGGCAGCTCTCGTTTGCTTTTAAGGCTTTGATTCCATCTCTTTAAGCTCCTGCGAAATCTTCCCGGAGAAAAGTGCTCGGGAGAGGGTGACGGGAAGGGCAGTGGGGGTGGGAAGTGAAGAAAAGAGGGGCAGAGCAATTTTGTGGAACGCGGGTGTTCCTAACTTTGTATTAAAGATTACGCCTAGAAGAATTCAGAATTCCGTTGACAGATCTATGCAAATGCATGAAAAGTGGAAAAAGACAAGCTGGCGTTCGTTTCAAAAGTTGAAGGCGTCACTTTGATTTGCAATGATCTTCAATCTACCTCTTTTACTGCAAAGAAACAGTGCAAAGAAAGGAGCCCCAAATGTCATGAAATAAAGCCTGCCAATGTTCTGTTGGCATATATTTTAATTCTTGAACAATTACCCTGCCATATACATTTATTCTTGAATTTTATATATTGACACACTAAATTTTGGAGCTGAAAGAGAAAATGACACTTGTAAATACCCCCAAAAGGAGAACTGACTTACTTCAAAATATAGTCTACGAGTGTGTGTGTGCGCGCGCGCGCCCGTGCGTGCGCGAACGCTACAATAAATCCGTAAAAATTGCAAGGTATGGCTGGATTATTGCAGTTGGCTTAATGTTACTGTCCAAGACTTGAATACACATGTCCATGCCCTGAAAATGTTTTGAGTAAGTGTTTTCTGGGATAGACTATCATCTATATTAGGACATGATCTCTAAAAGAGCTAAAATAAGTTGCATTAATGTGAACTTGTAGTTGAGAATGGCCTTTTCGTGGCCGCAATCATATTACTGCCCTTCAATGGCTCCCATTGCCTTTCAAATTAATTACAAACTGTCATTCAAAGCTGCCCAAATATGGCCCCAAACACCTTTTCTGGTTTCACCTTTTATTACTCTACAAACTTCATACCAGCCGCAGATGATTTCTGGGAGTTTTGCACAACATGTTTATCTTTTGTTTATCCCTATGCCTTTGCTCGCTCTATTTCCTCCTCTGAAAATGCCCTTCCAAATGGATCCCTGTTGAAATCTCATCCCAACAGACCAGGGATGCCATGATACGTCTCAGTCATCACTGTATGCCCAGCATCTATCACACAATGACCGGCAAAGGGTGGAGACCCAACATGCATTGACTGCGTGCATGTTCATATCTTTACAAAACTTAGTCTCTTAATGAAGCCTTTTCTGATCCCTTGTTCTACTGGACCCCAGTTTGCGGTGTTGGAATTCTTTGGCGTGACTTCCTATACTCTGTCTGTATCACAGTTACCAGGCATGCCTTGATTTATTGCATGTGTGATATGTATTGTGCGTCACAGATATTGCATTTTTCACAAACTGAAGGTTTGTGGCAACCCTGGGTCGAGCAAGTCTATCAGCACCATTTTTCCAACAGCATTTGCTCATTTCATGTCTCTTTCTGTGTCATATTTTGTTAATTCTTGCAGTATTGTCAACTTTTTCATTATTATTTTATTATGCCGATCTGTGATCAGTGATTACTCACTGAAAGCTCAAATGATGGTTGGCATTTTTTAGCAATATTTTTTAGTTACGGACACTGTCTTTTTAGACATAATGCTATTGCACACCTAATAGGCTGCAGTAGAGGGCAAACATAACTTTTATATGTACTGGGAAACCAAAACATTCATTTAACTTGCTTTATTGTGATTTTCACTTTGTTGCAATATTCACTTTCTTGCAGTAGTCTGGAACCAGCCCATAGTACCTCCAGGGTATGCCTGCCCTTGTCTCCTCCTCCTCTCTCTGACCCTTCTCTCTAGCACCCCCACCCCCCGGTAGTCCCCTTGTCTTGCTGACTATGTGCTAAAGCTATTAATTTACATCCCTTCCATGGACCTTATACTCAGCATTAATAACAACAACACTAACGTTCGCACAGTGCAGAAAATTTTACGAAGCACTCTCACATGCATGATCTCATATCATCCCTACAGTTAGCACATAAAATGGAAAGGGTCACCCTTCGCTAGATAAACAGGTAACATTTATTGAGGGCTTGCTTCCGGCCAAGCCTGTTAAATATATAAACTTGTTTACCCCTCACGACCCTATGAGGACAGCCCGGGTGCTGTCCTCATTTACAGAGGAAGACTCGTAGCCTGCAGAGCTGAGTGAAACACCAAGGGCACCAGCTGGGAAGTGGCCGAGCGCGGTCAGAGCGCTGTCACTGCCCCCAACGGAAGCTCAGAGCGCCCGTCTGGAAATCTCAGAGCTTCCACGGGCAGAGATGGGACAGCAAGTCAGTTCTCTCCGCCATACGGCCTCTTCTGTCTTCTCTCCAAACATAGCCGAGTTCGGTTTGCAGACTGTGTCTTCGTGCTGGGCAGGGCAGTGGTTAGGAGCACTGATTCGGGACCTCGCTCCCTGGGCACCGAGCCCGGCCCACTGCTGCCAGCGGTGTGGTGCTGAGCAAGCCAGCTGACTTCTCTGGGCCTCCTGCCTCCATCTGTGCAAGGGGGGCAGCAACAGCACCCACTGCGTGAGGGTGCGGTGAGGACTGAAGTGTCCGTACACGTCAACGCTGAAGAGGGTGAGGAACGGTGCGTGCCTTAGGCACACGTCACACCCTGCCCGTTCCGTGGGGTGCACGGGCTGACGCATGGTCCGAAAAGGCTGCGCCTGGGCTGCCAGCATCTCTGTATGCGAGGGCCGCCCCTAAAACTTCAGGAGAAGGATTCCGCTCCAGCAAAACGGGCCCTCACAACTTGGCCCCAGTGTAAGGACTTGGTGGGCCCTCTCCCATATGCCCCAGGCCCACGCGTGGACAGAAGAGCTGACCGTGGCCACGGGGGAAGCCTCCCGCCTGCCGTGGAAACCCAGGCCTCCCGGTGTAACCTGCCCTAGCCCGCCTCCCTCCCAGATCCACTCCCAGCCCATTAGCAATACACTAACGACCAAACACATGCTCATTTTGCCCTTATTTCACACATGGTCCTCCAGATGGGACTGACATTCTACACTACCTCATTTTCCATTTGTGTGCACTTAACCCAACTAAAAGGCCACCAATGGTGCCCGTCTGCACCTACTCCCAAACCCTCTTATCTGTCCGTCTCTCGACCTCCAGCTCTCTGCTTCTCTCTTTGTTTCCATCTATTTCTGTCTCTTCTCTATGAATCTGTCTCACTTTCTCTGAGTTTTTTTTTCTCTTTTTCTCTCTTTCTACCATTCCTTCTCCCCCTTCTTCGCTCCCCCCCTTACACACACACACACACACACACACACACACACACACATTCTCTCCCTCTCTCTCTCTCTACCTCCCACCCATCCAACATGACATGCTAATTGGACTCCCAAGTGAGTTTGCCTCACCCCCACAGGCAGAAGTGAACAGACATGGGCTCCACACCTGTCAGTTAAGCTCAGTCACTTGTGTGAAAATAGAGCCGGTGCCCAGGGACAGACCGACCTGGCTGGATTGGGCCGAGCCCCAGCTGTCCTCCAAAGTGGGCTCAGGGAACAAATGCCCCCTCTGTTCTCCGTGGAGGAGGGCATCTCCTGGAATGTCCCGGGAGCAGGTGTGGGCTCCTCCGTAGGGTGGATGGAGGGGCCTGTTCCCAGCAAGTTTATAGAACTATATGCACTACAGTTGGTCAGCTATTTTTACAAAATTCCAATTACACAGCAAAGGACAAATACCACATAAAAAGGAAATAGGTGATAGGCTGGTACTCGTGTCACTGGACTACATCAGTAGCAAGGAAATGTCTTGAGACCGGACCGACCATAATAGGAAAGAAATATTACCCGAAACAAAGGTGCCTCTCTTAATATATTACTTTCGATTTAAAATGGTCTGCCAACTGGAACAGAGCCCATCAACAGTGAAAGCTGGATGGTGCTGCGAGGGAAGGGTGGGAATATTTTTAAGGGTAGGCTGAGATCCAAGTCTGCGTCTATGATGCTCCTTGCTGGACAATTATTTGAGGACCTTCCAGGGTTGAAAGCATGGTGCTAGCCACAGAGGACGTCCCCAGCCACACGGAGCTTACAGTCCAGGGGAGAATGAGGGCATTCTCCATTTTGTGTGCTGAATGTTAGGAACATGGGAACCCAGGCTGCTGAGATGGGAAGTGAGGGGATGGGGTGGACTAACAAGCCGGGCCGTCAGGAACGGCCTCCCAAAGGAAATGACATGGACACTAACTCCTGACTGGGGCGGAGGACTAACAAACAGTGAGAGTTCCAGGTAAAAGGGACAGAAAGTGCACAGACCAGGAGGGAGAGAAGTTAGAGAGGGAAGGGAAGCCAGATGGCAAAGGGTCTGATGGGCCCCATTAAGGAATCAGGGCCTCATCCGGAGGTCAATGGGAGGTTATTAAGGGGTCTTAAGTGGGGTACAATACAGCCAGAATTGCACTCTAGAAATATCTCTGGCTACCATGGAAAGAAAAGAATGGTGGCAAGCAGGAGGCCGGTGTAGTAAACATGGCAGAGAGAATGAAGGAATCAAGTGGTGTTTAGGAGGCTAATCAATTGGGATTGATGATTGGTTGTTTGAGGGGTTGGTTAGGAGGAGAAGTCAAGGATGACTTCTTGGCCTTTGGTTTGAGGTGGTGCATTTCCTACTGCAGCAAAGACGGACGAAGAGCAGGGTGGTCAGGAGGTGATGCGTCCCTCATGGGGCATGTGGATGATTCTATGCACACCTGGGGCACTCAGATCCAACCTCCTGGTGCTCCTTTCCCTTGAAAGAGTTCCTCTCTTCTTGTGGGCAGGACCTACAACTTCCTTCTAACCAACAGAATATGGCAAAGGGGATAGCTCTCACTCCTGTGATCACATTATGTCATGCAAAACTCTCTCTTAGCCAACTGGGCTAGAAACTGGGCCTATAGGCTTGATGAAGTAAGCAGCCATGTTGAGAAAGCCCACACGGTGAGGCACAGCTGGCAGCCTCTGGAATCTGAGGATGACCTCCAGCCAACAGCCTGTAAAAAGATCAAGCCTCAGTCATATAGCTGGATGGAAATGAATTTTGCCAACAACCCAAGTGAGCTTGCAAGTGGATTCTTCCCCCAGTTTAGCCACCAGATGAGAGCACAGCCTAGCTGACCCTTTGATCTCAGTCTGGTAAGACCCCGAGCGGAGATCCCAGCTAAGCCACGGCTGAACTCCTGGCCCATGAAAACCATGGGATCATACGTGTGTATTGGTTTAAGACATTAAGTGTGTAGGAAGTAATCTGTTATGCCGCAATAGAAAAATAATACAGTATTTAATTAGAGATAGCAAACAGGTGATTGGATATGAGGGTCTGGACCACAAGATGGAACTCAAGCCTGGAGATACATATTTGGCAATTATTAACAGATAGATAGCAGCCAAAGCCAAGGGGAGTGTGCAGTGACAAGGGGACAGCCTAGGACAGAGACCCTGAGGATCCACCCACATTTACCTGATGAGTAGATGAGAAACAGTCTCAAAGGATTCTGAAAAAAGAGAGCCTAGTACGGCCGGAGAAAAACTAAGAGTATGGTTGTGTTAATAATAGCCAACATTTGGGACACCTGGGTGGCTCAGTTGGTTAAGTGTTCGACTTCAGCTCAGGTCATGATCTCACGGTTTGTGAGTTCGAGCCCTGCATCGGGCTCTGCATTGGCAGTGTGGAGCCTGCTTGGGATTCTTGCTCTCTCCCTCTCTGCCCCTCTCCCACTCATGCTTTCCCTCTCTCTCAAAATAAATAAATAAACTTAAAAAAAGATAATAGCCAACAGTTATTAAGAACTTTCATGTGTCGGGTGTTAATTTAAGTGGATGACAAGTATTAACCCCTCTATGAGGTATTATCATGTTAGTATCCTTATATTGCAGCTGAGGCAACTGAGGCACAGAGAGAATAAGTAACTTGCCCGAGGTCACCCAGTCCCGCACGTAGAAATGGAAGAGCAAGGATTCTAACTCAGGTGGCTGCCTCCAGAGTCCAGGCTCTCACCCACTTATGCCAAATTGACTCTTTCTGTTCCAAGGAGCAAAAACCCAGTGCAAACCAACGTAACCGTGAGTGGGAATTTATTAGTTCACCCTGACTAAAACTATGAGGGGTAGAACATAGGACATTGTTGAGGCACACTTGGAGAAATTGAAGCGACGCCATTATTCTCTGTCTCTCTCTCTTATATCTCTCTCTCTCCCCACACCCGCTCAGCTTCCCTTATGTTGGCTTTATCCTCACACACATTCCTTTGATATGATGGCAAAGATCACTGACAACGGGTCCAGCCTGACATTGACTCCATAGGAGAGTTCCTCCTCCACCACTTGCCAAACCAAACCAATTATAGGATACAGGTAGGTGAGTTTCCCCTCCCTCACCCCAAATTTAGAATCAACTGAGAGACGGGGGCAAGCGCCAGACATGTCAGCTTTAAGGAGTGGGGGGAGGGTGCCAGAGGCAAGACCTGGGTTATGTGTATGACTTTCCAATATTGTACCTAAGAACGATTGTACCTAGGTTACCCCCAGTCATAGCCAACACTGGACCACTGGCAGGTGTCAGGCAGAGCACAGCTTGGGAACACAGCCTGCCCAGCTAAGTTTGCCACGTGGCTTCTTAAGTCGCCTTCTCTGCAGACGGAAGATGACGGAGCTGAGTCACACTGGCCTTCTCCCAAACTCACCTATCAGATGAGTCACCTCTCTACCCACCTTCCCCTCCTCCACTTTCCCCTTAGAATAATGAAAGAGAAAAAAAAAAATCCCAGGCGCACGCAGATGAAAATGGCTAAAATTTTAAAACCTGACAATACCAAGTGGTGATGAGGACATGAAACCACTGGAAGGTTTCTTCCATTGTGGACAGGAATGCAAAATAGTACAGCCACATTAGAAGACAGTTTCTTATGAAACTAAATGCACTTTTACCATAGGACCCAGAACCTGCCCCTAAGTGTCTATCTATGAGAAATGAAAACACATGCTCACAGAAAGGTCTGTACATGAATGTTTATGGAAGTTTTATTCATACTTGCCAAATACTGGAAATTATCCGAATGTTCCATCAACCGGCGAATGATCGAACAAATTCTAGTATCCACACAAAAGATACGACTTGACAATAATAAAAGAACTCGCCACTCATACAGCAATGTGGGTGAATCTCAACAGCTGTGTGTTAGGTGAGAGAAACGGTCTCAAAGGGCCACACATTGTATGATTCCACTTATACAGTCTTCTGGAAACGGCAAACCTACAGAAACAAAGGATCAGTAGTCGCCAGGGATGGGGGTGAAGAAAGGGATTAAATACAAAGGGGGATAAGGGGATATTTGGGGGGTAATGGAAGTATTTAATATCATGTCAATGATAGGGATTACACAACTGTATACATTTGCTAAAATTCCTAGAACTGTGTGTGCAAAGAGAGTGAACGTTATTGTTTGTAAATTAAACTTCCATAAACTTAAAATAAAAAACAACAAAACCAGGATGTTAGGCTAATCCTCAAACTGTAACCTGCATCGGATTCCCCTGGAGAACTGGACAAACATGGATTGAGGGGGCAGCTGGGAACCTGCATTTCTGACATGCTTGCAAGAGATGCTGATACCCCTGGTCCAGGGAGCACATTTCAGGAGCTGCTGCTCTAGTGAAAATCCCTGCATTGGGGAAGGAGGAGCAGGAGCCTCACCATCCTCCCCAGCTGGACATCCAAACCAGCCCGCAACCACTATTGGTTGCTGAGGAAAACTAGCTTTTCTATGGACAGCCCCACAAGCAGGGTACAGGAGTTTCCAGAAGGACAAGAGGTGTTCTTTTTCCAAAGGAGGAGGAACAGAAGGTAAGTAGCCCCAAACAATACCCACATTGGAGTTGCATCAGCCAGAAGGAGCACATCTAAGGAGTGGGGAGCACCATCAGGTAGGTCAAGATGATAAGGACTGAGGTGCGGTCACTGGATTTAGCAGCATGGAGGCCGCCGTGACATTGGAAAGACGATGTTCAAGTGGGTGCCGATTGCAGAGGGGAGATGATGCAAGGTGAGAAAATAACAGGCATTTCCATGACCCTTTCAGTAAGCATGGAGCACATATGTACATACGTGACAAGGTGTGATGGCAGGCCTTACATTTCTTTGTCAATATGGCAGATACTTAAGGGGGGAAAGGAGTCAGTAAATGACAAGAGGTTGAAAATAGAGGAGAAAGAGTATGGTCATCAAGTAAAGTCCTTAAGAAGGCAGGTAAGCACGGGACCCTGAGCAGAGAGAGAGCAAGGAGCTGAGGAGAAGCACAAGGCACAGGGAAGGAAGACAGGATGCAGGTGGAGGGAGGGTTGTAAGTTTAGTGAAGGGAAGTGAGGTGTGTCCCCATCTGATGGCTTCCGTTTGCTCTGAGGAGGAGACACCAAGTCAATCAAGGGTCGCCCCACAGTGCTGGGTTGAACACTCAGTCTCCATAGTCAGAGTTCAGTCTCGCTGTGTGACATTGCATGAATTCCATGCTGAACCAGTATCTATGACATAAGAATCTTTCTCGCTGTAAAAGTGATTCGAATTGGGGCTGGGTCACAGCCCATGCCCAATGTTAGCTTACCGCGAGCGAAGATATCCTCTTCCCTATTTGAAGTGGAGACTATTAACCATAGAACTGCTAATAGGTGACAGCTATTAGAGTTTAAACTCCAAAAGTAGTAGCGCCCTTGTCCATCCAGTTGGCCGCGGGTCCAAGCAATCTGCGGAACACCGTCAGAGATGCTCTTCAACCTCTAAACAAGGTTGCCTTGTTTGTAAAACTCTGGGAGCCAAAGCGAACACTGAGATCCTGGGTTCTACTGCCACCTGAGCCCCCGCCAGCTGTGGGAACGCAAGCATTGCGAGGCAAGGCCACTGTTAAGGCCACCTCTGAAGTTCCATCAAGACCTAACAAGTTGGTGTTTCAAAGGCTCAGAAGGGAGTCACTCGCCCACAGTTGGCACCGTCAAATGGGTCCATTGTGTAAGATGGCCAGGAGAGTAGGAGTAGCTGGACTGGGTTAGCCTGGGGTGACCAAAAGTGACTCTTTCCCCGACTCAAACCACCAGTCACCAGTCAATGCCCTGCATAAAGGACACTGTTCCATTTCATGTGATAGGTGAAAAAGAGATTTGTTTTCCCCCAAAAGCATGTCTTCTTCCATTCTGTGTACCAGAGTTGAGCTTGCATTCCCAGCAACGTTTTTTCTCCTTGAATTCTTGGAACATGAGTTGGTAAGAGAACTATCCCAGGTATGGGTCCCCGCTGAATCACAGGAAAATCAGAACTGCTCCCGCTCCTTTCTTCCTTTTCCAAAAAGTGAAGCAGGACGCCTGAGCGGCTCAGTCGAGTAAGTGTCCGATTCTTGATCTCAGCTCAGGTCATGACTCTTGATCTCGGCTCAGGTCATGACTCTTGATCTTGGCTCAGGTCATGATCTCACAGGTTCATGAGTTCAAGCCCTGTGTTGGGGCTCTGTGCTGACAGTGCACAGCCTGCTTGGGATTCTCTCTCTCCCTCTCTCTGTGCCCCTCCCCCCACTTGTGCGTGCGCGCGCACACACACACACACTCTCTCTCTCAGAATAAATAAACTTTAAAAAATAACAATAAAACAAAATTAAAATGTTAAAGTTTTATGCTCTGTATACTTCTTTACCACAATTAAACAAATTTTTTAATGTTTATTTTTGAGAGAGAGAGAGAGGGGCAGAGCATGATGGGGGGAGGGGCAGAGTGAGAGGGAGACACATAATCCAAAGCAGGCTCCAGGTTCTGAGCTGTCAGCAACTCATGGCTTGAACTCACCAGTCATGAAATCAAGACCTAAGCCAAGGTCAGCGCTTAACTGACTGAGCCACCCAGACGCCCCAACTACCACAATTTTTTAAATCACCTAAAAAAATATTTGGGACTAATCATCCTACCCCAAATCAAAAACAGGAAAATGTTTGAGCCCCACGTCAGGATGGACGTGAGGAATCATGGTCCTGGAGTATGTCATGCGGGACCACGTGAGGGCATGAGAGGAGGGAGTTGTGTGTTCTGGGAAGGGGAAAGATGGGAAAGGGAGCGGAAGTGAGTTCTGCTCGACAATCCTGGGCACAGACCCAGAGTGTCTCAGAGCAGATGGCAAGCTTGGTCATGACAGCAAGCAACGGGCCGAGGGAGTCCATGTCATTGAGAAATAACCCATCTATCTCAGGACTCTGGGGAATTACTTTAAACACAAAACACACACTAGCCTTTCACGTATCAAACAATACTGTATCCTTCCTCAGAGCTGTAAATGAACATCCGTGCATCCGAAATGTCATTGCAATAGGGAAACAGTTGACTTATGAGATCACTGCTTGGCCTTCAGGAGCTGTTCGAGTATCCGGAATGTTCGCTCAGATCAGATCCAGAGTATCTGGATTATATATAAAGTGCTGTGCTGCTGGTGATTAATGTGTGCTGACAAGCAGTTCCTGCGGTCTGGGAAGGGCTTCCCATGTGGCTCCGAGGACCTTCGGCCCCCACAGGGAGGCTGGGGCACCCGCTCACGGCCTTCCTGGGAGCCTGCCTCCTGGGGAAACAATAAGTGCCCCCATGGGACCCTTTCATACTGTTTTTACAGAGAAAGGGATAGAGTACTCTGTTCAGAAGAATCAGGAAGGATTCTAGTACTGAACCCGTCTCAACTCTTGTTTGTGTGGGTGTTGTGGGCGCAGATGAGAAGGGAGATGAGGCAGCGCATGTCTCATCTGGGTATGGTGGGGGCTGTGGAGGAGTTTGCACTGGTTTCAAGATTTATCAGAAAAACAAACAAAGGAAAGTATTCTCTGAAAAGGTAGCAAAAGTCCCAACTCAGAATCAGAGGCTGATGGCTTTAATACCTCCAGTCTATTTCCGCCCGCCTGTGTAAGTAAATCTAAGAACCAATGCGACTACCCCCATGCAAAGCTCTCCCTGCCCAGTGGGGCAACAGGGTCGGGTGGGGGGGCCGGGGATCGAGCTGTGGGGGTGGCTTCGCTCCATCTCCTGTGTCTCTGCTCCCTTTCTCCAAAGTGAAGAGACCGGAATAGGCAGTTTCTAAGGGCAATGTATGTGCAATGTCTCTGTTCGTTTTGCATTTATAATTTTTAATGATAAAGGCAATACACCCGCAATAAAATTCACGAAATGGAAACAAATCTAATCATGTCTGCTCCCACTATCCTAACATAAGTGGCTTGGTTATACATTCCAATCTTTTCAATACTGCGGCGTAACTGGCTCTGAAAGTACACAAATGTTTCAGTTGGTTGTCTTTTCCGACAAAAAAAATCTCATTTTTCCCCATAGTTGAGCCCTTATGCTTTTGTTTTAAATTTTTTTAATATTTATTTATTTTTGAGAGAGAGAGAGACAGAGCGTGAGTCGGGTAGGTCAGAGAGAGAGGGAGACACAGGATCTGAAGCAGGCTCCGGGCTCTGAGCTGTCAGCACAGAGCCCGATGCGGGGCTCGAACCCACGAACCGTGAGATCATGACCTGAGCCGAAGTCAGACACTTAACGGACTGAGCCACCCAGGCGCCCCGAGCCCTTGTGCTTTTTAAACTCCAAAACCCCGTTCTGTGCTACCTACGAATGACTCTTGGGTAACGTGGGGGCTGAACTGTGCCCCCACCAACTTCAGACGCTGGAGACTTAACTCCCAATACCGGAAAAGTGACTATATATGAGGTAGGGGTTTTTTAAAGAGGAAATTAAGTTACAATGAGGCCATTAGGTTGGGAACTAATAGGACTGCTTTCTTCATAAGAAGAGGGGACTAGGACACAGACTCGCGCAGAGGAAAGACCATATGGGGACCCGTGGAGAAGGCAGCCACACGCAAGCCGAAGACCAAGGTCTCGGGAAGAACCAAAGTCCCAGAATGTTGGCCTCCAGGGGCTGGGAGAACGTAAAGTTGTGCTGTTGTGGCCTCCCGTCTGTGGTGGTTTGGGTTTGCCATGAAAACCGTGGTCAAGAAACACAAGATGTGATTATCTTTCTTGGTAGGCTACACTGATCACACTAAACAGCCACGAGGACAAGGCCCTCCATACAATAATACACACACACACACACAAGCTGTTTTAATGGCCCACCCGTTGATTAAATCGTAACATGCGTGTGTTTTGTAACAATTTTCTTTTTGATCCTGTAACAGAACAGAGTTTTGCAAAGTAACCACATCCTCTCCCTCAGCTGCTTCTCCCTTCCCGCCAGCCAGTACCTCACAGAGCTGCTCTGAGAGCGGACGGGGACCAAGGGTGAGTTAGGAGGACGAGCGGACGGGGACCAAGGGTGAGTTAGGAGGACGAGCTGCCTCTGGCCCCCGGCCAGCCTCTTGAGTACTTCCTGAGGGGTTTTGGTCAAGAGTCTCTCCACTTTCCCAAAAGAAGACGAGAACCGACCCCTCACAACGCACAGACCCTTAGGTCCTTGCAGGTGGCTGTGAGCATGCATGGGGCACCTTCGATCAGACCTTTGACGCGCATTTCTACAGCTCTAACCCGATCCAGGCTCCAGTGACTTGCAGCCAGGACGTTGGCTTCCCAGCAACGCTATTGTTTGCTCTTGGATTTAAAGCACCAGTGTCCCTTGTCCAGACCTGGCTGCAGGGCGCGGCGGCCACACAGAGACTTTGTGTTGTGAGCAATCCGGCCTTACACAACAGTAACAAAGAGAACAGAGAGAGTCAGGCTCTTCTCCAGGGAACAGGCCCGCTGCGCCCCTCAGTTCTGAGTCAGTATAACCAGGAACGACCAAGTCACCCTTTCCACCTTCCCTACAATGCTCTAAAGGCAGAGTGGTGACTAAAAGGGACATGGGCCATCTCTAGACCAAACTGCAGCCCAGCGCCCAGGATGATCTCAAAGGGCTGGGAAGTATGAGTGAGCATTCAACACACAGAAGCACCTACTAGGAGCAGAACAGGGTGCAGCCTGAACATCCCTGAGGGCTTCTGGTCCATCAAACAGCCAGGAACAGCACCTGGAACAACTGGCAAAAGGCACAGGGGCTTCAGTGAGTGCCACCAACCGACCGGCTGCTCTGCGGTTACAACCTCCTGTCAGCCCTGCCTCAGCCAGAAGGTTCCTCCTTGTGCTCCCGGGGGGACTCTCCCATGTGACCGCTGTCAGCTCCTCTCATTAGAGATCAGCCTCTGCATTATCACTTCCTTTGCATTGTCACTGAGGCCACAAAAACGTAAGGGAGAGAGTGACTTAGCCCTGCCCATCCTCCAAGCTCCCCTCAGTGACGTGGAGCAGAGACTCACATTTAGGGAGGGACTAGCTTGGCCTTCCAGAGGCGCCCCTCCAGGCCAGGGCTGACCTAAGGAGACAGGTGAAGGGAAACAGTCACCAAACCCGTCAGAAAGGCTCCACCCTGGCGCTCCTTCCGAGTAGATTTCAACCACCGCACATTTAGGAGACCCTGCCAACACAAAGGCAAGAGGCTCTACCGCTGTGGGCATGCCTGACACATACATCGTCCCACTGCACTGCTCACAAGTCTGTGAACCATTCAAACCCCATTCTGCAGATGAAGGTTTCTGTTTGTTTGTTTTTGTTTTTTTGTGTTTTTTGGTTTTTGGCTTTCTGTGTTTTTGTTTTTGTTTTTGTTTTGCCATTTTAGAATAAGGCAGCTGAAGTCCCAGGGTTGAATCCAGCAACACAAGCTATCAAAAGGCAGAACCAGTGCTGGGCTCCAATCTTCTGATACCAAATCTTGCCCCAGCACCCCGCGGCCTCCCTTCCTCGTACAAGTGGGAAAAGTGCTTCTGTCAGTGGGCAACATGGGAGCCCGACCGACCAAACAAAACTAGGGGTGATAAGAGCCCAAAGGGGAGCAAACACATGCTGTTTGCATTTTCTCTCAAGGATGCTAGGAAAGCAAAGGCGAGTTGAAGGACCCATGAGAAAATAGAGCAGTGACAGCTGATTCCAGGCTGACAGAAGAGGAAAAACATAGGAAGATGAGGTACAATGAAAATAGGAACAGAGCTCCGGGGTGGACGAGCCTATTCCATCCCCAGGGCTTTCTTTAGCAGCAGATGGAGAAAGGAAAAATTCGTACAGCTTCCTGGAGAGCCAGGCAAAGAGAAGAAAGGACAAGTAACATATAAGAGAGTGAACTTTGGAACAGCCTGAGAAAGTTCTGAGGGTGGGCATGGGGAAGGGACTGCAGGGGGTGGAGGAGGAGGGATCCTAAATGTGTATGTGGGGGGGGGTTCTCTAGGAATGGGTCAGGGAGGGTGGGGTAGCCTAGGTAGAGGCTTCACAGTGAAGACTAGCAGAATATAGAATATAAGTGGGAACTCGGAGCCTTTCTGAACAAAAGCGACACACAAAGCCAGACTGTACAGGACCCACCAATGAAGGAAGGTCAAGCTGGGCTTCGGGGATGGCCGCTCCCAGAGGCTCTGGGCTGGAACCTCCCCTTTTCCAATACCAGGATTTATAAGGGGCAGGCGGTCCATAGCAGCTTTTCCTGGGGTACAGACCCAGGACCCTTACAAAAGGATTCCGTAATTCACAATATCACTGTGGGCTTGCACTGTCGCGGATGCCACCCCATCTCTGTGGTTCAAAGCTCAGCCCGAGGGGAAAGTGCCTTCTCAGGAAAACACTTGAGGATAAATCATGGTCATGGGAGTACATGACAAGACCGGATAATGACCTGAGGCTGAGAGATGGGGACCAGGTGGCTCCCCAAACCAGACCAGATTGCTGGAAAAGCCACCAGCATTAGAGGAACCTGACAAGTGTGGCTGGTGAGGAACTCCTGAAGCTGAAGCGTGCTCTCAAAACCAAGATGTAGGTGTGGCTTTTACAGAGCGAGGCTCTGAACTTGGCCACAGCATGATGAGAGGGAGGCTGAACTTCTCAGAAGCATATAAAGGTTGGTCTAGTACCTCTTACAGCGTTTAGTCCCTCTTGGCTTAAGTAACTACTGAATTAAAGAGTCATCCTTATGGTTGGGGGGCGGGGCGCCTGGGTGGCTCAGTTGGTTAAGCCTCCAACTCTCGATTTTGTTTAAAAATTTTTAATATTTATTTATTCTTGAGAGAGAGAGAGACAGAGACAGAGCGAGGGGGAGGGGCAGAGAGAGAGGGAGACACAGAATCTGAAGCCGGCTCCAGGCTCTGAGCTGTCAGCACAGAGCCCGACGCGGGGCTGGAACCCACAAACCTCTGAGATCCTGAGATCCTGTCGTGAGCCACACAGGCACTCGCGCCCCCCCCCCCCAACTCCTGATTTTGGCTCAGGTCATGATCTTTCAGTTTCTTGAGTGGAGCCCCAGTCAGGCTCTGAGCTGACATGGAGGAGCCTATTTGGGATTCTCTCTCTCTCTCTCTCTCTCTCTCTCTCTGTCTCTCCCCCACCTCTGCATCCCCCACTTGTGCACACATGCATGCCCTCTCCCCCAAAATAAATAAATAAGCATTACAAAAACATCATCCATATGGATAAAATGACACAACCTCTGGGATTGGCCTTAAAACTCTCCCACAGAGGCTCAGGTCTTGATTTTGGCTCAGGTCATGATCTCGCTCTTAGTGAGTTCCAGCCTCTCCTTGGGCTCCACACTGGTGGAGCCTGCTTGGGATTCTCTCCCTCTCTCTGTCCCTTCACAGCTCCTGCACACACGCAGCTCTCTCTAAAGTAAAAAAAGGAAAAAAAAATCTCCAGCAAACCAAAAGGCTGGGGGAAGGGGCAGAAGAAACATGAGTAGGAAAATGTCCCCTGTATTAAGGCCGGGCAAGGTAAGGGCATTTATACCAGTGGATCTCATCGGGCCCTTTCCAGGCCGTCAGCATCATCTGGGACACACGCACACGTTGCAAATTCTCAGGCTGGAGCAGGGGACCCCGCGTAAATAAAAAAGTCTCTGGGGGTTGGGGGCTGCACCCTGGGTTTTAACAGGCCCTCCCCAGGCTTCTGCTCTGTGATTCAGACGCTTGCTCCGATTTGAGACTCACTGCATTACACCGTTTTCTTTCCATCAGCGTTTGGGCGATTATTTCCATAATAAAGGGTGTTTTTAAAAACCCATCCCTGTGGGCATTTGTGTTGTGGAGTTGTTTATTTCTTACAGCGGTTGTCTTCTATTGCTATTTAACCATTGTTTTGATCTTTTCCTGGAGGCAGAACAAAAAGCCAGGAAGCAGATGCGACTGCGACTCTCTCCCACTCTCTCCCGCCGCAGTTTGCAAACGCAGACTTCCCGTAAGAGACGCCCGAGCGGCGCGCACACCACTCACACCTGAACGAGCGTGTCAGCGAAGCGGCCGCGAGCAGCCCCTGCGCCAGGTGCGGGGCGCCCTTCGGGGAGGCCTTCCCGGCGTCCGCACGCGGGGCCCGCCGGCCCCCGAGAGTGCCAGCCCCGATGGCGCGGCCACCCGACGATCCTGCGTGGTCACCAGGGGCTCGCGAGAAACGTCCCCTCTGGATGGGCTCAAAACTGCAGCGCGCAAGACACTGGTCCCCTTGACAGTTTCTGTCCTCCCTTTCGGAGGATCTTCAGAAAGGAGACCAGGAGGGGAGTGAGGAGAGCCGGGCGCCGGGTCACAGGGGACCCCGTCCAGCAGCGTCGCCTCCTCCCTGCTGTTGGGGCTCGTGGGTGCGAGGGCGAGGCTCGGGGAGGCCATGGCCGCGGGAGGGGAAGGGTTAAGAAGCCGGGGGCCCCCTCCCCCGCTCCCCGCCGGCCTTCCCCCCCTCCCCACCTCCCCGCCAGTGCTGTAAAACAATCCCTTTGTTTCCTCTTTAAGACGTTAGCCTCAGGGGCCATTATAGGAAAGAAAGGTAGCCTGGCTCTTTTATCTGCAAGAATCCATTAAGCGCGGCCTCGGTGCTGCGGCCGCTCGTTTATGGTCGGCTTCTCCAGGGGACCCTGGGGGACCCCTCCCAAGCGCGGATCCAGACGCACCTGTACCCCCATCTCCCTACCCCGCCCCTAGGGAACTGCAATCGGGAGGGAGGAGGAATGGAGAGGAAGAAGCCCCCATCCAAACTCCGGAGTTACAAGGGGGTCGTGGAGCTCCGCCGCTTGGGGGGGGGGGTCTCCAGAGTACTCGGCTTCTCATCCTTCCTGCACCCCCCGTTAGGGAGGAATCAACTTTCGACGGCTGGGTGGGAAATGCCCTTCCCCTGGCTTTCCGCTACCCTCCACGCGAGGCTGCGGTCTCGGGGCTGCGGGGACCCTGGACGCGGGAGGCGACGCGCGCGGCTGCGCCTCTGGGGCGCGGGAAGGAGCGCACGTGGGTCTGCGGATCCCGGGGTGCGGGTGGCAGCGCGACCGCCGCTCGGAAGGCCGGCGCTCCGTCCAGCGCGCGCTGGACTGTGGCCCTGCGGGACGGCGCGCGTTTTTCCATTGGGGACTGGAAGGGGGCCCTTTACCTTTCTTAGGAAGCTGTGACGCAGAGTGCCGGCCGGAAAGCCCCGGAGAAGGCACTAGAGGTTTCGCGTGGCTCATCAGAAAGTAATCTAGTATCGATTAATAATTTATACCTTCCCCCAGGGAAGCAGTGGCCCCCAAAGCCCACTCTGCCTGTGCGCTCGGTTACCGGGTCCCCAGTCACAACACGGGAAGAAACGCCCGACAGGCCCGAGGCACCCGCGACCAGGGAGAGCGGCTTTGGTCTCCTCGAGGGCAGCGGTAGAGAGCGGAAAGGCGATGGGAGCCAGGCCGGGCCCTGGGAGGGACCAGGGTGATACTTTACTGGAGCTTAGGGGGAAGGGTGTTCCCCTTTTGAAATTGCCAACAATTCAGATTGTTAAGAGGAGCACAGGTGGCGGGGAGGCGACAAAACAAAACAAAACTCTTTCTTTAAATTCTGGGTCGTTTCCAGGCCAAAGACAGAATATCAAGTCTGCGGGTCTCCTGCTTGAAATCTCTGTGGAATGACCTTCTTTGGATCTTCTCCTGCTCCTTCCCCATGAATATAAATATTTTCTCCACTTACCATATGTTACCCACGCACTTCCACAGACCCCACCGCCCCTGCCCTGCTGGGCTGCTTGCAAAAGGAAAGTCTGCCCTCCTCTCAACCGGGAGGGCAGGGGGAGGAGGGAGCAGTGTTGTTTAAGGGACAATGTCACTTTCCTCTTCGTCAAGATTCTTTGTCAATTGCTGGGGAAATAATTGACCTCAAGCTACTTCAGTCACAACCAATAGAAAAATGGAATGGTGATGTGTCCAGCTGTTAAGGGGAGGCAGGCACGCAGGCTGCAAAACAAAGGTGGCAGGGAACAGGGCTGACATGAAAAATATGTAAAGCTTCTTGATGGAGTTCTCGGGAAATCGAGGGATTTCGCTGAAAAATAGAACAGACAGACAAAAAGTAGAATCCTGTTCATCTGCCATACCTTCCGGTTTACGGTCCTTAATTTATGCCCTTGGAGGGCTGAAAAGGAAAATCCGGCACAGAAGCCCTTTAATGCAGCTGAGTCTTTTCGGCTCCCTGACCCTTCCCTTAACTTACACAATGGTACGTTTTCCCGGCATCCTCCACTCAGTCAGCAGCCAGACTGACATCAGTTCTATCTGATTCAGGGGCCCAGGGAAGGATTTGAGAGTTCAGCGAGTATTGTTTGGGGGGTTTTGTGTGTAAGCAGTGGAAGAATGTGCAGGAGGGAAAGGGGGCACCAGGAGGAGTGGGAAGGGTCACGAGAGAGGACGCCAAGAGGAAACGGCAGATCCTGGACTCCATGCAAGAAATGATGGTTAAGAGCGGTTTGGTAATACAGATCTCATGTTTCAGACCGCAAGATGTCCCATTTAGGAAGCTGATGCTGTTCCAGGTTGAACCAATCAGGAAAAAAATCAATCAGGACATTTGATGCCACCAGCGTGGCAACCAGCAAGAGCTCCCGAACGTTGTGGTCTTACCAAGAAGGCTTAGAAAAAACTCCAGATGCTACAAAAGCAGCCTGAAAGCTTCCGTGGTCCATGTTTCCTCCTCTAACGTGAGACTAAACTGACCTGGCGGGTGTGTGTCGACGGCCACCATACAGAACTCAGGTCCCTGCCTTAGCGTTGAAACACCAAGAGGGGGAGGCAGAATACAAGGTGGTACAGACCCCTCCCCCACGCGGGAAAGTCCGCAGAGCCCATGCCTGTACTTCCCGACGGCCTCCATCTTCTCCAAGGACTTGCAAGGAGTGGTGGGTACGTGAGCAAGCCATCGTGAAAAGAAAGCACATCAGTGCCCCGCAAGTGTGTCACGGCAGATCCACGCGGACCTGCAGAGACAAACACCGCACAGTGGCACTATAGAAATGTCCCCCCCACGGCGTGATGCCTGTTTCTCAAGCAGAAGTTTTGAAATGTGTGTGCCTTCTCTGACAGCCTCCGGGAAACAGGTTCATGGGCATGTTCCAGATCGCTCCCACTTGTCGCAAGTGCTGTTGGGGATCTTCGCTGAGGTCCATTCAGGCCTTCGCGTCACTTCTCTCAGATTTGCTAACCCACCAGCGGCGTGGTGGTATTCGTGTGGGGAAAGAGAGCCCGCGGAAGGAATTCTCTGGGTGATGTCGTTGTTTTGAAGCTGCTGACCCCCATTTCGTCTGAAGTAAAGAGATTTTTTTCACGTACCCTCCTTGAAAAGAACCGGATGTGGATTAGTTTTGTTCTAGATGGATCTAGAGCTCTCATTCTCAAAGCTGACAGTTGCTGAACATGGACATTTTAATTGTGCCTATTAAGCACCCCTCCCCCTCACAACTTCACCTAATGATTCAAAGATGAAGCCTTTGAGTTGGCTGTCTAGTAACGGTAATGGATTTGCATTGAACTCCTCGTGTTCTCCCTGGTCTCCCCGGTGACCCCTGCCATTCATTTGCAAGGTGGGAAACCAAAATAGGGGTGCAGTCTGTGGCTATAGTAGTTAGTAAGGCTAATTGGCCCACGTGAGAATGAAACTTGTAGCTTGGCCTCATTAGCTCCGCATTAAATCTAACACACCAAAGTACAGTTGAACAGACATAACTCTCGCCTGGAATATATTTGTCATTTGGTAGAATTAAATAAGGTCCTAAGTGAACACTGCCAATTCTGCAAGATGTTCAGGACAAAACAGAGGAAATCAGAGGAAGATGCCAATCGACAGTCTAGATTTATGAAAATTAAGTGCTTTTAAAGTATATGGTTTTCATCCCGCAAACAATTTATGTTTCAACGGCTTAAAACACCGCCTCTTATTGTGTGTAAATTATGATCCTGTTTATATAAAAAAAAAAAAGCCCAAGAAAAAGCTGATCAGAAATAAATCATAGTTTATGCGTATTTATTTAGACAGCAGGATTACAGGTAAATGATTTTTCCTCATCTCAAATTTCATAACATGTTAGTGACTGGCTACAACTACTATTTAATGGAACAAAAATATATGATCATTCTATAAACACTCATTAATATCCATGCATAAGAATCACTATAAGAAGTCATAGAAGCATAATCCCTGCTTTCTGGGCAAACGGTGACTTGCGCAAGAATTACAGAGAAGTAAAAGGAGGAAAGGAACCATCAATTGAGTGCAAGCATTTCACGGTGTTATCTCGTGCAATTCTCTCCCCTGGGAGGTAGGCACTGACTTTACAGAGTAGGGGACCGAAGCTCTGAGAGTACAGTCCACGTAAACTGCCCAAGGTCTTCCCGGTGAAGGAGACATTCAGACAGTTCTGTGTCCGTGCCCTTTCCTCCCTGCGACACACAACAGGAACACGCAGTAGCAGATATGGAACATGCAGTAGCAGATTTAATGGGTTAGACAGGTAGATAAACAATGTACCACTCTGTGTCTGATCAGAAGTTCTGTACTCAACAGTGTAATGGTCCTGATCACTCCCCTCACCCAGAATTACACCCCCTCCACAGATACATACACACACATGCACACACACATACATATACACACAAAAATGCACACATATACAAACATACACACATACACCAATAAGCATACACACATACACAAATGCACACATACATTCATGTAAATAAACATATACACACATACCTGTGCATGCACATGCACATATCTGCACACATACACACATGTACGGACACACACACATTGCTGTCACTGCCTGGACCACGGATATCACCTGACATGAAGTCGCTGTACCATCAACTTCTAAGTGCTGATCAGATCCTCTCTTCTCAAGAATGTGAATAAAGATTGGGGTCAAGTCCAGGGGCGCCTAGGTGGCTCAGTCGGTTAAGCGTCCGGCTTCGGCTCAGGTCATGATCCCACGGTTTGTGGGTTTGAGCCCCGCGTCGGGCTCTGTGCTGACAGCTCAGAGCCTGGAGCCTGACTCTGATTCTGTGTCTCCCTCTCTCATCGTTCCTCCCCCTGCACACTCTCTGTCTCTCTCTCTCTCAAAAATAAATAAAAGATTAAAAAAAATTGGTAAGTATTGTGGGGAAGTCCACAGGAGGCTTTTCAAACAGGCAGCTGTCAAGTCCTTCGGCAGGTGAGAGCAAGAGTCAGCTCCAGAGAGGGCAGATATGGAGGCTGGAGACCTCACGCATGAGCACAGAGGGGAGTGCAGGGTCAGAGAAGGTTCAAATGGCAGGTGGCCACATTGTCCTGTATAGTCCGTAAGAGTCGTTCTCATCCTCATAGCTTCCCGGTGAGCATCACACCCCGTGAAGCTCTCTGTACCTCACAATTCCATACCCTTTTTGAGCTAGCGCGAGCGAATTTCTCTCCTGACAACCACAGGATCTCAGGCTACTGCAGAAATAAACACACACATTATCGGAATGATTTTTCTCAAGTCCTTCCTGGCTTTCTCAATGATGACCATTGTCCCCAAGCTCACATCCACTTGGAAGACTCTTAGGAACTTCAAACCTAAGGTGCACAAAAGCAAACCTGTCCTCTTCCCTTTCACCCTTCCCCAAGAACTCCCGACCTCAGCAGTGCCCCCAACCAGGGTTGAAGTCAGAAATCTGGGGCATGCACACACACCTTCCCGACCTTCCCGTCTCTGGTGCAAGTCCTCTCCAATACTGCTCAAATCCACCCATTCGTCTGGCCCTCCACTGCCCTGTCCCAGTGCAGGCACCACACACACACACACACACACACACACACACACACCCCGGCATTGAAATCCCTCCCATGGCTTTCCATGGTCTATTGGGGTAAAATCAAAACTCATGTGCCCTTCAATGCCCTGTGCATTGTACCCTCACCCGTCCTGTCTTCCAGCATGGCCATGCTCTGCCCAAGCTGAACCTTCTTCATTTCCTCAAAAATGCCATGCTTCTCTACCCGAAGGACTTTTGTGTGCCCTGTCCCTCCATGAGGAGCCCTTCCTCTCCCCGGCTGACTCCTGCTCTCCTCTCGTGCTTTAGCTTAGATTCCATGGCCTCCAGAAAGCCTCATCTGACTCTCTGAGCTTAAGGTTAAGCATCCCTAATATGTGGTCCTGCAACCTTCCGTATCTGACTACCCATCGCACGTACTGACCTTCAAGGTCATTGCTTGTTGGTATTATCTGCCTCCCCTGCTGGACTGTGAACGGCAGGCAGGCGTGTCCCCAGTACGGAGACCACAGTACATGCGTAGGAAATAGTGGAGGAATGAATGTATTAATGCCTCAAAGCAGTGCTCACGCTCAGGACAACACGTAGACCTTTTAGTGAACTGACTCTTCTACTCATCTTGTCATGACTCGTCCTCTTAGGTTCTGGTGCGAGTCCCTGAAATAGAAGTTGGGAAGTGGGGCCAGGGAACAACATTAGTAAGACTATGTACTGTTACTATTATTAGCACACCTGAAATCTCCCCGTCCCTTTCTACGCTAGGCCAGTAGCTTATACTCTAATTAATCTGACCACACTTTGACTCTCTATGCCCTCATGGAGAGTCTTTACCCAGGACTCTCTTGGGTCTTCACGCAAATCAGTCTCAGAGGCCTTTCCAGAAGTTCCCCCCAATATCAAACGCGGGGTGAGGAATCTCGAGTACACACTGAGTTCTTGTCCAGTGAGGCTGAGATAAGATATAGACAGGCCGTTCTCTCTCTCCCACGGGCTGCCTGTGGGGCCCAAGCAGTCCACATCACAGGGGAGAACTTGGAGCTTGGGTGGCAGGTTGGGTAGCGACTAGAACGCCACAGCACGAGTGCTCAGGACCTAGATGTGTATGATGACCTTGGAAAGAAGATAGTTACAAGAGGGACACACAGGATGAAGATGCTTCGGACCCAGAGTGTCAGAAAGTGGAGGCAGAAGCTGGGAGAAAGTGGATTCGGGAGAGGTTGGAACTAGCATAGCTCAGAGAATGGAGTCATACATTTGAGGGTTGGGAGAGGGTTTCTGATTTAGAAGGTAGATGGTACTTTGGTTTTCTGACAGATTGGGTTTGTGACAGCACATGGAGTCCAGGTGGAAGTGAAAGTCATAGGAAGTCAGCTGCAGAAAGGGATGACAATCAGGAGGGGACTCATGTAGAGTCGATGGGTGCAGGATGCACAGGGAAGAGTCTACAATGTGAGCCAGATACAGGGCCAGCAGGAGCTCCCCCGTTCAGTCAGGAAGACCAGGGGACACTGGGAGACAGAGAACTTCAAGGAGACAGAGAAAGCCAAGATCAGAGGCCATCCAGAACATAGTGTGAGGTTACAAGGAATGAGACAGTAAGGAGTTGGTCTGCAATACTCAGTGCTGCTCATATTATCTGCGCCCTTGCTGTGGGCTCGGCATGTTTCAAGGAACTCCTCGTCGATGATCCCATTTAATTCTTACAGCAACTCTGTGACGTAGGTGCTGTTATTATCCTTGTTTTACAAATGAGCTAACTAAGCCTCCGAGAAATGGGACAACTTATCAAGGCCATATGGCCAGTAAAACGCAGAGCTAAGATTTGAACCCAAGATATTGGGACCTACAGCTGGATCTTGGGAGATGACGAGAAAGATGGCATGGGGGATATATCGGTTTTCTGTGGCTCTAGGTAGCTGGACAAGACAAAAACAAAGTATTTTGGATGAGAACGGAAGGAGAAAAAGACAGAAGTCTGAATACTCTGATTCAGTGAGGCACGGACAGGGAGCCAGTCAGATTGGTGAGAGAAGGAGCCGGGGGCCTTGAGACTCAAGTCCCCGCTTCTCCTCACCGGCTGCTTCTGCCTGGACAAGAGCAAGGGAGGCCCTCCGGAGCCTGCTCCCCTGCCTGACTGGAAACACGGTCCCAGGGTGCCTTTCTGGGAACTTTCCAAGGGCCCGGGAGCCAGTGAAAGCTGGCATCGCAGAGATGGAGACCAGCTCCTCCACTTACTTCCGAGAGCCCCTGTGGCCAAAGTCCCTTCAAGCCCAGAAGGCGGGAGAGGCCCTGAGGGGAGAGGGATGTGGGGCAGCCCAAGCAAATCCCAGACATCACTGGGGGGCTTGCCTGAGGCAAACACCAGTGGGGGGGGGAAGGTGCAGGAACCAAAGACCACATCTGTCAACTCTTGCCCTTGATGCTGTGAGGGACCAGAGGGACCTAAGAAGGGACACCTCAGGCCTCCTTAAACATGAAGCAGATCTAGGGGCCTGGATATCAGGCCCACGGGAGAAAGGAAGGCCACCCCAGGTGAGAGGGGACTGCTTCCCGTGGGCACAAACCTCTCCTGAGGGGAAATGTTGGTCTTGGCTAGACATGTCATAGGATCTGTCACCTCAGAACTGGGTAACGCAAGGCTGTCCCCACCAGTTGACCAACTCCACAAGACACACACGGCTACACCTTCCCCTCCCCCACCAGACACCATTTTTTGCCCCACAAGAGATGTGGCTTCTGCTTCCAGTCCTTATTGCTGGCTTTTACGTCCAGGCAAAGAAGACTTGCAGATAAGGGGACCACGTCTGACTTCCCAGCTGTTTTGCTGGTCTGCATGTAGAAGTGAATCAGGGCCGATGCCAGTGGTGGGCAGGCTCTAGGTTAGGACAGAACCCCCTGGAGGTGTGCAAATTGCCAACTCTGCCAAGCACGGAAAAATCTACGGGGAAGGAACCCTGCGCCTCCTCTCCACCCTATTTCTCTCCAACCCAGTGACACGGGCCTTCTTTCTGTGTCCATGGCTGAAGCAACCCGTCCCAGCCTCAGGCCTTCACGAGACTCCGCCTGCACTGTCTCCCAAGAGGCACCATGGCTACCTTCCTTTTGTTTCTAGATCTCAGCTCAAATATCAGATACTCAAAGAGACCCTCTCTGTGTCCTGTTTTATTATTTTTAAAGAAAGCACTTACGCTTACCCAAAAATTATTTTTAAAGTTATTTATTAGCTCTACCCCTCCCCCCCCCCCACTAGAATACAAGCTCCATGAGACTGTGACCTCTGGATGTCTCACTTTCTCCTGTGTCCTCTGCACCTAGGAAAGGACCAGGCTTTTCCCGAAGCTTCTCAGTAAGCGTGTGTCAAAAGGAATCCATTTGAATCGAAGTTTCAAACCAAAAAAGGTGACCAAATGTTTAAAATAATTTGTTTGTAAGCAAGTAAAAACATTTAGTTACAAATAATCGTTTCCGCACATCCCTAGAAATGACTGTCTATTTTCTCCCTAATGGTTTGCCTCTTTCCTTTCATCCTGCCAGATACGACACCGGGAATGTTGGGAATACATGTAAACCCCCAATGGTTTAAGGGAATCCACGACTTTAAAAAGACGGTTGTCACTGAAGACTGTAGAAACGCTCTGTAAAAGGAAAATCTCCAGAGGAGATAAAGGACATCAGGAGTAGGGCGTCTCCTTTTTATGAACAGTTCCTAGGTGGTGCCTGGCCAGCTGCTCCACCCCAGTAAAATAGACCAGCAGGGAAACCTGCCTGTGGCCTGGCTTAACCCTTCCCTGGCCCTCACCTCAATAAGATGCTGGCAAAGATCAGAAGAATTCAGGCACCACTTGCTTCCTGGAAGAAAACAGCAAATGGGGAGGGGGGAAGGGAAAGGACTGATTCCAATGTCACTCCCCACCCCCAAGCTTTCTTCTCCCAAAGAGCCTTCTGTTCACAGAAATTAAAGGACTCTGATAGCAGATCACAAATTCAGGACAGAAAAGCTTCACTATGCAGCCGGAGACTGCATTGTCAGTAACCAGACGTTGGATACTTTTTTTGCTTATGAACTTTTGGAGACCATTCGAATAAAAGACTATTTGTTCCTGGACAAACACTCAACCAGCAAAGAAGCCTTTAAGAGGAGGGGGAATTTTTGTTTTGCATTTTCTCTTTGGAGAGAGAGAGAGAGAGAGAGAGAGAGAGAGATTTACTCTACTTGTTTTTCAGATAAAAGAAGCTAATTTGTTTACTATTACTGGGGACTCATGTCTACAAGTTCCTACACCATTGTGGTAAAAAGACATGCTATTTTTAAAAAATCAAAAGCCACACAAGCCTTCATATGTAGTGTTCTTCCCCTTCCTGCCTCCCACTTTCATTTTACAGATGGCCATGAATCTACAAGCCAAGTCAGAGCTCACAAGGTATAACTCTCTTTTCTGTCTCTCCCAGAAGCCTTGCAGAAAAGGCCATACCTGAACTTGAAAAGCAATCTCTCTCCCAAGTTCAGTGAAACTCTAGCCTCAAACAATCACTCCCCAGATTCGCTCCTTTTTGGAAAATCAGACTCCTGGCATATGCAAACACATAGTCTAGGCTTCAATCACCGCCTCCCCCCCCCCCCGCCCCCGGGGTGGCAGTTTCTCTACCTACATGGAAAGGTTCTGAAATCGAGCTCGCAAGATGTTGAATAATGTCCTTTTAAAAGAGGGTGTGCCATAACTGGGTCACTAACTGGGTGACTAATCACAGTTGCCTGGAACCACACAGACTGCGGCTTCGACCTGACTTGATCATTTGTAAACCGCAAAATGACCCAGCGATCTGCAGGAGCCGCTGGCTCCGGAGCTCACAGAACGTCCTGTGGGCCTGTTCCCTCCTCAGCCCAGGTGACATGGGAGCTGCCTGGGGCCTCTGGGCATTTGCTGCAATCAGAAGGGATCGGACCAGCTCCAACCTTTGCTTTATTCACGTCCTGACCGGCTCCAGCCTCAGCAAGCAATTGCGACAGTTGCCCTCTGCCCTGAATTCCATTTAGCCGTTCTGAGTCCAAAGGAGAAAAAGAAGGGACCTACAATAAATTTGGTTTCAAGAAAACAAACAAAAGAAAAAAAAAGGAAAAGGTAACAAGAAAGAAAACTTCCTCCAACTTAGTGTGGGGTCCTAGGTTTTGTCTATCACATAGTCCTGTATTGCACGAAAACTTGATGAATATTTCCCCAATCAGTACAGCAATTTAAGGAATCTGGGGACAGAAGCATCTTTGCCAAGGGTCCCTCAATGTGTCCTAAGTTAAGGAGTCCCTGGGGCTAGAGTGTACGCCCAGAGAGGGTTCAGTGGCATCAGGCCAGCAAAGGAGCATTAACCCCTTCCCTTCCTGTCACTCAAGTCCTAAGTTTTGCAGGCCGGCAGTGCTATATATATATATATATATATATATATATATATATATATCACTTAGGAAGAAGTTTCTTTATAGATGAGGGAAACGATTGATCATAGCGGCAGGGGAAGATCTGCTCTCAATACCTCACTACAAAGCCCCCATCTCAACTGTCTGGAAATAGGGTTATTTTTTTCTGCATAGTTTGGGTAAAGGCAGTGGAAGGTACACGGTGGACTAAGCCTTGTCTCAGCCCCGCCCCCTTACCTGTGTTCCTTTCACACACACACCCCCAAAACAATCCCTCCAGTAGAAACCCACCTTTTTTTTTTTTTTTTTTTTTCTTATCACATTAATTCAATCCGGGGACTGCTACCGTCTCGGGTAGGGCAAGAGGAGTGTTCTCCAAAAGGACGGGCGGGAGCAACAAATGGGAGGGAAACGGGCAAGGCTTGTGAAATCCCAAACCGGACTGGTAAGAACAACATCATAAATTATGGATCCCTCGAGCCGCCTCTGGCCTGTCACGGCGTGATCTGTCTCCATGGACTTGCCTGGCGCGGGCGACACTGTTGTCCCCGAGCGCGGGTCGCCAGGGCCTGGGTTGCCCTCGCCAGGCCCGGCCCCGGCGGCTCCCCCCCCCCTTTCCTCGGGGCGGTCTGGTCTCCCGCCCCCACTACCGCAGGGGACAGTTGGGAGCTCAGCCCTGCGGGACGCGCCAGCTGCGGGGACGGGCCCCCGGCCGGCGGGGCACAGGCTGGCCATTGTTCCCGGGATCCCCGCGGGAGCACCCAGCGCCCGGCTCCACGCTCAGAGCAGGGCCGCGCCAGGGGACACCAGGGGCGCGCGTGGACGGCGCGCGGTGCGCCTTCGCGGGCGGCGTGGCGGGGCCCCCAGAGCAGCGAGCGACATCTGCGCGAGAGCGCGGGGGAGGGAGGGGAGTCGTCACACTCAGGACGCCCATCTGGACCTGCTTTCCTCCGGTGCCAGATGCGAGGAGGGAGAAGTCAAGGTTAAATGCTGCGGCGGCGGGCGCGCGAAGCCTGGGCCCCCGCGCCGCGCCCTGCGCCCGGCTCGGCCCGCGGGCCGCTGCGGCCCCACCTTGCCCTTTGTCTTTCCTCCGGAGCAGATGTGCTCTGACTCCCTGGTATTATTCGTGCCGCCGAGATGAAAGGCGCCTCCGCCCTGTTTAGAAACTGCAACTCCTGTCCCCCCCCCAACACCTCCCCCCCAGCAACCCCACCTATTGTCTTGTTTTTGTTTTGCTTTTTGGCAGCAAGTCAATCACTCATCACAAGGTGGGCAAAACCGTCGGCTCACATTTAAATACGTTTCCCTGCCAAATCGGCCTGCTGTTCTGCCCTTTTAGCTACTGTCACCGGCACCACAGACACAATGAATTACCAAGACTAAAGTCACCGAACACCGACTCAGCCTGCAGATGTTGTCTGCTGAAGGCTGCCTATTGACGAATGTGTCAGGCTGTGTGTGTGTGTGTGTGTGTGTGTGTAAAGCCAAAGCCAACAGCCTCACATTTGTTCTTTCGTAATTTGTCTTCAATATGAACCCCCCTCCCCTTTTAATGATGAAAGGTCAATTATGAGACCCAAAAAGGAGCCGGCTTCTCTGGCAGGCCCGCACCCCCAGGAATGAATGGGAGCGCGGGGGGTTCTCAGGCGGCAGAGACAAGGGAACTCCAAATCGAGCTGAACTGCGTGTGAGTCAGGCCCTGGAGAAACTGTGGGCAGAGGAAATGTGAGTGGTGGTTTCCTGGATTTCTTCTGCAGGAAGAAACCACCAGGGGGAGGGAGGGCCCTGAGGTGGGGGAGGGGACAGGGGGCCTGGAGGGAGGGAGGAGGGCCTCTTTCGGGCCGCTGGGGGAAGGGCGGGGTGCGTCTGCGGAGGCCGGGGCTGCCTTTGTGTTGTTTGTGTGGGCAGGGGCGAGGCCCGAAGGGCGCGCACCCAGCGGTCAGCTCCCGCCCCCTCCCCCCCCAGGTAACAGCCGGCACCTGTGCAGGGGTGGGGGGGGGGGAAACGCAGTGAGCAGCGTCATTATTTAGCCTCAGACCATTCCGGAGATAATTGCTGCCAGTTAGAAACGCAGAGGACAGAGGGAACTGGAATGTCAGGACCCGTGGGTGATCAGACTCCCAGCGCTTTGAGGGACAGCCTCTCCCAAGAGCCTTCGAGAGCCTGCGTCTGGGACGACAGCTGGAGACAGAGCCAAGGGGCTCTTTTCCAGGTCTCATCCTGGCTCCAGGGTTAAATTAGGGTCACAGATAAAATGTCAGAGGTCATCACACCAACATTTTTCGTTCATTCGAAGCAGTTCTGTCTGGAATCCTGAACTATCCTTTTTACCTGGAATTAAATGAGTCAAATAAAGGAGAGCAGGTACCCTGGTCTTCAAATACTACTGCTACTACCACTAGCTCAACAGTTAGCAGTTGTTGGGCTCTTTTATGTGTCAGACACCATGGAAACTCGTGAATGACTTCTCTCCCTCAATCTTCGGCCTTAAAAGGAGGTCACGATTATTAGAGCCATTTGACAGATGAGTAAACTGAGGCTCAGAGAGGTCCAGGAGAGGACACAAAGTTACTCAGCATTTTGTGGCTCTTCGCTACTGCCTAGAGGTGCTAAAGAACCGACAGAGAGCAAGGAAAATAGAGTTCATGTACTCTGGTTACCTGTGGCCAACAGGGATCCTTTCCCAAAGCTTGAGATTTGCTATATAAATCCTAGTTTTCCAAACACACATTCTCTCTGCCTATATTATCGTCGGGGTCAGAAGTAAATCTCACAGACGTAAATGCTATGGTTTCCGGAAAAGAAGATTTTTTTAAGTGCCTCCTTTTATAGACTGGTAATTTAACTAATGAAAAATGCTTCGTACACTTGCTAGTTAACAAGCCTGCACTCAGCCCATGTGACCCTCTGGACAACAATAAGGTAAACAGTTGAAGGATCAAAACCGGCTTTATGACTGAGTCCAGGGAAGGCCAATAAACTCCTCCCGACTGCTGACCTAATTTTTCTGTTTTTTACATTGTCGTGACTGCAGTCAACATGGACATTTAATTTGAGATATAAATGTTGAATGTATACCATCAGATGATGATGCCAAACTGAAGCGTTATTGTTATTAATATTGATGATGATGATTAATAACAATCACTAACATGAACTAGGCCGTGATTATGTGTCAAATAGCACACCAAGTGCTGAACATGCATCAGTTCGTTTGATCCTTACAAAGAAAGCCCTGGCTTCCATTCATTCTTCCCCACGTCTCCTCTCCACACAGTAGTCAGACAGCTCTTTTTAAAATGTAAACAAGAGGCCCCTGGGTGGCTCAAGTCGGTTAAGCGGCTGCCTTCAGTTCAGGTCATGATCTCACAGTTCGTGGGTTCAAGCCCTGCGTCGGGCTCTGTGCTGATGGCTCAGAGCCTGGAGCCTGCTTCGGATTCCGTGTCTCCCTCTCTCTCTCTGCCCCTCCCCTGCTCACACTCCGTGTCTCTCTCTCAAAAATAAACATTTAAAAAAAAGAAAGAGAAAAGCGATCTTTGTAAAAACAAATGTAAACGAGGTTAAGAAAAAAAAGCTTCTTTTAGTGTAAAAACGAGGGGCGCCTGGCTGGCCTCATCAGTAGAGCATGCGACTCTTGATCTCAGGGTCTTGAGTTCAAGCCCCACATTAGGCGTGGAGCCTACTTTAAAAAAAAAAAAAAAGTTTTATTTAAATCTAAACAAGGTCAAGTCCTGCCCTTGGTTAAAGTCTTCCAATGCCTTCTCAAAGTGCCCAGGAGGACTGCTTCCCTTGGCCCACAAACCATCACCCGAAACTGCCTGTTGCCTGTGTACTCCAGCAGTCCACATCACTGTCCTCCAGTCACGAGTCAGGCCCTTCTAGTAAAGGTCAAAGACATTCCCACCTCAGGGCCTTTGCACACATTTCTCCTGCTGCCTGGAGTATCCAGCCTTCGCCTGGCTAATTTTATTTCATTCTTCGATTTAAATGTCTCCACATCATGGAGACCTTCCTTCGAAACAACCGAATCACCCTCGCACTCTATTTTCCTGTATAGGACTTAAAGTCACGTGAAATTACTTCTTTTTCTGTCTGCTTACTTACTCGTTTCCCTCCCCGAGCCCTAAGAGCCAGAAAGACAGGCACGCAGATACAGCATTGCTCTCCAGTGCGTCCCCGATGCCTAGCGTTTCTGGGACACACAACAGTATTTGTTAAATTGATAGACAGAGGGACGCCTGGGTGGCTCAGTCAGCTGGATGACTCTCAGTTTCACCTCAGGCCATGACCCCATGGCTCGTGAGTTCAAGCCCCAAGTCCAGCTGTGCGCTGGCAGTGCGGAGCCTGCTTGGAATTCTCTCTCTCCCCCCCTCTCTGCCCCTCCCCTGTTCCCGAGCACACACTCTCTTTCTCGCAAAATAAATAAACTTTAATAAATAAATAAATCCATCCATAAATAAATAGGGAAGCACTCCAAGAGGTAGACAGGGTTACATCCCCACTTTGTAAGTGAAGAGACTGAGGTGCAGGGCTGTTAAGTAATTTCCCAAAAGTCATACTTTTTCTCAAAAGTCATATGCACGCATGATCATGAAGAAATGTTAAAATCGAATTGAATTCTATAGAAAATGAATTTGTCTCATGAGAACGATTTAAATTTACAGAAGGGGAGTATTTCCGAACACCCCAGGGATGAATACATCATCTCGCACATTTACTCCAGCCATACAGGTTAACATTAAAGCACTCTGTGGTTTCAGAATACTGTTTCTGATTTTTTTAAGGTTTCAAATATTTGAGCATTTAAACTATGTTTCTTCAATTAGTACAGACACGGGTGGGCATTCCATCTAGTCATTTCTGCTCTTACAGAACGCGGTTTTATTGCATGACAGTAAGAGCCAGCTGTAGCCACAAACCCAGTGACCTATTCTTCTAGTACTTCGGAAATCTTGGAATAACTCATAAGCAGTCTTCCCCCAAGGGAGAGGCGAAATTCAAATCAGGGAAGAGGCCCTGTTTTCATCCTTGAATTGCTGGAGTCCCTTCAAAATCAAGGATTCACTGTTTCCAGACAGTAAGCAGACAGCTTTTTCGTAACCAGAAAAACGTCACCGGTCTTATCTTCGCATTGCTTTCACAGCTCTGATAAACCCAGTGTCCTACCAAGGAAATGCAACAGCGTTTCCAGTAAAGGCCTGCAGGCCGCGGATGGAGTAGGCTCCCTTCAGAGAATTGAAGTTTTCTGTTTCCTTCCGGTAGGAGCCATAGATTGCTCTGTAGAAAAATACAGGAATTCGATTCACATAGTACCAAACACAACCACCCCCGGGGAGGAGGGGGAGCTTTTCCTGAAATATATGAGTTCCCCTGGTTTCACGTGACGCTGTGTATGGTTTATAATTCATGTGCCACAG
This sequence comes from Cryptoprocta ferox, assembly GCA_028646485.1. NCBI lineage: Eukaryota > Metazoa > Chordata > Mammalia > Carnivora > Eupleridae > Cryptoprocta > Cryptoprocta ferox. The sequence continues at coordinate 66,705,814 of CM053569.1, forward strand.
GGGGCTGAAAATTGTCATTTCCTGGCCCCTCCAATGGTGGTTTTCCAGTGAGGAGATCATTCTGACTAACCAGTGCTCCTTTTTTTACTCTGAGTCTTCATCTGGTGAAAGAAAGCCTACTTCTGCGTACCAGGGGAGGGGACGACAAGGTGGGGTTCAGAGAAACAACGTACAGTTAGTCTTGTAATCAATCATCCCAGCCCATGGTGAGGGTTTTAACAACAAAACTTGCCCACACAGACGGGCATTGATACCCATCCTCACCATGTTACTTGACGTGTAAATGAGACATCATCTACCTTTCTACCAGATGGGTTTCATAATATAAATATGCAGACCAAATTGAGATTTTTAAGAGAACTTCATAACATCCAAACTTGATGGCAAAAACATAGGCAAGAGCGATTATATGCCCTTCTGATGTTTTTAGTACACGATTGTATTTTCACTGGTTCACTTAATCGTTCAAAAGTTGAAGGGTGTGTGTAGGGGGGAGGTATGGGTGTGTGTGTGTGTGTGTGTGTGTGCGTGTGTGTGTGTTGGGGGCAGACTTTTTGAATCTTCTCTGTAACATTTTTTGCGGTTCTACTTAAATGAGGTTGAAATTCTACAGAGTAAGAAAAGTGAACCTTTAGTTTTGCTCTGGTTTCGTAGATACATCCATCATTTCTTCTCTTCTCCGTGGCTGTTGTAAAAATTGTCTGTACGTGGAGGCAACATTGGGGCCCATTCAGGAAAGCAAACCTTCGCATCCCAGATGAGATCCGCGATCTGTAGAAATGATAACTCTAAGGACAGCCAGTGAATACACGGCTCATAGAAATGTAAGAACCCAGGCCCACAGATGGGAGACCTACATCTTAGGAAGGTAACATCGAGTCACCAAACGGGCATTTGGACTAGCCATAGGGAGTGAATGAGTGAACCGATCTCAAGGAAGACTCTTACAGAGCTGAAATGATCAACCCGGGCACTTTTAAGAAGGGGGTGATCCAGACATTTTCATTCTCTCCCTAGTGTTGCGGGGGCAGGGGGTGGGGGGTGGGGTGGGCAGGGAAGAGAATGGAATCTCCAATGAACACCCACGAGTAGCATTATGAAGTGCCTTGGGGTACACCTCCCTAAAGTAGACACGGGAAATGGAGGCCCTAATGAACAGAAGTCATCAACCGCCGGTGCTGTAGGATCGTTGGCCATTTGGTGGGTACATTTTCCATTAAATATGAATTAACTGGACTCATGGTTAACATGGCAGTTTCTTGTCGTTCTCGTAGGTTTTAGCAAGAGGGTTCTAAGCCAAACATTTCCGGCTGCCCTAACTACTCATTCCTTGCCCTGAGAAGCGCAGGACCAGCCTGGGCACTCAGCCTGGTAGCGCCCCTTGGGAAACAAGCCTGTCCAGCCAGCTAACCCCCTAGATGACATCTCCAGCTTATCTCTAACCAAAACAAAGCATTGTGAGCCCGCGAGAGAGAATACAACATCTGATTTTTTTTACATGATTCATAACTATTAGTCAAAAAGCTGTTAGTCTTCAATACAGTCTGGAAGATAAACACCCAACGTCCGTGTTTCTAGGGATCTTCCCTCCAGAAATAAATGTTTGAAGAAGGATCTTCCCAAATGGATATGACTATTTCTAGTGCGGCAAGAAGCCCAGAATATTTTCTAAGGAAATTCCAGGCTAACTATTACAAGGTATTGCTCAGCTTAGAAAGTAAGGCCTCTCGGGAAGTGGAAGAATGAATACATGAATAAATGAACACAGTACCGCTCAGACAGTGAGAAATGAGGAATCCCACTGTGTTCTGGGGAGAATACTTGTTTTCAGGACTTTTTTCACTGCAGAGGAAAGCCATGCATGATGTGGTCATGCCAAGCAGCCTGGAGACAATTACGCCAGGTTTCCAGAGAACATTCTGGTCTCATCCACGTTGTGCTTGCCTCAAAGCCTTCCTCATCAGCATCGAGTTACTCAGGTGATCCTGCAATTTACCTGAAGGCATTAGAGGAGTAATGTAAAAATCTAGAAGAATTGAGCTCATAAAGTGATAAGTAACATAACTCTGTGAGCCTATTAGAGGGGAAAATTGAAAAGGTTGCAGCCAATTATTAATAAGACAGGTGAACATGAGCTGTCTAGAGAAGTGTCTGGACTGGGAAAGAGATTGCCGATAGGAAAATGCCCCGGGCAGAAGTGACCACCTGGCAGCCTTAGGGATGAGTCCAGCCAGGAGAGGCTGTGTTTTAGTCCACAGGGATTAAAAAAAAAAATGAGGTAACATACAATGAAGATTTTTTTTTTTTTTTTTTTGCATTTAGAAAAATCTGTTTCTCTGTCTCACACTTGCAAACAAAATTCTTCATTTTTACTTTGAGTCCTCTAACCCGGGTCAGAAAGAGCAGGATTAAGTGATTGCTCTTATTGAAACCACCAAATGTTTTGCTTTTAGGAAAATGAAACCACCATACTTCCTGGAAGAGAACCAGGCCTCAGGTGAGCCCTGGGCACAACATTTAAGGAGGCACTCACTGTCCAGCTGGCACAGGCAGGTGCAGCGCTGGTCCCTGAGAAGAAGGGCCTCCTTAAATCTTGTGCTTGCCTCACCCTGGAGTTCAGACCCACAGTAGTCACTGGGCAGTTGGGAGGGAGACAGAATGCAGAATGGTAGTAAAATGAAGGCTCTTTTATTAAAATGAAATTAAAAAAGAAGCATTGGCCTTCCCATTTTTATTAGAACTCAAATTCCTAAACTCTAAATTGTAATCCCCTTGATGACCTTGAAATAGTCAGGCATTTACTCCATCACCTCATCTAAGAACATGGTCTTAGAAGCCCTTAGAAGCTTCTCTCAGTAGTGTAATCTGTGGTTTAATAAGGTTGTTTCTTGCTGCTATTGAAACCTATCTGCATGTTTTATGCTCCCCATATCTGTGGAATAGCTGAGCAATCGTTTTTAACCTTTAGTTTTTTTAAAAAAAAGAACTCCTTGTGGTCACCTCTCAGCCTTTCTCAACTCCTTTCACCTTTTCTTATCAAACCTCTTTTCCTTTAGTCATTGAAATTACAGGTTTCTAGACTTTCCATCTGTCATGCACCCAACAGTGATACCACCTAGAGATTTAAAAAAAAGTCCCTATTCCGCAAAGATCTTTCTTTCAGCAAATGTTGGTTTAGGTTTATATAGTAGGTGCTAGAACTAATGGAAGCTGGTCCTTTAGGAGAAATACTATATAGGTTCTTCAGGCCAAGAAGCTGTATTCTCTGAACAAAAAAGCCAAAGATTGCGCCTGCTCCGTTGGCCCCTTGACTTATTACACAGCACATGACTCCGTTACCTTGACTGACCATCCCGGGGGAAGGGGTCTGACCTGAAGGAAACAGTCCGTAGGCTGGTTAGCGGCTGTGAGGTGGCCTGACACGGACGCCCTGTACTAGATGCACATAAACCCAAGTAGATACCCTTGAGGGAACGGTGGGTATTAAGCTGAAACAACAGTGGAGTAAGCAGAGGGGGAAAGAGGCCCAGAGAAGAAAACAGAAGGCACAAAGTCATGGAAGTTGGGAGGCAGGAGAAGCCAAGAGTTGATAGTCTGGAGGTGGAGGGAGGGAAGGAGGAGGAGAGAACCGGTGGTGACAGGAGGAAAGGGGGCCAAGAGGGTCTGAGGTGCTGACTGGATTGTGTTTGTCTGTGAGCATCCAGGGGTCTCGCTTCAGGCAGCAGCGGGATTTCCCTGGAGCATCTCTGCTCCGGGCACTCAGTGGCTTTGGGCGCGTAGGGAGTGGACTGAACCTAGCCCCTCCTCAGCTCCAGCCCGGGACTGGCCCATCAGAGCATCCCAGACACCAGGCGACAGAGCCTGGGGCAAGCATGGGACCCAAACCAGGTCAGCTGAGAGCCGCAGATCCGGCTTCCAGAACTGTTACTGTCCCTCTCCGCAAAGAGGAGTTCTTTCCGCTGCCCTTGTGAAGTTAACATCGCCAGGAACCAGCATGTGGAGAAAGTCAGTCCCAAGAAAGCTGAGCCGAAGGGTAGAGGGAGAAAGCCAGAACCATGAAAATGAGACGCACCTCTAGGCCTCAGTGATACGGTAAAAGGCATCATAATGGGGCACCCGCGGAGCCCGTATCATGGGGCCTTTGCTTCAGACGACAATGGCATAATTGGGTACAGCTTGAAAAGATCAGGCCTCGTTATCTCTAGTGGATACTATATGTACCTAACACAGTACTCGCTGCGAGAAAGAAGCTTGGGATACAATTGCTTCTTAGCAAGTGATAGTTATCGTTATTAGGACAGGATACACTCATTATCGTCCAGTGGAGTCCCGTCCCAGACTCTCAGGGCAAAGTCACACACTTTGAAAAGTACCCTTGAAAACCTCTTAGAAGATTGCCGCATTGGAAAGTCCAATACCTCCAGATTTTCCTCATTTCTGGACACATCACTGTTTCTTCAACAAAGTACCAACTGGGGTTGTGGACGTACATGTAGGTACTTGGGCAGAATTCATCTCTTGAAATGCCAGAGTGACAGAGATCGCGCCACAAAGGCACAGGGCAACTGAGACCCATGGAAAGAATGACGGCCTTCGGACCTCGTCTCAACCCTCCAGGGGTGGAGCTCATTGAGTGGTCCAGCAGACAACATGGTCTGAGCTTTTTCCTCACATTGCTGTTCTGCGTCCCCAACATCTTTTTCTCTTTTCTTGGCCTGAGGGCTTACTGCCAAACTCACGAAGGCAAACACACACATGACATTTATGCTGTAATTTTACCGTCAATTCTCGCTAAGCGATCACTATCAAGTTACATAAAACATGGCTCAGCACCCACATAGCACCTGCCAGGTCAGTCTATCTGGAAAGTACTTTGACATTTGGACTGTGTTTTCCCCCAGCAGGTTAGGACAGATGAAAGAGATATTTTCAGGGGCGCGCCTGGGTGGCCCAGTTGGTTGAGCATCCAACTTTGGCTCAGGTCATGGTCTCATGGTTTGTGAGTTCCAGCCTCGAACTGGGCTCTCTATCAGGAGAGAACTCGCTTCAGATCCTCAGTCTCTCTCTCTCTCTCTCTCTCTCTCCCCCTTTCCCACTCTCGAGTGTGGGTGGGGGCGGGGGTGCACACTCTCTCTCAAAAATAACCATTTTTTAAAAAAGAGGTATTTTCAGAATACCTCTTTGGGGTATTTTTAATACAGTACTTGGATATTTCACAGTATAAGAGTTTAGCAAAGCAAAAGTTTGGCTTTCCCAGGAAAACTATAATAGTCAATGAGAAAATCAGCACAAGTGTCATTTCCTCCCTGACCACCGCTGGTCTTCCAAACTGAGTGTTTTTGTGGGAGCCCTGCCCAGGGGAAAACGGTGCAGCAGAAATGCCCACCATCAAAACACACAGGAAGCCGAGGTATTGTGTCCTCACAGGGCCTACCATTCACCCTAAAGGAGGAAATTTGATTCAGTTAGCACCCATTTTACACATTGAACCCAGAGAGGCGAGAAGCCTGATATGGTTTGAGAGGGTGCAGAAGGTCCTAGAAAAATTGACACCACAGGGTAGGGGTGGGGGGAATTGGGATGCAAGGAAGGAGCAAGGAATAAGGAGCAAAAGTCACTGAAAGCAAATATTCCGGTCAGCTTTCAGGAGGCAGCTGGGACACTGTGGCGGGGGCGGGGGGTGGTGCAGTGACGGAGCCAGGGAACATTCTGGACGAATTGGAAGTAATCTGCCTGGAGGCATGGGACCCTAGTAACTATTGGTTCTGGGTCTCTCTCAACACCTCCTTCCTGCAAAAGACACCAGGCTAATACAATGGTTAAAAGAGTTCAGGGTCTTGCGTCAGATACATGTGGATTAAAATATTGACAGTCACCTGGTCGTCTCATGCCCTAGAGCAAGCTATCCCACATCCCCTTGCCTCAGTCTCCTCACCAGTGAAGATGCCAATACTACCTGTCTCAGAGGATTATACGACCCAGTGGACGAAAAGCGTCTGGCACAGAGAGAAGGTTCAGTAAATATTAGTTGCTGTGCTGTCTTCTAGCCCATCCTTAATTATTTATGCAGTGCGTGTGCTAACTGACGTGTGTATAGATTATTGAGAAAGCAGCATTCTCCTCTGGGCGGCCTGAGACCGTATAGAATGCTTAGGACGTCACTTTGATCTTGGATGTGTTTACAGTCAGCAGAAATTAATTCACACGCTAGATTTGCCAGTCGCCATAGGCTTCAGGGTCCCGCCGAGGAAAGACCTTGAGCAAAAGAAGAAAGAAACACTCAATGTCAATACGCGAATTTGAGTCTTCACCAAAGTGGGCTCTTATTCAAATAGCAAAAAACGTGAGCTGTCTAGGGATGGTCTCCCTGGACATTCCGGTGGAAGCTATGGTTTTTACATTCCAGGAGAGAAGGTCCGAGAAATGGGCATTTTCAAGGACCCCAAATTCAGCCCCGAAAGAAGACATGTGGACTAACCACAGCAGGGCCCGTCACACACACACTGGTGAGAAGTGGTTACTTGTCCCTGCGATTTCATATTTCCATCCGAAGGTGGGTTCTCCCAGTGTTTGTGCCTCTAGGAGACTTACACGGTGCATTGGTTGTTTTAGAAGAACAACAGGGCCTCCCTTGTTGACGTGACTCTCACCTATATTTTCTGCTGAATTACCCAATAAGGAGATTTAAATTCATGAAATCATCTCCTCATCTCTGGAAAGTAAACGGGTTAAGAAAGCAGCTCCGGTAATATTCATTACAGTTTTTAAAAACGCCTTTTTTTTTTTTTTTTCCATTTCATCGCTGCCGTAATTAATTTCGTGGCCCAGGTACAGGAAGAGATTTAAAGCCATGTTTATAAAATGAATTAGCCTCTCCCCCATCTTATTTAGAGTTCTCCGTTGTGAATATACTCAAATTGTAATGGAGAGGCAATTTATGAGAAGGCTCTCTGGTGTCCTTGATTCTGTATCCTCTGGAGGATTTATTATTTAGTTCTTTCCTCCTGTGGGGCCAGAAGAGAGACCATATGGCTGAAAGACAGAGGTTTTGGCACTTTTTGTAAAAAAGGAATTGCTCTTCAAACACCGCGTTTGGGATATTCCAGTGAGGCTCAGGGGTGGGGGCCGGGGAGAAATGAGGCGGGTAGGCAGGGCCGAGCGAGCGTGTCCAGAACTCGTCACCGTGCTGCAGGCTCCCGTGAATGGGGCTGCAGGTGCCATCTTTACTTCTAGATGGGGGAGGCCATTCGGCAGGTGGACACAGCCCTGGGATGGGGCTGGGGAGACCTCATTCTAGTCCTGCCTCTGCTCTTATCTTGCGCTTGATCCTGGAAAAACCACGTAGTCCCTGCTTTCTCAGCAGTACGATGCGGAAGCTGGAATAAACAAGTGTTAAGGTCTCTCCCGGCTATGAAATTCCATGATTTACCAATTTGCCAGGTGTAAAACTCTTCCTTATTTCAACATGTCTCTGCGGTTTGGCCGGTCGATTACATACCTACATACACATCTTTAAAATTGTAACTCTTTGCTGTAGTGAGCCGTATCACGATCAACGGGAAAAAAGGCTTAAGCTGGTCACATACTTTAGTGTGTGCAGACTTTAGTCACATAGGGCTATTTACATTTAACCTTGGTCTTCCATCATACGAGCTTCGTTTCTAGGGCTGCGTGGCCACACGTGGCTAGTGGCAACAGTATAGGAGAGCACAGACATAGAATGTTCCCATCATCACAGAAATTTCCATTGGACAGTGCTGTAATTAGCAAGAACATCATTTCTTTTTTTTTTTTTTTTAATTTAAAAAAGATTTTTTAAGTGGGGCGCCTGGGTGGCTCAGTCAGTTGAGCGTCCGACTTCGGCTCAGGTTTGTGAGTTCGAGCCCCACATCGGGCTCTCTGCTGTCAGCATGGAGCCTGCTTCAGATCTTCTGTGCCCCTTTCTGCCCCTGCCAAGCTGTGCTCTCTGCCTGTCTCTCAAAAATAAGTAAACATTAAAAAAAATTTTTTTAAGTAAGCTCTACATCCAACGTGGCATCCGAACTCACAATTCTGAGATCAAGAATCACATGCTCCACTGACTGAATCTGCCAGGTGCCCCAGAAAGAAAATAATTTCTAAGTAATGGACTAGCTCAGGTACCCAAGACTGGCTACTATCCCATGGGGAATTCATCCTTAGAAGAATGATCAATTGATTGATAAATCATGATCTCCAAAGCCAGTCCCATAAGCAAATAGTCATTTTTGGGGGCAGATTTTAAGGCATCCCCAAACCCCACTTAAAAACACCTTCCCCACAAGCTCATCATGGGGTTTCCCCACCCACTCTTATTCACTTCTCTCCTTCCCTCCACCCCTGCCAACTTCCTCCTCTCTCTGCAGATCACAGGTACCTAGTGGCCCTGATATAATAGTTCAGGGAAGCAGCAGTTAGAAAGACAAAAATACAGAGTTCTCTTCTGTATGTGACATTGACCGTAGGGCATAACACTGTTTGATTTTGGTCTTAACTTTTTATTTTGAGATAATTTTTGATGTTCAGATGAGCTGCCAAAAGAGCACAGGGTTCCGGAATACATATCCCCATACGGCTTCGCCTCTGCTAACACCTTACGTAATCGTCATGCAATTATCAAAACGAGGAAATGAACGTTCATATAATTCTGTCAGGTAAATGGCGGACTTTATTTGGATCTCATCAGTTTTTTCACTAATTCCTGTTTCTACTCCAGACCCGATCCAGCATCCCACATTGCACGTGGTCATCACGTCTCCTTGTCACCTCCTCTCAGTGACTGTTCTTCAGTCCCTCCGTGTCTCTCACGAGCTTGGCACTTTTAAAGAGTGTTGGTCAGTAATGTTGTGGAATGTTCCTCAACTTGGCTTTCCCTGATGTCTATTCATGACTAGATGGAAATCATGCATTGCTGAGAAGGCTACTTCAGAGGTAAGGTATCTACAGTGTCCCTCACAATGTGTCCTATCAGGAGGTACTGAAGTTCTCGCCAGCACAGAGACGACGGTGGCAAGTCAGGTCCCGGAGAGAGCGAAGTCAACAGTCCTGGTTCCTATGCCCCAGGACTCAGCCAATGGCGTCAGAGTGGGAGCCAAACTGGGAGACAATAACTGTGGGGTCATCACTGGCTCGATTCTGTGATGGAATCTGAGGGTGTTATTCCTTTTTCTCGCACCCTCCTGGAAATTCTCTGAGATTCCCAGCATCTTTTCCAATGAGTTTCTTTTCTGCTTAAATCAACCACAGTAGGTTTCTGGTGCTTACAACTCAGAATGCTCACAGATGGAGAAATTGGAACCAGAGGTCGTTATAGGAAACAGACTTTGAGGTAACGAGGGAAATCTGGGATTGGTTAACAGGACTAGTTGGGGAAGATAGCAGGAGGAAAAAAGTGCAGGTAAGGATGTGACTCTGTCAGGTCCTTTGACACAGTGGCAAAATGGTTCACTGTAACTTGTTGTCCTCTGAAGAAAGCGCTCATTCACAGCTGGTGTCAGGGGAACATATAACTGCTCCCAAACAATGGTATGGAAACCATAAGGACTTAAAGATGTAAGGGTGGGGTCGGTATCTCTACAGGGGATGGACAATTAAAGGAAGTTCAAATATGTAAATTCTCGGCCCAAAGCACAGTCAGGAAATGCCAGACTTGTACGACTGTTAAAATAAACTCTTATTTCTTGCAGCCATATGACTGAGGAAGCCAAAAGCCAAACTCAGATTTGGATCCTGCAGGCCGATGAACTCTCTTGCCCATTGAATTTACAGCCTCGCTATGCCTTTTGTGCAAATTTTAGAGCGCTTATTAGGGAAGAGTAAAAGCCTAGAAGTTGGAAAGCGGATCTGGGGAAGATCCAACAGGCTCTGGGGACTAAGAATCTCTGGGTCCCCCTGAAACTGTCACAAAGGCACTGACCCTCCCTCCTCCTTGATGAAACCGCCGTTGCCTTGCGGAAGAACCCCGATCACTTCATCTGAGCAAAAACTCTCCTTGTGCCCATGCTTACGACACTCTTAGACTTCTGGTGAGCTTCTTAACTATCGTAAGTCCCAGGATGTTCTGGAAGGTCAAGTCTAATACCAAACCTGAGCAGGAAAGACTCACATACCAAAATAAGTAGTTTATTTTAGTGCAAATCCGGCAGACTGCTATGGGGATGTATTCTGAAGAGCTGTACCAAGGAGGGAAGTACATATTTGTAGACTGAACTGGATTTTATTATAGGTATATTTTCCAGAGAGTCTGGATTCATTGAGTTAGCTCAGGCAGCTGGGAACAGTTTTAGTTGTTTATTTGTTTAGTTGACTGAAGTCTGTAATCATTGATAGTCCCTGCTGAGTGAGACTGAGATGCCAAAAATTAGTTGATAAAATGTAGTTGAAGGAATCCAAGGACTTGGAGTTTGGGGAGAGAGGAATGTTGAGAGAAGGTTTAGCATAAGTGATTAAGTGAAACACATTCCCTCAACCCTTATCGTGTCTCCAGTGAGGGTCCCAAGAAAACATCCCCTTCATTGAAACATGGAGAGTTGCATGCGTGAAGTAAGGGCCAGTGTTTTTGTATGACTCTACGGCTGCCATTTTCTACAGGCTGGGTTGCTGGTGATCTTAGAAAACACCCACTCCTGGAGACCCGGAACACCACTGAAATTGACCAAAATCCCATCCCAGAAGGTTCCGTCATATCGTAAACCCTTCCCCCATTACTCAGTGTATCACCTCAGTGGTTAGTGGAATCCTCACCTTGGCTCTCCCTTAGAAGTGAAATACAGGCTACGAGGGTCAGAGAATCTGATGGAAGTCCCTGAAGCATGCTGACAGCCTCTAAAAACGTAGTAAATAAAAAACTATGCTTTATCTCTGGGAGAATTGCAGAGATAAGTTCTCTCACCAAAGACATAGGGGTTTTATAGTACATAAATCAGTCAGAGTCCATTTCTGTTACTTGTGACTAAAGATGCTCATTGATAAAGGAATTGAAACCAGAACTGGTTATAGGCAACCGACCTCAGGGTGACGCAGAGGATAGACAGGTTTGGGGGAATGAAGGACAGCGGATTCTCATAAGGTTAATAAAGTGGTTGCTCTAATTGCCACTGCTCTTTCAGATGAGGCCTCCCTACTGAAATAAGTAAACATGGTCTCTGGTACTTTCTATGCAGGTACTGACTTTAAAAAGTGTGTATTCTTGGGGCGTTTGGGTAGCTCAGTTGGTTAAGCGTCTGATTCTTGATTTCAGTTCAGGTCATGATCTGAGGGCAGTGAGATCACCAGGTGAGGGCCCTGTGCTGGGCATGGATCCTGCTTAAGATGCTCGCTCACTCTCTCTCTTTCTCTCTCTCTCTCTCTCTCCCCCTCTGCCCTTCCCCCATTCATACCTCTCTCACTTTCTCAAAACAAATAAACAAATAAATAATAAAAGTAAAGCAAGTGATTAAAAAAAGTGCGTACTTTTTTCTCCTCCACAACAAATAGAGAACATCAGACGTTTGTTTTTGTCTGGTTGGGCAGCAGTACCTTCATCATCTTGCTTCGGGGCTGTGCCAAAGGGTCACTGGTCATCTCTCTTTCCCAAAAGACATCACGCTGATCTACTGCACTGATAACATCATGATGATAAAACTTGCAGAAAATCGCAGGTGCCAACGATGCCTTGGTAAGATATATGTAAGCCAAAGGTATCAGATATATTCCACGAAAATAAAAGCCACATCAGTAAAGTCTCTGGGAGGACCTTCAGGGCCTGAAGGGATATCTTCTCAAAAGTGAAGAACTATTTGTTGCACCTCACAGCCAAATGCTTTGTGAACTTCTTTGGAGTTTGGACGCAACACACGTGACATTTGGTAGCCCGCACCCCCCCACCCCTCCACGTACCAGGGAAGTTGAAAGGCTACTCGCCTTAAGGAGGGGCCTGCTCATCTCTCTCCAACTTGCTGGTCCTCGGCAGCAACAGCCCTTGCACTTGAGCCTTATGACAGCAGATCCAATGGAGCCAAAGCGTCGGTAGCAGGTGCGGATACTATACGAAACCTCACCGGGCTCCTGCAGTGTCACAGCAGGGACCTCTAGGTTTTAGAAGAAAAGCCACAACCTCTTGGCAAGAATTCTTTCTCTTTTGCGAAACAGGCATTGCTCCTGGATCCTGACGGATGTTGAGACTCGAAGGATAGAGCGCCAGGTAAACCCGAACTGCACGTCACAAAGGGGGGTCGTCTCATTGTCCCGACCATAATTCAGCCATTCCCAGAAATGCCCATCATTCAGGCCGAACAGATCCCGAAGGCATAAGAAAATTGTCTGAGCAGATGGCTCACACTCGCCATCCGCATCCTCCTATTATATTCTGACCCTTCCCTCAACCCACACCTGGGCTTCGTGCAACATCCTCCGACCAGTTGACTGAGAGTGGAAAAAAATCGATCCGTGCCTACATGGTTGTGCACAATATACTGCTGCCAGCCGGATGTAGGCTGCTGAAGAGTTACATGCGACTCAGGGGTGGCCTTGAAACACAGTTAAGAAAAGAAATCTTCCCAATCAATATAACCTTGGCTGCTTTTCATCGTCTATCTTACCTCAGAGGAGAGAGGAAGAGCTGAGGTCAGTCTATATAGGTAGTGGTTAATCGTTGGGCCATATGGTAAGGAAATAGGAAAGTGTAAGATTTACGAGTTGGTGACCAGATTAAGGCAAGCCTATGGATTGGCCTCTAAGAATAGGCTTAGAGAGAGAGTACCAGGTAAATATGCACCAAAAGCCCCCTCGTGGTGGAGGAGGCTTTTGTTAATAAGGTGGATGTGATGATTTATTTCCTGGGTATCTGTCAACCACTATCCCCAGCAACCCTGTGTTCACCCAACAGGTTCATGAAGTGAGTGGCCATGAGGGAGGAAGGGAAGCTAAGCATGTGCTCAAAAACATGGGCACGTCCTCAGCTGGCTGAGTATCCAACTTGTCTGCCGCAGTGAGTTACCCTAAGTGTCAATGCAGTGCCGTACCTCCTGGGAGGGGCAGCCAACCTCCTGGGAGCTGGGTAATCACATTGGAGTCTTTCCATAATTGAAGAGGTAGTGATTCATCCTCCCTGGGATAAACAGTTAGTCTGGATTTGGATTACATTTGCTTTCCTTCCTACAGTGCTTCTTTCTACATGACCCACAGTGTCTTATTAATCACCACAGTATCTCTCATTCACATAAAGTTGCTTCTCTCCAAGGCACATACTTCTGACCGAAAGAAGACAATGGCTAATGTCCACAAGATTCACCAATTTTACCATGCAACCCATTTCTTAGAAGCAGGTGCCTTTATGGAACAGCAGAATAACCTACTGAAGACTTGGTTCTAGCAACTGTAAAAGTAGAAAAAAAATGTTTGCTCTTAAACTGAACCAAATGACATTGCCAGTGTACGACCATTTGTGACCTACCAAAATGGTGAGCTCATGCCATTCAAGCTCATGGTTTGGGGTACACAGAATGTGCTGAGTTAGCCATCAATATGTCGTGTTCTTTTACATGTATGGAGGGTGGACATGTGAATGGTATGACTGACCTCATGATCACTTGCAACCATTTTGTTTTCCAATCCCAAAGCACTGGCTTTTGTTTAGAGGTCTTGATAACCAAGGAAAGAATGTTTACTCCAGGTGAGGTAGTATTGGTCCCATTGGATTTGAAGCTGAGACTCACACCTACCCATTTCGTGACTCTCCTGCCATTGGATGACAAGGCAAAAAAAGAGAGAGCTGGGAAAGAGAGAGAGAAAGTGTGTGTCTATGTGTGTGTGTGTGTGTGTGTGTGTGTGTGTGTGTGGTGACGCAGGTGTTATGGATTCTGAAGTAATTGATCTCCTTACAAGGAGGAAATGGAGTTGCTGATCCACAATGGGACAGAGAAGAGCCTGGATGGGACCCAGGAAATTCCCTGGGGTGCATCTTAGGACTGCAATATTCTTGGAATCTGGAATCTTGAGTTTTAATAAGTCTTCCTTTATGAGCCAAAATATGTTACTCTAAGTCATAACTGAGAACTCTGGCACACTGGGCTGCACCTTGGGTCCATAGCTGTAAAATGGAGGTAACAAAATTGGCCACCTGCAGGGAAATGGTCAGGGACACAGACTTACGTATCAGAGAATTCTTAATTCAAGTCCTGGGTCTGCCACTTTCTAGTTGTGGCTGGCATCTTGGGCAGATTACTTGACATTTCTGATCTCTTTCCTCATCTATATAAAATAGAAATGACAATGATAACAACCCATACTAGGACTTGTATGGGAATTAAATAAGATAATCCACATAAATGCCTGTGGCTGGGATCAATGATGTTAGCTGTCATTATCTATGCTTTTCTGAACTGGTGTGAGTTTTAAGGAGGAATATCTAAAATTATACAGTGTTAGTTATTATGTAGGATGTATCTGCCCCTTCCTTTATTTGGTGATTACTTTAACTGGATTTCACCTGTGTAAAGGTGGGAGGAGGGACTTTGTGTGCTGGCGGAAAGAGAGTTAGTGCACCTGCGTGTTAATACCTGCTTCTCGTGTGGGCTGGGGAGGCGCAGTTTCCTCATCTGTGACTTGAGTGGGTTGGATTTGGTTTCCTTCATTTTTTTTCCCAGCTCCAACATGCTCAGGGTGGAAAGAGAGGCACTAAAGGCTGACTCCTTCTGGACTCTCATATCTCTGGAGTAAGTTTTGCAGTGGAATAGTTGATAGCCGTTGCATACAATAGAAATTTATTCAGATCCCAGTTTCCCCCAGCATGAGGCCTAATGACAGGTCCCCTCAAATATTTCGGTGAAAAGAATCAGAACTCTCCAATGAGCTGGCAAATGCTTAGAATAACCTTGGAACAACCACCCAAGTATAAACTATGATACCGCACTCTTCCTGGATATGTGGCATTCAAAACATGCTCCAAGGTATTTGTTCCCTTTAAAAAATAGGATGTGAAACTGGCTGGAAAAAAATGACCCAATCTTTATGGAAGAGGCTAGATTTGAGCAGTTTACTGACTATATTAAACGAATAACTTGAAGAGAAAGGAAAAGATTTAATCACCCCCCAGAGCGTCGAAAGAGCAACAATTACTGGGGACCTGATATCATTACTGTAAATGTTTCATCCTTAATTCTGAGTGTTCTCTGAATTTTATTCCTCTCATTACATGTCCTAACTAAATTTCAAAGTGTTGACTAAACAAAAGATTCTAAAGAGAAAGGTCCAGCAAGGTGTGTATTTTTAATAAGTTTAAGTAGTTACATCTCTGCAAATTAAAACTCTCCTATCCTTGTCTTCCTTATCCGTATTCTGACATGACAGTAAGACAGTATCATTAAGGGCATTGCAACTTTTAGACATAAATATAAGACATCAAGAGATGTCTTGAATAAGGGACTCCCTAATTTAGGCAATGAACTTTCATAGGATTCTGGAGGAAAATGTTTTCTAAATCAATAAACAGGCAGTGTTTGCAGATGACATGCTCACCTATGTGGTGGAGATGTAGAACAAGAAACCACTAGAATGAATGAAGAATTCGGCAAGGTCATTTGTGGGATCAAAGTATTAAAATAGCAGTTTTTGACAGCAGAAAATAGCCAACTAGAAATTTTTAAATAAAAAATAAAATCCTTTGTTCATAATAGCAACAAAACCTATGAACTGTTTCTGAATTAACCAAAAATCCTCAAGTCTTTTGTGGAGAAATCTGAATTTAGTAAGAACATTGTCGATGATCTAAAAAGTGGGGAGATAGTTCTTAGATGGACAACTTAATAGTTTAGGTCTTTCAATATTTCTAAATTAACCCATGATATGGAGGTGATTGTAATCATGTTTAGTTATTGGGTATTTGACTTATATTAACATGCACATGGAAGAATATTATATTAACTTATATAACATATTAACATGCATATGGAAGAATAAAACATCCAAATCCATCTCAAAGATACTGGAGAAAGAATTTTCCGCATTAGAGAATAAAATATACCATAAAACCATAGTAATAAAAAAAGTGTGATATTGGTACAAGAACAAAGAAGCTAATGGAATATTACACATACACATACACATACACAGAGAGGAACTTACAAACCAATAGGAAAAGGATGGAATTTTTAGCAGCTAGCATTGGGGATACGGGTTCACTCTGGAGAAACTAACACTGCATTTTTATGTAACAGCATTTACAGAGGTGACATCCAGATGGATAAAAACCTAAATGTGAAAGGTAAAACTACAAAGTCAAGAAAACCTAGGATAAGACCTTTCTGATACAAGCTTGAAGGCATTCTTTCTTTTTATTTGTATTTTTTCATGTTTATTTTTATTGGGAGAGAGAGAAAGAGAAAGAGCCCAAGTCGGGGAGGGGCAGAGAGGGACAGGAGAATCTCAATTAGGCTCTGCACCATCAGCACAAAGCCTGATGTGGGGCTCTATCTCACAAACTGTGAGATCATGACCTGAGCTGAAATCAAGAGTCGGACACTCAACCGACTGAACCACCCAGATGCCCCTTGAAGGCAGACTTTCTAAAGAAAATAAAATTAACCAGAAAAAGGCAACCGTGATAGAAAAATAGGAAAAGGAGTTGAACAGGAAATTTGCAAAATGAAACCAAAAAGGCTAACAAACATGGAGAGATGCTCAAACTCATTGATAATTAGAGAAATGCAAATAAAACCACAGGACAGAAATTTACACCTGGCAACAATTAGAAAGACGATGGCGAACGTTGGTGAGGGTGCGGAGACAGAGGAACGTTTGTTCGTGATTGGCGGAGGGTGGACTGGTACACCTTTCTGGAGAGCAACCAGTCGCTGCCCAGCCACAGTAAGTGTACGTGCCCATCAGTGTCCTTGAAGTCTTCTTCCTGGGACAAATCTCAAGGAAATGTGTATACAAGTCCATAAGAAGACATAGTGAGGCTGTTCTTTGCAGCATTCTTTGTAGTGGCTGGGGAGTGGGGTCAACCTGGTGTCCATCACTGGGAAAATGTGTACCTAAAATGCAGTAGATGCATGTGCCATGTGGACAACCCAAATATGTCCCTGTCCTAATCCCTCGAACCTGTGACCATTACCTTATATGGCAAAAGGGATGTTGCAGGTGTGATAAAGTTAAGGATTAAAATGGGGTGATTATCCTGAAATATCTAGGTGGGCCTGATGTGATCACAACAGTCCTTATAAGAAGGTAGGGGAGTCAGAGTGAGAGGGAGATGGGCTGACAAGACCGAAGTCAGAGTGATGAGCCTTAAAAATGGGGAAGGGCCACAGCCAAAGAATACAAGCAACCGCCAAAAACTGAAAAGGAGGAAAATAGATTCTCCCCATCAGGGCTTCCAGACGGAACCAGTCTGTCGAACACCTTGACTTTTAGTCCACCAAAACGGACTTCAGATTCTGACTTCCAGAACACTAAGAAGAGAACACGTTTGTGCTGTTGTAAGCCTTGAAGTGTGTGGAGTTTGTTATGGCATCAATAGGAAACTAATACACGCTAAATTATGCCAGAGTCAGAAGCAATGTAGTAAATACACACATAGCAATGTAAATTAATCTTGAAATTTTCCATGTTAGGAGAAAAAAGTTTTTAAGCAAATATCATGTACATGGACTGGACGACTCAATATTGTTAAGGTGTCATCCCACTCACATTGGCCTATAGATTTGACACAGTCCCAATAGAATTCCCAGCAGGGACTTTTGTAGACATTGACACGTTGATTCGAAAATTTGTATGGAAATACAAAGGAACAGGGCTAGCTAAAACCACTTGGAAAAAGAAGAATAAAGTTGGGGGATTATACGACTTGACTTCCAGGTTTATTATAGAGTCATAGTAGTCAAGACAGTCTGGTTCTGGCATCGAGACAGACATACAGATCAATGGAACCGAATATAGGGTCCACAAACAATGCCAAAAATATGATCCATCAAAAACCGAACTGATAAATCAAACTTCATCAAAACTAAAATCTTCTGGTCTTCAAAAGACTCTATTAAGAGAGTGGGGAAAAAAAGCCATAGGCTAGGAGAAAATATTTATGAATTATGTATCTGATAAAGCGCTCGTATTCAGATTATAGGAATAACTCAAACAAACTCAGTATAAGAAAACAAACACTCTGGGGTGTCTGGGTAGCTGAGTCAGTTGAGCATCCAACTCTGGCTCAGGTCATGATCTCGTGGCTCGTGAGTTCGAGCCCCACATCAGGCTCTCTGCTGGGAGCACAGAGCCTCCTTGGGACTCTCTGTCTCCCTCTCTCTGCCTTTCCCCCAACTCGTGCTCTCTATCTCTCAAAAATAAACAAACATTAAAAAAAAAAAAAGAAAACAAACACCCTCCTCCACAAACGGGCAGAAGATTTGAGCAGACATCTCACCAAAGAAGACATACAGATGGTGAATAAGCACATAAAAAGGATACTCAACTTCATTAGTTATTAAGGAAATGCAAATTAAAACCATAATGAGATACCACTATTAGAATGTCTAAAATTAAAAGGAGCGTCTACACCAAGTGTTGGCAAGTATGTGGAGGAAACGGAGCATTCAGACGCTTCCGGCAGGAGAGTAAAATAACGCAACTACTTTCGAAATACGTTGGGCAGCTTTGTAAAAAGTAAAACATACACCTGCCATATAGTGCAGACATTCCATTCCTATGCATTTATCCCAAAGAAACAAAAACATAAGTCTATTTAAAAATTAGTACACGGCTCTTTGTGAGAGCGTTATTTCTGAGAGCCAGAAGCTGGAAATAACCCAAATGTTCACCAGCAGGTGACTAGAGAAATAACTCGCTGTCTCCATACAATGGAATACTACTCTGCCACCAAAACCAAACCAAAATATGATACGCACAACATGAATGAATCTCAGAAACAGTTTGCTGTGTGAAAGAAGTCAGATAAAGAAGAGTACATACCATGTGATTCTATTTACACAAAACTCTAGAAAATGCAAACTAATCTATAGTGATAGAAAGCAGATCACCTGTAGCCCGGAGGTAAGGGGGTGGTGACAGGTGAGAGGAGGGGTTACAGAGAAGCCAGAGGAAACGTTTGGGGCTGATGGATGTGCTCATTGTCTTGAGCGTCATAGAGTGTGGTTTCACAGGTGTCCACACGGACGTGCTCAGTGTGATGCGCACCAATGAGCCCTCCAGAAAGCTCTTCAAAATAAGACAAACTCACAAAAGTTAAAAAAGTAGAACAAGATACATAACAAAATGCCACTTACTTAATTAAATATGCACACAAAACAACACACATTTTGAAAGAACATAAGCAAAAATAAACACACCTATGATGTGCACATTAGAAAGCTGTCCTCTAGGTGGGAGGGAGCCGAGGGACTGGAAAGCTGAGGAAAAGAGAATTGAAGAAAGACATAAAAGAAGAGCGAGACTTACATAGACCAATAAAGATGAGCAAGGTACACAATGAACTCAACATTCTGCATAAAAAAATAGTTATTTTCTCTTTATTGATTGTTTCATTTTATTGTTTTATTTTTTTAAGTTTATTTATTTTGAGAGTGACAGAGAATGCACAAGTAGGGGAGGGGCAGAGAGAAAGGGAGAGAGAGAATCCCAAGCAGGCTCTGTGCTGTCAGTGCAGAGCTTGACATGGGGCTCGAACTCACGAAACCGCGAGATCATGACCTGAGCCAAATCCAAGAGTCAGAGAAGCTGAACCAACTGAGCCACGCAGGCATCCCACTTTATTATTCTTTTTTAAAAGTTTCCTCGGAAATTTCTATCTCAATTCAGAAAGGGAACATTTCTGAGACTTTTCGGGAAGCGGACAAAATAATTTTGCCTTCAAAGGGAGGCCAGTGACATTCTAGCACCCTGGAGGTTGACTTGTGGCTCGTATATGCCACAGCTCTGAGGAGGCTGCTAGAAATCCTACTAGCAGTGAAGTGCTGCCATTCAATAAGGGCATAATTCCCTCGATGTTTATAAAACTCCATCATCCCCTATATGTAGGCCCATTGCACAGATGTTTAAGTACCTTCAAGCTGTGTTTTCATATGTACAGCTAATAACTCCTAGCCGTGGTTCCCCTTTAAATAAAGCCAACAGTAACCAGGAGATATGCTTGGCAGAGGAGTTCCCCTGTGTAAACATCATTTATTTTTAGTTTATTGCAGAGAAATGTGGGTGGGGGGGGGTGCTTAGAAAATAATTAAAAGTGTGTGCTTCCTTATAACACGCTATCTCTACTAACTGAACTTCTAACCTGACATAAATACATTGCATACTGTAACCTGTTTCTCCTGATTATTAACCTTGAGTGTGGCAACCTATAAATCATTCCCAAAACAGCTGGTGCTCAGCATTGCCCCAAAGGTATATGATTACGATCGTTTTATATATATCTTGGTATGCAGACATGAAAAATTCATTGAAGAGGTTGGTATTGTAAGACTCATTGTAATGAATTTTCTCAAAAACATAGATCATGCTTAAAATAGGTGTCTGCTTATTATAATGCAGCCATTTATATCTTCTTGAATTACCTTGCCCATAGCTCAGCCATTTTCTTAAAGTCAAACACGATGATACCTAAACAGATTTACGGCAGTCACTTTGCACTGCTTAAAAGTAGAAGTTTGCTTTTTTTCCCCCCTTTTGGGATTAATGGCTACAGAATCCAAGGGTACAGTGTTTTTTTATTTTTTAAAGGAATCATTTGGAAGGTCATTCCTTAAAGGCATCCCGGTTTGCTTGGGTCTGTCAACCATGAACACATAGAGCATTGAAACCCCAGAGAGCGTTATGCTCCTCACGACTTACCAAGATGTCCCACTACTCTCTGAAGAATGGTTCGTATCAACATTTATTAGAATAATAACATCCTACAGCTGAAAAAGTCCTCACATGTCAGTGAGGTCTTCGATGTGCAAATCGAGCAAACCGGGGAGGTGGTGACTTCCTCAAGGTCACACATCTGGAAAGGGGGAGGCTCCAGATTGGGAGCCATGTCTCAGGTTTATGATAAGAACAGAAAAATCACTCGGATAGGGCTTTCTAGGTGCAAGTACAGTACTAAATGCTTGACACATGGTAACCCACTGAATTCTCGCTGCAGGCTTCTGAAGTGGGCACCGTCATCACCCCCATCATCATCCTCATCATCACCATCATCTTCCCTTTTCATCCAGGAAAACAGGCCCAGAGAGGTGGTGCAGCTTGCCCTGCGGCAACCAGCTTGTAACTGGCTGAGCAGAATTCAGCCAGACTTACTCCAGCCTGAATCTATATTTCAACCGCGACATTACACTGTGTTTTACTTCCGCGAGGTGGTTTCTTACTTTTTCCTTTTCTGATGTGTTTGGCCAGACTTGTAAACTGTTACTGTATGAATTCATAGAAAACACAGGGTATTGGTTTGCTAGCACTGTTGTAACACAGTACCACCGATTGAATGGCTTAAACAAATGTATGTTCCCACCGTTCCAGGGCGTAAAAGTCCAAGATGAAGGTGTCGTCAGGGTACTTTTAGGCCTCCTTCTGAGGCCTCCCCTTGGCCTGTAGAAGGCTGTCTTCTCCCTGCATCTTCACGGGGTCTTCCGTCTGTCCATGTCTGTGTCCTAATCTTCCCTTCGCGTAAGGTCACTGGTCATACCAGATGCGGGTCCACCCATACCGGGTGTGAGCTGTTAAAATCAGCAAAACCTTTATCTCTGTGTCTTTTTTTTTTTTTAACGTTTATTTATTATTAAGAGACAGAGAGAGAGAGAGAGAGAGAGAGAGAGCGAGCGAGCGAGGATGAGCAGGGGAGGGGCAGAGAGAGAGGGAGACACAGAATATGAAGCAGGCTCCAGGCTCTGAGCTTTCAGCACAGATCCCAATGTGGGGTTCAAACCCATGAACCACTGAGATCATGACCTGAGCCTAAGTTGGAAGCTTAACTGACTGAGCCACCCAGGTGCCCCTTCTGTGTCTTTTTAAACTCAGCTTTGGAAAACAAGAGCTGCCTCTGGCCAAGGACTCATTTGCCTGCATTTCACCCACTCCTCGGGGCCCAGGACCTGGTCCCATAGTCCAGTGCAGTCTGCCTCATCCACCCACCACCGCACCCAAGGGTCCCAGCACTTGTGACCGCGCAGCATGGCAGCAGGCGGAAATTCGGACTCCTCAGGCCAGTGACATATGCAGAGGCCTTTTTCCTTTGACCTGAGCTTCGTCCTCATAAGGATGGAAAGCTGAGAGCAACTCTCCAGGGCCTTTTTGATTGGGTTTGGTTTGATTGTTATCCCAAAGGGCAGATGAGAACAGGAGTGGGTGTCCTGGGCGTGCAGCGGCCGAGGGGCCCCAGGAGCCTGGGTTAGCTTGGCAGGGATGCCATTCAGGTCCCAGGGCCGGCTTCCAGAAGTCAGATAGCAGTCCACGGACTCATTTCTGTCTTCCAGATTTGTGTGAGGACAGAGGGAGAAAGGCCTAACGGTATATTAGATGGCCCTGCATTTCTTTTCTTTTTTTAAAGAAAGCTCTCCACCCAGAGTGGGGCTTGAACTCATGACCCCAAGATCAAGAGTGGCCCCAGACTGCCCTGAATTTCTATCGGCCTCCATAATGAGTGAGGGAAAGAATTCATTCCACTCAAACAAACACACAAGTCACACAAGAGTTGGGCTGATACAATGGAGACAACCTTCTCTGTGGGCCCATCACCAGGCAGGGACAGCGTGCACAATAGTTGACATTGTGGACGTGTTTACACTGTGCCAGCTCTGCTCAGCACTACATGCATTATCTCATTCAGCTTCAGAACAGGCCTGGACCGGGCGTGCCGTTAGCGTCGCCGTGGCCCGTGGGAGGCAGCCATGACTGTGGGCCCATGCACAATGGAGAGAGCGGGGCCTCGCCCAGCAGCCCGTGTTGGGGGGGGGTACTCCCCTAACTGTGAGCTGGGTTTTCCTCTTCCCTGGCTGGCCTCTCATCACTTCTCCATTTCTAAGAGAGCCCCGATCCACTCGAATCAAATTTTCTGCCTCTTTCTCACTACCCTCTCAAAGAGGGAGTCACAGATGCTTTGAGGACCACATGAAACTCAGGGACACTCTTTCCAGAAAAATACACACACACATGCAATCGTGCATCAACTTCAGGTGATTTGGGGCCACCTTCACCTCCCTGCCACAAAGCCCGTCCAGGGATCCAGGTTAAGAAGCCCTGTTGAAAAGTTTTTAACCTCTGCATGCCCTGATGTTCTTAGTAATAGGGCTACATCCACAGCAGGTGAGAAATGAAGACCATTACAGAGGTAAACGCCAGTCGACAGAAGTAGTTAAAAGTGACGATTTCTGAGCAGGCCTGGGGCAGAGGATTTGCTCTTCATTATAGGTCTTTCTGGAGTATTTGCTTTTGTAACCATGTTCATGTTTCTTTGATAAAAATAATAAACATAAGACTCATTGTTGGTTAAAAAAAAAAAAAAAAAAAAAAAAGAGGAGCACCTGGGTGTCTCGGTTAAGCGTTCAACTTCGGCTCAAGGCATGATTTCACAGTCCATGAGTTTGAGCCCTGCATCGGGCTCTGTGCTGACAGCTCAGAGCCTGGAGCCTCCTTCAGATTCTGTGTCTCCCTCTCTCTGCCCCTCCCCTGCTCGACGCAATCTCTCTCTCAAGAATAAATAGACATAAAAAAAAAAGAATCCTTGTTTAAAACATGATTTTTCAAGGAGCAGGCCCCCACCTATTACGGAACCATGAAATCAATTAGGACAAGCATGATCACTTATTTTTTACTGAAATAAAATACAACAGAATGATTTGAATATATTAGAGGGAATAAGACCATGCTGTATTTTGTGAAGCTTTGGGGAAAATCATTCACATTCAAATATGAATATGTGCAAAGTGCCAGTGCTCATTGTGTTTGTGAAGCCTCATACCCAGCCTGACTCCCCACTCCAGCCTCAGCCCTGCGCTCGGTCCGACATCGGCCTCACCTCTGCCGAAGTTCCTTATAGACCAGATCACTCCAGTCCCTCTGTCAGTGCTTCTAGGCTCCATTCTCTGACGCCATTTTCTTTTGGAACTCATTAGATGATGATCATTTTAAGGTCAACATGTAATTGAATGTCAATTCAGGGCCAGGTTCTAAGGATTTTGCATGTTCACTATTTGTATTTTTTTTTTTTTTAAATTTTTGAGAGAGAGAGGTGGGGTGGGGGCAGCGAGAGGTGGAGACAGAGGATCCGAAGCCGGCTCTGGGCTGACAGCAGAGAGCCCGATGCGGGGCTCGAACTCACAGATTGCGAGATCATGACCTGAGCCGACATCGGACACTCGACCTACAGAGCCACCAGGCGCCCCTGCTTATTCACTATTTGTCATCCTCACACACACCACAAGGAAGGCATGATCATGATTGGTGCTATTTATTAGTATTCCAAATTTAGCAACGAAGGTGAGGCTCAGAGAGGAGTCCTGGCTCTCGCTGTGCTGGGCTGCTCACTGTGTAGGGTGGAGTTTCCTGTTCGGGGGCACAGTGTGGCAGTAGGTCTCTGAGTTTGGAGTCCAAAGACGCAACCGAGCTACGTGTGAACCTCGGGTTGCTGAGATTTAATATCTTGAGTCTCTCGAGTCACAACTAACCTGCGATTTCAAAATTGTGTCCATTGAGATAATGCATGCAGGCTTTGAAATCTATAAATTGCAGCCAGCTATGTGTTATTTATATAAACTACGTCAGCGACATGCGAAGGCCCTTGAGAGCAAGGACCCTGACTACATTCTTTGTCCCTCACCCCCACCCCCCAGCACACCCTCCAGCTGCACATTAAATATTTGCCAATTGATTGCTGCTTAAGGACAAGAATGATGCCTATTATTCCCTTTCTCCAGCAAGCTTTAAAAAAAAGTGTCCTTAATACACAAAAAGACTCCCTGACATTTGTCCTTGAGAGAGAGGAGGCTTCATGTAGGAGGCACAAAATGGTTGCCTTGAATCCATCAAGCAAGAGCGTCTAAGCCTCGAAGGAAATCAGCCCATGGACACTGGCAGCAAGGATGCTATTCCGGACCACCTCGGAGGCCATTTTTCAATCGCTCCTGGTGGCACCTTCGGGAGAGGTGGCATCAGGACCATGTTCATGCAGGAGGGGCTGAAGTGCAAGTCGTTAGTAATCTAAGTTTCTGAATTTTGTGGGGGAGTTTTTCTGGTAATAACTCAGAAGTCTGGATGGCTCGCCTTCAAGTAAAATAAGATTGGTTTTAGCTGTTCGTGCTCTGGGTGAGGTTGTCAGGTGCGGGGAGCTAAAGTTACCTGGAGCCGGGGACAACCGATCATGTCACCCTGCCTTCTCCCAGGATCTCTGGGCTCGGGATCTTCGTGATTGTTCAGTACACTTAGCCACAACTGCCAAGCAACGGGCCAGGATAATGTGTACAGCTATGAAACCTCGAGTCTACTCAACCCTCAAGTTATGGTGGCTATTTCAGTGTCTCCTTGAGGGCAGGGAGAGGCACCACGCTCCGTATCTCCCACGGGGATACATGTGCCCTATCGACACGCATGGGAGATCTCCGGGCGTGCATCCCTCCGAGAGCATGGCCTTGCCATTGATCTCCGTCCTCCCCGTCCTCCCCGAGGTTCCGCCCTACAGAATCGCTTGGG
This sequence comes from Cryptoprocta ferox, assembly GCA_028646485.1. Taxonomy (NCBI): domain Eukaryota; kingdom Metazoa; phylum Chordata; class Mammalia; order Carnivora; family Eupleridae; genus Cryptoprocta; species Cryptoprocta ferox. The sequence goes on from CM053569.1 coordinate 66,731,479, forward strand.
AAGCTACCCCTGACTAGGCTTTCTGCTAACAAAAGCCTAGGACTGTTTGAAACATGCAATGTTTGAAACTCGGCCAGGAGGTGTGCTTTTAGCCAGTGCGTCATTTGAGCCCCAAATCTATAAACAAGTGAATCTCAAAGTTGCTTTCCTCCTTGAACGTATTGTACCCCGTGGTCTCCTAGTTCCTTCCCACCACTGACAGGTCCGCGTTGTTTTGCTCATTTGGCCTGTTCCCAAACCACATTAAAAACTCCCAGAAATACAAAAGGCTTCTGTTTCCCTGACATCATAAGCGGTATTTGGGTTGACGCAGCAACTAGCCCCAAGAAGAGGGTGTCTGGTGGGAATACACGACGGATACTTGCACCTCGCCGATCCACGGACAGATTTTTGGTTGAAACGTAGAGGGATGTTTTTTCGGCTTTAATCGTATTTTGCTTCCCACCGCCATGCGTTCTGATGGCCAATGGGATTCTTCTCTCAAGAGGGGGCCGAGGGCCAGAGCCCAGCACACCGTCCCCCGGTTGCCATCGTCGCAGTTAGCCTGTTTTCTCTCTCAGAACACCCAGGTTCTGAACAAAATGGGACCCTACCGAAATGGGGGTTGGTTTGTAACTTTACATTTTGGAGAGTCAAGGAGAAAGGGAGATTTGGGGGGGATGGTTTTACACAACCCTGCAGGCGACGAAGAGCCAGCCCAGCCACTCCCCAGAAGCTCGCCTTGGCTGTAGAAGCCGGAGCCAGAGGAGCTGAGAAACAGGCCAGCTTCGTCTGGGCGAGAACAATGCCTCCGCCGCCAGACACAATGGCTGCCTCTCATTTTCCAGGAACTCTTACAATAAGATGGAAAGGATCCTGGAGTTGCCTCGCAGGGCCCCCAGCTAGGGAGAGAACATTAGCTCAGCAGTTACAGATATGCAAATCTGCTTGCAGCTCCAACAGCCCGGGGAAGCCTGGGGGGGGGGGGGGTGAGGGGAGGCTGATGAGGCCCTCCCTTCTGCTGGGGCCAACGCCCATCCTTGTGGGGACCTGAAGGTCCAGGCTAAGCTGGGCCTGCCTTTTCGGGCCAGACACAAGGTTCACTGTCCGGAGACCCCAGAGGATAAGCCCCAATAACTGTGAGAAAATACTATCAATCAGTTGCACGAGTTCGATCATAAAATCAGCGTGGATGTACAGCACGCTTGTAATTGCTTAAACATTTTCTTTTCTAAACCTAAACGTCGTTCAGTCATCCTTTACCAGTACCTTTGTCTGGCAGCATGAGATTGTGGAACCTTCCGGTTTGTTCTTCTTCGGATCACAACATCCATTGCTAGTAAGAGAGTGTGTAGCTTATTTTAGTTTAGGGTTGGGGTTTTTAAGATGGAGACCTGAGTTAACATGAATGGCGGGTTTTTACTTAAGACTGACAGTCCAGCACTAGATAAGCTTACACGGGAGAAGCCTAAATTCTAGCTCCCTCCACCGCACTTGTCAGTCTACTCGAGTGGCCTTGGGCAGTGACCCCACCTCACCAGCTAAACAGGGGTGGTGGCAAGAATATTGACCTACCTCACTGGGGTGTGGCGTGGATTAGCTCACAGGTGTCTTTTAGCAAACAAAAATGCTCAATTCCAGAATGTCCAGAGCTTCCTGACTCCTAAGGAAACGCGGTCCAACACATCGAACAGGATGCATTTTCTGTTCTAAGAGGTGACACGCTGTCTCCCAATTATTAAATTGACAGCCTGCTTAGGTTTCAGTCACCCAGCCAACATCCAAGTCGACGTCTCTTGAACTGTGGCTGACAGTGACGAGGTGGTCTGGGCTGCAAAGGGTGTGAAGCCACCGCAGTAGCCTGGATCCCGTCACAAGAGAATCAGGTTTCACTCATTTGTAATGTTGAAATTGAGCCTTCAGATCAAAATGCAGGCGTGGGCAAGGGATGATGGGAGGGAGCCACCTGACGTAGAGTACTAAGTGATTCCCGAACAATATTTTGACTTAGTGTTTCTCTTTTTTATACATTAGAAACCTATTATGCTGTCCTTTAGCTATAACTCACAATTCCCCATGATGTGTACCTTGGAGCCCGGAAAGACGTCATGAATAAGAAAGGTTCACGAAAAGGAATGTACTGGGGGGGGACACCAATGTACTTAAATAACGGTCTTTAAGCATCTAGAGGTGGGTTCTGCCATATTTGTTCAATTGATGAAAATTTCAACCAGCTTAGGAAATTGTACAAATTGTACAAGTAAATGGTTCTGAAGATAAAGATGTCTGATGAAAGAATACTGTATTTGAAGTTTTAATTGTCATTACCCTAGTCTTCCACTTCATTTGAATTACATGGTAGACATTCATTCAATAAGGAGATGGAAATTAAAATTCAACTCTACATTCATAGATCCAAAGTAAGATCTGCAGATCAACAGACCCATTAGAAGATTAGAGCTACATTGCCAACACGTATTATACACAAGGAGCTGTTTTAGTTTTGGTTTAGAGACTCAAGAATAAGAATGGGAGCAAAGAGGAAAGTTAAGGAGAAACCTTAAAACATGCAAACGATGTAAATAGTCCAAAATACTTTGTAAATCATCCTAACCCCCTGCCGGAAAAATCTCCAAATTGGGTGGCTCTCCCAACAAAAAAAATTCAGTGATGAAATGCTTTTCACTGAAGGAGTCTTACGTTAAATATTCCAGAAGGTAATTTATTCATCTATTTTGCCAAATGTAGTTTACTTTCCTATAAAATGTCTATAAAACTGTGGTAAATCTTATCTGTGCTAAGAAAATACATAAAATTGCTCATTAGAGAGCCCAGTTGAATGAATAAGATATATTCTAACTTTTAAGTGCTTGTTAGTAGAAGTCATTTACATTGTTTTGCTTCCTAATTTAAATTTATTGATGGCCTTAGAGGCACAGTGAGGCCCACTGCCCGCACACATCACTTCAACAATGCACGTACATTCCTACCACCCCTACCTGTTAGGAATAAGGTCTGAGAAGAACTCTTCCCAACGATAATTAACAATTTTCATTGAAGAGAGAATTTTGTAACAGAACATGGAAGGAAAATTTTCTATTCCTAGCATCTTTTCTTGTAACATTAATTGTGGATTCCTTAAAAAAAAAAAAAAAAGGATAGCAAACATTGGTTTCACCTTTGGATATATTTCACAAGGAGTATTCCTGAAATTCATTCAAATTATTCACATCATTTAAATTGGAGGCTCTCTCTCTCTGAAATATATCCTAAATCCACCCACAGCTTTCCGCCTCTATTAGCACCCACTTCCTCCATCCAAGGCTACAGCTGTCTCCCGACTAGAATTCCCAGCTCCTCTTTACATGCCATTTTTTCACGTGGCAGCCCTGGTGCTTATTTATTTTAAAAATATGAATTTAATCATACCGCTTTCGTGCATGAAACCTTCCAAGCACCTGCTACAGCACCTAGAAGGAAATCCAAACCCTCCGACAGGGCTGCCCTGGTGCCTGCCTCCTCCCTTGTCTTCTACGTAGACAAGCTGCCCTAGAACCCCCTTCTTCCAAGCTCACTCAAACTCAGGGTCTTTGCACTAGGCTCTCCCCTTTGCCTGGAACATTCTCTAACCAGATCTTCATCTGGCTCCTGCTTCTCATCACTTAGGCAGTAAACAGAGCTGCCCCCTCCACAGCGCCCCTCCCTGATCACCCATTACATTATTTAAGAGTCTTCCTTGATCTATAAAAGTTTTATTTGTAATCTGCTTATCACCTGTCTCTGCCTACTCGAATGTAAGCTTCATGACAGCAGGGGACTAGTCTGTTTTGTTTTGTTTACGCTGTGATATTCTTGCCGCTGAAACAGCATCTAGCACACAGCACCCCACAAACGTGTGGTGATGAACGTTAATTACGCTAGCTCAGCAGTTAGGTGCCTGGGCTTTGGAGTTGGATCAATCTGGGTTCAAATATCAGGTTTGCAATTTACTAACTCTGAGGCTTGAGTAAGTTTGTCTTTTCCAGAGACTTGATTTCTTTATAAAATGGAAATATTCACGGGGCAAGATAAACCCAAATTGAAATGAAGTTAACGAGGACTCAAGTTTCCATGGTCCCAGCTCACACTGTTCTACCTGATACAGGCTTTCTCTTAATTCCCAGTGGGAAACTTAAGCTCCCTTGTGGAAAGGTGAGGGGGGCGGGAAATGTAAAACTATAGAAGCCCCAAACATTTCAAGTCATCATCATCCAATAATTTTCTTTCAGAGACCTAAGAGTGCAGTATTGTAGAAGACCTTCAGTAGGCTCTGATGTCAGACTGTCTGGGTCCCAACCCACTGATGGCCAACTCCAAAACCTCTTAAGTCTCAGTTTCCCCACGGAAGAAAAGCACTTCCCTCACAGAGAAGTAAGATTAAGCGGCAATGCCATGCAAAGCACTTGGCAGCTCAGTCCTTAACGGACACTAAGCACACAACGAACACTAGTTACGAAGTATCAGACTGAACTCAAAAGATTTCTCACTTAGGTCAAGATCTAACATCGAGAATTCATCATTTCATTCGAAGAAAACAAATGCATTTTCCAACATGGAAGCCAGAACGACTTTAAAGCCATGTGAGCAGATAAATCCCAGATAACGCTGAGCCATCTCTCAACTCAGGGCTCCCTCTGGCCACAAGCCACTGACGCCTTTGCTCTTGGCATTTTCTTCTCTAACAGAGAGTCACGTCGCATGTTCTATTTACACAAGGTCATAGGAAAACTCCCAATACTATTAGTATTTTAGAAAAAGACCCTTTTAGGACTCATTTTATTAAACAGACCCTCCCTATCTAAGGTCTTCTTTTAAGGCTTAAAAAAAAAAATCTTTGTTTTAAATATTTAAACTCCCTATACTTTGTGCAGATCTAGTCTTTTTTTTTCCCCCCATGTTCAAAGAATTTCCATTTCAGACGATACTCTCTTTAAGGCACTTTTTCCTCCAGTGCAGACTACCCACTTGTCAACTTTCAAGAGAGAATAGTAATGATGGTGGAGAAAAGCGACCATAGGGTCTCCAACGTGGAGGCTTCAAGTTGTTCCTTTTCCAGAATCGTGTGGGTGGATTTTCTTCCTGGGATACACATTAACCAAATCTTAGTTGTCCACAAGGAATCTAGACAAACTGTCTTGTATCACATCCGGTCGGGCACGGGCTGCGAGGGCACGTGGGGTGTGGAGGGAGGTAACGCACCAAGAACAACTCCATCCACATCCTCTCCTCTCCTCTCCTCTCCTCTCCTCTCCTCTCCGGCTGCATGGAAACAGAGCTTTGTGTTCGGTCAGGTGACATGAAAGGTGAAAACAGTAGCTCTCAAATTACGTTTAACCTCAAACAGCAAAGGTCACCAAGGGGTGTGCAAAAGCAGCAGCTCCCGAGACTGCACGCGTGCGCGCACGCGGTGGCTTAAGCGGGCCCCTTTTAATCCCACATGGGTTTTCCACACCGTTTCTGGCATCAAGCACCGGTCCGCAGGACACCAGAGCGCCTTTGTGTCCCTTGCTGACACTCCGGCATTGTGTTTTTCTACCCATTAACCAAGGATAAATGACCTAGATATTCTGCCTATTAAAGCCTCATTTTTCTTTCGCCCTTTTGTTCTTTAGTGTACCACATTATCAGACGCTGCACACGTTTTAAAGTATTCTCAGTCTCAGATGCCCTTTTGAGGGAGTAATAGGAGGTTTTTGTGTGTGGTTCTGCGGAGATATCTGGAGTGGAATTATGTGAAGGTAATTTAAGGTTTTTCTTCCTGTCTAGTCTGAAGACAATCAGTTTAGCATATTACTAACAGCTAATCTAGGAGAAGAGGATATATCAAGAAACCGTACAAAGGCCAGAATGCTGTATTTGCATCTATTGCGAATACAAAAAATAGAGTGAACACCAGTTCCCCTACATACTACATTCTATAATTACATCTCTGCATATCATGGGTCACTTTTATTAAAAGCATCATTACTACAGTTGGCAGCAATTTACATTTTATCTTACATGATAGCAGTTTTCAAAGAAAAAAAATAAAAGGACATCACAACAAAGAAAAACAATACATTTACAAAGTCATGTCTGTAAACTTCAAGGCTAGTTTAGAGCTGAGGTAATGCTGTTTTAGCTTTGTGGCTAAAGTAACAAAGTCCTTTAATTTAAAAAAGGTACCTGATTCTCTCTTCTCTCACTCTTTATTTATCTATTTATTTTGTTTATACCAGTGCATTACAAGACCACAAGACAATGGAACTGTAGTTCTGTCTGGCAAGAACCCTCCCAGTAGGTTAATTTCCAAAGGGACCCTTCACATTCAACAGCTGCCTTATTATTGCTGCGCCTCGGGACAGAGACGTTCACACTAACGTGGAGATTGTCAGAGTGTATGGATGTGTGTGGATGCGCAAGTGTGGGAACCCCCATACAGTCAAAAGGGAAACAAATGAGCAAGTATGATATGTATGGTAAATTTCATCTTGACCTTCACAGCAAAAAAAAAAAAAAAAAATTAAAATTAAAAAATTAAATATATAAACTTCATACTTCCTTTGAGCAGCACTTCCTTCCATTAGTGCCACTCCGTTACAAATTGCTCTTTATTATAATACCAACGGTACCAAAAGGAGGAGAAAAAAAAAAGAAGAAGCAGAGCATTATGTAAGTTTCCTTAAAAAGACATGATCACCTCTCAAATTTCATCTCTCCTAGGGATAATAAATAATGCACTGCACAATACTTAATGACCAAGATACCTTTTGACACACCTGTATAACATGACTTGGACTTTTTTTTTTTTTCTTTTTCTTTTTTGCTACACTATGTTACAGAACAGCTTATAAAACTAGGTATGAACATTAACTGTGAGTGTAAACAGTAGGACTACCACTTGTCAAAAGTTTTAAACACTTGAACTGGAACTGGTACTGGTTATTCATCATTCTCGTTGTTTTCTAGTTCGTCCCCCCCATCGAGCGAGTCCAGCTCTTCACCCTGTGCTCCTTCGTCTTCGAAGATGGAGGACTCCGCGGCCTTCTCCGGGGTCTCCTCGGCGTCGCTGGCGTCCAGGTTCTCCTCTTCCTGGAAGGCGCCCCCCTCGGCCTTGTCGGGGGCCTTCTCGTCGCCGGAGCCCACGGCGTTCTGGAGTCCGGCTAAGGCGGGGAAGCCGGGCAGCGTCAATCCCCCCAGTCCCGGAGGTAGAAACATGGACGGGTAGAAGAGGCCCGGCGCCACGGTGGACAGGAGGAAAGGGTTGAAGGCGAGCGGGCTGGAGGGCAGTCCGGCCGGGGCAGTAGCAGCACCAACAGATCCATTCGCAGAGTCAGTAGCCGAAACAGCGTCTGTGCTTTTCTCGGAGTCTTTGTTCTCGTCTTCGTTCTCGTGGCCCTTCTCCTCCGCCTTCGGCGCGCCGTCTTCCGGGTCGCCCTGCGCGGGCGCGGCGGCGGCGGCGTTGCCAGCGGCCGCGGACAGCGGGGCGTTGAGCAGCCCGCCCAGGCCGAACACGTTGGGCAGGCCCGCCATGCCCGGCAGCATCAGGGGCAGCACGGCCGCGGGGTTCTTGGCGTCGCCTCCCGCGGCAGCGGCCGTCGCCAGTCCCGGGGGAAAGCCCATGAGCCCCGCCAGCTGGAGAGACTGGAGGTTCTGGAGGTTCTGAAGGCTCGTGAGGTCCATCCCGGCGAACAGGCTGTTCACCAGCAGGGGGTTGATTCCGGAAGTGGAGGCCGCCGCGGCCGCCGCGGCCGCCCTGGCGATCTCGCTCTTGGGCCTCCGTCCTCTCCTGCTCGCTCCTTCCCCCCGCACCACGGGGCCGGTGAGAAGGCGGTCAAACATCGACTCGGGAACAAAACCCTGAAGCAAACGGGGACAGGCAAACAGTGGCGATAAACGTCGCGGAGGAAAACTTAATTTCAGTGTGGGCCTCTGTGGTGTACTGAAAATCGACACTCTGGATGGAAATGCGTAAGCAATTATGTCCATCCTAAAAGCTCGCTGGTGAAACTTAGGAAAGCAAAAATTCTATCGGTTGGTCACTACGTTACTCCCGGAATTATGCTGAGATGCAGAAAAATGGTTAAAGGCTACTCTACCAGGGAGGTAAACGTCAAGTTGTCAGCATCCATAACTAACTCAAGAAACAACGCATCACAAGGAAGTTGAAAAGTCGGGAACATTTAACTACAATTACGTTTTAGTGTCTATCCTGGAGAAACAAACACCCTGTTCACCCCAAAACCTGTACACAAATGTTTATAGCAGCTGCACTCATATTTGCCCAAGTCTGGAAGCCACCCAGAGGTCCCTCAATGGGTGACCGACGACCACATACAGGGGCACGTACATGTACCAGAGGACTGCTCAGCAGTAAAAGAACAAACCTCCAACATGTGCAACCACTTGGATAAATCTCAATATAAAGCCATCTTAAAAAGGTTATATAATTTATGCCTCTGCTTACAGGGCACCCTCAAAAAGACAAAACTCCGGATGGAGAACAGATTGGCAGCGGCCAGGGCCTAGGGGGAGGGGGAGCAAAGAATACAAGAGAACTTGGGGTTGGGGGAGGTGACGGCACTGTCTGTATTTGGATTACGGTGGTGGTTCTTCAAGAAATTTACATGTGTTAAGACTGATCCAACTGTAGGCCAAAAGAAAAATAAGAACTGGTACTGCACTTTAAACAAGTAAACAAACAAAAAACATCCAGACATTAACAAATTAATTTTTTTAAAGAAGATAAAGTGGGAAAAAAATTTAGGCAAAGTTGTATTCTTTATTTTAGAATCAAAAATTCCCGGTTAATCTTAGTGACCCCAACCACCACGAATTCCATCCTACAGGTGAGCTGTTAATAACCAGGTTTACCTGGGGCATTCCGCCCTGTAGTGAGTCTACCTCCAAGACTGTCCGTGAATGTGTGTTCCTCTACAATCCTTTTAAATCAGAGCTGTCAAATGACTCCACTTTGGATTAATGATATACCAATAGAAGAAATGATGATTTATTATGTCAATTCTTTTAAGCTAAGAATAAGTTGTAATTGAATAATTAATGGTCAATGGAAAATGAGGAAAAGCCCAGGACAACGGTTTTGTATAAACACGTTTCCTGACGAAGTGCAGAGTTTGTACTTACAGACTGCTTCACTATCTCAGTCCAGTCTGGAGCGACTGCAAATTCCGGGTTCTCTTCCAGCCACCTGGGCAGGTCCTTCATCGGAGGTGCCATAGCTCCACCCATCTGGGGAGAGGGGTATGGAAAATGATCTAAAAGCACAAACATCACCCCCTTCCTTCCCCTGTATGCACGTGCATATCCTATACAGATATTCTAGAAGAAACAGGGTTGTTTATCCTTAAAAAGATGTCAGGATAAAATGCTGCTTTCTGGGGTAAGAAATCACACAGAGAGATCAGTCCTCTTTCCCAAACGTTCACCTTCTTTCCATTTCGTTTATTGACAACAGGCACCCTTTCTTCTCCTGTCAAAGTGTTTATATCCAATTTATTAGGGTTTCGACATCTATGTCGTTTCTGTTTCGGTTTCTGAAATGAGGAAAACAGCACATCCGCATTCTTCTGCAAAAAAACCCCAAAATACGTATTTAGTAAAAGTGTGTTTAGTAATTACTCTTTCCTGCATAAGTGACAAAGAATAGTCAAGCTATTTTCTTTTTCTTTCTTTCTTTTTTTTTTTAAGTGATCTCTATGCCCAATGTGGGGCTTGAACTCACGACCCCAAGATCAAGAGTTGCACACCCTGCCAACTGAGCCAGCCAGGCGCCCTCAGTCATGCCATTTTCAATTACTATGGAAGTTTCGGGCATCATTTTAGTTATCAGAAACCATACTTTTCTTTAAAAAGAAAAACTATTTTTCTCTTTTTACATTAAGGAACTAAACACACATGTAAGTTGAGAATCTGCTTTTCCTTTTGTGTATCAGTAACCCCGCGTTAAGCCTTTTCTTCAAATGTTTAACTAAGTCACGGTACTTTTAAAGGAAACTTTCTCAAGTACTCTTACTAATTTCTACTCAGTGAATTGGACAGACACAGAGATGTGACGTCATGTCTGTGACACAGACTGGACCCGAACAGGAGCAACCCAGGGATAAAAGGACTCAACTCAAGCTAAACTCAACAAAATAAAATGTGAAATCCTACACTTACGTTATTTTAAAAAACCAGTCACTAAGTACACAGGAGGTAAAAGATTTGTGCTGCTGGCCAACAAGCAGTTTAAGTGACAAATCATCTGGAGATACTGTTTAATGTTTATCGTAAGGCGTAAGTGTTAGTTGTTTGAAAGAGAAGCTAATAAAGTGTGGGGCCGTGTTAGCCAGTCAAACTTCTGCAAGTAACGGCTTGGGGGTACTCTGTGCTCGTCAGACCTGTTTGGATCCAATTAAGGTGCATTCGTGAGTGTCATCCCACTAATGAGATCACCTGAAAACCAGGCCACGTAAAGAATAACTGAAGAAATCATGTCTATTTGGTAGAAGGAGAAAGTAAGGAAGTGCATCACGGGCATCTTCAAGTTGAACTACAAGGTTTCCTTTCTGACTTGAAGCTAGTTTTTCTAATGTAAAACACATAGTGACAGAAACTGGGGAACGTTTGAGATGAGGGGACATTCAAGCAAGAGGCAGAAGGACCAAGAATTTCTGTGTTCTACGGAAGAATCATGAGGGCTATCCTCACAGGACTCCTCCCCACTAAACTCTCTAGTACTTACTGGTACATAACTTGGCATATCAACAGTGTAAGTAGGATGCAGCTTCAGCCATTCAACTAAGTCCTTATTTTTCGGAGCGTCCTCCCCCACCAGCCTAGTCCCGTCTTCAAGATTTATCACAGGGATCCGCGTGTCTGGGTCCAGCTGTCCAGGAGAAGGAATGTTTCTTGTAGGTGGGGTCTCTATATCTTCTTCAAAAGCTTTGGTCACCTCAGCATCCTCCTGCAGAAAGTTGACAGTGGTCTGAATTCTCATAAGGTGACAGATTCCAGAAATGTCTTATCCCAAGAAAATGCTATCCTACCATAATGGATCTTTGACCAAAAGGGTGAAAAAAGTTACCTGAAACACTGTCAGTTTGGGAACAGCTGTTAAATTAGAAGATGAAACTTTAATATCACTCTCCACACTATAGAATTAATAATTAGGGAGGAAATTCAGTCCACCAATGCTCCACGTTTGAGATCTTAAACAAAGCCACTAGGGCACGGGCGGTGTAGTCTGAGCTTGACAATGCTTGAAAGATAGCCTCTCAATTTCTCTTGGGGATCTTGGGATAACATCACTAAAGAAATTAAAATTGAAGGAATGTTCCAGCAGCCATCTTGTGCACAGCTTTTTGGCACTCTCTGAAGCAAACAATGTTATTGGTAGGGCGGTATTTTGCAGCAGGTACATGGGGCAACACTGAAAATATTACGCCGAACGGACGGCTATTCTCCACCACTGTCCAACAGGTGGTCCTCACACTTACTCCAACCTCCAGACGACATTTCTGGCAACCCATCTGTCTATTCCTACTGCTCCTATTTTGGTTCAGGTCTTCACCACTGCCCCCCACCCCCACATCTCTGCGACATTCCTAAATGGTTTCCCTGATTCTAGTTCCACTCTTCTTTACTCAGAGTTCCACACTGCTATACTGCAGTCGGTTTTCTAAAATGCACTCTTCCTAGTTTGAAACTATTCTAAACTATTTATTTATTTTATTTATTTATTTATTTATTTATTTACTTTTATAATTTTTTAAATGTTTATTTTTGAGAGAGAGAGAGAGAGAGAGAGAGAGAGAGCGCGCGCAAGTAGGAGAGGGGCAGAGAGAGAGAGGGAGACACAGAATCCGAAGAAGACTCCAGGCTCCGAACGGTCAGCACGGACCCGACACAGGGCTCGAACCCACAGACTGTGAGATCATGACCTTAGCCGAAGTCGGACGCTTAACCGACTGAGCCACCCAGGCGTCCCTATTCTAAACTACTTAAACTATTTTGGTAACTGAATCCCCATCACCTTCAGGATAAAATCCAATTCTTTAGCATGGCAGTCAAGGCCCTCCCCGATTTATATCCTACCTTGCATCCAAGCTCACTTCTGTTGAACTCCACCTCCTCATCGAATTCCCCTGCTGCCGATGACTTTCAGTTTACCAAACCTGGAAGGCTATCACTAGCCTCAGTCCCTTTGCACAGTTTCTCCCTGCAACCTTTTTTCAAATGACCAACACCTACACAATCTTCAAAACTTAACCAAAGTATGACCACGTCTAAGGAAACTTCCTCATCTGTTTCTCCCCGTATCCTCCCCCTTCCATTGCCATTCTTCCTTTGGGCTCGCAAAGAACCCCAGGCATGCCTCACAGCTATGATGTATTATTATTTACCAGTCACACATCTTAAACACTGAGTTTTCCGGTGCTAGCGCTTGTTAACCGCTTATTCTTCACATTGTACTTGGGGGGCAGGGGACGGGGAGTGCACACAGGGACGACTTCTACCATGTTGCTGGACGTATGATGACTGTATCCTTACTTTTCATGGCAACGCAAAATGGTCTCCAGTTTGAGTACTGACACAACAGAAGATTTTAGGACTTGTCTGCTTCCATATCAGTAACATTGCTGACCCCTCTAGCTCTTCACTATTCCACTTATTTATAGACCAATCAGCATTTTCCTTGTGTTTTATGTGTATGCACATACCTTTCTGCAATACCAAATACATAATCCCTAAATCCTAACATTTGACAGCAAAAGAAACAAAAATTTTACAATACATTCTCTAACATCTATTAGGAATTTTGAGCTGGGTTGCTTATGTGACTTTAGAAAAAGGGAAAACATCAATAAGTTCTTAGGGATGACTTAAAATACGTGAAATGCATAAAGTCAGCCTGAAGTTTAATATAGAATATATAGTTACAATACACATATAAATAACACCTGGTTCACACTGTTAATTCCTGATGCCTGGACCACAAATATGTGCTATGATTCAAATATTAAATACAACCATAAAGAAATAAAAGTGGGAGATGCAGAAACTCACCAACATGTTGATGCTTATTGAGAAAGGATTTTCAGGGAACAAAATATATCGAACTGTTAAGGTGGTTTCAAGTGGGGAGACTAATCACTAGTGATGCAACTTTGGGGGCCACACACCTAGAAACGGCATCTGAATTTACGGAATAACCAGTCACAGTTGATCCATTACGAGGTATATTTTTTATGAGATTCTAAACGTAATCATATGCTCAACAAAAATGACCATTATTATGATTGGTACCTGGTAATGAATTTTGAAAATTAACTTTTAATCACCCAGATGCTTCTGTTTCAGTCAGACCCCTCCAGAGGGCAAATTCCAGTAAATGCTATTTTGTCATTTCTAAACTTAAACTCGACCACTCCTTTTACTACCCTTTTAAGTTATTTGGCTTTCTTGATTTAAGAAATAGAAAATGAGCAAATAAGAACAGGGTTGGAAAAAGGAAAAACGGTCGAAACAAATGTCTCCCTCCTCTCAGTGTCAGATGTCAGCGTTTCCCAAAGTGTGTCCCACCTGCCCAGGGAAAGAAAGCGCCTCTCCTGGAGCGCCGGCTCCTCGTTCGCAGACCAGCTCCAGTGTCCCTAGCCTGATCCGGGTTCCAAATCGATAAGGCCTAAGATACCTGGTACTCATTTGTCCTTTTCAAAATGGACTACATGAACTCGGGTTCTCTGGGGGGTAAAACCCTCGTCATTACCCGGGCAGTGCATCTTTAGGTGGGGTGGTTCAAGATTAGGGAAGGGGTTATTTTGATCACACTGTACTCATTTCCTTTGAGTTGAAAAAGAAAATGTCAAAATCCATTGGTGCATACATTTCATGCAACCCTAAGCTAGCACAGATCCTTATTCAGTAGAGGTTTTAAAAACAGCTGCGGTTAGGAAGCTAGGAGAATCTGCCATCACTACCTCTGTGCGTGAACACAAATCTCAAGTCTGAAACTAAACATTTATACTAATCTAATAAACGTCAGACCCCCCCCCCCCCACACACACAACAATATTTTTAAGAGCAGAAGCTTTTCCGCCTCAGGAATTCAGAGATAACAATTATAGGCTCAGAAGAACACGGTTTTGTTTTGGGCTAGTCTTCCGAGAGTAATCAATATATCAGGATCTTGGGAGGAATAAATCCTCCAGCTACATTCGGTTCAGGCCGAGTGATCTGTATCAAAGCTCGACACAATTTTTCAGCTCAGAACCATGAGTGTTCATTGTGATCCCATTTCTTTAGTGGAAGAAGCCACCTTTAATACCACATCACTGACAGGAGCGCGGGCCAGTGTCGTCAGAATGGCACGGACTCTGGCTGCCACTGTGGGCACACACAATGGAAGTGAGCTCCTTAACTTACTGCACTCAATGACGTCCGTTTGTGGCTCATGAAAAGCAGATCGAGACCCTCCACGTTTTTCCTCCTTCCCCGCCTCCTCTTCATGGGAGGCTCTCCATCCACTAGGGAGCCATTAAGCAGATGCCTCGTGGGTGTGCGTGACAGGCCTGCCTGGAGCAGCTCCATTTGAGTCTTAAAGGCATCGGACACCGGTGTCGAGACATTAGGCAAGATAAACTTTGAAGTAAGAGATGAAAAATTTGAGGTAGAGCTTGCTGCCTCTCTTGAGGCCTTTGATAAATCTACAACTTTCTCTTGTCCGTTTTCTGAGACCACTTGAGACTCCCTCAGCTGAGCAACCATTTCCATGAGGTTTCGCCGCTTGGCAGCTCTCTCGGCCTCAATTTCAATTTTTCTCCTCCTCCTCCTCCGCTGGCGAGGGACAGAGAGGTTTAGGGCGTCTTCCTATTGAAAAATTCCAACACGACAATGAGCCAAAACTGTATCTGCTAATGGGGCTGGGTTTCAGAACAACGAACAAGAAGCTTCAGGGATTAAACATTCATAACTGCTGAAAAGAGCTGAGGAGATGGCAGCCATCTTACTTCTAAGTAGGACCAGTGAGACGCGAGCTTCCAAACTGAGCGAAGACTTGGGAGAGCTCCCCTCTCAACAGCAGAACAAACTCACCTTTGACAACTGAGGAGAAGTCGTGAGATCCTCGCTCCCACTGATGCTGGCTTGGCCGGCCATGGAGAGCTCGGCAAAGCCCCTCTTCTGCAGGGGACTGTCCATGGTGGGTGGCGTGTAACCAGGGATGAGGCCCTGGAAATCAAACATCTGGCGCCTATTTACTGGCCATTTGCCTTTCAGCACTGCTTCACAGATGTTGTCTAATCGGTTTATCATTACTCGGTCCTGGAGGGACGAGAAAAGTCACACAAAATTGTAGCAAAGATGCGGCGAGAATTACTAGACGAACATTTCCATCAAGATGCTAAAGAGCATAAAAGGTTTAAAAGGCAATCAGTGCTGGGGGGGGGGGGCGCAAGGGACGCCTGAGTGGCTCAGCCGGTTAAGCGTCCAACTCTTGATTTTGGCTCAGGTCACCAATCTCGTGGTTCCTGACATGGAGCCCTGCATTGGGCTCCTTGCTGTCAGTGGAATCTGCTTGGGATTCTCTCTCCTCCTCCCTCTCTCTCTCTGCCCCTCCTCTGCTTGCTTGCTCGCTCGCTCTCTCTCTCTCTCTCAAAATAAAGAAATAAACTTGAAAAAATTAAAATGAAAAAAAAGTCAATCAGTGAGCACAAAGTAAAAGAAAACAAAAAACAAGTGAGTAAATAAACAAAATGCACAGCAACTGCTTTGCTGTGGTGGAAGATGCTAAGATAGCCCCAGCACAGAAAACCTAATGTTTTTCAATTACGAACAGGGGATCACGCAAATTAGAAAACATGACATAACCGCCTCTAAAATATCCCCATCTTTCAAAAGTAACTGCTCTTCAAGTTCAAGAATTGTTGGTGATCCCCAGCCGACAACAATGGAACCCCGCATTTAGCTTCTGGACGTTCTGGTGCTTCAGATCCACAGGCTGGCTCGAAGTGTGTCCCAGGAAGTGGGACATCATTAGCGTCACTATTAATAAAGTTCAGCATTACAAAATGGGCACCAACCTAGGAACACCTAATGAATGTCAATTTGCATTCCCCACCTATTATCACTTCAAATTTCATCGGAGCGTGTACATTAAAATTTTCTAATTACAGCTCTTAGGCCCAGTTTCCATAGATTAAAGTGTCTGCTACGACAGACTTTTTGACTGATCTGGGAAACTCTTCTACACTCGGTAAGGGAGATCAGCAGAACAGAGCATACAAAGAAAAAAAAAAGTCTTCGATAGTACACTCTTCAGCTACAAATTTCACATTGTTTCTTACACAATGAATACTATGGAAGGCCGGCCTGGGGATGAGTCAGCTGAGGCTGTTTTTGTGTTGTTTGTTTTAAACCAGACAGCCCTGTTACGGTGATTAGAAAGAATGATTATGTCCCCACCCCCAAAACCAGACCCAAATTACATAGGGATTTATTATAAATTACCCTAGTTAGCCAAAAAAGTAATTTCCATTTTGCTTTTGGTTACAGAGAACTACATTTGGAACTACCTCATAATTGTTTGGAGCAAGTGGGTCAACAGCCTGCCCTCTCTCAGGTTGAGAAGACTATAGGTTTCCAAACCTATGAAGGTGTCTTAAACCTGAAAGTTCTGTTTCAGATTTAAAAAAATTAACGGGCGCCTGGGTGGCTCAGTCGGTTAGGCGCCCGACTTCGGCTCAGGTCATGGTCTCAGTCCGTGGGTTCGAGCCCCATGTCAGGCTCTGTGCTGACAGCTCAGAGCCTGGAGCCTGCTTTGAATTCCGTGTCTCCCTCCCTCTCTGCTCCTCCCCTGCTCGTGCGCTCTCTGTCTCTCTCTGTCTCTCTCTCACACACTCACAAAAATAAAATAAACATTAAAGAAAAAATGAAAACACACATATTCCCCTTGTGCATTGTTGGTGGGTGGGATTGCAAATGGCCTGACTGCTACAGAAAACAGAATGGAAGCTCCTCAAACAAATTAAAATAGAATGCCACGTGACCCAGCAATCCCACTTCTGAGTCTATATCCAAAGGAATTGAAAGCAGGATCTCACAAGAGATAGGTATTAGCACCCTCATGTTCACAGCAGCACTATAATAAGCCAAGAAGTGGAAGGAAGCCAAATGTCCCAAGGACAGATGAATGGATGAAGATGTGATATGTACATACAACGAAGTATTATTCAGCCTTAAAAAGGAAGGAAATCCTATCACATGCTGTCACACGGATAAACCTGGAGCATAAGGTAGCTAAAGTAGTCAAATTCACAGAAACAGAAAGGAGAGTCGTGGTTGCCAGGGGTGGGGGCAGGGGAGAGAGGGAGCTGTTTGGTGGGTATAAAGTTTCAGTCGTGCAAGACAACATTCTGGAGATCTGTCCACCAGTGATGTGAGTGTACGTAAAGCTACCAAACTGGACCTTTAAAATTGGTTACACTCATAAATTTGTAGTTTTTACCACAATAGAAAAAAAAGGAAAGAAGGGAGGAAGGGAGGAAGGAAGGGAGGGAGGGAGGAAGGAAGGGAAAGGGAAAGACCTGCACACACTTCATTTTGCTACAGGGGGAGTCCGGAAACAACAGTCTGGAGACTACACTGGACAGACAACGTGATTACCAGCCTAGAAAGCCTCGAGGAGCCAAAGGTCCGTGTAACAACTTCTTATCTTTCTTCCACGTCACCTTTCCTATCCTGTTACAAAAGTACTGCACAGATTTTCAAACATGAGAATGAATCTACAGTCTTCATACACTGCGTCCAAGTCTACCTTAAACTTATTTGAAAACTCAGACTAGAATGATTTCCCAAACCACCCCCCCAACTCTTTTCTGGCCCACAGAACAAAATACCCAACCCCCCTCCACCAACCTTCGGCCAAAACGAGAAGGCAAATGTTCTTTCATGAAGGAGCTGAGCCACCGAAGGGTCTCCATCCTCCATGTAGAACCCATCTCGGGTTTCATCCCTGGCGGTGCTCATGGAGGCGTTACTTTCCTCATCAAAATTCTTCCCTCTAGAGACGGCTCCTGCTGAGAAAGGAGTTAGTGTGCGTTACTCACGACGGCAGTACCACAGGAAGAGAGGTACCTGAATCCCACTCGGCTCCATTTTATTTTATCGAGTGCCTACTTTATGGCTAGAACGGCATTAGGCATCTTACAATCGTGCTGTTAACGCTGTGATCGGCCCTTCGTGCAGGTGGCGCCCTCCTCGTTTTGTGGATGAAGAAGCAGGCAGTGACCTCACTAGTTATCCGACATTGTGCCCGTCCACCTCGGAGGAGGCGGAATGACAACCGAGTCTCTGACTCAAGAGCCTCTCCACGCAAGCAATGTCCTCCCCGCCCTCCCGGAGAGACGGCTGACAGCCCGCGGGAGCACCAAGGCCCGGCCCCAGCGGCACGGTGCCCCGGGACGCTCCAGTGTCCCTTGGTGCTGGGAGCAGCAACCGACCTGAGACTCACAAAGAACACTGGTTATTTTCAGATTCTGCTCCCGCCCTTTACTTCCAACTTAAAACTAAACACTAAGCCCCATTTGTTTTAAAATAATGACCAGCATTTATTTGGTGACTGAACCTCCTTCACGCGTCATTGTCCAAATTAAAGGCACCTGGAATTCTTGCCACACCCCCTGCTATCAGGTTAGCCCCTCCTCTTAATCTGGACATTGTCTGAGGGTCGAAGTTGCTCGAAACCCCGTGTTTCCGTGCCACGGCGGAGCACGACGCGTACACCCAAGCATAGCCCGAACCCACCCGTTCAGAGGAACACGGACACGAATCACCCTTAAGAGATAAACGGGAGCCCTTGTCACATGACAGAACACGTGGCCGCGGCGGGGCCGGGGCAGAGGACTGAACGGCGGGGCATTACCTTCCGGCTGGGAGGACTCTTCTGACTTATCGTCATCCTCCAGCTTGTCTTCTTCGTCCTCTTCGGACCCTTTTTCTGAAATAGACTTGGGCCCTGTGTCTGCACCGACCTCCATCCCTTTCAGGTCACTTTTCACAGAGCCGGCCTCGGCCTCACATCCCCGCTTACTGTCCTTGTCCCTGCCGTCGGCCTCCTCTGCCTCCTCCTTCCCGTCGGGTTTCTCTGGGGCGGCCGCGCCGCCGCACTCCTCGGCCCTGCCCTCACTTTGCCCCGCCGCCTTCTCCTCCTGCGCGTGGACAGCCGGGAGGGCGGCAGGCGGCTGGCCCAAGCCCACGGCCAGGGGCGGCAGGGAGGACAGGTTACCTGCCCCTCGGTTCTGCGCAAAGTTTTTGTGGGCGTCCAAGAAAGACAACTCGGGGTCGTTGAGGATGTGATAATCCGTCCGGCTGACCCCGTGTTTAGCAGCACCGACCAGCAGGTCCCGGTCATGCCTCCCGCACTCCCACCACTCCGGCAAATCCAAACTCGGCTGACACAGCTTCAGCCTCTCCCCCAGCTGAGGGTGGTGGAGAACCTGCTCGCGAATCTTCCGCAGCAGCTCGATGCGGTAGAGAGTTCGAGAGGCCCGCTCTTCTGTGATTGGCTCAATCATGGAGGAGAGGTCAGGCGGTTCTGGAACACGAAAACAACTGTATTCACTTGGAAGAAAACCTGAGCACGCGCTGAATTGTTCACTCTCTATTTTGCACGTTATCTGGCCTTTTACTACAGAACTTGTGTTACAAAAAGAACCTACCATCATCTGGCTTAGTGGGCATTCGACACACTCGCCTACACATGGCCACAAAACAACTGAAGTATTTCTCCAGACTCTCGTCAGACTTTTTGTCAAGTCTGGCAAAGGCTCGAAATTGGTTCCAGTCAAACTGCTGTTTCATGGGGTCAAAAATAACTCCAAAAGTAGATACCACACGGTAAAAATCAGCCTCTTCTCTTCTTGTCCACCTATGAGCAAGAAGACATTAGCTTAAACTGTACTTGAGTAAACAGGCTTAAAGTGTGTTAATTCTTGTCCTCTTTTCCCCTAAACTTAAGGCACGGGCTTATCCTAGGGGCGAGAGACAGACTGCTTTGAGGCACTGAGACTCTCTGATCGGTATCTGGGGCGTCATTCTTGCCTCTTGCCGAAGGCCGAGAAGGGCAGAGGAGCTCAGTAAAACCCTGAAGAAACTCACTTTTGCCGCTTCTCAGATATTATAGCTTCCCTTTCCGCTTCTAGCGCTCTCACTTCCTCCCGAGGCCGCCGTCTCCGCCGGTCAGTCTTCATTAGAGCCTCTTGCCTCATTTGCTGCCGTTTATAGCTGCGCTGATAGGCAGTAATGAGCCGGCGCAGACGGGTAGTCAGGGTCGAGGTGTTGGGCCAGTAAAGTTGGCCTAACTCAGCGTTACCCTCACTGTGCTTGCCTGGGGAAGTGGAAAAAATATTTTTGAAATGTGTAGCTGCAGTCTTGCAATACACAGGATTTTCCATCAAAACAAGATGACTCATTAACATTCAAATGACAGTGTGGGAAAGGGCATCTTCGTGCTCTCATTTTTAAAATATAAATAAAGGATGATATTAGTATGAAACGTACAAACTGCTTCTTTTTCAAAATTTCTTTTTTAATGTTTACTTTTGACAGAGAGACAGAGTGCAAGCGGGGGAGGGGCAGAGAGAGAGGGAGACACAGAATCCGAAGACAGGCTCCAGGCTCTGAGCTGTCAGCACAGAGGCCGACGCGGCGCTCGAACCCACACACCGCGAGATCATGACCCGAGCCGAAGTCAGACGCTCAACAGACGGAGCCTCCCGGGCGCCCCTAACACTGCATCTTTTTTAACTGCTTGCGGGGGGGGAGGGGCTGGGGGGGTGGGGAGCAAGTTTACGTATCCGTTTTATGTAAAGAAACATACTTTATGCCATGAACTACAACATGAGGGTGCTTTCCGGTAATGTACTTAGCATAACAATCTTGAACATGAGAGATAATCACGTGATTGCTAGCTGATTATTCTACATTAGGGAGAAGGTCGGTTTTCTATAAACTTGCAATATTTCAGATACCTAGCAAACGCCCTCCCTACTCCCAAGAGACAGATTTCTAAAGATGCGTCAAAGTTTCCACTGACTGGTATGTAGATGTGTATAAATGATCTTAACCCCAAAAAAGTGATTTCATCAAAGAAGTTCAATGTTACGAAAAACAATAAACAAGAATTAAAATGAGTCACAAAAGGGATGAGTCAGTATAGAAGAAAGGACACTCGTGAAGAAGCAGAAGTGCAGACGCGGGCCCGATGCCTCACGGCACACCTCTGCTCCGTGGGAGTCGACGGAGCCCTACCTGCGGAGCGTATCTCCATGGATTCTTCCTTATCTTCCGGGGGAGAATTTGCAAATTCCTTGAAAGGAAAGCGAGAAACAGAATCGTTTTAATTTGGGGTTTCTTTCATCTTGCTTTATCTTTTTAAGAGAAGGCCATTATCTATAAAGTTTCACAAGTCGGATGTGGGCATATAATATTTTAATGGTGCTGTAAAAGTCAATATACTCGAGTCCTTACGTCTATTTCATCCTTGAATGGAGTCCTGGTTGGTTTATATTCCGGGTCCTCATCTTCTCTATCAAATTCTCCCCTATGTTAAAATGGTAAAAACCGTTAAAATCGTGCAGATAAGCGAGAGACCGAGGGGGCTCGCAGAAGACTAGTCGCCGGCCTGACACCACTTTTAATTCTGGATTTGACATCAAAGGCGACCCTATCAGTGTTTAAATCACGCGGTCATGGGGGAAGGGGCTGGGGCGGGGGGGAAGCGTGATGATTTGGGAAGAACAAGCGCGTTTCAGATTATGCAGATAATACCCTGCGTTTAAAGCATCATCACGACACGTGAAGGGACCATGCCGGCACACGTCACGGGGGTCCAAATCACACGCGACGCACGGCCTAGCGCCGTGTGAGGACTGACCCCTGCCCGTGGACGTGACACTGACATACAGTTTATTGAAATTTTTAAATGTCCTTCTTACCCGTCACCGCCATCTGCTAGCACGTCTGCTCCTCTTTGCTCGGCAGCTATGGCCTTGGCGTCGGGCATCCCGACTCGCTCCAGGAAGCACAGCGCGGGGTCGGCGCGCATGGAATTGTACTTCTCGTAGCCTGCGCCAGCCCCGCCGGCCCACGGAGGACATGCACGGGGAGAGCGAGAGGGCCGTCACCGACAGAGCCGCAGCCCTGCCGCGGCCCAGCAAGTTCACCCCTCAGCTGAGACCATCACTCACGAGCCCGGTCTCAGGAAAGCAGTCCACGGGGCGCTCACTGCCCGGCGGGTTTTGGGGGGCGGGGCGGGGTGGGGGCCGAGTCACGTCTCGGGGATCTCGGCCCAACGACCGCAAACACGAACGGAGAAGCAGGTTCAAAACACCCGCGAGATGCCCGGGAAGGTTTTTGACCCCACTTTCCCCAAGATCTAATTTCGCCTGACATTTAAAAGGCTCCAAAAGGCTCCTTTACGGCCTCCGCGGGGCCCTCCACGTCCGCCCCCGTCTCCCGCGAGCAGCGTCGGTCCTGCGGGGCCGCGCACCGCTGGCTGAAAATCCCTGTCTACGGAAGGCCAGCGAACCTGTCTTATTAGGTTTAGGATGATGCGTGTCAGTTAGACGACACTGTTCCCTCTATAGTTTTCAAACTGCAATTTGCTTTTTGACTGCCCGACTTGACTAGATGGAAAATGGCAGATCCCAACAGTGCGCTGCGGGAAAACGATTTTTAGGCTGAGCTCACAAGACGCGGCTGCAGTACGTGGGCCGCACAGCACAATTCAATTAGGGTGTGTACGACAACACACCGCTCCTAACTGCTGCAGAGCCGCGAGCCAAACTGCAATCATGAAAGGTTTTATAAGCCATCATTCTCCCCTTTAGTCAGGCTGGGCTGCTGAGAATACCTCCACGACCCCCAGAGAATTGGGATTATAATCAGGAATCGCTCACTGTATATATCATGCCAGTTCTGCATCCCCAGCCTTTCAAAGTTAACAAGGCTGCATCCCACTCAGGGGAGCCGTGAGTTCTCAGCACTGACATTTGTGAAATATTGCTTGGAACAAAGCCCAGGAGGCACTTGTACAGATTAATAGCAGAGGTTAAGCCCACCGTCCACTTTGACACGGGTTGGCAGAGCTAAGGGGAGCCGTGCTTAGAAGCAAAGTTTAGGGAAAGCTAGAGGACAACTTGGCCATTATTAAAACAAATATGGTTTGGGTTTTATTTACAGCCAAGAAAGAAGTGTTTTCTTCTCAAATACTCCACAAACATTCAAAAACAGCATCTGATATTTACAGTTCGTATTAGATTTTTAGTAGAGGAAAACGGAAGAAGCCAAGAGTCCTTTGGAACTATCCTCATTAATATTATGACTTCGGAAAAGAGCACGCAAAGAGCTCTAACGACAAAGCCACACAGTCTCGATGTGGTCACGCGGAGACATCACTTACCGTGTTTGAACACGCCAATTAGGAGGGACTTATCTGCTTCCTTATCCCACCAATCTGTGGGGACTTCAGCATGGAAGGGCTCAGGTATCCACACGTCAGCTTCACTACAAAGACAACCGTTCGCACAGTGTTCAGAACACACAGAATAGTAAAAAAGGATTCCAAGTAACCACATGCATGATACAGGGGCTCTCGTGCCTCCTTTCCCACGACAGCCGTCTGGGCGGCGCGGGGAGGAACGAGCAAAGGGTTTTCAAAGAAAGGGCATCAGCGGGTCACTTTCTGCCACGGCCAGAAACGAACGTCACCGCACAGCATCCCGTTTTAAGGGGCACCTCAGAACACCAGCAATGCAGTTCACACCTTTTGGCACGTGACACGTACACACCAGCACGCTTTCCCCGATGACCCTCGCACCCCCCACGCTCGCGGGTGCCAAACAGGAGACGCGCCCCTCACTGGGTTTAGGGAAACCCAGTCGGCGGCGTTTCCCGACCACCCGGATCGTTACGAGGAGGAGGTGCGGGGTGGCTGGCGCTCGCACTAACCTGGAGTCGGCACCCTCTAAAATCTTATCTGCCTGGTCTCCTATAACTTCTTGTCGTAGGTAGTACAGCATGCGGACACGCAGCAGGACCCTGGAGAGGAAGACAGAGCGGGGGAGAAAGTTCTTAACTTCAAGACTGTTTGCCAACAGTGGCTTTGGCAGCTGCTGCTGTTCATCCATCATCCTGCCAAGGCTGATTAGCCATGCTGCATGGTAGGCTTGAAGCGTGACAGATGGTGGCACATAATCACCTCTGTGTGGTGCTTTCTGCTGGCTTCCAACAGGCCTGCCTGGCAACCGCTCTCGCTGCACGGAGAGGGACCGGGCTCGGCCCGGCCCCGGCGCGCTTCATTCCGGCCTACCTAGTGCAGCTTGTGAAGTTTAGACACGTACCCTACCGCTGCCTCTGAAGTATTGAGGCAAGTTTGTAAACAACCGAGCAGATGGCTTTCAGTAACTGTTCTGCTTCATTATCTCATAAAATTTCCTCAGCTGCTGCCTTAATACCATTTTTGGAAGCACATCAGAAGTTGTAGGAATAAACGAGATATAAAATCTGGTTTTACTACCTTACCATAAACCCTCAATATGGAATGTCAGGTTTTTCAGATTATACAACTTTGCTTCCGAGAAAGGAAGATGGTGAAGGCAGGGGGGTGGGGGGTGGGTGCTTGCCCTTCTCCCTTAAGGAATATTCGACATTATTTGTTCTTTCTAGTTTATATTACCTGGAAACCTAGGCTGGAGCTTAGAAAATAATGACACAAAGAAGGTTCGGATGTGTCCCATTCCTTGAAGGTCTTAGTCATTTTCAAGGACTAAGGTTCTAAAAAGGCATGGACTTCTCGGTACCAGAGTTTCGATCTCATTTGGATCTTCAATGGCATAAGCTTCATTCTTTCCGTAAAGCCCCGTTGGCAAATCCCGAAGGCCCACGTCTACTCTGAATCTAGCATCTCCTGCTGGACGGCCCCTGATCCGCATTCAGGACTGCTATTTGGACACTGCCTAGAGCTATCCCCCTAGCTAGACGATCCCATCATCACACTCACAGAACATTCTACAGCCCACGTATCATGTCCGCATATACTAGCTCATCTGGTCTTCACGATAATCCTAGGATGAAGCGGGGCACGTCATGATTTCCATTTCCCAGACGTGAAAACTGAGAGCAACCGAGGACCAGTGACGTATCCGAGGTCACAGGGTCACCTTGAGCATGGGCCACCTGGGAGTGGGCGTTCTGGCTCCACTGCTGTACACTGTCCCTCAGGACGTGGCAAGCGTCCTTGAAAATATCAAAATGACACACAGGGGCAGTCTTGCCGAAACAGACAGCTCCCGCACGCACGAATCAGTACCCCATGATATACCTTCCTCTCCACGGGGCATCTGCTTTTAAGGACCATGGGTTCTAGATGGACAGAGGGTGAGGCTGTCAATACCTGAATACGCTCCACGGTAAAATTTTAATTTTTTTGAGATTTTTTTGGATAAGATTAAAAATTGGCTGTGCCGCACTGAACTGGCAAAAGGAAACTAACGGCATGGCCCTCCATGGCTGGCACCTCCCTTCTTCTCTGGTTAGAACACTTAGAGGCCAGAAAGGGTAGTGACATAGGGAACACCCTCCGCCTTTGGCTGAACTCTCTGTTATTCATCAAAACTCAGCACAGTGGCCATGATCTGAATGGATTCACTCCTTTTTTAATTTTTAAAATGTTTGGGGGCGCCTGGGTGGCTCCGTTGGTTGGGCGGTCGACTTCAGCTCAGGTCATGATCTCACAGTTCATCGGTCCAAGCCCCACATGAGGCTCTGTGCTGACAGCTCAGAGCCTGGAGCCTGCTTCTGATTGTGTCTCCCTCTCTCTCTGACCCTCCCCCACTCACGCTCTGTGTCTTTCTCTCAAAAATAAATAAACGTTAAAAAAAATTAAAAAAAATAAAATAAAATAAAATAATAAAATGTTTGTTTTTGAGAAGACAGCACAAGCTGGAGCTGGGGTGGGGCAGAAAGTGGGGCGGGGGGGAGGCGGGGACAGAGCTTCCAAAGCAGGCTCCGCGCCGACAGCCCAGAACCCAACGCGGGGCTCGACCCCACGAACCGCGCGATCGTGACCTGAGCCGAAGTCAGACGCTTAACTCACTGAGCCACCCAGGTGCCCTGGTTTCTCTCCCTTTTGACAGAAGACAAAATTTTCTTCTTTGGGAGGAATTTTGGTGATGTGGAGACTTTTCAAGAGCTAACCATGAATGCCGTCTTTCTTCCGGAGGACAAATTCCAACCAATGCAACTGGCAAGCCCAGTGCCCCTGTGGAAGACATGGTAGGCACCTGCAGGACACCAAGGTAGACAGGAGGTGGGCTCTGACCCTAAGGAGTCTGCACTTGGTAAACCTGACAGACCAGACCACGGATGAGTCTCCCCAGACCTCATTCCCATTTGACTGCCTGTATCCCACTAGTGACCGTTTTCTGGACCTGCATCCAGTTCAGGACCACATAGGGCAACGAACTGTCCTGCCCCTTCATCTCCTTTAACTCGAGACAGCTCCTCTGTCTTTGTCTCTTGAAACTTCAGAAGAGACCTGGCTAGCGATCGTCCAGGAGGTCCCCCGATCTGTGTTTCATATTCTGTTACCAGTCCGGAACTTCCCCCCACTGCAGGGCCTGAGGCGTCTGGGGGCGCGATCCATCAGGAAGAACAACTGGACTCCTCGCTTGTTCCAGAGAGGAGACGGTCTCCTCCTGCGGCCGCGGGGAAGGGGCGCACCAGCCATGTCTCACATACTAATTGAGGGGGGGGGACACTCCGTAAGGGTCCGCTCCTGATACCAGAACGGGAAATCAAAGCCTGCTGCCCCTGTCACTCTGGGACGCAGGCACGGGAGCCGCCAAACCACTTCACTTCCGGTTTGTTCGACTCCAGAACTCAGAAGGCTCTTGACCCAAAGTTGACATAAACCACAGGAAGCAGAAGTTTTCTAATAGCTGTATGTGGGGCAGGATTTTAGGGAGAGCTGTTGTGCCGCGGCAGTGACAGCAAAACAGTTTCCGAGGCACCAAAATGGTCTGAGGTAATGGTTTTAAAGGCTCAAAAAGGAAAAAATGTGTCAGAATGAAGCGATAGCGATCGAAGGGAGTCCCTGAGGGCGCTACCATGTGCAAGAAGGGACGAGAACCACCAGCACCGCAAGCCGGGCGCAGCAGGTGCTCCCCGGGAGGCCGCCGTGGAGGGGCGGGGGTTGCCGAGAGCCAGGGCCCTGCCCCCCGTCTGCCCTGGTCGTCCAGGCTGGCTCTGCCCCTAACTAGCTGAGGCCCTAAGTACCAGGGTCTCCATCTCCGTGCCAGGTAAATGGGGATAAAAGAAAGAAAGAAAAAAGGAAAGTAAAAGAGCTCCACTTGTCTCAGACAAGTCAAACGGATAATCCACGTGAAGAGGCCACGCAAAGCTGCCGGTTGCTACGTGCTTAGACTTCCGTGGCCACTCGGGAAGAGAGGTCCGCATTTCCTCACGCCCTGCGGGGCTAACAGGGGACATGAGGCCCAAAGAGGCTGAGGGACGTGCCCAAGGCCACACACAGCTACGAGCTCCATGACCGGTTCTCGAAACTGCAGGCTCAGGGCTTGGGACGAACCGCGCACACGCTGATGTTAGTTTAACGGGCAGATCGTTAGCAGAGCTCCAAGCAATGACATAAGTTCAGATTTAATATTCTTCAGTGACATAGAATCAGTTTCTGGAAATAAAGATAAGGAATATGATTCTAAGCTCCCAGGTAAGAAAGAAGGACCCACCAACTGAGGTAGTTATTAAGCCAAAGATTAACACGTAAACTCCCCAGTCCCTCCGCTGAAAGCAGTCGGTCGTAGGTGGGGTCATCTAAAGCTAACGGCAATTCTCTAACACGCCTTGGTCAAAACTTACTTATCTGCAACATTCTTCGCAGCATTACTCACAATAGCGGAAAGGAGTCCATCAACCCGAGTGGCCACTGACAGACGAATGGGTAAACAAAATGTGGTGTGCATGTACCATGGAGTATCATTCAGCCATAAAAAGGAATGAAATTCTGGTACAAGGTACAACAGAGATGAACCCTGAAAATATTATGCTAGGTGAGAAAAGGCAAGACGCAGACAAATCCTATATGATTCCACTCATGAGGTACCTAGGATAGGCAAATTCATGGAGACCGAAGTAGAATGGTATTTGCCAGGGGCTCGGGGCAGGGAGGGAAGACGGCAAGGTACTGTTAACAGGTGCAGAGTTCACACCGGTGCCAGTGAGAAGCTTCGGGGTATAGACAGTGCTGATGGCTACGTAGCATTTTGAACGTAATTAATACCGCTGAGTTGTACACTGACAAATGGTTAAATGGGAAGATTGTGCTATGCATCTACCACGATAAAAAAAAAAAAAAATCAGGCATCTAAAACTATGCTGTCATGTGACTTGACACCACGTTTCAAGAAACATAATAGAGGTGAGCCCGGGGGGCTCAGTGGGTAAGGCATCCAACTCGGGCTCAGGTCATGATCTTAGGGCTCGTGAGTTTGAGTCCCACATCGAGCTCTGGGCTGCCAGTGTGGGGCCTGGTTGGGACTCTCTCCTCTCTCTCTGTCCCTCCCCCACTCGCACGCACTCTCTTTTTCTCTCTCTCAAAAATAAACATTAAAGGGGCCCCTGGGTGGCTCAATCGGTGAAGCGTCCAACTTCGGCTCAGGTCATGATCTTGCAGTGTGTGGGTTCGAGCCCCGTGTTGGGCTCTGTGCTGACAGCTCGGAGCCTGGACCCTGCTTCGGATTCTGTGTCTCCCTCCCTCTCTGCCCCTCCCCGGCCCACACTCTGTCTCTCTCAAAAACGAATAAATGTTGAAACAAGA
Organism: Cryptoprocta ferox; assembly: GCA_028646485.1. Taxonomy (NCBI): domain Eukaryota; kingdom Metazoa; phylum Chordata; class Mammalia; order Carnivora; family Eupleridae; genus Cryptoprocta; species Cryptoprocta ferox. Next base: position 66,760,367 of record CM053569.1, read on the forward strand.
AACATTAAAAAAAGAGACACAGTAAAGCTGTACAAACGTAGTGTCGCGGCCTAGCGGTCAGCGGTGTACAGCCTTCCACAACGTACTTGTTGCAGTGGTGCTTCAGGTGTTTCTTGTAGCTGTCCTCCTGCAACAGGGCGTCTGGGTTGCAGCCCGCCAGCCAGTCGGCATCCTGCACCACCGGGTGGGTGCTCTGGGCTTTCACCTTCTTTCCTTTCCTTCCCCTTGGCACTGGGGCCGATAAACCTGGAGTCGTAAGAACAATAATGCTAACACGACTACTACTACTAACAGAAGCTTTTCATAACCCCCATTTCAGTGTCAGACTCGGACATTTCCCCGTGTGGGCGGGGAGATGTGGGGTCAAGTTTGCGTCACAAGGGTCCTGAGTGGCTCTCTGGGCCCCTGTGGCGCAAACAGCATGGAGCGGACCTACCAGAATGATTGGCCAGGGCTCGCGTCTGGCCGTCAGCCGTGGGCGTGATCAAATCCCAGATGAAGCTTTTGATGTTCTCGTCCCCCTTGTAGTGGTGGAGGCAGTAGACGAGGAGGGTCCTGCAGATGGTCTCCACGTCGTGCTCCGTGAGCTGGCGCTTGTAGCGGCCGTGGGAAAGGATGTCCGTCCACCGACCCCAGCTGCAAAGCAGGTATTCGGCATTGGAGATGGGGCCTCTCGGCTTAGATTTGGGGCTTCGCTTTCACAGGCAGGAAACATGGCTCCGAACCGGCCGTATGTCCCACCAGGGGATACAGGAGAGCACTTCAGGGTCCCCGAAGACGCTCGTCACAGAGCGGGCCCTGACTTCGCTGCTCTTTGGCTCAGGAGTAAAAGCGTCCCTGAACTAACAACTACGGGGCTGATACAGGCTTTCCCGGGCAGATCCAGGCAGATTCGGGCAACTCTGGGGACGGAAACTCGAGCCAGGACCTGGACGCTTTACCCGGTGCCCCACTCTGTCATGGTCTGTACGCTCCAGTGCTGACCAGCCCTTTGAGACACACGGTGACGTGAGGTGGGCGTGGCTGTCCCCAAACCGAGGACACAGCGCTGATGGGGTACAGATATTTTAACCTACCTCAAAGGGACGCTGTGATAACTAATGAAAGCCCCTAAGCAGGCTTGAGTCTCCTTTCAAAACACGGAGTGCGGACTCCCCAGTGCAAGGGCTTTCACAGGGAACGTGTCTAGCCAACTCGCAGGCCCTCACGTCAAGCGGGTGGGAGGAAGGACTGTGCGCAGAACAAAGCAGACGGCACGCCGCTGGACGTGAACAGTCCACGTGGGGTGACAATCACAGTGAGACACAGTGCTGTGCCCTTGCGTATGCGTGTTGTGGGCTGAGAGCGTACAACAGACGGGCGGACGCTGTCTGGGCTGGTGCCCCCCAGGTTCCAGCTCAGGAGCCCCAGGCCCGAGCTCAGCCCCCCGCCTTCCTCAAGGACTGAGGGCTGGGCACAGTGGGGAGGCCTTGGCTGAGGGAGGCCCACGGCCCGCCCTCCCAGGCCCCGCCATCTGCCCTGGCCTGGGCCTCCCTGGCTTCTAGGTACGCAGTTCCTCAAACTGCAGGGCCTTCAGGCCCTTGGACACACTGCTCTGTCTGCATGGGACTCTCTCTCTTACCCGGGCTCATCCGCGAAATCCACCCATTAAGTCCCGCTGCGCTCTGGGGAACCCCTTCTTACATTCCCTCCCCCCCCCCCCGCCCCCCGGCCTCAGGAGCGGGAGACGATGCTCAAGCTGTCTCTTCAGGGAGAGACCTGCTGCTCGGCCTCCATCTGCACCGTCTCCCCCGCCGGGGGGCCGTCACTGTCTACTGCCACTCCCGCTTGCTCACCGGCCTCCAGGCAGGGGCCTGCCTGTCCTGCTCACAGGTGCGGCCCTGGTGCCTGTGTAGGCCAGCACAGTGTCCCGCCTCCAACACGTGTCACCACACAGTGACGCCTAGAGGAGGAGGACAGCCCTCTCCTCAAAGACCCTGCCCACGAAGCCTGCTTCGGAGCTTCGGGAGTTATGAACACACCCCGTTTCTAAAGCTATCGGCAAAATTCTCAACGACTAACTTGGATGCTTAGGTTGAAACAACACGAGCAGGCGCAAGCCACAAAGGGCTTGGCTGTCTGTCCTGCTGGGACACAGAATGGGCTCCGGCTGCACCTCATTGCTTCCACAAGCAATCATGGATTCGCACTGTGTGTCCGCTGGCGCTGCACTCTTCCCTGACGACCCAGGGAACAAAGTCTCGGGCTTCATGGAGCTCCGACTGGGGCTCTAGCAGGAGAGGCCTGCCACTCAAAGGCATAAAACAACACGGTGGGGGTGACGGAACGTGTAGACCAGCCTCTCTGGTGCTGGGCGCCCAGGTGATGCCTGTGCTGGGTGCTGGCGACAGGAGCGGTTGGGCAGAGCAAGCCTGTGTACTGGGGATGCATGTGTGTGCGTGTGCGCGCACGCACGCGCACACTCTAGGCAGTGGAAAGAACTTGTAGAAAGACAGAGATGAGACAGAGCACGGCAGGCCGAAGGAGGGGAAGCGGTCTGTCCTAACAGAAGCCTAAGCTACCCACAAAAAGGACCAACAGGACAGACAAGGGCCAGATAAGAGCCCTGTATGCCATGTTAATGGTTTGTGTTTATTCTGAAACTAATGGTAATCCCCTGGATATCACCAGACCTATAGAAATACTATTTTGGTGGTTGTTTTCTATTTGAATGGAACTTGTCTGCAGTCCCACAGTGTGCTAGAGAACTCTTCCTTGCAGATTCAGACATCTACCTCACCGTCTTTCAAAGCGCTGTGTGGCATTTCACACACAGCTTCAGAGATGAAATAGATGTGGATCCTGCCTTTCAGAGACACGCTGTCCAGCAAGACAAACACGACACACACAGAGCTGACATAACCACCCATGTGTGTTTCAGATGAGTTGGAAGAGCTTTAGAACTGAGATGATTGCCTTTAACAAGGGTTTATAACTGAAAAACAAATACTGAAAGACTACTGTAGTCAAAAATTGTTTGCAAAGCTAAACAGGAAAAGCATTTGTAACTTTGAGACTTCATTCTGAGTTATTAGTCACCAACAGGTAAATCTGGATCGGACATAACTCCCTTAAGAGACAAAGCCGTGCTCCTTCCCGTCCACGAGGATATGAACAACCGTGAGCACCTTTACCAAACACCCCGGGCCCCGTCACAGTTGCTGCAAAGGCATTGGCTCGACCGTGCTATGGGGAGTCACAGAAATCCAGACACAAAACATACTTTTTCTCTACGCTGGTCAGAATTTGATATTGAGAATGAAATTCTGTGTTTCACGGGAGTCTGACTTACCCATAAACGAGCAGATTCTTCTCAACCCTAAAGCACTCACTCCGCGCGTAGCCCTGGGACCTGTCCTGGGGCCGCCGCGGCTTCGTGCAAGGCTTCTCTTCGGAATCACTTTCCAAGTCTGAAAATTCCATCAGCTCGTCTTCCTTCACTGCACTGTACAGCCTGGTTTGCTTCCTCACTCTTGGAGTGTCAATAACCAGGTTGTTCTAACAAAGACAGCAGATGAATTTGAAACTTCTACAAAAGCATCCCGTGGGTTACATTAGGTAGGGTTTGAACAGGACCTCTCACTCACCCTCCCATTTAAGGCATCAATATCCAATTCAGCCTTCTTAGCCCACTTTTGCCAGAAATTTGGGTCATCCAAGGAAATATCTGTCCTATTTCCAGATGCAACAAAACTGGCCTAAAGAGGGAAAAATATGCATTATTTTGAGACGCTCTTCTCAGAGGCAAAATGCAAAGCAGTTTTCATTTACTCAGTCAGCCAACCACACATGCGTCCCCTGCGCCGCAGCATGTGTCAGATGCTGCAGTCTGCGGGCTGGGATGAAAGACCGTCCCTCAGGCAGCTCTCTGTCTGGGAGTTTCAACAGATCAGGAGGCAAAAGAGGACAGTACAGCGTAATCAACGACAGGTCACAAACGTACATACCGGTGCAACTGACATACAGAGGGGCCCTAGCCAGGATCGTGAGGGGGCGGACGTGCAGGGATGGGCACTGCTGGAAACAGAGAACCGGCCCCCCAGAATCTAATGCCTGGACCAGACTGTTAAAAGCTCACAGAACAGGAAAGGTATGTGGAAACGTTCACGATAGAGCATGTGCAAAGGCTCAGAGGAGAGGAAAGGCAGCTGGGTCAGGTGGCTGGTGATAAGGGCAGTCAAGGGAGAGCAGCTAAAGGTCAAGCTGGGGAGGCGGGCAGAAACCAGGCCGTGCGGGGCCTTGCGTGTCCCTGAGGTAGCAGGGAACTCTTTCAAAATGGAAATAATCTCAAGATGGACATAGTCATATCCAAAGCCACCTGTCAGAGAGATCCTACTGATGTCCTGGGGCCTGGGAGGGTGGTACGGGCTACTACCGTAGTTTACAGGGGGGACAGCGAAGACTGAAAACACCTCCAGCACAAGTGGACAAAGGAGACAGGCTAGAAATTCATTTTTTACAAGGTAAAATGAATGGAGTTAGAATCTGGGTGGATGTGAAGCATGGAGGAGGAGGAGGACGATGACAAGGAGGACAAGGAGGAGGAGAATGAGGAGGAGGAGGAGGAGGAAGACAATGACGAGGAGGACAAGGAGGAGGACGGGGGGGAGGGGGAGGGGGAGGAGGCCAAGAAAACCCTCACAGCCGACTGTGGCATCAGAATGGCACCACTCAGGCAAACAAGCAGGGGTGTGAGTGTGGGCATGCACACAGAGGGTCGAGGGACGGGAATAAGGAGGCCGGTTCCGCACATACTGAACCTGAAGGGCCTGTGAGGACACAGAGCAGAGCCTGAGAAGAAACTGGAAGACGTGAGAGAGAAGGTGCTGGGTCACAGAGCCCAGAGGAGGGAGCCTTTCAGGGCTGGAGTAGCTGGGATGACTAGATGTCTGCAAGCAGAAGGAAGGAGAGGGACCCTTGGCTCACACCATGCACCAAAACTCGCTCAACAGGGACCGAGACCTAAATGTACGAGTAAAAACTACAAAACTCTTAGAAGAAAACAGGAGATCTGTGTGACCTTAGGTTAGACAACACATCAAAAGCATGAATAATGAAAGAAAAAGATGGGTAAAGTGGACTTCAGTGAAATGAAACACCATTAAGAAAAGACTAAGAGAAAATACTTGCAAACTGTATTATCTAATGAGAAACTTTTATCTGGGATATATAAAGAATTCTTAATATTCAGTAACAAACGACAAGTAACTCAAACGATCTGAGTAGACATTTTCCCCCCAAACGATATACACAGGGCTAACAAGCACGTGAAAAGATGCTCACTAGCATCGAAGAATGCAGACCAAACCAGAGCTGGACATCACTTCACACTCGCTAGTACAGCTGTAGTCAAAAACTCAGAAAATAAAAAGTGCAGGTAAGGATATGGAGACACTAGAACCCCAAAACACTGCTGGTGTGAAGGGAAAATGGTACAGTGACTTTAGAAAATGGTCTGGCAGTTCCTCAAAGGGTTAAACACAGAGTTAACTAACATATGACCCCGCAATTCTATTTGTGGGATCTACAGAAGAGAAGTGAAAAGATGTGTCCGCATAAAAACCTGTTCATAAACGCCTGTAACAACGTTATCCGTGATAACCCAAAAGGGAAGACAAGCTACATTTCGGTTTCAACCAGTGAATGCATAAACAGCCCCAACATCCACTGTCCACTGCTGAAAGAGGTACATCTAGGTAATAGAACACCGTTCAGCAAAAAAAGGGAAGGAATTACTGATACTACGTGCTAGAACACGGATGAATCTCAAAAACACCATGCTAAGTGAAGGAAGCCGGACACAAAAGACCACACTTCGTATGATTCCACTATATGAAATGTCTGGAGCAGGCAAATCTATAGAGACAGCAGATTAGTGGTTGCCAAGGACGTGGCAGGGAAGGGGAGGGATGAGGTACAGGGAGAAGAGGAGGAGGAGGAGGAGGAGGAGGAGGAGGAGGAAGGAGAGGCTGACTGCTAATGGGCATGAGGTTCTGGGGAGATGGAAATGTTCTAAACTTAGATGTGGTGATGCCTGCACAAGTCTGCAAATATGGTAAAGGCACTGAATTGTACACTTAAAATCCCCGTGAATTTTATGGTGAGTAAATTACATTTCAAGAAAGCTGTTAAAAATAAAGGTGTAAAGTGGGCCTGGGTGTGGATGGGTGGAGCGATGCACAGGGGAGGCCTCAGAAGGCGCTCTCAGTCAAGCGGTGGGAAGGAAGGCTCGTGGTGACCTTCACCAGAGCTGGTCTGATGGCGGGGTGGGGGAGGGGGGCAAGCTGGAGGTTGAAAAGTAAGCAGAGAGGGAGGCAGTGGGGACAGCTGGTACAAATAACCCTCGTGTGGATTTCAGCTATGAAAGAAGGGTTGTGGAGTTGTAGCTGGAGGGCAAAACAGAGGAGAGGCTTTTTACAGACAGGAGTTGCTTGACTGCTGGTACAGGCCATGTCAGGAATCGGGATCTCAGGAAACAAGACGATGTCAGGACTCAAGAAGTAGACAGGGTGGGGTCGAGGACACTGGTAAAGGATTCGCCCGGGGGTGGGGACGCTGATAGGAGGCCAAGGTGGGGATGACGACCGACCCGGTGCATACAGAGAAGGGAACCCAAAACACACACAAAGAGGCTCCTACGCATCAAGGGTTCCACAGGGAGTTAATCATTACTTTCTTAACTCTCAATTACCAAGCAATGTTGCATATGCCCCTCGTGAGCACCTTGTAAGGCCCTGCTCTGTGTGAACTCTGACCCACTTCTGGAGACAACCTGCCTCTTCGGGCCAATTCGCACCTTAGCAAATGTGGAACCTTTGCCTTCAGACTCAATGGTGATGGTGTGGGTTCGCCGCAGGAGAATCTGATCGATATCTTCTTCGCAGAATTTCGACCCTTCGTCCTCCTCATCCATGAGTGCCCCGTAAGCCCCCTTGCGCAGAAGGTCCTCTATTTCTTTCTTGGAAAGTTGCTGGACCTGTTTTAGAGAGAGATTTAAAAGAAGTTAGAACTGAAATGTTTTTAGACTACACAAATGCTTCGTTGTACTCAAGGGGGGTACACTTGACTTATAAAAAAAAAGAAAATATCGGGGCGCCTGGAGGGGGCTCAGTCAGTTAGGCGTCCGACTTTGGCTCAGGTCATGATCTCACAGTTCGAGAGTTCAAAGCCCCATATCAGGCTCTCCGCTGCCAGCACAGAGCTGGCTTCAGATCCTCTGGGCGCCCTTCTCTCTGCCCCTCCCCCGCTCATCCTCCCTCCCGTAAATAAATAATGAATGAATGAATAAATGAATAAATACAATAAAATAAAAATAAAGAAAACAGAAAATACGACAAAATAGGCTGAAAATATTGAGGTTGAAATACTATCCGATGCTGGATAATTTCTTACTATTAGCTACACAAAGCAAGGAGCCGGAAGAAAGGAAAGGTCTGGGCAGGTGTGGATTACCCCGTTGGTAGCGTTCTCTCTCCCACTCATGGACTGCAGCACCGCTTTATCCAGGCCGAGCTTCAGACTAGCCTTGTCGAACATTTCCCTTTCGTAAGAATTTCTCGTGATCAGCCTGTAGATTTTCACAGATTTGCTCTGTCCTATTCTGTGACACCTAGCCTGAGCCTAGAAGAGAAAGGAAATGAATGGCTACCACAGAAAGAAAGGACTCAACTGTCAGCCCCACGAGCACCTGTTCCCATAAGCAGAGGTGGAGTCCAGAAGGTTAACATCCTAAGACATTCCTTTCACATTATTACTATAACTGATTACCACTCGGTTCACTTGCCCAATCGTGGGACACCGCCTTAGGGACAACACAGCTTTAGTTTACTGGTTTCACTGGGGCTTCTCCATTATCGTAGTAGGACTTTGAGAAAAAAAAAGAAAAGAAAAGAAAGAGAAAAAGAAAGAGAAGAAAAGGGAGAGTGGGCCCCAGGACGATATTTACCTGGAGATCATTTTGGGGATTCCAGTCAGAATCGAAGATGATGCAGGTGTCAGCCGCGGTGAGGTTAATGCCTAAGCCTCCTGCCCGTGTGCACAGGAGGAAAACAAACCTATCAGAATCAGGTTTGGAGAACCTGTCGATAGCTGCCTGGCGGAGGTGGCCTCTCACTCTGCCGTCGATCCTCTCGTACGGGTACCTGGGAAACGGGGGGATCACCAAGGAGGCCTGAGACACGGCCGCGACAGTACGCTGGTTTCTCTTTGAAAGCAAGTGTTACGCTATGGGATATGTGTTACCTGAATGATATTACCGAGCAGAAAAAAATCGCAGAGCAAACAGGTTTTAGGGTCGTTTGGCATACACTCGGTTGAGTGCTCGAGAACTAAATTTTATTTTACTTCCTCTCTAGTAAAAGAACTTCAGTCTGAAAAGAGCTGACACCTCTAGCAGTAGAGTAACAGTTTCAATTTTGGGTAAGAACGATTCTCCTCTAGTCAAATGGAAGAAATGGGAAACAAAACTGCCATCCGGAGTCCACGGACTCCTGCTCTGGTCACCGCGTACAGTAACTGCCACGTACATCGGCAGTGTTTAGAAAGAGGTGACACGTTTCCCCCACTCTGTCCCCTTTATCATGAATGTCCCCTTGAGGTGAGTCACTTGGAGCCCTGTGAAAGGTCATTTTTTATTTCCTTTTTATTCTCACGGCGCGGTGGCCTCACCGTCTTTGGATGAGGTAGTCTTCCAGTATGTCCAGGCAGCGCACCATCTGGGAAAAGATAAGCACCCTGTGGCCACCAGCCTTCAGTTTTGGCAGCAGCTTGTCAATCAGCACTAGCTTGCCAGCAGCCTGGATCATCGCCTGGAGCTGAAAATCTGGGGAGTCTGCGTTGTGTGTTTCTTTAAACTCTTCCAAAATTTTCTCTTCAGCACCTGCAGAGATTGGACAGCATAACGTGAATACCGTAAAAGGTTTTTTATTACTAAAAACAATGAATTTGCTTTCAAAACCCACTGCGAACTATAGGAGCCAAAAGGCCACACTCATGTTTATGGATGTGCATCCATCCAACTCGCTAAAAGTCAGGTCTGCACGAAACCATGAAAGTAGAAAAGGGATCAAAGTTTTAAGCACAACACATTTAAACACTGGGGGGGGGGGGACCACATTTTCCAACAAACAAATGTTTGCTGTCTGTAGAAACTGAATTTCAACAACAGACTGTCAAGCCAGAAGTGGCAGAAACAAGCCACGGGCCAGATACCTACAGAAAATTTGGAACCTAAATTGCTAAAGAAACGAAGAACTGTTTACTAGCGGAATATAAACACAAACAACAAAATCTGTTGCGAAGCTGAGAAACAAGGGAATAGAGGTCTAATAATTACGGCGTCAGGGCAGCGGTTTCTGTCTGTAATTGCATGTTAACACGGCCAAGAGGAGGGCCACAAAGGGAATTCCTCTTTCAGGATAATTTCTAGAGATGTTTTTTAGGGGGTCTGAATGCATATCTTTTATTGCAATCTCCAAATCTCCCTCCACATTCCTGCTCATCTGATAATTTCATGAAGTACAAGAAACTCGATCTTGAATTATCCAGAGCTTTTCAAGCTCTTAGAAAACAACAACACCCAGCAACCCTGCTTCACGTAAGGCTTCTATGACTAGCCCTCTTTTTCTCATAGCCTCGCGCACATTTCTGCCTGTTCAAAGACTTGGGTGCATCAGAGAAGCCGCAAGAGGATGACGTCGTCAGGAGAGACGCGCTTCCGGCTCCCCCACGCCCAAACCCCAAACACACACAGGCTAAGCTTCCTTCAACTGCTTAGGTGGCTTAGGTAGAATTAGGCAGCTCGGGTCTGGCCTCTCGGGTCTGGCCTCTCCCCTCCTCCGGGGTTAATCAGGCCACCGCTGCTATGCTCAGCACCTCTCCCTAAGGATGGGGGTGGGGTCACCCATTCTTTAGAAAACACAAACAAACAAATCCACCCAGTGGGATTGGTTCCCAGCCTTGGAGTGTGCCAGAAACTAAACTACTCCTCTTACCGCTGGTTTTAAGCATGTGAACGAACAATATACCTCAGATGGGTGCGCGCAAACCTCAAGAGGGGCGTAAAGGCTCGGTGGGTTAGACCCCACAGCCACTCGGGGAGACCTGCAAGCAGCAGCAGATGTGAGAAGTGGGCCATCCTATCTCTGTCTGAAGGGCACTTGCGCAAATTAAGTTATGGCACAAATGCAGAAATACAGCTTGTTAATTATTAATCAACAGAGAATCTTACTGAGGACAGATTAAAGTCACTTAACGACTTTACCCAGGCACTAAGGCCCCGCAAAGCACACTGACTGGCGAGCAAGGGGGCCCGGCCGGAAACGCCAGCTGGGTCAGAGTCGCTGGTCTCTCCCTTTTCCACACAAATAAGAGGCTAATAATATTCAAGACTCTTCTCTAAGTGGGAGGAAAAAAAGGGAAAGGTTTTAACTCGGAAAAGGTAAAAACAAAACGCTGTTGAAGAACATTCGCAGGAACGTTCTTGAATAAAGCTGAAGAATATTTTTCAAAACATGACATTTAGAAATCTAGGTTCTGGATTGAGGACAAGAAGGCCGTCCGGAGACAGGAGAAATAGATTTACATCTCTGTATTACATTAGGTCTTTTTAAGAAAGTTTATTCTCGTGCAATACAGGATAAGCCCTTTACAATTCAGAAATAGATTTTACTCTTGATACTTGGGTAGTTATTTTTTTGTCCATATGAAAAGTAGACTTCAGAACCAAACTACAATACGTTAGTTTAAAACAAGCAGATGGCTAACTGAATAGTTTTCAAACATGAAACCATTTTGACAAGATAAATGTCAGACATTTGAGTAATTTTAGTAAAAAACCTGAAAATACAAATACTTTAGGCAGATTAGCAGAGGCATTTTTTTCATTTTAAATTTATTCAGAGATAAGAAACGTAACTTTCTTCTTGCTTTTTCACTGCTACTACTAATTTCTCATCTTATAAAGAATAGTCAAAATTAAAATACATTTGTTCTTACCTGACGAAAGCTACGGCCGAGTTAATCAATCCTGCTCTTTGTTACGAATTCAGGATCTTAAAGTGGCAGGCAGTTTATAAAATATCAGCCAACATCTATCCTATATGATTCCTCTCGTGCCGTATTTATTGTGGCCAGATTGAAGGAAAGGAGGTCAGGGAAGGTGGTGAGGAGGAAAGCAGTTTCCACCTTCTGAGGTCATGGGCAAATTTTCAAGTTTACCAATGAAAGGTGTACCTCCATGTGAGATTTATAAATATCAATCCGAAAATTTATAGGTTATGGTAAGCCAAAATACTTTGTGGACACTGCCCTAAAGGAAAGCACTGCTCCTGCTACATTTTCAAAATGTGTGTGTGTTAGTGTCAAGGAAACCTGAAACGAGTGTGGAAGTCTTTTCACTTCAACAGATGGTCACTGGGAGGGCAGTGACTGCACCGTGATCTCGCTTCCACAAGACATGATTATCTGGCCAGCGTCATCTAGCCACCGACAAGGAGTTCTTTTCTTTTGCAGACTACCAGAAACACAGTTACCATGTTCTATCCGAAATTCATTCCATCGCGCAAGCTTCGCTTCTCTCCTGTCTGTCCGCTACTCTCTACACGCCTCCGAACCCCCGACGAGGAGGACAAATGACTCTTAAGTCGCTCCTAACCATTAGGGGATGCTGCCCAAGTTTTCAACATTGTTTGTGCTCTCACGCAGGGAACCTGAACCTGGACGTCCCACTCCACTGAAGCTGGGGCCGGAGCAGCGGCCGCATTTGCATCCCCGGCTTCCCTGCTTATCTGAGCAGACACAGCGACAGCCAGCAACCGCACGCTTCCCCAGTGCTCGCGGCGCGCCCCCAGACACCGTGCTAAGCACGGACGATGCCAGCCCACGTTTAAAATACTACTCCCTTACACACTTTGGGTTCCGCCAGCAGTTCTAATTCCTTTCCCTGTGCTTTGCTCGCATCACCATGCGTCACCAACTTTGCTTCCAGCTTCCACAGTTACGGAAATGTCACACCTTCCTCAACTTCAGCTTGACAACCAATACCAATTTCAACTTAACCTCCACCCGTAAAAACTTCCTTGAACCGGCTCGACGAACATGTGTAGTGTCAGCATCACATCAGTATACTCTCCACTCCGGACTGTGGGTAAAGACGGGCGCTACTGGAGCAGCCTTGGCGAAACCCAACGTCCACGTGAGTTACCTGGGCGGTTGTCACGGCTAACGTGCCTGCGGGGTGTGTGCGTGCATTTTCTTTAACTACCGTGTCTCGACATAAAGGCATAGAAGCACACCTGCTTAACGGACACTTCGTAACTTGTAGGGACGGAAGAGCTGACCCCAAGGTGTGACCAATTAGCAGACAAGGTGGACTTGATGGAAGCGCAAGCGAGTCTCCGACAACTATCGACGCCATCAACCCTTCCGCACATAGTCTGCTGGCAGCATTGTAGCTCTTTTGTGAGTGCCTTCCTTCCCCCCCTTGGAGGCCCCTATTCTTCATTTGCTTTGTACCAGAGAGGAAATGCGAAAGTGTGCATGGGTCACACATGCATGCGTACCATCAGCCACCTCAACACCACCTCCCCAACTCAGGGATAGGCTGGCTGACACTCACCATACTGGCCTTACAGGCTCCTAAGCACATGGTGATTAGTACGTTGGCGGCACTGAACGTACAATTATCACACACGATGCTCTCTTTAGAAAACAAAGCTAAAAGCACAAAGTTCCAAAAGGAAATTCATCGATGTCACACCACAGCAAGGACCTCAGGTGCTATGCAGAGACTGTCTTCCAGGTGTGGACCACTTGGTTATTTAATAACAAAAACTTGTAGATCTGAGGTGGCTGACAGGCTGTGTAAGCCATGAAAGGAGGGGAAAGATTAGGAATTCTTTAAATTAGCTGCCCCTGAACTCCATGGATTGTGGTAAAGACAGAACCTGGAAAAGGAACATAATTGTGTTGCTGGCCAATTATAATAATGCACAAACATCCCAATTTAACTGGTCGTCACCTTTCTTTAAGCTGCACCAACTGCGGCCAGGACGGCAGCAAGAGCCTCCTGCGGGTCTTTCTGCTTGTATTTCTTCCTCTGTTCCCTCCCATCTGTTTTATGTGCTGTTGCCAGATCTTTCATCCTGAATCACTCCTTAGCTCCAACACTAGCCATGGCTCCCCACTGTCTACAGACTACAGCCAACATTCCACGACCTAGCATTTAAGGCCCTCCACTGCGGGGTCCCAGGGTGTGTCTAAGGTTCACCGTCCCGCTGCGACTTACATGGACTTTATACTTTGGGCAAGTTCCCCTTTGTTTTCCTGCCTCTGTGCCTTTGCTCAGGTGTTATTACGTCAGTCTAAATGCCCTTCCTTTTCCCAACTCTGACCGGCAAACTCCTCCCACCCCGTAGGCTTGTCTCAATGCCATTGCCTTCTCATGGCTTCTGCAGTCCCCATCCCTGACACACCTGAAGGCTCCCGGACCCTTCAGAGGGCCCTACACACCACAGGCATGCAATACGTCCCCCTTTAATATTTCTGGAAGAATAGCATACAGCTGTTTACTCAAATCAGTTATAGGACACTCTCAATTTAGTTAAGAAACCAGGAAGACCATAAAGTATTCATCAGTAACAGAAACAAACTGTTATCAAAGTTTTAAAACGACTCCTCATTCTTAAGGAATAGGTCCTAAAGGCCTCTAGACTGAAATTTCCTCCCATTAAAGTCTCCAGACCACTGCCAGCCACCTTCTCGCACCAGCTCTTCTTCAACTTGTCTGACTTAAACACACACACAGACACACGCGTGCATTCGTGTGCGTGCACGCACTCCCTCCCCCTGCAAACAGAGCAAGACAGTCTCATTGAGACTAATCTCTCTTCAGCTGTTAACGCCTCCTTCCAAGGGGGGAGACAGGCAGGGAAGTAGGAGACAGGCGAGCTGAGGTCCCGCCGCAGGGATCGGCGGGGGCAACGGTCCTCCGCCTTCAGCCACCACCGGAGGCGTCACGAAGAACGGGAAGTTGGTGAAAGCCGTGTTGGGATGACACGATCCAGTCATGACTACAAACCACCAAGTCCTCTGTCTGGAGGGAGAAAAGGACTCTGGAGCTTGGACAGTCACCGGAGCATGCACACCGGCGCACAGGCTTACCATTAATAAGGTACGGATGGTTGCAGCACTTGCGTAACTCCATCATAGTGTTTAACAGGTTAGGTACGTTAGCTTGACCACCGCCTTTGGAGAGGAAGGTGAAATTCTTCTCCAGGATGGCTCGGTAATATTTCTTCTGGATGTTTGTTAGCTCAACTTCAATAATCGTTTCTTCTTTGGGGGCCAAGTTCTTCTCTACGTCCTCCTTGAGACGCCGCAACATCATTGGCTTTAGAATGGCCTGGAGTTTTTGCACCTAAAAAAGGACCTTAAGTAAATACTGGCATCGTGGTTTGCTTGCATGTTAAAACACATTCTAACGTGAAAAATCAGGATTATCTTACTCATTTACCATTCATGTTCATTTGTCAAAGCCCAGTAAGGGGGTGAAGGCACTAATCGCTCAGCTTTCATAACAGAAGTGCAAGAAGGTTGAACGAGTCCGCGTTAAGTGGCCTATTTCAGCTATCCAGGAGCCCGAACAGCTAGAAGGCCTGACAAGCACACAGCAGAAAAGAACCCAATTTATTCACTGAGCTTCCCTTCTGTTTGTCTTAAGCCATAGGGAGGACGAGGAAGAGGGAAGAGACGATGTCATGGGAATGCCATGCTTCAGTTCCCTTCCTTTCTGGAAAGAGCTAATAGAATAAGCAAGCCAGGACGTACCTACTCCCTCCGCCAGTAAGCAAGCAGAGACATCTCTCTCTGGTTCTCATTTCTGTTGACTGGCAACAGGACACACCGCACACCAAAGAAAAGCAAAACCAAAAGGAAGCAGACTTCACCCCTGAACCAAACCAAGAGGCTTTAAACAATAAGCTGTGGGGGGGGGGGTGCCTAAAGACCACGATTTCAAGCATATCTCCGCATCTGCTTCAAATACAGTACAATAATAAATACCCACATAGCTCTTAGCATGTATAAAGTAACCGATTGCTTTTCATACACGATACCTCATTTAGTTCTCACAGAAATCCTGTGGGGTAGTTTAAATGAAAACACAGAGAGTCAGAAAAGTAAGTTAACAAGTATGACTAGAATCCCAGAGCTCCAGGGGGCGAATAACCACACATTTCCGTGGCTTCTGACGCCGTGCGCGCGAGCATGCGGAGCGAAATCGCCATCCCGAACAGCACAGCAGTCTCTGAAGATTACGTGAATAGGTAATACGTAACCTCTCTGAACAGATCTCTGCCGCCCGTCACAAGGGCAGACAGACAGACAGACAGACAGACAAGAACACCTCCACAGTGAAGACGCGCAATGTCCGGGGAAGGGAGGTGGGAGGCTCACCTGACCCGGGGGTGAGGGGAAAAAAATGGATCTAATTGACATCTTTAAGCAGTTAAGTCCGAAGGCTTTGCCGTTTCGGGCTTGGCTTCGGTGACGTGACTAGAGCGCAAAGGGGACGTGGACTAAGTACCTGTTCTTCTGTTTTCAGATCGCCGAATTCCTGCATGAAGGTGGTTTCTGAAGGGAAGCGGCTCGGTTCCAGGAAATGGAGCAGGCTGAAGAGCTCCTCCACCGTGTTCTGGAGGGGGGTCCCTGTCAGCAGCACTTTGTGCTCCTGCGGGAACACAAGGAAAGCGACCGGTTGAATCGCGACAAAAGCAGTGTCCTAAAACCAAAGCCTCTTTCTAGATATCCCTTCTCCTGCTTCTCATTAGTGCACCTACTACTCCTTAGTTCAGCCCCCGCCCCGTCTGAAGTGTGGGTGGTGGGCGCAGAGGCAGAGATTCGAGAGAAACCCTTGGACCCTGCTTCAGATACATGGGGCCCTTCTAGAACGCCGCAGGCCCCATAAACAGGTCTTGCCAGTTCATTTCTTCCTGGGGATATTAGGTCAGCATCTCAGTGCCATGGCTGTGTAAGTCTTTCCTGCATCCCAGTGCTTTTTGCTGTCCCGAAGTTATTTTCCTAAACTCCCTGGGCTCAGAGAGAGCTCACATGCTTCTTTCTGTGCTCTACATCAATGGCGCTCTCATCTCATCTGCTTCCTGCGTGACTCACTTTAGAGACAAAAGAAGTTCTTCTACATGCAACAGCATATGAAAAACTATTTTGTTCTGCAAAAATTTCAAACTAGCAAAGAGGTCAGCTTGGTTTTAAATACCACAATCACTTTTTTTTTTTTTTTAACAGATGCTATTTCTAACTTTGTTTCTTTGAACCAAGTTAGGTGTTTCTTTAAAATAATTCTTCCTGTTTACGAGCTCTTTCTCCAGCTTTCCTTACGCATCTTTACTCTTGTCTTTGTGTTTTATATCTCCAACAGAGAGGAGCTGTTTCGCCGTGACGGGTTTTAACCATAGTGAGTTTAGTAATCTTCAGGGCCCCATTAGTTAATATTTTGTTTGGCCATTTGATGCACAGGACAGTGAATAAAACTATTTCAGGAAGTGATCCTACCTTCTAGTACGTTCAAAAGCCATTATTCTGACTTAACATGAAATCTGACAAGAGCTGGCTGCCAAGCAGAGAGTATATGCTCGGGAAATACTAGATAAATGATAGAACTAGGGACATGATAATTTTCATAATATCTACCACGTCTTATCTGCCAGCAAAGCTCTTTGAAAGTGAAGTGAAGTGAAGCAGTTCAGATTGCTTTTATTTCTCCTTTTCTCCCTTCTGAAGAAAGAGGTCTCTCAGGAAGACACACAGACCGCCACCATCTTCAGACTCCTTAAATTCATAGAATAAGGAGTTTGCGAACCAATTCAAGATTTTCTACTGTATAATCATCCTGGTGGGTAACGCGGGCCACAGTCCCTGACATACTCAAGTTATGAATTACTTTCTCCGAGAATTTGTTACACTGCCACAGGTTTAGGAAAGAGCTATTGCATTGGAAGAGCTGTACTGATACTAAAGATCAGCTCCCAGTTTTCTCCCATCCCTTATGACCAAGCTAAATCCTTAACCGCTAATTAAATCCTTCAGAAAAAAAAAAGCCTTTTAAGTTATTAATTTCAAAGTAGTATTTGCGAAAAGGAAAGGGACCCCTTTTTTATGCTGTTTTCCCTCATGGGCTGTTTAAAGCCAGTTATACCAAATGATGACACACATGACACTTTTATAAGGTTACAACTGAGCAGTGGAATAAAACCAGGTTTCCATTTGAGAGTTAACTGTGAGAGAACACCTGACCGATACACACAGTTTCATAAAACGTCATATAAGAGACTTGGGCTGGCAAGCTTATCACCTCCAAGCTCAACTATGCCAGCAAGTCGGCTTTTGGCTTGAAAACGTTACCATTCTTTTTAGCTCTGATGGAGTGATGTACACTTGCTTTCTTGGCAGCAAACTCTTTAATTTGTGTAAGGCCTCCTGACAATGAAAGATGAGATGATAGAATCAATGATTCCAGAGAATCCCCTCCTTGTCAGTGACCAACAAGGAGATGCTGTGCTTTCCAGAGCTTCCGTGGAAGACTGTGAAGACCATAAAGGTCCCTCTACAAATCGTCTTTGCAAGCTCGTTGTCGGGGCTGGGGAGGCTGAAGACACTCACTGGTCTCCTCCTTCTGAGCGGGCACTTGGAACATGGTCCGCATGCAAGTGCCCCTTCGTCCTAACCGGTTGAGTGCAGGAGACAGCACTGCCCGCTGACCTGCTCCACAGTTGGCTATACTTACTGGTCTTTGTTTTCACTGTGACTTATTCTAGGAAAGAAGAATAAAAAGTGGGGCCAGTGTAGAAGTTCTCATGATGTTTACTCTAAGGACTCGAAGGCCAAGCAATGAGCTGTCCAGAACTGGACAAATATAATTATACTCTAATTCTGAACAGTGCTACTCTGTTCCACCTTGAAAAACGTCTCTCCAGAGACAAAGATTCTTGACCATCAGAGAGACAATTATTTGCTTCATTTGCTTATCAGAGATTTCTAAGTAGGTGAGCCATGAATGAGTTACAAGTATGCAAGTCCTTGGGGCAGCCAGTGGGACTGGGAGTCAGTAGCCCAGGGCTGGTCACCTGTGCCAGCAGGCAGTGTCCTTAGCTTACCCCACTATGACCTACCGCAAGGACACACAGGGAATATTACCACTTTCTGTATGAGCCATTACATGAAATTGGTCAGGGAACACTGCAATTTGTAACAGAAAAGTTATCTGGATAACATATTCTAATCCATTAATGAAGTGTTGCTATAGACAACAGAAAATCCTTTCAAGTCTCCCAATGACAATTAGATTGTTTGATGTTGACAGAGTTTAATCTGTACTACCATTGGAGGACTGCTCTGCAGTAAGAATCAGCTGCCTGGAGGCATATAAACTAATAACAGGAAACAACTTAGATAAACTCAGGTGACCACTTACGCCTTTAGCAAAGGGTACTCTGTCTTCTATGTGGATCGCTGTGAAGATGGGTCCCTACTCAGAAAATATAGTTAAGTAATTCATGAACGTTCGCATTTACCTGCAAATACAGGTTTATTTCAATGTAATGCTAACGTTTCGCCTGGAGAGACGGAATACAGTAGCAGAGTTTCTCTTTTCCACCTGCTTACCGATGACTTCAGGACTATTCACTGTTTCTACTTATTCTAATTTCTTTTGTGGATTGGCCATCAAATATAAACTGATTTGAGAAGAGACTTAGGATGGGAAATCCCATCCTTAATAGAATAATTCAGTCAGACTTTTTCTTCTAAACAAAACTAGATTTTGTTTGTTTTTAATTAAAAGAATAGGGGGCTAATGAATAAAAGAATTGCTTCAAAGAGCCAGCTGCAACAGAAAGCTTTTAAGTACTCTTTTCGGTAGTACCAGTCTTCAGTAAAAAAAACTTATAGCCACAAACATATAGAATGTTCCTTCCCCTCTCAAAGTCTCAATTAACAAGAGAGCAAATTAATCTACAGAAGGCAACATCGAAGAGATTTTTTTAAATCTTTTGCACTTTTTTAAGAACTCGCCAAAAACATTCAAGACATACTGACAGTAACATTGCTTCTAAAATGTACATGAAAAATGAAAAGAAGTGATCAAAACCCACCTTGCAAACTACAGATAGCAAAGAAAGTCTGAGGATGACAAAAGTCATGTAATAATTTCTGCTAGGAAACCATACACAGAGAAGTATGGAACAGAAAATCAATCAAACCCTACCACCTCTACAATACGTTATCCCAGCACACTCCTACTGAAAAAAATCTAATCAGAAAAACCTGACCACCTCTTAGGAAGTGGGGGGAGTATGGGGTAAGTGTGGTCTAATACTCTAGATCAAATTCAAGGTCTTATAATGCCCCAAACTTCCAAGGGTCTGTGTGAACTTGACCAATTCCAGGTATTAACCCATCTTACTAAGAACTTCCATCTACACACCCTACTGGATCCAACGTGTCAAAACCATGAGCCCTTGGAATATAACTTCATTACCATTACTGGACCAAAGCCCAGCCTAATAGCATATGAAACGGCAGTACTTATGAACAAAAGGGAAAAGTAAATGCTTGAAACTCATTTCAGTGAAAATACCCTGACTATACCCAGCTGTAATACAATTGTGCAAAGATACCAGCCAATAATGTAAGAATCAAGAACAGCAGCAACTTTTGAGTAACTAAAAGCTCAGGAGGATACTCCACCATATTTGACAGGCTTCGCAACACCCTACACAGGTATCAGTCAGATTCAGAGCAGTGGGAATACTGAGTCGGTAACGACTCTGCTCGAGTTCAATGGAATCATCACCATGATCACTGACCAAGTCCATCATCTTGAGCCCCTCCAGAAGCTTGCAGTTCCTATTCTTCAGCCTGTGGGCTTCATCAATGACGACACAGCGCCATGGAATATTCCGCAGCTCAGGACAATCCGTCAAAATCATCTCAAATGTAGTGATGATGGCATGAAACTTATAGGACCCCTTTATCACTCGACCCTACAAGAATAGTTCTAAGTTATTATTTAGCATTAGAGATTACATTAATTTTGATTAATAGAAAGCATGAAACATATTTATCTTTATCGTTTGGGGACATCTTTATTTTGGGTAACGCATGTACTTTGTTTTCAAGGGGAGCTTTAAAAACCTTTTTTTAATTTTTTTTTTGAACGTTTTTTGTTTTGTTTTGAGAGGACAGAGAGAGAGAAAACACACTACTCAGTGGGAGAAGGGCGGGGGAGGGGGGTGGTGGGAACAGAGGCTCCAAAGCGGGCTCTGCACTGGGAGCAGCGAGCCCGACACGGGGCTCGAACTCAAGGACCATGAGGTCACGACCTGAGCCAAAGTCGGACGCTCAACCAACTGAGCCACGCAGGCGCCCCTAAAAACCTTTCTTTTTAAAGGAAGTTTGCAAATCATTAGTAAAATTTGAGTCTCAATTTCCCTCCAGATCACATGTAGTAAAGTGCCACTAAGTGTGCTCATTCTAGTTACAGCCTACAGACTCCCAAAAGGTAAGAAACCAAAAGGATTATGTACTAAGGCAACTTTTTAAAAAACTTCTTTTCTTTTTAAAATTTTTTACTTACACAAGCCAACAATGTGGCTTATCTTTTGCTTTTTTTTCCTGAGTGGGGGAGTCAGCGGGGGAGAGACAGAGGGAGAGAGAGGGTGAGGGGTGGGGTGGGAGGGAGAGAGAATCCTAAGCAGGCTCCACACCCAGTGCAGAGCCCCACTCGGGGCTTGACCTCACGACCATGAGATCATGACCTGAGCAGAAATCAAGAGTCAGATGCTTAACCAGCTGAGCCCCCCAGGTGCTTCTATTTTTTACTTTTGAAGGGCTAAAATGAAAAAACATTCACTTAGGACAGAACATACCACAAATTGTCAAATCTGAAGGTAAGTGCCAAACTCAACATTTTTCTCCTTGAAGTATTTAATTATAGGCCAGATTTGACACGCAAAGCAAATGTATAAAACAAACCTCTGTCCTATCTCCAACTATAGGGCCACCATTTACCACCTGTAGCTTAAAACTATTTGAGCACATACTATTCTGCCTTCTTTGTCATTTATAATGCTTTACCGTCACTGTCATATACTAACTGTAAGCAGGTAACAAGAACAAGTCAGAAATCATACCAAGTGCTACTGAGAGCCAAAATGGAAGTCCTTCCCCTTGGGTGTATTTCATTCAACATTATATGCTTGAATGTGCCACTCAGCATTGCATGCCTAATAATTTGGACTTCTAGTAATAGTTTAACAAAATATCCTTTCTACTTCCATTGAATAACACCATTTTTTGTTTAGCTTGTCCTTAGGCTTGCAAAATAAAACCAATTAGGGCATCAAAACATCAAATGATTATCCGTAGTTCACCTAAGGTAAAAACATTTCATTCATTCTTATCTAATAAGCAGAATGACCAAAGCTATAAAAAGTAGCTATATTTATAAGATGAGAAAGTATAACACAATAAATTGGGTAAGAAATCTAAAGCAAATTTCTCCATTTTGAAAATCTAAACCTTTCCCCAAAATGTCTGAGGCCATTTTAACATCCAAAACCTTAAAACACACGTAAGAAGCATCAAGAATCTACTTGTGACGTTTTACCTGGGGATCTTTGAAGTACATTTCATACAACTGAATGGTCCGACGACTAGCTTGACTCCCATGATACACAACCACGTTCAACTCTGTCCAGGTACGGAATTCCCTTTCCCAGTTGGGGATTGTGGACAATGGGGCAATTACTAAAAAAGGGCCATGGATTCCTTTCAAATATATCTCATAGAGAAATGTAATGGACTGGATAGTTTTTCCCAAACCCATTTCATCTGCTAAAATGCAGTTTCGCCTTTGGGAAGGAAATAAAACAAGAAAAGTTTAATAAGTAGAGATATTAGACACTGCTTTCTTTTTACAAAATGTATGCTATTACATTCACAAATGCCTACCTCAGATGTCCTCTTAGATTCAACAGAACACATTTTCAAACAAAATCCTCTAAGATATCATTATTTCTACATACTTCTATCAGGATCGGTGTTAATGTTTGTTGGATAAACCTTATGCATACTTCCAATCCTTGCTGTTTTTCATAATTCTTATTAGAGATCAAAATGTTACATTACTATTTGATTAACATTTTTATTTTTATTTTTTAAGTTTATTTATTTATTTTGAGACAGAGACAGTGTGAGTGAGGGAGGGGCAGAGAGAGAGAGAGAGAGAGAGAGAGGGAGAGAGAATCCCAAGCAGGTTCTGCACTGTCAGCGCAGAGCCTGACATGGGGCTCGAACTCACAAAACCCCGAGATCGTGACCTGAGCTAAAACCAAGAGTCAGATGCTCAACCAACTGAGCCACCCAGGCACCCCTGATTAATAATTTCAATGACTACAAAGGAAAACAGCTCTGGGCCTTCTTAAAAGTGAAGAAAAACATGGTTTACATACATGTTGTACCAATTGAAAAGTAGCCAGTTTACTCCCTCCAACTGGTATTCCCTGAGTTTGTTATTGTTTTTGTACTCCCTGGAACTCTCCGATTTCTTCCAATCATCAGCAGGAGGTCGCTCCTGTTTCAAATAGAGTAGATCCCATTAGTGGTTTCTCCACGACCACACCGCTATGCTATTTTCAAATTAAATCCTTCACCATTAGCCAATTCTTACCACACGCTCTGTTTCTGGCTCCCTGGACATCAGTTTCTCAAACTCTTCGATCTTCGCTTGATCTATGTCCTGCCTTAGCTCCCATGTGCTGTCTTCATAAGGCAGGGAACACCACTTCACCAGGTAGTGAGTCACAGGCTGGGCCAAGTTTAAATAAGTCAGAACTGGAGTCATTTGATCAATGCGCGCGCGAACGAAAAACACGTGTTCTACGTTATTTATCAACAGACACTACCCCAGCAACAGTAAGAATGAACTGGTAGTAGTTTTAAAACTACAATCATTACACAGTCGTTCCTAGTTAATAGTGTCAAGTCAAAACTGGAAAGAGAACTGAGTATTAGCAGAATAAATTTTTAAAAAATTTTTTGATGTTTATATACTATTGAGACAGAGAGAAACAGAGCATGAATGGGGGAGGGGCGGGGGAAGGGGGAGACACAGAATCTGAAGCAGGCTCCAGGCTCTGAGCTGTCAGCACAGAGCCTGATGCGGGGCTCAGGCTCAAACCCACAAACCGTGAGATCATGACCTGAGCCAAAGTTGGATGCTTAACCAACTGAGCCACCCAGGCATCCCCAGAATAAATTAATTTTTATCTAATTCACTGGTATGTTCAAAAGCCAAGAAATATAAAGAAATAACTAGTACATAACAAAGCTGAATTTAAGCCTTACTCTTATCTGTGCAAATCATTTATCAGGTGTCTGATTCAGACTTCTACGGTAAATCATCATAGTCAGGATTTACATGTTTACATAATCGGCTAGTTTCTTACAGAATGAGAAATAAGCTTGATTTTATTAGTATCTCTGCCTTTTTCTTAAAGAGAGAGGTATTGTTTGTACCCAATCACTTTAAAATAAAGTGAGCTGTAGGAGGCTGGAGAACAAGATATTTTGGGTAATGCAGATCCAAGGATTTCCTTTGTCTTTCCTCCAGAAAATACTTGGGTATGTGGACCTTCACTTCAAGTCTAAGGTACACTGACCTGGTTGTGATGTTAAAAACACTCGCTGTACTATATAAATATGCAATAAAACAATTTTAAGTACAGCAAAGTAAAACTAGAAAAGCAAACATCACATTACAGATATAGTCTTTGA
Organism: Cryptoprocta ferox; assembly: GCA_028646485.1. Taxonomy (NCBI): domain Eukaryota; kingdom Metazoa; phylum Chordata; class Mammalia; order Carnivora; family Eupleridae; genus Cryptoprocta; species Cryptoprocta ferox. Next base: position 66,784,256 of record CM053569.1, read on the forward strand.
AACATCATGGGCTTCATGATATAGAGTTTGGAATAATATGGGAGTTCACTGTAGACTCTTACTAGATAATCAAGACCTAACAATTTTTTTATGTTTATTTATTTGACAGAAAGAGAGAGAGAGAGAGAGAGAGAGAGAGAGAGAGAGAGAGCGCGAGCAGGGGAGGGGCAGAGAGAGAGAGGATCCCAAGCAGGCTCCACACTGTCTGCATAGGGCCCGATGTGGAGCTTAACCCACAAACTGTGAGATCATGACCTGAGCCAAAACCAAGGGTCAGATGTTTAACCAACTAAGCCACCCAGGCACTCCAAGATCTAAACATTTTATATAAAGCTTAATTTACACGAAGAAGCCAGGAATGACAGAACTCATGGTGGGTGGGTATATCATTACCAAGACAATATGCTTGAGAAGGCACTAGACTTGTCTCCACTCTTATTGCCCTAATCAACTTATTGTCCTTTACAACAAAGCAACATGAGAATGCCAAGATCTCATAGAGAGGATTATTTTACATTATTCTCTGTGCACCACATTAAATGAGGTTCACCAACGTACACTAAGGATGTACAATGTTAAATAACATTAAATTCCATTCTGCTACGAGCACTCTTAATTATGTGTGGGAAACTTGTGCTTCATGATAGGTTTATACCAAAGCGTACTGAGTTCTTCATTGATCATGTTCTGAAATTGCGCAAAATGGTGATGTATTTGTTTCATATTGAAAATTGATTTCTTTTAAAAAGCTCTCACACTAAACAAAGAACACATGTAGTGCCATTATTAGGGCATAAAACTAATAGTCAATAAGTTTCAGTTAAATTTAGACCAACTGTGTCATGATCCAAGGCTCTGACCAGGACCAGATCTAGGATCCCATAATCATTCTCCGTAAACACACATAAGCTGTCTGAGTCACTGCCCTCTAATACGAATGATCTTCTGTTACCTCTCCCCGTTCATCTGTGCTTCGTGCAAAGTCCATTATCCGGTCAACCTCTACATAATCTGGATTAAAAAGCTCATCTTCAATCTGCACCAAAGGGAGAGGGGAAAAAAAAGTTAAAATGTTTAATTCCTGAGAGTAAACACTATTTCACTTTTCACCAGGCGGTAATATTTTGGGTCACAGTGAAATAAAATTTATATTTGGCAAATTCTATTATATTAATTGAAACGCTACAATTTAGCAAAATCATTCCCCATGAGGAAATCAGACTTCTCAGACTTTGTTAACTGGGTCTTTTAATTACTGTGTGAAACCTTTTTACTGTGAGAGAATGTTTAAGAATATTTTAAATGAAGTGTGAAATTACAATTCACTAATGAGCAATCCAAAAGGCTTATGGCATGCAATGCATTTCGCATTCTTGAAACTACGGCTTGCAATAAAGAAGTAGAGCCCTGCACACCAAGTGCTACTGGAGTCTTGTAAGTACCGGAGTTGTCTGATGCCTTATAGCATCATTTACAGAATGCTATTCAGAAGCCAAAAACACGGAAAGCAGTGAATTTCATATTTCAGTGCGAACAGCAGAGGATGTTTGGTCACCATTGCCAATCAATATCAGTACCTCATTTGAATACAGTTTTGTCGTTAATCTAAGTGTTCTCCTGATTTATTTGTATTGAATATAGAGCATCTGCCTAAAAAATATTAAGGCTAGAGAAATGAGGCTTAAATAATTGGACCATTTAGCCAACGTATTAACAATCTTTACAAAAGTCAAGGAGTACTACTTGCTTGCAAAGTTATCTCACATAAAAGAATAGAACGTGGCTCAAAGGGAAATTACAGACTAAGCCATACTTTAAAGAAGCCAGGGGCAGATACGTTAGAAAACAAAAAACATATTATTATGTGTTCCTAGAAATGAATTTATTGGTAACATAACTGCATTAAAAGATTTTTGCAGAGACACATCAGAAGTCACTTAGACACCGTTCATATCCCTTAAACTGCAGGTTGAAAAGATACGCTGGTTTGGTCACAGTCAGCTCAAGGATGGCAAATATTCCCTGGGCTACTGTGTCCATTTACAATGTCTGGTCTGGGGCCCCTGAACTCTGAATTATGAAAAAAAAAAAAAATCAGAAATACAAAAGTGTGTTTCAAATGCCTCATGCCCTTACATAGAGTTGATTAGTAAGGCAGAAAATTCATTGAAATGGTCAGTTTACTTAAAATGTTAGTGTGTTAATGCACTGGTTCTGTCCAAAGCTTCTAGACGTAGGTATGCGATACATATGCTTTATTCACATGTAGCGTAAACACCAAAACTCTCCATGAACTAGGTTCTGGTGGTAAAAGCTCCTTTTAAGACAGCTCGTTCTTAAACAGAAGCTTTCACTGATGAATGAAAGTCCTTAACCCTACTCCTAAACACTTGCACCTTTCCAGCGAGTCATCTGTGCCATTGTGCACGGGACGCAGTTTCCAGTCTGAATAGAGATTTTAGTTGCAGCGGGCTTCCAAGGAAGCCTCAGGTGAAACAAAGAATGCAAAAGCAGTCGTAAATAAAACTGCCAAAGTAGGAGAGCCTCGGACACCTGAAACTGGGAGTGTCTGTGGGACGGGACGTGTGCGTGTGCACACATGTGTATGGAAGAGAAAGAGAGAAAGGGAATTGCTATCCTTTTGTGCTAGCCCTCAGATCATCTTTTCAGACTTGAATTAATGCTACTTCCTCTCAGGACAAAACTTAAGATTTCCAGTTGCTGAGTTACCGAGCAAGATCACATATTTCCACTGTGGTATAGGTTATTCGCCCAGACAGATCCAAATAGATAAGGCTACACAGCCAGAGCCAGGCACAGATCCCTGAAGTGCATCTGACACCAGCCAACAGAGTCCAGATAAATTTAATAAACAGAACCAGGACTGAAGGATGGGGGGAAGCTACCACTGCATGTTTTCCTTCTCCCTACACTGAGCCACAGAAAAGGTCAGCAGAACATATGGCGTCTACTTCTAAGAGGAAGCGAACGATTGCGACTTGCCTAATGTCACCTACATCTGACTTCAGTTTCATTAAGAAGGGAACAAAAAACACAATGTTGTGGTATTTTCTTAGAAACTGCCCTTTCCAAAAAAAAAAAAAAAAAAAATCACTTAAATATTCTCCAAGAGGTGAGGAGCGAGTCACATCTGAGTAACTCCGTTCCCTGTGTTAATTACCGCGCGGCGAAGAAGCCGCGTACTCAAATCAGCAAAGGTGGTGATGCAGACGTGCCCAATAAAACCACCACCGCCCCATCGCCCATCTGCCACAAACTTTACAGGCTGCCTGTTGGGAGCACAGAAATCAGATTCACAGACTTGTCGCCTGAGATTATGAGGATTTTATGACACAAAAGTACTGGATACTCTTCCGTCCCCACCCCCACCCCATGGACCAAAAAAGGGGGGCGTGTGTGAAGTAGGTTGTTAAACAGGTATTATTTTGCATCAAATTTCACGCCTCTTTGCAGTTTACATTCTGTTAACTTCTTTATGGAGAGGAAAACTAATAAATCAGCAAGTTTAATCTTTCAATGTGAAGGTTACTCTTTTATCTTCTTGAGGCTGTAAGTGAAACCAAATTGGTGAGCACAAGTCCAGAGACCCCAGTAAGCAGTCTGCAAAAGCATTTCTTTTAATGTAATTGAGTATATTGGAGGGGAACTTGGCACTTTAAAGAAAAAATGCAGACTTCCTTCCCTGCCCTGGGTATGGTTACCTTTTCATCATCATTGATAACCTAGGATAAAGGCAGACGGGCAAAGACAGTACACCACCTTCCACACCATAGCACATCATGTGTAAAAAGGAGCTTAGTAAACTCTGTAATCGGGCATTGGCGTGAACAAAAGAAACTTGCCACATACTTTCCCTTACAGAAGGGAACTTGCCTTCTAAAAAACGTACTTGATACTTACTGCGGAGTCCTTAACTCACTAAATCTTCATAGAACTTTTTATCCACTTACTTTTTTCACTGTCCGCTAACTGCAGTTTCCTTACAAGATTTTAATGATACCATCATATTTCCACATAGTATCACAAGAACCAGTATCTTCTAGACTAAGCAACAGGAAGAATGAGAAATTTCCTGTTTACAAATTTTTTTTTTAGCAATAACCAGTTACCAATATGCAAGTAACAGCACCAAATGAGGCAAACTAGTTTTTCTGAGTAATTTACTAAACTAAAATTCAAAATTCAGAACACGTGAATAAGGTTGCGACTTAAGAAAATTGACTGGGTATTTCATACCTCTGAAAGGAATTTGTTCTGGCCCTGCTTTGCCTTAAATCGTTTGATCTTTTGCTGAATTCTCTTATCTTTCTCCAGATCTTCTACAGAGGCCCATTGACAATGAAGATAAGAGCTAAAAGAATAAAATAATATACTTGAAACATGGAGAGAATAATCTTTTATTATTCCAAAAATCAACTAAATAATTAACACAATAAGTTGTTTACTTACTTATAGAGGCTGCTGATCAACATTCAATATAATTACTCATGTTTGAGAATAAGAAAAAAAAAAAATCAATACTGGTGCCTAAAATTTGCCTTCAGTCCTGAGCCTCCAGCTCTCTTATTTATCTCCCATTAAAAAAAGAAAAGGACCTGGTAACAAGCTGTTTTCATAAGTGAATGGATTACACTTCAATACAAAACAATTAGCACTACAGGGTGGCCTTAATTATGAATTTACATTTTGAGCCTTTTATCATTAATTGAGAAATAAAAGGTTTTCATCAAGTTAAGAGAATTCAAATTTAAAACAGCAAAGGTAAACCTAGCTTAATCCTTCGAGAGCAAAGGGAGAGAAAAGAACCAGCACCTGCGCTCTGAACACCCGGCCGCCCGCCAGCCCCGGTCCGTTTCTGCCCTCCCAGCGCGTTCTTCCAGGAGGTCCGAAATGATGCCCCCTGGACTCCCGTGAATTTTTCACTCTCTACCATCTACCTGGCTCCTCGCACAGGGCAAGTCACTCCCTCCTCTCCAGGCTCCCCAAGGCCTGCCTGGAGCACAGGTGTTTTCTCTAATCTCAACTGGAACATTCTCAGCCACACTTTTAAGACTCACAGGTATGAAGTTAATATTTCATGGTACCTTTGACATTCTTTTGTTTGCTATTCAGTATTCTTTTGTACCAGCCTTCTCTCCCTGCCCCAGATAGCCTCAATTGCCTCTTATGTCTCTTTCTGGTGATGACATTAAAAAGAAATGAGGTGCGTGAATATACACCTACTTCAAAATCAAGGTACTACTACTACTCTTAGAAACTATGCAGCCATTATAGAATCTGTCAAAAACGATTAATGATACGGAAAAGGCTTATGATTTTAAGTATCATGTCATTTATATGTATGTAAAGTCTAATATGCATTTTCAAAGGTAGGACTGATTTAGTCCCTCTACAACGGACTGAGGGAGGTGAGGACTTTACATATGCCTTGATACGATATGAACTGACATAAACCCTGTACACACATGCACACAGAGAACGCAGGCTAGATGAAAATACATCAAAATGTTAATTATGATCATTTCCAGGTGGTAAGACTGCAAATATTTTATTTTCTACTTCCAAGCACTTTCCCAATTTCTAATAAATAATATGCGATACTGTTATAATCAGAAACAAATGCTATAAAAATAATCTAGTCTAGTCGAATTATTGGGTAGAAAAAGGCACGTGTGTAGTCAACACTTGTCTTTGCTGAGCCGCACATGCCTTTAAAGCATGGCCAGGGGCACCTGGGTGGCTCAGTCGGTTAAGCGTCCCGCTTCGGCTCAGGTCATGACCTCACAGTTCGTGGGTTCGAGCCCCGTGTTGGGCTCTGTGCTGACAACTAGCTCAGAGCCTGGAACCTGTCTTCAGATTCTGTGTGTGTGTCTCTCTCTCTCTCTCTCTCTCTCTCTCTCTCTCTCTGACCCTCCCCTGCTCGTTCGCTCGCTAGCTCTCGCTCTCTCTCTCAAAAATAAAAAAAATTTTTTAAAAGTTAAAAAAATAAAATATAAAAAAATAATAAAGCACAGCCAGAGTGGCCTTGAGGTGGGCGCAGGCATTCCAGTCTTATCCTCCCTTCTTGTAACCTGGGCTGAAATTTTTGGATAGGGACTCTGCTTTACAAAATGGAGAAAAAACAGGCTTTTCCACTAAGATCGGAAGGGGAATGCCCACTACCTCTACTACTATTCAATATTGTATTCAAGGCATTAGCCAATGCTATTAGACATGAGAAATCAACAAGAGGAGCAATAAATGGAAAGTAAGAAGTAAAACTATCTCTACTTGCAGATGATATGACTGCAAAGCTGGAAAACCCTAGAGTGTCAATTAGAAAATTAATTCAAATAATAAAATGAAATAATTTAGCAAGGTAGCAGGATATAAAAGTAACATACCGAAGCCAAGAGCTTCCGTTTACACAAACAATAACCAGTTAGAAGATATAACGGTAGAGAAAATTTCTTTCATGCTATCAACAAAGATTAAATTCTTAGCAATAAGTTTAAATAAAAAAATGGGCTTGAACTCACAAACCATGTGATCGTGACCTGAGCGGAAGCCGGATGCTTAACCTACTGAGCCACCGAAGTGCCCCAGACATCCTAGATTTTAGATAGTATGACTCAACATCGTAAATCATGAATTTGTAAATGTAACACGATATAAATAAAAATACAAACAAGCGCCTTAAGGTGCTCGGCAAACTAATGCTGGACTACATATAAAAATAACCATGCAAGAACATCCAGGAAAACACAAAAAGTAAATGGGTTTATGGAGAAACTAGATATATCAGATATCAGAGAGGCCAGATATAAAGCCTCTCTAAGTAAAACCATGGGCTACCGGCTCATGAATAGACAGACCAAAGGATGAAAATATGGTATAGGTATAGTTCTAAATAAGTGTGTAAATTTAATACGTGATAAGACTTATAGCTCAAATCACTGAGGTCAAGGTGGACTTTTTAATAATGGTGCTGGAACAATAATATTTGGAAAAGAATAAAACCGGACAACCAAGTACTGTTGTACTTACACCATACACAAGAATAAACACCAAGTGGACTAAGCACCTGAACACAGAAAATGAAACCACGCAGGTACTGGAGGAAAACATGGCAAATTCCTCTTTAACTTGGGAGTAAGGAAAAGCTTTCTAGCTATGGCTTAAAAAAAAAAAAAAGTCATATTCAATATGAGAAAAGATTAATAAATCTAACTACATAAAAATGTTTAAATTTACAGCGCGATAAAAATATAAAGTCAAAGGACAACTGAAACTGGCAAAACATAGTTGCAACGTATAACATAAAGGACTAATATCCCACATAGGAAAAGGACTCTTCAAAATTGAAGGAAGCGTAACAGAAAGATGGGCAAAAGACATGAACACACAACTGACAAAAGAAGACGTAAAGATGGCCACTCAACTTATGAAAAGATGCTCTACCTCGTTCACAATTTAAAGAAAAACTAAAGCAAAATACAATTTCTCACAAAACGTGAACCCACCACACTACACTGGAAAGGTTGGGGGGGGAAGAGTGGTCTCACGCACTCTCGGTAGTAACGCAAAGGGACAAAACCCTTAAGAAAGGGAATTTAGCAATACCTAACAGAACTACATGCATGTTTGCCTTTGGATCTAGGAATCCCATTCCTAGGAATTCGCCCTCAAATTATGCCTCCCAACAACTTGAAAATATACAGACAAGAGAATATATACCGTAGCATTGTCTGTAACTATAAAATATCAGAAGCCATTTACATGCCCACATACATAGGAGACTGGTTGGATAAGCTACGATACAGCCATACAGGGGAGTACTACACAGCGGTAACAGAGAATGAAGAAGACCCTATGGACTGATGTTGAGTAACTCCCAAAATACAGTATTATTAAAAAGCAAAGTGCTATTTTTGTGCATAGGAAAGCAAAGAGTTGCTATTTTTGTGTAGAAGAAATGGGAAAGTTATATATATATATATATATATATATATATATATATAATACTTTATAAATATTTAATACACACACACATCTCTGTATGTTTGTGCCAAAAATTACAGAAAGGATAAATCTGGGATTAATGAGAAGGTAAGTAGGAAGGGGGCGGAAGGGAAGGGAGAAGGATGCAGCTTTGAATATCCTCTTGAACAAGTTCTGACTTTTGAACCATGCGACTATTTCATCAACTTGAAAAAAAGAAAATAAGATCATCAAGAACGGTGAGGAGCTAAAATGGGATACAAATACAGACAGAAACTCAAGACCAAACTGAGTATCAAATAAATAACATAACCACGCTGAAGGAGGGCATGAGGAAGAAAAGAACTAACCCAAGGAAATTCTAAACCAAGTATTTATTTAGCTTCTACGCCCTTTGGCTAAATACAAAAAATTCTAAACAAATACTCAACTTTATAGTTGGTAGGCTACTTTTTCACAAAAATATGGTCTAGTAAAACACTTCCTGTATATTATAGGACTGACAAATAAGCAAATATATTAGGGATAATAAGAGCCAGGTTTCTCAGGGCTGAAGAAGGGAGTCAAAGAAGGGAAAAGGATAGAATGAACCCTGTGGTGCTGCTGACATCAAACCACAACTATCGCCCTAAAGGCACTGGTGTTCCTTATCTTTAGGTAGGTAGATAGGTAGGTACACAAATGAGTGTGTGTGTGTGTGTGTGTGTGTGTGTGTGTGTGGTAAATGTGTGTGTATACATAACACACGTGTCTATGTCATACGTACACACACACGTACACACACACGTGCATGCACATGCAGGTACATATGCCCACATAGCCTATTCACGGAGAGGCCCCAGAAGCAAGGACTCCCCGACAGCAATGAGCACACCTAGCACTCAAATCTTGGTTTCTAAATGCCCTTCTCCAGTAGACACAACCAAGCCTCCTTGGAGAAACTTAAAAAGAGAAATTGTAAGAGGAGTCTGGAATATCCTCTGGTGCCAAAACGTAAGGAAGTGCACAAAGAAGGATGGGGACAAGGCAAAAGGAGACCAGCTCCAGCCGGGAGGGGCTCCTGTTGGCCAAATCCGGGCTAATGTGCACAAAGTAAATAATGATATGGCAGTAAAGGATTATGGCTGGTTGAATAAAAGAAGACTGTGCAAGTCTGCACAGCTACAAAGAAGCAAGTGAGTAAGAAAGTCAAATTCCTCCTTACGGTGGAAACCCAACTAATAAATTTAGAATGGGTGATGGAATTAGTAAAGCACCACTTGGCAACCATTATCATATCTAATGGTCTCAAAATACCTTTCCAAAAGACACTTTCTAATTACAAAAAGGAAAACAGGCATTCTTCTATTTTTGCACTTTTTCCATAAATTTGAAATTATGTCCAACTAAAAGGTTAACAGAAACTGGTACTTGTACGGAAATTTTAATTTCCTTTAGAACTCAATAATGTCAGACAGCAAAGCTCTTTTTCGGAACCACGTTTGCCTCATCTCATATGACCAACGAAGGATGACAGGTGTCCCCGGCCTGGCAGCGGTGCCTAGTCAGGAATGAATCGGGCGCATCAAGCCCCACTGCCACTTGCTGATTTGGATGGATGCCTATCCAGTGGGGCCATTTCATGGGAATTGGTACTTAAACGTCTTTGCCCCATGTTTTATTTTGCAAAACTACCAGGGAATTCTCCGGCTTACTTAGTTACTGCCTCCTTACCTATCCTGACACTCTCCTTCCACGACTCTATGAAACCACATCATACGTGTAATTTCCACATGTGCACATTCATCGTGCTAGGAGTACAAAATGATGCCAACACCCCTCTGTTACTGACCGAGCATTTTTTATCGCTGTACTCTGTGCTTCACTGACCTCTCACACTAACACGGGCAAGAGACTTCTTCATCTTTCTACTTGGGGAAAGGTGCTGCTCACCAAACTTCATAATCACATTAGTTTATTAACATAGCGCCCAGTTGCAAGAAGGGAGAACGATAGAAACCATGAGGTCTGACGCTTTCATATTCTAAGAGGAGGGTCAATCTCCTTAGGCAGTTTTGACGGCAACTCCCGAAAGCCTCTTTTGAACTCTAAAACTTATCAACAGGATACTTGAGTTGCTGGTCTTACAAATTTTTCATTTAGTTTTTCCATTGTCCATGACGATTTCTGTCCTTGTTCTGTGATTGTTACTCAGGTTAGAAAAGGGCCACAGGCTTCTTCAGCGGAGGATGACTACGGATCCTGACAACAACGCCGCCTCGTCAAAACGTGTCTGGCCCTACATTTACAATGCGGAACAACAACTCACGGGTGTTCTTCAGTTCAGTTTTTTTAAAGTTATGCAATTCAAATTCACTAAACAAAAACAGACAAACAAAATCACAGCTCACTGCCATTTCGAAAATGTGAGGGATGTCACGATTTCCTACAGACTTCGCCTGATAGCAGAGATCTCATCTCAAGTGCCTGGCCATCTTGTGCACAGTCAGAGGAGGGCGAGTGGCGTACAATTCATTCTCCGAGGACAGGCAAATATGACTTTGCTCCCTTTTATCACGTGAGGTTTTATTTTATCGCCTGAGGTTTTAGCCCTTCTAACAAGAATTTCTGGGTTATACACGAAAGTTGGTCAACTTTTATACCAATTACGCGTTTTTCAGAAACATTAAATGCATAAAATATCAAAGGTACAAAAGTCAGTAGGCAACGGCCTGCAAAGCACTACCTAAGCCGTACCAAAATTTCCCAATTCCCAATTAATTTTTAAACCCGTATTTAAAACTTTGAGAATATATCGCCCGATTTAAAAAAAAACAAAACAAAACAAAATCACAGTTTACTTACAAGTTTTTGTATTTCACATAGAATTCCTCAACTTCTACCTCCTCTCCAGAGTCCTTCTGCAACAAAAGAAAATTTCAGGCACGTGCTTAAAACCAACTACTAGAAGATTCCAAAAGCGGTGATTTACTGCCCTGTGAACACGAACCAGGAGCGACCGAGGCAGCGCTGGATGTTCTCGTAAGGATGAGCACGTCGTGAGCGGGAGGCGGCCAGCGAGATGAAGACTGACGCGCTTAGGCCCGTGCGTGCTGCTCGATGTGCTACAGCTTCCGAGACATGAATCATTTTAACTCCTCCCTAACCACATGCAGCTTCATTCACAACAACCTGACCCCAAATCTGGCTCCCTGCCAAACCCACAGTGTTAAGTAGACGCCAAGTGTACCATTTTCTCAGGCAGCAGCCAATTAGCAACTGTTCTCCTGAATGCCATATGTATTATTTTTGGCTGCCTCATGGCAACTTTACATTGTGGGTTTTGTAATGTTTTAAAATATTTAAAAGACATTTATTCCTCCATATAGTTAATAACTCCAAACAAGAAACCATGTAAAACTAAACGTTGTTCTTATGCTGTGATTTCAGTGCATCACTATGCCCAGTTTTAGTTTTACTCAATGGTACAATTAAAACCCTCAGACAAGATGTCTCACACACATCGCAGCCAAATAAAATTAACACTCCAACTACTACGTTTAGGTAAGGTTAAAATCGTGATATGCATCAGCCAAACCAAGAGTTCAGCGGTGAGATTATCTACACCATCTCCCTTGATCCCACCCTCTGTAGGGTGTGTGGAAGATCCCGCTCACATGATATGCTAAGTATCTCTCTCAATATTTTTCCCCCTTTGGCTTTTGGGCTGTTCAACAAGTCGTAATATGTAATTTTTCTCCTGGAACATTTGATCAGCTGAATCAGGGGTATAAAACATAAACACCACTTATAGATGTTTAGGGATTGCTTTTACGCTCTTACAAGAGCACCCAAGCCTGCCTTGAGGGGTCACACTTGGCTAAGCTGCCTCAGAGATGCTGCGAAGAAAATTAAGGCAAGTAGGAACATGGCAGAGGACAAAGAGCGCAGTCTTTACTACTGGATGACAGGCTGCCACATTTACCCGGAAAGCCAAGATGAGCCGAGATCTTTTGACACTGGTCACAGCACATCAGGAAATTCTCCTAGAATGGAATTCAAATATCTCGTCTACTGTGTTTACTCTTTTGAAGCTAACTATGTTTCTCTCAATTCAGAAAGAGCATTTCAAAATTACATATCTTTGAGGTACTAAGAGGACAAGCTTTATCATTTCTGTGCTCTAGTATGTTCTGATGTCCTTCTTCCCGATCTTTCCTCCTGTACGGTCTTCTCCATCTCGTTCTAATAGTCTCGCCATCCCATAATTTCTAAGTGGGCACCAAAGCACGCAGGGTCCGCTCTGGAACAACAGGGATAGTTTTCATTCCGTCTCAATCCTGTTGCCGAAAAGCTCTGACTCACAGCCATCAACTGTCTGTCTCTGACTGTCATCACTACCCATTTTCTTGTCATGACCGGCTATTCCTCTGGGAACTTGCAGTGGACACACCTAACAAGAGGGTCCAGAGCTGAGAGGAAGCAACTATGTTCCGAGGCTTCACGTAGTAGCACCTGGAGCTGGTGCAGAATCCTACCAGGGCCTGTTTGTTTCTTTCTTTCTTTTTCTTTCCTTCTTTTTTTTTTTTTTTTATGTTTATTTGAGAGAGAGAAAGAGACAGAGACAGAGACAGAGAGAATGTCAGCAGGAGTGGTGGAGGGGCAGAGAGAGAGACACAGAACTCAAAGCGGGCTCCAGGCCCTGAGCTGTCAGCACAGAGCCTGATGCAGGGCTCGAACCCACGGACTGTGAGATCATGACCTGAGGCCGAAGTCGGACACTTAACCGACTGAGCCACCCAGGTGCCCCTATCAGGGCCTAGTTCTTTTGGACGTCCCAAATTATAAGCCTGTTCTTTGATTCACTGACCACACATATTGGATCACCTTCTTGCCCCTTGAATGAGTAGGGCTGTTTTACACCCCTTGTTTCATATAAATACAATCCTCCTGACCTCTTCTGCCTTGCTAAAAGCAAAACAATTAACAAAAGTACATGAATGCATAAGCCCTCGGGAACACCATTTCAATTATTCACTACATGGCAGTTTGGCCAGCCTCTGGTGGGGATGGAAACAGTCCCAACAACGACCCCCAGGCCCCAACTTTCAGACACCATTCTACAATGGGAATAACCAATGAATAACTGACTCAAAGCACTATTTCTGTCCACGCGCGTTCATACACACACAAAGAACCAGAATATTTATTTCCTGAACAACTACTATTAAATTTGAGAGCCCTCTAAAGTAATTTAAGGTGGTCAATAGAATATTTTTAAGTTTATTTATGGGGGGGGGGGGAGGAGCAGAGAGAAAGAGGGAGAGAGAGAATTCCAAACAGGCTTTGCCTTGTCAGTGCAGAGCCTGCCACGGGGCTCTATCTCACAACACCATGAGATCATGACCCGAGCTGAAATCAAGAGTCAGATGCTCAACCGACTGAGCCACCCAGGCGCCCCTCAATAGAACATTTTAGAGAAATGTGTATATCTTTTCATTAGACGCTAAAGCTAGCCTATAAAAATCCTTATTATTCATCAGAAATTTAAAGTTCCACATCTTAAGCCATACTTGTCCCCATCATTCACAGGAACCCAAAACCTCCGCCAGGCAAGAAACTGACTCCTTTGGCCGCCTGGATTCTAGAACGGCAATCCAATAAATGATAGTCCTGTAGCCTAAAATAATGAATGGCCTTTCCCAAGCATCCTATTACTAAATTAAGCAGTCACACAAAACCAAACTACAGTGCCGAAGGGGAAAATGTTGTTGAATAACTTACAACAGAAAGACAAAGCACCTTGACAAAGATATCAATAAAGCCAAGGTATGAATCACTTCCTACTTCTGACTCAACTGTATACTCTACCAGAGATACTAAATCATAGTTCACTTAGGGAGAAAACAGGACAAAATAAAGGCGATGATGAGTTTTGCTTGCTTTACATACTATCTGTTGTTGTTGCTGTTGTTGTTGTTGTTAGTGGGTTCAGCTAAAGAGGATTAAAACAAACACCATGGAATTTAAAATAAGCTCTTAACAAAATATATCATGGGCTAACTTAAAGAAAAATAAAGAATTTCAGGGAATACAGCCAGAATTCACTTCTAAAACTATTTTTGACCTTCCAATACAAAAAGGATTTGAATTATTCCCCAAGGACAGATGCCTCCAAGCAGATAGGGCTACGTGGCAGGCTAAATGTGGAAAACAAAAGAATTAACCATTGTATAATGCAAAAGTCCATTTTTTTTTTTAACAAAAAGAGAGATAGAGTGTACAAGCAAGGGAGAGGGGCAGAGAGAGAGGGAGAGAGAGACAGAGTCCAAAGCAAGGCTCCACACTCAGCACAGAGCCTGACATGGGGCTTGATCCCACAACGCTGGGATCATGACCTGAGCTGAAATCAAGAGTTGGACGCTCAACCGACTGAGACACCCAGGAGCTCCAAAAGTCCATTCTTAAATCTCCCTCAGAATTCAAATACAAGTGCCAACTATATCCCTTCCCACTGGGTCTCACACATATGAATGTGAGTGTAGAACAACAAACGTGCCTGAGCCATCCCTATTTTTAACAAGAGGTGCTGAATTACGGAGGCTCTGCCCGATGAGCTCTGCGTCTACGTGACTCCATTACAATGGGTCATGCTTCTTAGGCTCCAGTGATGAGGTCAACGGACTTTGAAAACCATTATCGGAGTCCCCACTACGTGTCAGCACCGTGTAGGGTAGGCTCTGAGAGCTGACAGCAAGTTTCTACGGTGCTGCCAGGGGGAGACAAAGGCACTTTCTTACGGCCACCTCTTCAATTATTCATGGTAACAGGACACAGACCCGCAGACATAGCTAGACTCCACAGGAAGATCTCAAATTTCCTTTTGTTGCTATTTGCCACACTTTCCCCCAATGTTAATAAAGCTGATAACGAAAGTAAGTATTTCAAGAACATTAGCAGTTTTAAAAGTTAGTACCTGCTGATGTTTGCAATGCTCTAATTGTTTTTTATCGCCCTTTATGAAAAATACCAGTAATGTCCAGGCAATTCAATGAGCTCATCTCTTCCTTACTTTAAATCACACCTCAAGGCATATTTCCCCTTCCAGAGAAATGTTCCGTTCGTCTTCTCCATCCTAAAATTCACCAACTCAACAAATACTCCACCCCCATATACACTTAAAGTGATTTCTAATCTCCTATGATAAAATAAACCTGGCTGTCCATAAATGGCAACAATACCTATTCCTAACTGTGGGTTCCTACCTTTTAAGGGTAACGAGAAAAGAAAATGAGCTGGAAAGTGGGCAAAGCGGAAAGGAAAAGCAATGGCTCACATAATGCATAGTCTAAGGAGCTCTGAATCACAGAGCTGATTATAATTTGCAACACCCAAACCTGCTGAGCATACCTGCCGAAGCACTATCCACTGAATGAAAATGAATATATCCCAGCCAAACCACCTGCTATTTAGTCCAGCAAGTCACCTCAGTTCTATAGAGGGGATTATTCTTTAAAGCATGTCAAGTGTTTAAATTTTACCATATATCTACGAGTCACAAATTAACAGTTCCAGAGTCATTAGCAGGACAAAAATGCAACCTTTCTAATGAGTTCAATAGTGCTCAGTTCTGCCTAAATACATGGGAAATTTGGTTGAAGTTTTATCATTTAATTCACCAGCGAGGAAATCACCATGTTCGAAGAGTCAACAGCCAGCCACTCCATATACCCCGCCCCCCCCATCCCCTACACTCAATTTGAAAATATCTCGACATGTCATTCTCCAGTATTTTCATGGAACTAGAGTTGTATATTGTGTTAAAAATCCACACTCTGAAGAACACAATAGAAAAGGAAAGAGTGTTGCAACAGAGGTAAAGAGAACTGCCCTGCTGGTGTGATACCATTTTCAAGAGGCTCCAGACAGTAACATTTGAAGAGCAAAGATTCCCTCTTTGATAAGCCTGGGGTCTCACCAAAGTGAGAACTTTGGGTAACTTTGGGTTACCCCCAAAGTGTAACATGCGAAGTTACACTTCGTATACAACTCACAGTTTAAAAAAGGGGGGGAAAAGCTTACTTTACATATCAGAACAATGAGGCTGTACTTCCACCTACCTTGAAAGCAAATAAAAAGAAAGAACCGCACTTGACAATGATTCAAGCTGAAAGACCGATACCCTGTATCTAAAGGACGCTGCTCTCTAGAGACACTCAAGTTGTGTGTCAGAATCTGGAGCTGTGGCTCATCTCGATATCTATGGAATTCTTCCGACAAAAGAAAGCATTTGCTCCAACTGGGCAGGCAGGGAGCTGGTTGGGACGAAATGGGAGCTCTCAGTCTGTAGAAGCAATACAGGGTTACTGGCCTTCTCTGTCACAGGGCAGATGTGCTCCTCAGTGACAGAGTTATCAGACTAGTGACAGGCACCTAGATTTCCCCTTTGTAGATCAACATAAGCTCTGAAGAATTTTGAAGAATAAGTCATATTATCTTCAAAAATTACACTCTGCACTGACAAAAAAGAGATTAATGAATATTTTAATTGTACATGAAGAAATGTTATGAAAAGTATGAGAAAAGACCTACTCACTAAAACGATAAACTTCCGTCCTGGGGCGGGGGCGGGGGCAGGGGCGGGCAGGGAACTTTCCTAAGGGAGATGAGAGGTAAATTCATGTTTATGATTTTTACGAATAGTATTTATGAAAAAGGCAGCCCATAACTCTAAATGCCCTATACGTTTCTTTGATGGCTTTCGAGTTTCTTGCCTACTCTAAATGGTGTCATAAAGCACTGATGGATAGATTTCAGTTTCATTTGGGGCTAAATATCCCAAAGATTTATATTTGGCTAACAAATCAGACAGGATTAGAAATATCACCAGAAGTTTTCTTATATTAACAGTGAATTTTTTAAAGGAAACTATAAAGCAGAAAAGAATTTAAGGGTCCTACATACACCACAGGTTTTGATCACTCCAAATGGGGCTTACCTGTTTTTTTACTGAACGACTGCTCATGATTTTTTCTACCACTGGACCTTCTGCATCAACAGATTCCTAAAACAAACAAACAAACAAACAAACAAAAAAGGAGACTCTATCAATCCAAATGGAAAACATTTCATTCCGAGCTATAAAGACAAGGAGTCATTCCTTTTGCATCCTACCTCCATACGCTTTAAATTCATACTCTTTTTAAATCATACCCTTTGAGTCACCCCTGGGAAACAGGACTGTAAAGGACAAGACTCTTGCTCTCCAGAAAGGCAAAAGGAAGATCTGTGTTTATTACTTTATGATCATGTGGGTTAATCACGTGGACAAGCATGGGTCCCTAAAGCCAAGAGCATTCAGAAACTCCAGCTGCCAAGAGAAAACAATCTCGGCATGATAGCAGTCAAAAATATAACTTTTCCTCATCTATACCCATGGGGTAAATACACCCATCATTCTGTTATTGTGGGCAGCTTTTCTCTACGTTGGTCACATAAAATGTTATATAACAACTTAACATAGTGCAAATTACCAAATAAAGTAAAAAACTGCATCCAATATACTTTTCAATGGGTTACCGGTTTGTTAACGAAAGTACAGTAACGGTAACAAAGGGACATTACAAAAACAAAGATCTTGACAATAATCAACCCTACA
Organism: Cryptoprocta ferox; assembly: GCA_028646485.1. Lineage (NCBI taxonomy): Eukaryota > Metazoa > Chordata > Mammalia > Carnivora > Eupleridae > Cryptoprocta > Cryptoprocta ferox. Next base: position 66,801,894 of record CM053569.1, read on the forward strand.
TTACTGCCCGTATTTTATACAACTATTTTATCCATCATTTACATTGCACAGAGAATAAAGTATGCCCTGCTGGGTACTCCAAGGCAGTAATTTCATAAAGGGGTTCTGACGGTGCCTAACAGCAGGAGACAAGCTTGAGTGGTTTATTAAAGTCCCAGAAGCTACAGCCCTGAATTCTTCAGAGGTAAATTCAGCCTCCTTGCATCCTAGCTCTGACTCTTCCTCAACACAGACCATTAAGTCCCCAAAACTGTGTCAAATTACGTATCATAGGCCCATATAAAAATAAATTTCAGCCAACAGAGCTTATTAAAAGACCCTGCTAAACAACTAATTTCCCATAGCACACGAGCCAGCAGTAAACGAATGTTCTCCAGCTCAGAGTCCAAGGCTTTCACAGAGCTTTTCGGCTTCCAGCTCTTAACTCTCCAGTCCACCTTCTACGATGCACACAAGAGCCAGGCTGACCTGCTGCTCTGACTGCGAGGTGTTGGAGGGGGAGTCTCTCCCGGCAGCGTCTGCGTCATCTGCTTCCTCGTCGGAAATCTTGAACTCCAAGTCTTCCGTGTATCGCTTTCGCTTCACCTGCCTGCTGGAACGTCTCTTCTAAGAAAACAAAAACAAAAACAAAAACAAACACACACACAAAAACAACAAAGCAGGTTTAAAAAGCCGTCACTGATGCTCTTTATAACTTCTTGGGATGGTAAGAGATTGATTTTTAAAATTTAATCTGAAAGAAGAGCTGATAACTTTAACCCTGTAAATCACATAAGAAACGACAGGGGCAATGAACATATTGGAAATGGGGGGAATCGCCCCCGCCCCAGCTACCAGACCTTCAGCTGGGGCATGGGAGTCACAACCAACCTGACTCCTTACTCTGGTAGTGCATCGCTCAAAAGGAGAAGCAATACAGAAGCTGGATGACGGGTCTATAGGGGTTCGTTATACTTTTCTATTTTTGTATGTTTTAAAATGTTTCAATAGGAGATCCAAAGAAGCGAAGGCATTAGAAGATAATCTGTAAATTATAAAGTTCTCTATAAATACGGAAATGGTATTACAGCAGGCCATTTAAATAAAAAGCGTGACTCCAATCTTGGCCCTAAAAGGAACAGTCTGAAAATTCTTGAAGAGATGGACGGAATTGCAGCATTTCTCATGAAGGACTATGCAAAGTAATTTTACTTTCTTTGGTTAAATTTTTTACCACACTGATTAAAACCTAAAATACTGATAACAGCTGGTATGGGTAGGATTGTTGGCAAAATGGGTCCTTTCCCATCCCAGTGGCCAAAAGAGGACCCAGTCTGCCTCTGTAGGACAGTGTGGTCATATCTATCAAAATGTTAAACACGCCCACCCCTTGACCTAGCAATTACACTTCTAGTAAGGGACGTAACCCGACTTCAGAACATCTGCAAGAAAAACTGTAAAATAAAGAGAAATGAAAGTCACATAATAAGTAGTTTATAATTCTAAGATAACAAAAAAAGCTTATGCATCTGTTTTGTATGTGAGGATCATCAGCAGATAAACTCCTCAAGACAAAGGCACTGAATGCCTTGTGTACTTCTCTATGACTCAATGTTTGCTTTAAAAAAATGAATATATATGTATATGTTTTCAGAAAGAAATCTTAAAAGACACAGAACAAACTGCTTATCACAATTAGCTCAGGGAGTGAAGTGAGTGGAGCAGGAGCAGTTTTACACTTTTTGTTCAAACTAATTTTATGTGGTTTGGCCTTTTTGGTAAAGAATTGATTTGTCAGTTAATTAAAAATGAGGGGAAATTACCTTTCACTAATGTATTTGGTAAACTCTAACCTGACTGTAAAATGACACGTGTAAATTATTTCAATCACTGATAAATGTAAGATTACAACTTACAGATGCGTTCATGAAGCACACAAAATGAATAAAAGTACTGAGAAATGAACACTTATGAACTTTTTTCTAAGAATTATGAAATAAAACTTTTTAAAGAGGCTTGTGAATTGTAAAGTTGGTCGGGAAGGCAGAGTGAGAGGCAAGCAAGCCCCTCCCCCGAGACCCTCACCATGTAGATCCACGAGGAACAAGCAAGGGTGAACGGGGCTCAAGTCGGGACCAAGGAAGCCTGGCACCTTGTCTCCAAGGGCAGGGCTGGCTGAGTTGTGTTTTATTTCCTTTATGTTCTCTCTGCTCTCAGGAGGGGATCTGAGGCAGCTCACAGCACAAACTTGGTTTAACATGACCATCAAATGAGTTGCTTGAGACTCTGCGCCCTGAGCCCTGCACTGCCTTGACTGCAGGGGTACAAGCACCTTTCTGACTCACAGGGACAGGGACGAGGGGCATCATCTTATTAACAGACCTCCTAGTGGCTCAGGCCAGTGGGAATAGCAGCGGGGGCGGGGGGGGGGGGGGAGGAGGGGCCAGAGCCTCCAGCCTGCCTGGCCAGCCCCGCCCAGAACCAACTCCAGGTCAGGGTGAGGCAAACCCAGCAGGGGTTCTGCAATCTGGGACCCTTCCCGACATCAGACATCACGGGAGGCGGTTTGACCTTGTGAGCCCTGGAGTTGAGCGCTGAGTTTTTGAATTAGCCTAGGTCCTCACTAGGTGACCTTCAGCACGTTATTTTGTGGACCTCAGTTTCCTGGTCTGCAGAATGGGATTAATGACAGCTAACTACCTCGTAAGCATACCGTGAAGATCACCCAAGGGAATTAGATCACATAGCAGAATTCATTTAAAGCATTTAGAGCAGTGCATGGTACATACTAATGCCAGAGGCAATTAGTAGGATTAAAGTCATCATTACTTAGCTCTACCTTGCCAAATAAAAATCAGGAAGCGCTGAGGCTACAAGGCCAAGCTACCTTGCACAGCTTCCTTTCTCTCTACCCAAAGCCGATCCAAAATAACTCCTGCTCTTACGCCCACTTAACCATCTCTCACTTCTCAACTCTCAAGCTCTTTAGGATATGAGGCTGTTATCAGAAACAATTTTCATTTTGTGAAATTCAGCACACTGTCTGTATTTCATTTAATAGATCAATTTAACTCAATTGAAATGGACTGATCTATATTTTCATCCTGTTTGTCATCACTGTAAGGAGGAACGTGCTACTAGTGACGCGTCTGTGATGCTTTGTCAGGTTTCCCTGGCTGGGGCCGTGCACAGTGTTCTTCCAGCCCAAGCAATAAACGCCCTCAGGTAGAGTCCGAGACAAAGCCACTGCACACCACCTCTCACTGCCGAAGAAATGTTCCACGACAATAAAACAGGAAGCTCTTCTTTTTGTCAACAGAAATTTATGATAGGTGGATATAACTTTTCTTAAGTATGGACGTTTCTCCTCATGTCAGCTTTGTGTTACACACCTATGCAGTAGTGATGGGGTTAGTTAGTGGTGGATACAAGGTCACTTCATAAGGGCAAGAAACCTCAAAATACACTTAGAGCTCCATTTTCTGAAAATTGTCCTTGCTCTTAGGGCGTCTCTACCTTCTAAATAATAATAGATCTTAAGTTCATTAATTTAGGGCATCAAGAGTCCTTTTACAATTTCCCAACATAAAACTAATGCATTACATCATATGCTTCTTTTATGGCCTGTTAAACTATTATCTGAAAGAGTTCTGTGAAATCAAAATGTGAGCGCTCCCTTCAAGCCCTAACTCAAAACGTCTGAATTGACACTATCTGAATTGACCTATTATTTTTGTAGGTCAACATGTTCAACTCGATTGCTTTAGAAAAGCTACACTCCATATAGTTAAAACAGCCACACTCAAAGAGAAGATTTAAATGGGTTTCCACGATCTCTCTGTTGTAGTATTTGGAGCCACAATTTTGAGTTAAAATTATATGGCATTTACTGGTTTAAGCAAATCAATCACAGAACTTTAAACCCTTCATGCATATCCTACCGGAAGAAACAAGCAGCAGTCAGCATCACTTCCTGTGTCAGAGAAACAGAGAAAAACCTGCCTGCAAAGTCAGATGTTCTTGTGTGGTTGCCTGTAGGAGCTACTGCGCCCCTAACAGTGAGCACTAGCCAATTAGAAAGCAGGCACTCATGTTCATTTGAATTGAGTAGCATTTTTCTATAACTGAAATGCAGAAGGGAAAAAAAATTAGTATTTCATGAAGTCCAGTTGAGTCTCTACTAATACAAACACTTTTAAGAAACAGCAGCGTCATTTGTGAGAGTACAATGGAATTTTCTTGACCCGTGTGAATAAATCTTTTCAGTGTTGTCCAAATACTACTGTCAGAAAGGTCCTAGTTTAAGGAAACACGATTCAGGGCAAAACACATTTTGAGCATAAAAACGAAATGCAAAAGCATTAAAATACTTCAGTTTAAAAGACCTTAAACAATTAAAAAATGATGGCTACTTACCTTTCCTATCTTTTCAGTGACGTGTAAAAGGAAAATTACAAAATTAACCCGAACTGCCAGAGGTGTCCCAGGTTAGTTACAGAAACAAAACAAACCACATTCATTCACACGCGCGCACGCGCGCTCTCTCTCTTTCCTCTCCCTTTCAGGCCCTCTTAGCTTAAGCCATTCTGTGACATTATAGGCATCAGGGAGTTCTACAGAAAAACAAACAGACCAGCAAAACAAAAACAAAAACCAACCCTATCTGAAATTCTTTAGAATAGAGCTGCACACTGCCAATTTTTTTTTTTCTAACTTTGAAGTGAATTGGTGGAGGTCTAGGTAGCCAGTGCTTCGTGTGGACGATCAGGAAAAGGCAAGCAGGCCGTTAGGGGCCGACTTCCTATGCTAGCAGGAGTCCTCAGTGACTGCTCCTTGATAACTCAGATGTCATTCACAGAAGTGACATTCCTGGCCATCCCGGTGGACTGTATTGGCATGCTTCCAGAGAATATAACAAGGAAATAATTTTTAACGGTCACGTGTAGGGCCTCTCACCTTATAGTCCAATCAGTGAAGGCAGTGCGCTTGACACACAAGAACCTAAATCCCTAAGGTTTCAGTTTTTCAACTGCCTCCTATAAAATTCTCCAAAAGCCAGGAGAATGTAACACTGGAAAGTGTTGCGCAACTGCCATCCGGAGAGTCACTCCCTTGTTCATAGAAACTTGATAATTACGTGATGAAATGTCCCGACTCTGGCCATCGGATGTCAGAAAACTTAAGACGAGCTACACACTACCATGTAGGTTTTTTTGTTCTGTAAAACAAACGAACTGACGAGCAACCAAACTTCAGAGAAAATCGGAAGTGTGAACGAAGCTTTAAATGAACCACTGTATGAACAATATGCTGACCCCAATATATATATATATAAACATGGGAAGATACATTTGCAGAAGCAAATGAAGATACTCAGCTTTATTTATCACGGAGTCAAAGATGACAAAACTGAGAAGTCAGGAGTGTAATTTCGTGCTGGCCCCCTAGCTCTCCTCACTACGGATCTGATGGTCCAGAAAACAATAAAGCCATCTTTAAAGCAGCTCTCGTAACAAAGACAGGGGAGGTGTGGGGTACTTGATACGCGGCTAAAGTTACCCACGCTAAGTCACCAGGGCTTGGGATCAGAATAATGGTATTACCTGAACACCTGGGTCCTCATCTTCTTCAGGAGGAGGAGATGGTGGGGGCGTTTTGTCTAAGTCTGAATTTTCAGAACCTTCTGTTTTTCCCTTGTTGACCTTTTTCTTCAAAGCACTCGCTTCTGAATCAGGTTTCTTATTACTAGAATTCAAAGTGGATCACTTAGTGTTCACTTTTTAATGAGGTTTTCCACATGCCCCATGCCTTATATTTCCCACATTAATATCCAGAAAGTATCAATGACAACTGATAAATCAATGCATGTTGGCCACTTACAGTTAAATGGCACTCTCAATTAAGTCTTCATGGCAAAACCCCATATTGATGACCTTTGGCAAATATCTGACCTACTTAAAAAGAAATTTCATGCAAAAGCTCCTAATACCACCCAGAGTACATCTGTTATCTCGACAATGCAAAATCCCTGCCCGTACACCAAACCGTAATGAAAAATCAGATGAAGAAGCAGTTTCGCTATCAAGTTGTTAAGGCACAGGATGTGTTTTGTTTTGTTTTGTTTTTTAGTGTCAAGGAAAACTAGACTATAATGACCATTTCTTTGTGTCTCTTGCAGAGAGTTTTAAAACTCCTATTTAAGTCCTTTTTATAACCAACACTACTAAGTGTCCTCTGTTACGTCATCCAGCGACATTATTATCCAACGACAGCCTTTCAAATCTATAACAGAATATATGGCAATTTCCTCTTCTACGTGATTTTACTTAATGCTGTTTTCTTAATTTAAAATAAGCCTCATTTTGGTGCTGGGCATTTTTTCGAGGTAGTCACAATAGCCCTTTTTTCCCCAACACTAGGTCTCTGAAATACAAAAATATAGCAAAAGCGACCCCAATAATTAAAGTGCATGTTCCATAGTGTGTCTCTGCCAGACGTTAATCGGATGTGAAATCTACGTAAGTCAAAAGACATGGATAAACTCTGAGAAAATAATTTTTTTAATTTAACTTTACCATTAGTTTCAAGAGCTTTATTGACATTCTTTTAGAATGTACACGTAGGGCTACTTTCCATTCCAATTTCCAAACCAGACCCAAGGTTTTCTAATATTAATTATCATGTCATCCAATGTTTAAAATAATCTAACCTCAGTAATGATTATCATTTTCCATTTCTAGAAACCGTAAAATTCTAATAATTTTGAAAACAAGATATTTTAGAACGCTTTAAAGAGTTTGTTTATGAAAGTTCATAAATTCCCAGAAAAGTAGACTGACAGAATGCATTAAACAGCATATTTTTTCGGCCCCAGCTACTACAAAAGACACCAAGACACCTCTACGCTTTTATTTAAGTAAAGCACACGTCACATAAACTATTTCAAAAGTATGTGAGCATAGTAAGGTATCCATCACCCACCTAAAATGTATCTTAGTAATGAATAAACACAATATTTGGTAGTCCTAAACTAGTTATTTTTAAATACTCAGAGCCTGTTTCTATTTTGTGAACATTTCAACATAGTAAATAGCCACATAAGGAAATAACTTACAAGAATTCAAGATTATAGCCAACGGCAGTTGGGTTTCGAGAGTTCTTTTAATTTAAACATTTTTTAAAAGGCAGGGTCCTAAAAACTTTAAGTCCCAAAAGATCCATGGAAAGAATAATATTTTTTAAATTAAAAAAAAAATCCATACGACAGTTCCTCATCCAACTGTCCTAGTGTTTACGCCACACATGGACAGAAGTCTCCCCTACTATGAGGCTCCATTTCCAGCATTTATTTCCGCTCTAACTGCCACAAATTATACAATACTACAGCTGAACGCTGGGCCCCTTTCCTTTCATCTGCACGCCAAGAGCAATCAGATTACCCTGGTAACCAGCGGTCACATGACCAGCACCTGCTCTTTTGGCTGGATGCCACTGACTAAAGCCATCTGCTTCCCTCAATCAGCTTTCAAACATTCTCAACACCTGCGCTGCAGTGTTTTGTGGTTTCTTTTATCAAATCAGTGCAAAACTGCTTCCAAAACTTTACATATTTCTCAAATTTGTTTAAATCAGAGGTAGGCCTGTCACAGAGTTGAACCACTGCCAGGTAAAGTAAGTCGGCAGCCAGTGCTTTTCCCGGTGACCTCTCTGCACCAGCGCGAAGTACACAATTTAATTTAGTGGGGTTACTGCACCCTGTGTGAACTATCCTATAGGAGTAAAAAGGCTTACTGTCTTAAAGCCGCCAGAGCCCAGGTTTGATGAAATATCAATTTGCTGAAGGAGAGAAGTGCTAATGATTTTCCATCTGCCCTTCCCATGAATGAACTATGTGGAACCACCAAGGCTGCTAAAAGTCAGACAAGACCTCTCCAAAGGCGGAGGGAAAGAAAGCCTGTAGCCAGGGGAGGCACTCATCCCAGGTCTGATTACTGAAAGATTTCTAAACTCATTAGACCTTGCACTATTAATGTTGCTCAGAGACAGCAAAGCATTTCCATGCTGACATCTTCTCATGACATCAATATACAAATCAAAAACATGCCAAGAAGTCAAAAAAGCTACAAAATCTTCAATGTCCAGCCAAAGACATCTCCACCAAGGACAAGAGAAAGTTATTTTAGTTAAATGGCCTTCGCAACTGTTTTGCAATCAACTAGTCTGGATTTTCAACTAAGTGTCCTATTAAATCTGCTTTGTCTCAAGAAAATCACAAAGTCAGAGTTTTTCTTTCAACAAATGAGGGTAATATAGACAGGGCGTTAGACTCATGTGAGTCAGACACACCTTGGTTTACCTGTATCCCCTGTGTGTCTGTGAGCCTGGACAAGTCACTTAATCTCCCTGAACCTCAGTTCCCTCATCGATGAGATGAGGTTAGTAATTCCTTCTGCCTCCAAGATTTGTTATGAGGTTTAAATGAGATAATGGATGAAAAAATGCAAATGGATAATTGGCGGTGTCTCACACAAACGACCAGTATATGAGCACACATCTGGAAGGCAAGCAGCTGGGGATGTACTCTGGAACGTCTGGGAACATATTCTCTGGTGGGGCTCACACCCACTTGGGCTGAATCAACTGCAGACTCAGAGGCAGAATCCCACTTCACCAGAGATCATTTCCTCTAAGCAGCATGAGTAGAAGCAAAGTCCTTTATCCACAGTCGCCAACACAAGCTGAGGGGACACACAGGCAGACGACCCAAAAGGCCACTCCTCTCCATGCCCATGACCACTGCTTTAGTTCAGTTACAACTGTCCCCCCACTGCCCTACCCCCCTCATGATCTATGGGCTGGGTTACCCACAATCAGACTGTAGAGGAAAGGGCACGGATTCTACCTCCAGAGTCGCTACTTAATTTAAATCTCCAAGGTTCAAAGCCAGTCTTTCATATTGTCAAAGCCCAAACATGGCCATACAAACATTCCTCTCCCACATTCTGATTTGGAAAGCTGGAAGGCACACACAGGACAGCTCTTCCAGTTGGGGGTAAGAGAATGTTATTAATAAGAAACATCCCTTGAGCCGACACGACAACGCTGAGAATGAGGCCACTGAGCTGCTTGGCGCAGACACAGAACCTCGGACAGCTGCTGTGATGGCAAGTCACGGGTTTGGTCAAGGCTGGCCTCTACGTGGTGACCTACCCGAGTGAGGATCACAAGGGTGCGTGGGGAATGCTTTCTGATTCTAGCCCTAAATGGCCTCGGCCCCGGAGCTATCATGCCTGCCCCCCACTCCTCTCCTGGACCCGCTCTGCCTCCTGCGTTTCCTAGTTCAGGGACACGGTGCTGCCCCCAAAACATCACCCGCAAACCCACCCTCCACACATGAGCACAGTGGCCAGCTAAAACGTAGTCCTGGCGGCATCATTCTGCTTCAAGTCCAATCCCAACTACAATAGCGTCTCAGAGTCCGCACTGGCATACAAGGCCTTTTGCAGTTTTTGCAACTGGCAACATTATGTTTCTACTTCTCTCACACCCCAAACCCTCTACACCTTTCGGTACAGACACACAGAACTACTCACTAACGGGTATACCTATCACCTCCATTCCCCTCCCGGCTCCATCTACGGCTCTGTTAAGACTCAACGAGGCCATCACTCATTCGAGAGAAGCATCACCCCACCTACATGAAAGATGGGGTACCCCATGGTAGCATGACTACAATGCACCAAAATCAAAGCTCTGTGTGTATGTGTGTGTAAAAGAGAAGGGCGGGGGGATGTCTTTCTCCAACCATCACGTAAGCTCAAAAAGAGGAGGAAGCGTGTCCTATTTATCTTTGCTTTCCTAGTGCCTGGTCAGGTAGGTTCCTTATCAATTTTAGCAGATCGATTTAACTGCTCAGCACAAGTTAACAGCTACAACAACAACAAACACATACACAGCCCTTAGCATGTACCAGGCACTACTCTACAGCGCTTTTCTCATTAACTCGTTTAAGAAAACTCTACATACATCCTATCTTTGTGAAAGAGACACCTATGAAGCTCAGTAAAATGGGATTAACATGCTACCAAAACAGAGGGACACTTAGCAAGTTTTCAAAACCAATACATCTCTGTACTTGCCTTCCCTACTCATGCAATTCTTTCATTTCCTCAACCTTATCTCCCATCTCCCATCACTGCTGGTGTGACCGAGATACGGAGCCACCTACTCCTGAAGCTAGACAAGCCCTTACAACCTGGGAAGGAGCACAATTTTCTGGGGACGGCGCTAGCAGTCTGAAGGGCCACTGTCCCAGCTTTGCTTCCATTTCACACTCTATCGTGAGAGTGGGGTCATACTGGTGGGCCACTGACTGTGCTCAGGATCCACAGCGAGGTGACATTTAGGTCACCTCTGAAGTGCCACAGTTGCCCTCAATGTGATCCAAGCATATGCCTTTTTTAAAAAAAAAAAAAAATATATATATATATATATATATATATATATTTATTTATTTATTTACTTTGAGAGAGAGAAATAGAGCACGAGAGGGGCAGAGAGAGAGAGAGTGAGAGAGAGAGAATCCCAAGCAGGATCCATACTGCCAACACAGATCCCGATAAGGGGCTTGATCCCAGGAACCAAGAGATAAAGACCTGAGCTGAGATCAAGAGTCAGACGCTTAACCAACTGAGCCACCTAGGTGCCCCCAAGAATATGCCATCTTGATGAGAACGCTGAGAACCCAAACTTTGTATTCAGAGAATGCACATCATACGGCCATACGTATGCCATCCCATGCCCTTTATGGAAGGGCTCATATTCAGCTTTTAAGAGTCTACGATGAAGGGCTGAGTGACAGAACCCGAAATGGGGTGGCATGAACTCCTCCCACCTAAGACACAGCACATAGATAACTAATTCTTTTTGGCGAGAAAGAGTACAGGCTTTTTAAACAAGTAAGGGCCGGAACTTACTAGAAATCCAACTAGCTGCCATGACTTACTGCAAAACGGAATGCAGTTAAACATTGCTCAGCATCAATGTAAGGAACCCAGTCCTCAAAAGAAAGGTGGTGTGAAAAGGAACCGTATTGTGGAAGCACATGGGACGAGAATACAGGCAATGACGAGGTCTGGACAGTGAGAGGGAGTCCTCAGACAGACCCTTCAGACGGCTAAGTTAGTGCAGATTCTCATCGCACTGGGGAAAACCAACCTTGAGGCCGGGGTCCTGAAGATTAATAAGATTATTCAGAGACTCAAGCCAAAATGGCATCTTTTAGAAGAAGAGTAACAGGACTTGAAATACATCCTTATATTTTACATGCTTACAAGCTTTTTAAATGAAGAACTGAAAGTAACGAATGAGAGGAGGGAGAGAGACCCTCCGAGCACAGGATGTTAGCAGTGTATTGCGATTCTAAAAGATGCCGGCGGCCATAATAAAAACTGTAATAAGCTGTAGGGTCAAGGGCCCAATGGTGGTAGAGAGAAAACATCAAGCCTCTCAACTTGAGTATAGAATTTTCCTCTAAGTTTTTTTTGAAAATTTTTTAAGTTTATTTATTTATTTTGAGAGAGAGCATGAGCTGGGGAGGGGCACAGCGAGAGAGAGAGTGAAGACAGAATCCAAAGCAGGCTCTGCGTTGCCAGTATGGAGCCCAGTGTGGGACTCGAACCCACGAACTGTGCACCTGAGCTGAAATCAAGAGTGGGCCGCTTAACCGACTGCGCCACTCCTTTAAGTGTGTAAACAATGAAAAAGAAACTTAAAAGAGAAAGAAGCAAAATGAAAAAGAGACAAGATAAAGTACTAAAAGCTTACAAGTATCAATTAAGGCCACATAAAATGGGATACATCATCAAGTAAAAGCAACCCAACAAAATAAAACTTTTAAAGAAAGTCCTAAAACTAAAAATTGTTTTAATGGCTAAACTAGAAGGTAATATAATGTAGGTAACAGAATGGACTAATGACGACAGAGACAAAGCAAACTCTGGGCGATGGACAAGAAACACAAAGGCCAGCTCCTCCCCGTGAGCCCAAGGGCAAGGAGCACTCAGGAGACTGGCCCAAACGTCCGAGATGCTCCACGGGTCAACCTTGGGCAGAGAGATGGGATGGGAGCAAGACCCTTGACCTGCCCCCTGTGCCTGTCTGCCCCCCGCACGGTCAGCCTGCAGGTGCCATGTCACCCCAGCTCCTAAACCCCACCCGCAAGTTCTTCGCCCTACTCTTCTGGTTGAGAAAGAGAAGGCTTGAGAAGAGAAAAAGAGAGAGAAGGGGAGGGGATGCTATTTTACTTCTGAACAACAAACGTATGATTTCAATGACAAATTAATAGGCTTTTTTTTTTTAAGTTCTCTGAAAGTCACTGGATGGAACACCTCTAAGACGTTTCATTTAATCTAAATTGTTACCTTAAATAGCTCTTCTAGCATCAAGTACTCCTTAAGTACATTAACTATGCTAAATTTTTAGGAAGGCAAGAACAAAGACAGTTGGATACAGAAACCTAATTTGCTTTCACTTAAAATGAAAGTATATTTCAAACACTCATCATGCCTCTTCTTTACATTTTATAATCAAACTCTCCAAGGATGAAGAAACTGACGGTCAGACAGGCTCCATGCTCAGCCCAAGACTGTGCAATGCTAGGACTGTAGCCAAAACCTGTCGGGTTCCAGAGCCCACATTTGAGTCCTGGGACGGGTCCGAAGGCATCTACCTCCTTCACGAGATCAGCCAGGGAGTCCAGTGCCGGCCCGGCCTTTAGGGGTATCCTTCAGGCCTCAGAAATGTTTCCGGCCGAATGTGTTCTGTGACTTGGGACAATCTCTGGGTAGCCTTCCAGTTACATAAGAACCCCGTTCTGAGGATAGGTAGAGGGTGGCCCCCTTTTTAAAGAAGAATGTGGAAGGAAGGAAGGAAGGGAGGGAGGGAAAGAAAGATAGAAAGCTCTCCTGAAAAGAGCCATATTCATTTTTAATATTGAATATACTCTTTTTTAAAATGAGTATTTATTTATTTTGAGAGAGAGAGAGAGAGAGAGAGAGAGAGCAAGCAGAGGAGGGGCAGAGAGAGAGAGGGAGACAGAGAATCCCAAGCAGTTCCGCGTTGTCAGCGCGAAGCCCAACGAGGGGCTGGAATTCACGAATTGTTAGATCGTGACCTGAGCCAAAATCGAGAGTTAGACACTTAAACGACTGAGCCACCTAGGTCCTCCAACAATGAATATATTCTGGGGGAGGAGACAGGATAAAAAAGCCTCCTCATGTAGTCAAGAATTACCACTGAAAATCTAAAGGCTACTGAATTCTATGGATTGGGTTAAGATCTACCAGTAACACGGAAAAGAAGCCTAGTTAGCTGATAACGTCATCTCATCACGGAAGCTCAACACAAACATTAGCTGCTTTGGCTACGCGGCACCTGGCAGCGTAGTGCAACACGGAACTGAGCACACGAGACGTCACAGCGATGACGCAGAAAGCACGCCCTTGGACTACGGCGTATTCTGCCCCAGGAGCCAAGCGGCAGGCAGAATGTGGCTGCTGGTGCCACATTCTAAGTGCCATGCTTATTTATGCACAGCATTCCGGTGACTCAGGAAGGGGGACACTGGGCTAACGCGGGCAGTTAGAGCCCCACTCCCTAGATTCCCTAGATCTTCTCTGATCTGCCAGCATGACCGGTACAACAAACGAGACACGCTGCTCACCCACATTTTCATCAGCTGCTACCCGCCTACAGGGAGGTGGAGAATTAGGCAGAGCAAATGGCAAAACCAACAAGGAGGAAATCTCACCACCCACCCCCAACAGGAGAAGCCAAAGGGCCATGACATGACATTACTCCTGCAGAAGTCAGGGCTACATCCACAATCTGTACTCTCATGGAAGTTCAAGGGTGTTCTCCTCTAACATCAAATTCAAGAAGAAGAACGGTGTCACCTTTCTTAATTCACACTATTTCCCCAGTTTACATGTTAACGCTGAGCCACGCAGACTTGCCTGAGAGGCTGACGACGCCGGTGTTTCAGATGGCTGGTGCTCTCAGGGTGGCTCTCACAGCACCCAGACTCGAAGGGGCCCTCACCTGGGCAGAAAGAGCTCTGTGCATCACGTGACAGATTTTGCATCTGCACAGAGCTTCACACTTTTCAAAAGCATCTTCATAGGTAGATATTTTTAATCATCATTTAAAAAAGGAGCCTAGGACTCCTTCCACCCTTTATCTTCCAAGTCTAACATCACGACCACATACGCTGAGGCAACATATGCTCCACCCTAAAATGCCACCTGAGAAAGACTTCAAAGGAACGCGTCTCCAGAAGACTCCCCCTTTAACATACCACTGCCACCCATGGCCTCCTCACCTCTCAACTTTCAATGGATGCGTGCTGCGAAGGGTGGAGGTGGGGTCTAGGCACCTTCTCCCACACAAAACCGCAGTGGCGGCAGGCCACTGCTTTCGAGTCCACTGCGGCTCCCTGGATGGGCAGGAGTCCCAGCGTGGTCATTCCTGCATCTAGCACAGAGCAGGACTTAGCAGAACCTGCTGTTTAAGGGTCAGTGTTGTTGGGCATTCTCTTCCCCCAAGAACTATAAACTGAACCACATGTTGCTAAAGATAGCATGGTCTGTACTCAAGAGTGGCTGACGACTTTCCCTGCCTGCTCATTCAGCAGATTTAAGACAAATCAGACAGAGGAAGAGACATAATGTGGCCTGTCACTAGCAAGACAAAGATTTCTGAGGTGGCCGTCCTGGAAGAAAAAAGCTTTGGGGATTAAAAAGACCTAACGGCCCCCTTTTCAACGAGAAGATAACCTTTGAGACCAGGAAAGGGGCCACCTGGTGCCATCCCTGGCCCGGAGCTTGGTTAATGACCCAGAGACCTGGCAGGGCAGGCCAGTGGGTAGAGACGCACGATGCTCGCAGGCGCCTTTTCTCTCTTGCTCCCCTCCAATACTGAAAGGGCTCAGAAGTCCATTTTGTGACCATACGTTAAAAAAAAGTCTGTATCCTCCTCTGGAGGCACGGTGTCCAAAATACTTAATTCAGTATTTTCAATTAACCAATGTCGTGGGTCAAAACTAAATCATTGGACATAAAGAAGAGAACAAGAAAACAGAAGAAAAGCTGTGGGTTTATTTTATTAGCTAGGTACCTCATGGAGAGCTATCTGACTCTCTGGGTTTTCTGTACTTACTAAGCAAAACCAGTTCAATGGCTTGCTTTTGTGTCTAATCTCCACGGGAAAGTTTTACCTGTATAAGAGCACACTATAAAATATGTATTGGGTTGCCAAAATATACCATTGGGCTTGCTGGCTGACTAAAAAAATTCCTCAGGCAAAATGCTGCTACTTTCTTAGATCACAATTGAGAAGACAGTATCTGAAAAGCAAAGTCCCTCAGAAGAAAGTGGCCACGTAAATATTAATGATAATGACAGCGTGGTTTGCAAAAAATGGTCTTTACGTGTTTTCGGTACTTTGTGTATACTTTGTGTTTTCCAAAAAACAGCAGCAGTATGTTTACTGTCCAGGTTAAAATAAAAGATGTTCATCACTCTTAACGGAGAAACAGCATTTCAGTTTCCTGCTACCCTTAATACTGGGAGTGGAAAACCAGAGCAAGGAAACTGCACCAGCAGCAAATCTCCATGGCTTCGTTTCACGGGAGCTTCACTAGTCAAGTCACAATCTTTGGCCAAGTTCCCTTCTTTATGTACATTCAAAGAATCTTTATATAGCTAAATGGATCACTAAATCCTTCAAGAGTCATTCAAAGGAAGCGCTTCCTCCAAATTCTCTCTCTTTTCACAGGGCCCATGCATACACAACAGAATGCAAATCCTCCTATTTCAGCTCCTTGAATCCTTCCATATGCAAAATGGCATCCTCCCCAGCCCACAAATGTCTTAGCTTTTATTTTCAATATTTACTGCCAATATTTGAAAGCTATAAGGACACCTGGGGAGAGCACTCAGAAAAAAAATCGGCAGAAAAATACATATTTAACATAAAAGGGAAAGGGGAAAGAAAAGTACTGTTTCTATTTCTAATAGAAAAGTGGAATGTGGCCCCTTTTTCTCATTATTAAGATTTTAAATGTCTTTTTCTGAAATGCTGAATACCTTTTCCTGTCTCTCTACCATCCTATGTAACAGCCTCTGGCAGACTCTTTTAGGTTCTCCTGCACGGACAAAACAAATGGAATTATATTTTGGTGGCCAATGGCCACAAATTCAAGCCTCAGCCACTTTATGGAATGAAGTAGAATGGCAGGTAGCGAGAAGGACATCTTAAAGGCACACAAAGTCAGCCCAGTGATAACAGCCACCCTCTCTGGATGTCCTTTATCACAGAGAGTGCGTGAATGATGCAAAACAAGCTGTCGCCCTGCCACAGATGCAAGGCAGCACAAGCCAGACCACCAGTGGGTCACTTGCGTCATCGCCCGCTCGGAGGACAGCGCATCTGTTTGTAGAACGTCACCAATGACAGGACATACAGAACTGAACAGGGAAGATGCGAGCAGTTCTACAACAAATTTTTCATTTCACTTCTGTTTATTCCCTTCTATTTCAGCCCTCTGTAGGAAAATTATTTTCTGTATAAACAAATTCATCAAGTTAACTTATTCAAGGATGGAAATAACTGGTATCACATAACATTTTGCAAAACAAAATTGCCACTGCTGTATTCCAGTGCTTAAAAGCAAACTGCTACGGCAATTCAACCCCAGCGCTAACATAACCCAAACCCCCTATTACCTTCATCACTGCATATTCAATTTACATAATTATTCTGCTATGCTATTCAGAATTTACATGTAGTTGTATGCATTCTACTGATCTGTGCTTCAGGGATGCTGTTTCCTTTCTAGACTTAGCAGCACACAAGACCACAACTCGACGTACTCAATTCATCTGGCCAATAGAAACTGCGGCTCAATAAAATAATGGGTCAGTTTGTTACTTTACCGAAAATCTCTATTCAATTCCATATTCTGGGACAGCCATCCCCATCTGATCATCAACGACAGGAAAGCCTCTTAGGAATGTCCTCACCACATTTTGTCGTAAATCAGCAAGCATCCCTACAAGTGGTCAAGTCACCGGGGCCAGCGCAGCCTGAGTCTCTCTTTCCACGTGCGTATCTCCATCCTCAATAGAAATGTTGCAATTATTTTCACACCACTTGGGGAAAAACAACTATCACCTCTAGGAGGCATCCACTGAGATGATGAGTCTAAAGCAAACGCGGGGGGGGGAAAGTACCAAACATTCCTCTTGGGAGAAAATAATCACATGCCCTTCCGCCTATCAAAAGTGTGTGACTCTAATGCAAAACCATTACTCGGATTCAGCAACGCCAAAAATTTACCCTGCACAGACCATTCAAACTTCAGGATGAGCAGCTGAAAGCATGCAGAGGAGGCCTGCGCTGGGATTTTTCTCTCGTGGGTCAAGACAGGCCCTGTCTTTGCACCAGACGGCACGGGTGCCCAGAACTGAGCAGATCCGATGCCCTAAGTTCCTAACACTTGTTTACAGTTGTTGGGGACATTTTAACAAGTGTCACTGTTAAATACAGCATTTCAATATCTGCCCCAACATATCCCACAGGAGGTAAGGGTATGCTAAAGTATGATTTTAAAGACAGGACTAGGTCCATGAAGACTGAGAACCGGAAAATAATATACTTGGAAACTTATGACAAGATCCAAGATATGGTGGGTTTTCTTTCTTTTTTTTAATCAATTTTTGTCATTTGGTGCTAGATTCAAAATATTAAAAATACAAACTGAAGACAGATACATCTTGAGGCTAAAGCGAGTCTTGGTGATATTATTTTCTGAGTTCTAGAAAGCTTCTTTAGAACACAGACTCTTACATTTCAAGTTTAAAAAAAGTAATAACACATTCTTTAAAATTTTGCCCCGATATCTTTCTCCTTGGGAAAAATAAGCGCATGCGTCCTCCTATCAAAAGCACCATACTTAGCTTTTAGAAAATTATACTTCTAAAAAAATTCCTGGCAAGTCAGACCCAAAGGCTAAGCCTATCCTCCCTGCTCACATCCTAACACTTAACACAGTACCTACACAGAAGAAGTGGTTAATGGAATATTTCTCAAGTAAATGAACAAAATTTATAATGGGTTGCAGGTTTAGAAGAGTGTTCATATGGGGGGAAAAATAATGGCTTTCAATTAAGAGACCACAGACTGAGGCATCAAAGAACGTTCATAAGTAAATGCAAACTTTGTTACCTATAAGAATGAGTGAGGTACTGAATATAATTCAGTTATTCTGGCACTGTAAAAAGTACCGATGACAAAAATTTTTAAAGGATGATGACACAGACTTCAAAAACACTACAGAATAACGTATTTGAGGATGTCTAGGCATTTTTAGCAGAAGTTGACGATCCAACTTTGCCCTTTCCTTTGCACGAGCACCTGTGTGGCCACCGAAATCACGTCCTCTCTCTGTATCCGCGCACACACACAGGGAAGTCTGCGAGTCAAAGATTTACAGGCCAGCAAGCTCGAAAAGTTCACGCCAAGCGTGTCCATCGCAGAACTGAGCATGCATGTGTGCACAGGCACGTGCGTGTACACATATGCACACGGAGGAAGGACGCAGAGCGTGTTTCCTGATGGGGTTTGCAAACGGGTTCAGATTAACCAAGTCTGACCATACTTCCATCTGGAAACTATATTTTCTAACATGAGCCATGTTCTGAAAAACAGATTCAGATGTTTGGAATTGGTTCAGAACAGTTGTAAGAAATGTTCGGTACAAATGAAAAAAATTAGTCTTCAACGTCTTCTCCCCTCAGCTTTTCTTACTGAGTAAATATGCCTTCTGGGGGGTCAGAGTTGGTGGGGGAAGTCCAGAGGGAAGTATGGAGCGGAGGAGGGTACTTCCTAGAAGCAAAACCTCGCGCTCTTCTTGCATGCATATCTAATGGATACCTGCGATTTGATTTCTCCCGCGTTGCCCACTAGCATCTCAACCCTGCCCCTGCGAGGCTTACTCCACCAAGTGGAGAGAATTAATTCTCTTGTTTCAGCTTCTGGGAAACAGGGCTGAAAAGCTTAGTGAAATATAGTGACCTGTCTTGCCGCTATAATCCTTCTTTCCCTGTTTTGCATTGTCCTTGAAAATGAGGTTGCTGGCCTATACTTACAAATAACTGTGCTGGTAACTTGGTTCTACTTGTTAAATGACATATCTCTACAGAAATGCAAGCAAGTGATTCAAACTTAATAAAGAATTTTTGCCCAGTGAAGTCTAAAAGGTACCATCCAAATAAAGAGTTCATAGTAATTGAGTCCTAAATTTCAGAACGCATAAACCTGTTAAACTTTTTAGTTTGGGTGTGAGTGAACGGAACCCGACAATGATGAGGAAGACCAAGGGGCGGCCCTGCCCCCGCCCTCCTCCCCCGCACCCCCACCGCCACCCCCACCCCCTTTCACAGGCTGGGACTGTGTGGTGCTCATTTCTGGACTGTGTTTTGGTGCTGGTGGTTTCTGCCCACAGCCTACCTTGACTTTTTGCTGGACTTGGGTTTTGGCGTGGCAGTTTTTGCTTTCTTTTCCTTTGGCTCTTTGGGAATCTTAGGGGCTTTCGGGGTCTTGGGTTCCTTGGGCTCTTTTTTCTCCTTGGGTTCTTTAGGTTCCTTCGGATCTTTTTTTACCTTCGGCCTTTTCTTTTTCTTCTTCTCTTCTTGGGACCCATCTAGCGAGTTCCTATTTAGTTCCTGGTTATCAACCCCGCCAGGGAAGTCGTCTTTACCAAAACTTTTACTGGGATCCTCGGCAACAATGTGGTTGTTCTTCTTTTTCTTCTTCTTCTGCGGTGGCTGCTGGCCCACTGACGGCAGGTAATCCTCGCTCTTCACGAGCTGCGCGTTCGGCCCACTAACCTGAGTCACATCCGGCACTGGCTTCTCTAGAAAGGGCTCCGATGGAGAATGCTGAGAGACAGAAATAGGAATTGAAATTAGTTTATCAGTCTTCATATTGAAGAAAGGAACCGAAAGTTTAGTAGCTGCTGCTTCTGAAACTTACTCTGTACTCAGAGCAGCAAATATTTTCCCAACTGTATACTTGTAAAATCTATCATTGCCTCTCATCCAAAAACCAAGAAAGCTTTTACATAAACATAAAAAGGGGCAACTCAGGAATACAGTAAAAAAAAATCCGGTCCAGGAAGAAAAATAATTCTCATTTGGCTGAAGCCCCCGTCCATTTTCTTAACGGCCCCTACGTATGTAGGACACAGCGAATGACAAAACAGCAGCAACAGCTAAACCCAAAGAAGGAATGTAGATGGAACTCTTTTCCCTATGCGGGACTGAGAATTCAAATTAAAGAGAAATAACTGAGCCACTTTTAACAAGATCAAGTGTCCCAAGCACTGAAAGATTCAGGTACTGTGAAAGTTTGAAATCAAGGTTACCACACACCAATCTTACAACAGCACAGGTCATTCCGGATTTAAATCCCATTAAAACACCACATTAAAAGCCCGTACCCAAACTTAATGACCTTGGATTTGTTGAATTTCTTGTACTAATATGAAATGCAGAGGGTGTTTTTCTTAAGTTACTAAAGCTTTACATTTTCCAATTTCACTGAGGAACAGAAAACCCAAATGGTCACGCTGGTACGCCCTGCAGGAGACTGGGCGCTCCCTAGCACACCCAGAGACGGGCTGGCACGCAGTGGAGAGCACCAACAATCCGCGCGGGGTGCTCAGTGGTCGGCCGAGATCGGAGTCTGCTCCAAACCAGGGCAGGGGTGGAGTGTCATCTCCACGGTAAATTATGACATCTAATGACCCTCTCTTTACATTTCAATGAAATTACTTTAAAATGATGTATCTGCAAATGCCACTCAAGGTTTTGCCTTTTTCATCGGCTTCTCCAGACACTCACCAGTAACTATAATAGAAATAGAAATAATAACGGCTGCTAGTGTTTCCTGAACAATCTTACTACGTGCCAGGCATGGGTTAAGCTCTCTACACCCCTGACACCGTGCAATCCCCACACCAGCCCTGACTAGGAGCTACGTACGGACGCCGACACTTAGGATGCGGCAGCGCGCCCAACGACTTACAGGCGCTCCCTCCTGATCACACCATCTCCGAAAAGGGAGAGGTCTGCAGGGGACTCCGGAGTAACCCAGAAGCCATGGCTTACCGTCAGCAAAGTACCATAAATGTGATTCCGCGATTGCGTTACGACTAACATTTACTGAGCTTCTCTTTCATGCCATGTACAGAGCTCGGTGTTTCCGGGAGTCAGTTCACCTGACTCCCAGAGCAAAAATGTGATAACCTGCCCCTGTCTTTCAGAAAGGAAGTAAGTAAAGTTTGAGGAGGTTATGTGATCACCCAAGGCCACACAGCAGGAGAGAGAGCTGCGACTGGAATCTAGGTTTTCTAACCCAGTTTTCTTCTGACTCTGTGCTTCTCCTGACATCTTACACGTGGGCATCCTTCTGGAAAAAGGCCCCTCAGGTTTCATTTGATTTCCAAAGTTTTCAGTGACACCCCCCCCCAAATTTTTAAGGCATCAGTACCTGAAAAGAAGGCGGTTATACTATTCCCACGAAACCCTATGATGGTTACTAAAGGAACACACATTCAATTCTCCATCTGCACTAGTATAGGAGACGGAGCCCAGAATTACGAGGTGAGAGACACAAATTCCAGTGCAGCCTCTGCCAGGAGCTCTACTGTCCGTGGAAAATCATTTCTCTCATCTAGGGTTCGTTTTCCTCATCTGCAAAATGAAGGCTTGGGGTTAGATGGTTTCCAATGTCGCTTTGGAAATCCAGTGGTATTAGAAAATCCTAAACTACGTATGGCCCTTTCTTAGTCACAGCTGAAAGAGGATGAACCTGAAAGAGAGTAAGGCTGGACAGAAAGAGAAAGAAGCAAGGGCAGGAGCCTGAGGAAGAGCGCCCAGGCTGGAGGCCGCATGAGCAGGCTCCTACCCGGCAACAGCACCGCTAACCAAGGGCTGGAAACAGCTCCCCTCTCTCCGCGCGCTCCTCCCTCACACTCCTCCCTCCCACACACTCTTGCTAAATGTCAGCCAAGGTGCTGTCCAAGGCGCCGGTACCCAAGAATTAACAGGATCTGATTTAACTGCGTGATTAAACTGCAGTTGCTGAAGTTGAGTTTAACTGTTACATATTATTTCCTAATGTAAATAAAAAGGAAAAGACCATTACCTTCTCTCCCCCCCACCCCCCACCACCAAGGGACTTAGAGATCAAACTTATTTGGGATAAACTATTTTTCAGGAAATGGAAGAAAAAGTATTTCCTGGAAAGTGAAGCAAAGAGAAAAGTCTACCAGTAAACAAGGCTTGAGGCTTAGAACAGTGATTTAATCCCAGGTATGTGTACCTTGCTTTAATCTGCATGGCATTAACCCCAGTAATAGTCCAGCTTGTAATGAGAATGAAATGTGTACCTGGTACACATTGATGAACTAGAAAATGCATATAACATTTAATACAAAAAGACTGAAAATTTATCTACACACTTTAGCATACAAATGATTTTAGATGCCCCTTTCAGTAACAAATGAAGCCATAAATTAGTCTCCTTTAAAATTTTTAATCTTGCATAAGGAAAGAAAACATAAAGATTAAATACAAAAAAGGTATTAATCCTATTTGATATGCAGCAGAATTATGTTTTGGTACTATATGAAATAGGGTGAAAAAGGTGCTCAGAAATATTATAGTGTTTACCAGACCCACATCTCCTTAAATCTTTTAGAGAAAAGCTGTTTTTGTAAACATTTAACAAAGAACAGATGGCCTGCCTTAATCATGTGGGGGAAAAAACCTGGAGCTCACAGTAATACCCTGACAAAAGTCTCCCAGGCCCAGCCATGCCTCCCCCCCCCCCCCGGCATGGTACAGTCTTCTCTAATGCTATTTAATTTTACAGCGGACATTTTCCCATCAATTCCCGCTGGCTGACAGGTAATCAATGCCATTAACATCTGATATTATCATATAGGGCATTGCTAAAACCTCCCATTTATTAGACCAAATGTGGAGAATGTTAGATACCAAAGGCATTTTTAAATACACCCTATAGGACTTTCCACTTGACACATTTTCTACCAGAATTCTATATGCCTGTTGGAATATTATGAGATATATAAGGACTGTGCCGTGGACTTTTGTAACTAAAACAGAATGACCAATATTTAAACTGTAAATAAAAATGATCCAAGGTGTGTGTGTGTGTGTGTGTGTGTGTGTGTGTGTGTGGTCCAAAATATTACCATAAATTTACCATAAAATTACCATGAACTTTTACCCTTAACTCCATTGTTCCAAAACTATACATGAAACAAACACACCAACAAGTTACCTTATGTCAACCAGAACCGGCGGGCTGTAAAGTGGGCCGAAGGAGAGCTGTGAGGAAGGCAGTTGGGGCAATCGCTCCCTGACCTGTAAGCAAACAAGGGAGCTTTCCCAAGAAAAGGAAAAGGCGTACAGAGAAAAAACTTTTCATCTACCTCAAGTATGCTTTTCATCCACTATTCATCAGCTTCGTGTGGCTTACAAGCTATCATATTTACGCATGTTTTGCCTTAATTATATTCTTAAAGCCTCAACCTGTTAGCAATAGTACCGGGAGGGAGCAGCGTGACATTAACACCGTGCGCGTTTCCAACACCTATAATCTCTGCGAACTCACAACACTCTGCAATGTAGGCACCTGCGGACAAGCACTTTATTTACTGAGTGATACAAACAAGCCTCAAATCAAAATACGACCTCACGATAGAGAAAAGCTACTACCAGCTGGGCGAGAGTAACCTGGTGCTTCTGGGAGACACGTCCCTTCCCCGCACACTGAGCTCACGGGAGGGAGGTACCTGTGCTCGCAGAGCCACTGAGATTCTGGTGGACAGTGGCAGGCCAATTAAAACCGAAGGAACAACAAATATGAGCTTAAAACACACTAAACTACGATTTAAATGATTTGTAAAAACTCCAATATGAAGTACTATTTGTTTCCTTTTTTTTTTTTTTTTTATTGCTTGGAAACACATCTTATCCTGATGCTCTTCCCTTTTATTTTCCCAGTATTCCCTAGGTTCTTGATCCCTTGACAGTCTTTTAGAAAGGAGTCCCAGGACGGACACTGGAGCCCAATCTTCCGCCCGGAGTGCAAGGGGTTCAAAAGTGCTTTTAGCAAAGGCTCCGTATGTCCTGTTGAAACTGTAACACCCTTTTCTCGTCAATGACGTTGACAGCAAGAAGATGCGCTCAATAGCTGGTGCCCAATTCATTTATTCGTTCAGCAAGTATTTGGGGCTAGAACAGTCAACAAGCCAGCCACAGTACAGGCTGACACTGAAGAGGCTTCCTGAAAAAAGTCACCCAGGTGCCGGCCACAGGTCACTTCCTCAATGGACCCAGCCTGAACACGGAGTCGTGCCTGAGATCGGGTGACTGAAAGCAAAACAGTGTATATGTCAAGCAAGCTTTTGAAGCCCTGTTTATGGAGGAGCAGATCCCAGATGAGCAGGTAATTAGTTTGAATGGTCAACTGATAAACTTTTCAACTTTGACTATTTGATGTGAAATAAGTATAAAAATATTCTTACGACAATCAGGGGTTGGACTATTTTCTGCTTGGCTAAGTTTGGCATTTGAGTCAGGGCTTTGAGTTCAAGCCTTTTATAGGGCAGTTTTACTCAGCTCATTCTTAATTTCCAGAAACTATTATTTACTGAATGAGTCCATTTATGAGCACACACACACACAATGAATAATTATCAAGCTTGCCAGTCATAGGAATTGAGAAAGCAAAATGTATAGAACCACATTTTTTAAATTTGTGGGTATTAAAATGTGTTACACGAAAAGATGACTCAGATGACGTAAGTTTAGAGAATTCTGGGCTAACCAAACAGATAGTTTTCTTTACTACAAAACTCTCCAAGCCCTTCCTACGTTCTGAGTGGGGGGTTAACGCACAGTGTGTCCTAAAGGTATTTAATCATTGATTGTGTCCCTTTTTTCTAAGAAAAACTTGAATAAAAATATTCTTCAAAATATACTTTGCATTATACTGATTTAGCTAAAGTAGGGCGAATTCATCTGCTCCTCTGGGGTGGGGGAAAAGTATGTATGTGCATGTGTCTGTCTGTCTGTCTCAAAGTGGTTATCAAATGTTTTACAATATAGCACATGACTATCAACAAATCTAATTTTATATAAAATGTGCTCAAACAAGCTCACTGAATTGGCAGGGGTTTTTTTTCATGCTCAATTTAAGTCACTGGTAGGAATAAAATAGGCATATTGGCATAATCCTATAAGGGTAACTTACATAATTTTTGTTATATCACAGTCAAGATAATTACCAAGCTAAATATAACAAACGCTGAAATATCATAATGCAAGAAGTTATCTTTACAAGTACCTCAGAACCGTTAAATTTTAAAATTGGAAAATTGCTTTTAATTACTGCCAAAATATCTCATTTAAAAGTCATCTGAAGACATTTTCAGACCTTTGGTTTTCTGCTTGTGTTTTGAATCTGTCCTTAGACTAGATTTGCCATACAAACAAAATCTTAAATAGCTACAAATTAACATCACCCACTCTGATGGCATCTAAATTACAAACACATTTTGAATTTAAGTAGAATCCAGAATAATGAAAATAATGAGCCGAGCAATCATGTTATATTTCATATTAAACCGTTTACATCGGAAATTGAATACCGCACATCCTGTATGTGTTTAGGAGTAAAACATACACTGTAAGGACCGTCAGACAGCTTCTTTACTCGTGGAGAGCGCTCAGTGGGGGTGTCCCTGCCGTGACTCTGACGAGAATGACACTGCAGTCAAACTCCCCCAGTGCTAAACCCTTCCCAAGTGTCTGAGAAATCCTCAGCACCGCAGACTCCCTCCCAGGGGAGAAGGGGCATGTGTCCACCATACCTCACTCTCCGCCACCCCACCGCTGCCCTGCTGGCCTCCCCCCTTCCCGGTCTCCGTTCGGGGCGGCTGCCTCGCTGGGCCGGGAGTACCTGCAGACGCAGAGGCGCCACGGGAAGGGACAGGTCTGCAGGTGGGACCCTATCGGGTTCCTGCAAGGCTGCCTCCCGCCGGCCCCACTCAGGATGACGGGGAAGAGGGTCAGGGAGCAGCCTTGCGGTCAGGGGAGGGACAAGAGCAAGAGCAAGAGGGCAAGAGGGCCCTGAAGGCATCCCGGGACACTGTCCTCAAAGTTTGTAAACCACGGACTACATATAGCCACGTGTGCATTTTGCACCCCTCTTCTTCTTCTTCAGTGCCTACACGTAACCCCGTGAGGTGGCCGAGGCGGGTGACATAATTGCTCTTGTATAAATAGGGAAACTGAGGCTTTAAGACGAACTTACCCAAAGTCACACAGCTCGAAAAGGGTAAACCTTCAATTCTAACCCCGACGTGGCTACAAGCCAGTGGGAATGTGATCAGGCATGCCCAGAGTCCAGGGTGATGAGACGTTCGCCAAGCCCCGGAAGCTGCTTGCTGTCTTTCTCCAAAACCAGAAAGGCCTTACTTTTAAGACCCTGACCATTATCTACAGGTTAAAATGGCTTTTAATTTAATATCAGTTTGAAACTTTTGCCTTCAAAGGATTAGGGGAGAACTCTAGTTTAATTCCAAACTAAAGCTGCAGAGAATCACTAAGTTTTCTCCTAAAGAGAAAAATGTGGATGAGAACTGACATTTACGTTGCTGCTAACAAACATTATCCCATCTGAATATCAGAATCACCCTGTTTGGTAGAAGTTGAATTCAATTCAATCAATCTGCTTTGTCCCAGGGAGTGAACGGAGTCTTCCAGAGCCAGAAAAAAAATAAGCCCACTCTCTGCCTTGCCCCAAAAACTCTCCCAAAACCACTTAAAAAGAACGGCTCACATGATTTTTAAAAATTCTATGGGCCACTTGGGTGGCTCAGTTGGTTAAGCAATGGCCTCTTGGTTTTGGCCCAGGTCATGATCTCACAGTTTGTGAGTTCGAGCCCCGTATCAGGCTCCACACTGACAGCATGGAGCCTGCCTGAGATTCTCTCTCTCTCTCTCTCTCTCTCTCTCTCCCTCTCTCTCTTTCTCTCTCTCTCTCTCTCTCTGCCCCTCCCCTGCGTGTGCCCTCTCTCTCAAAATAAATAAACCTTAAAAAATAGATTAATTAAAAAAGTAAAATTCAATCTACTCTATTTCAAGGAATCTAATATAGTTCTTTACCCCATTTGGTAACAGAGCATTCTACTTCTTAGGAAAAGCACCAGATGAAATTGTAGGCTTGCATCTAAGGACAAGGTATTTGAAATAACATGTTTACACACACACACATGCACACACACACACACACACACACACCCCTAGGGCAGAGAGTTGAACTGATGTAAGTTGAACATACTTTTGATGTACCTCCACTGATTCATATATGCCTGGAAAAATTAGCTTAATTGTTTATACAAGACTTGAATTATGTTTTTACATGTGTTAGCTTCCCCAAAAGTACATACAGGTAATCAGACCGCATTCCTGATCGTGAGACTCCTACCCCTGAAGTGCTTCTGCTAGAAAAGAGAGATGAAGAGGGGCCAACAGAACCTATCGCTACTCTGGGCAGTGGAGGGACAAAAACAACCACAAATCTAACACAGTTCGAAGCCCAGCACAGTCCTGGTGAGTAACTTCATGGGTGTCCTGGGCCACAAGCAGAAGGGGTAGCCCCCTCAGGGAAGCAGGCCTGCCTATCCCGTACAGACTACATACATCCATCCTCCCCCAAGAGCAAACCCCCAAGAAAAAGCAGGGGCTGCAATGTGGGCACCATGGTGCACCTGACTTACCAAAAGCAAATTAAAGTAGGAACCCTTTAAGGAGTCTCAAATACAGTCACACTTTCAGCTTCTTGCTCTGAATTTCTTGCTTAGTTCCTTACAGCGGCCAATCATCAAGTGTCATCTTTTACCAGACACTACTTTCTACAAGTAGAAAAGATAACGAATATGCTCAGGGGCCTCAGCAAAGTCCATCTTACTGTCTCCCCCTTCCCTCTTTTTTCTTTTTCTTCACCACCCTGCGTATTGTTTCCCTTGGTCGGCTCAACTCTACACATGGCAGTGAACGAGAACCTACAGAAGAGATTCCCAGTCCACACGCATTGGTTTTGTTTGTTTGAAGTTAGCTGTTAGGTCCATACTCTACTCAAAAAAAAGGTGTCTGGAGGCTTGAATTTGGCAGCAGCCCCCTGGCCCTGAAGCGAGCCAGCTTACGGGGATCGAACTCAGCAAAAACACAAGACAGCGCTTCCAGGTGGCCCACTGTTTTGGAGAAACATACCCAATTCAGAGACACTTAAGGATGAAGACCAAGTTTCATCATACCAATACTAAACATATTTAAGTTCAGGGCGCCTGGGTGCCCAGTCGGTTAGGTGTCTGCCTCTGACATGATCTCGCAGTTTGTGGGATGCAGTCCCATGTTGGGCCCTGCACTAACAGCGAGGAGCCCGCCTGGAATCAAGCTCGCTCTCTCTCTCTCTCTCTCTCTCTCTCTCTCTTTCTCTCTCTCTGCCCCTCCCCTCCTCATTTGCAAGCATGTGTACACGTGCTCTCTCAAAATAAACGTTTTTAAAAATAAATAAAAATAAAAATAAATACAAACAGTTAAGTTCACTTTGATAACTTTTTGCCATGCATGCACTTCACATTGTATATTGCTACCACTGGTATATGCAGTAGCAAGTTTGATCCTTAGACTGGACAGGTGAAACATACCACTTTGGCTCTGGAAAAGCAATTTATACCAAATTTGCTTTTAGGTTTCTGTAACTCTAGAAATGTTACTTTTAAATGCAACTCCCTATGCTATTCCTACGAATTTAAAAAGTCAAACTTCAACAGACTGAGAGGAAGGTGTGTCTTTAACACTGAACAATCCCAAGGGTCTGTGTAGAAAGGGGAACGGAACAATTTAAGGGACAAAAATCAATTTGTGAGGAGCTCAGTGATAAAGCTAATTTACACACTTTAGGTAGGCAAGTTCTCCAGAACTCAGCGACTGTGAGTCTAGCAAATTTAGTTGGCAATAAATGCTTAATGATGAACTACTTTCGTCCTATAAAAACTCATTCACTTCTCACAGGAGGCAGAATTCCAAGATGGCCCTATGAGCTCCCCTTCTTGACGACCGGGGGACCTGTGTCCGCTAGGCAACAGAACACGGCAAAGGTAACAGGACCTCGTAGGTGGGATTAAGGTTCCAAATCAGTAGGTTTTAAGCTACTCAACGGGCAGGTTTTCCTGGGTAGGGCTGGCTTAATTAGGGAAGGTTTGTAAACAGGGGGTGGGCTCTCCCTGAGGGTCAGAGATTCTCCGTTGCGGGCGCTGAGGAAGCAAGTGACCTGGGTGAGGTGACCACAGTGGGAAGCCCACCACGGTCAGAAACTGCAGGCAGCCTCCAGGAGCGGAGGGGAGGCCCTGGGTGACGGCCATCAAGAACTGAAGCCCCTGGCCATACAGTCACTCGAAATGAATTCTGTCAACAACAGGAGCATGGACTTGGAAACCAATTCTTCCCTGGTTAAGTCTCCAGAAGAGAATGCCAGGCTGTGCTCAAACCCTGACTCACAGAAACGAGGAGATAAGGAAGGAGTATTGTTTTATCCGGGAAATTTATGATAATTTGTTACACAGCAGTTAACAACTAATGACCCCTTTTCTCATGCTAGGCGTTTATCCTTCCATATAAAGACAGCACACAAGCGTCTCTTTATTCCTTTGGGATGCTGATGATGCTGATGGTAACACTGAGAATTTTTGTGCCAAGCACCATTCCAGGCTCACAACCACCATAGGAAATCACCCCCATTTTATACATGGGAAAACTAAGGCACATGAAGAGATTCATCAGTTTGCCAAAGGTCACAAAAAGTTGGTTGTAAGAAGAGCCAGGGTTCAACCCAGGCAACCTCTCTGGACAACCCACATCTCAGCCACCACACCTGCTGCCTAACACCTGCTAAGGTCTCTCCAGGAAGGAGGAAGACGTAGGGCAGGGACAGCTGGGGAGAAGGTGACAACTGGACAGGGGTGGGACGAAAGAGAGGACGCGGCTGCCGTAGGCAGGCTGGAGCCTGACGCTGTTTCACAGTGAACTGCCACCAAAATTATCACAGGGAGAGGATATGTATCAAAAAATTGCTCAGTTTTCAAGTAAAAAATACAAGAAACTGCACTCCAAACAATATTAAAGGCTCCTGATGTTTATTTTAAAGGAAACTTCACTGCACATTAGAAACAGTCTGTTTAACACTTAAAGGGGATGGTGTCCCCATGACTCCTTCCAGCTGGAATTACACATGAAACAGAAGATACCAAAGCAATTAAGTATTTTATAAACACTGCTGAGGGGTCAAAAAGAGGGAGGTTCATTCACTGACTAATAACGCAGTAATAAACAAACAGCAATGTTATGCAACTGAGAAAATTATTATAATTGAATCTACACAGCTGGGCAAGAATAGAAGCCTGGTTATGTATATTAGCTCACAAATGCTTTGTGGGGGTAGGTTTTAGTTTTAGAATGGTTTCAGATTTGAGTCTCTTTTATAAAATCAGATTTTTTTTCCTTAGCTGGATATAATTCCACAATTACAAGTGCAGAACAGAAAAGGACTTAATGAACTGCCCCACCAGGTTTTGCTATTCTGTTTATGCTACGGAAGAATAAACGTGTACACAGTGATGAGGAACTTAAACTTTCTTGGACTGTATTCAGTTCAGATGAGGACATTTTACCTCGTTTGTGGCCAGCAATGTGAATAATGAATGACTGTGACGTGGTAGCACGCTGGGCGGAAAAGCCCGGAACAAAGTAGCTTTTCACATTTTAACATTTAGCTCCCATGGTGTTCTTGGAGTTTCCTTCGCACCTTGATATTTTCCCCTTTGCGGACGATGGGCGGGGAAATACTGCCAACTACCATAGTTAAATTTACACAGACATGTCACCAAAGAGTGACTCCTAGAGGTCCCTTGAGTTGAAGTCACAGCATTTGAATTGGAGAAACATTATTCTTCTCTTGGGCTCAAGACGAAGCTTGGTAAAAGTCCACCATCCTTCCGTCAATTAAATGTAGTTAAAATGCACACCAAAACAAAGTAAGTTTCTTTTGGGAAAATAGTCTGTCCGGACACTATCCTTATCACTACATGGATTTCTTATTCTTAATTAAATGACTAAATCTGAACAAACCAGTGATCTATGTCAAGTGCCCGTCTGCATAGAAACCTAACTAACTTCAAACACAAATGGATGATTAGCTAACCATCAGGGCAGAGGTACAAATGTATCTTCAACAGGCACACATTTTACATCAATGATATCTATTTTTATGAGATAAAAGTACTAAAGCTTTAATGGTGGCAATTAAAACAGCCAAGAGTTTGAGTAGCTCGATGGCTGAGTCAAAGACCTTTTACCTATAATGGGATCCATTATATCCCTGAACTCAGTTTGAGGGAGTAAAAGAGGAACCGATTTTTAAATATGGTTATAAAACAGCCGTACCCTCTGAACTAAGCTGTTTCAGTTTTAAACTGCCTGTGATTTACCCTGGGCCTTAATGTCAACATCCATTCAGCAACCTTCTTTATAGGTCTTAGATACTTGTATCTATTTCAAAGTATTTGAACAATTTGAAAGGGCTACAAAGATGCTATTATGTGGTAACTTGCATTTAAGTAATTTGTTTCTATTTTAACTTAGTTATGTTAAAAAAAAAAATCCATCCGTTTTGAAAACGCAGAACTTGAGATGACTTCTGACAAAAATCAACATTTGTGCCCAAAATCTAAGTATTTACATTTCGATATTCTATTTTAAGGTACCATGTAGAGGAAACAAATAATTGTTCGCAATAAGACGGTGTGTTTCAGCAATAAAGAACACCAGCAAACAAGAGGGTGGGGATTTTTCGTGGTAATTTAACATTACTCCTCAAAGTATGAGGGATAATAAGCCCTGTAGCTGCAAAACATAATAATCCTCTGACGTGTGGTCCAACACTAACCACTTCTCCAATTCAAGAACCCAAAGATGTTCTCTTCAGCCTCTATCATAGCAAATTCAGAAATGGAATCAGACACTGTCTTGGGGACGATCTCACAAGTTTTTGTGTCTGTTACCATCACCATCTCCAGGGACAGCTGGCAAACAGGAAACAACATGCAGAATGGCTTCACCTCCGACCAGGAACGACCCAGCTAACGGGGACGGCAGGGCAGCCGCGTGGCCTTGGCCCCGATGGCCGCGGTCGTCAGGGGCACGTGGGCCCGCAGCCCCCCTGAGCTCCCCGGCATCGGCTGACGGGCGCCAGACGCTGACTCGCGTATATTCCTTTACGTGCCGGCAGCTCCTTTCAGGCAAGTTGTCAGAAGGAAGAACAGCAGGATGGACCAGAACACCCGCTACCAGGGCTGGTTTTGGCCCTTCACTCTGCGGGGCTTTAACAATCAAGTGGGAAGCCAATCATCTCAAGATCTGTAAGATGAGGAAGCTGGATGAGCTGATCTATAAAATCCCTTCTGACTCCAGGACTCGGGTCTCTGCTGTTAAAATCGGACTTCAGCCCTGCTCGAATGGGACTGCCCCAGTCGTCTAAAAAGAAGTATTTGTAAAGGTGGAATGGGGACATGAAGACAATTTCAGAAGGCAATATTAAAGTTTCTCAGGTAGACACAAAAACTAAAACTGATTTGAAAATGTACACTAGAAAGCACAAAATTAGATATACCAGAATTACTGAAACAAAATGTTCATAAACAACTTACTTTTCCCATTAAAAAGGGGGCGGGGTGGACTTTCAGAACAGCATTCCAATCCTACATAATCTCGTTTCCTAGATACAGAACATCGACTAGGTTTGCCCGCAGTAAGCTTGGCCTCTGCTCGACGCAACGTGTCATAAAGCAATGCTGCTTCAAGCGCTGGGTGTGCACAACGATAACGCTCAGGCACGAGATGCACTCCTCTACGTGCCCCTCTGGAGCCGTCGATCCGAACCAAATAAACCGTGCAGAGGTAACGGGGAAGAGGGAAGAACAAAGGTAAGGCAGAAAGACCAAAACCCAGAGGTCACTCCGCAGGAGCCCCAAGACCATGAGAAATCACGTACAGGGGTGACACTGTCCCACCCGGAAAGGTGTGCTGGCACTTTCAGCGGGGGCAGTGCTGAATCCAGGGAAGGAAGGACAGGGACTGGTCGGGGACCCAGATTGCTCAGGGCACAGCCGAGGGCGCGCGCTGCCGTGGCACAGACACGTGCCGCCAGGGTGCCATGAGCCTTGCACGCCAACAAACACCAGGCAGAGCCAACCCCATGCCGGCCTCACCCGCCCCCTGCACACACGGCACCCTGTAGCAACACTCCTCAGTAATCTCAAGTAAGTCTGGCCCCGCTCCCAAAAGAAGTCGGCCACGCAGAACGATTCAGCTGCCTCCTCCAAATTTATCTGCCAACCTACTTTTGGATTAGCCTCTTGCCTTTACACACTTCTCTCCACCTACGTTCAGTTTCTCAAAATATTTAGCAAGCCTTTCTTGACCTCACGGCTTCCTCCAGCTCCTGCCATCTTTTCTGCTGCCGCTTAGAGCAGTGACACTATTTGCTGTCTTCCTCCCCCGTCCACTCACTCCTGTCTTCGTTCTATCTGGCCACGCCAACATTCTCATCAAGGTGACCTCCAGTGGCTCCTGGCCCTGTCATTGCTCCTGACCCGACAACAGGACCTGACGCGGCTGCCCACTCCGAGCTTCTTCACGTGACCTCCATGTCCAGGACAGCCCCCTCCCCTCCTACCTTGCGGGCTCTTGCTTTGCTGGTTTCTCATCCACTTCTCCACCTATGACCTCTGAGATGCCCCAGGCCTTCAGATTCGGATCTCAGCTCCATCCAGGCTTCCTCTCTCTTCAGGTACCATTGCTCTAAATACCACCTACAGACTAAGAATACTTTAGTTCTTTCTTGAGCCCAGACCACTCCCTTGAACCCCATACTTCTCTATCCAACTGTCTACTTGATGTATCCACTTGGATGTCCCAACAGGCGTCTCCAGTTTGACTCCTTCTACGACAAATTCTGAATGGTCTCCACCACACCCCAGCTCCATGCAGTATTACCCTAGCAGCAGAATCCGCCAAAAACATGGAGTATCGCTGACTCCTCACATAGTCTCCTCCAATCCAGTCCGTTAAGTCCTGTTGGCTGCACCTTCCATACACACAGAAAACGGCCTTCGATCACCTCTCCCCCTACCCGCCTCGTCCAGGGACTGTGAGACCTTATCTGGCCTCCAGCAACGGCCTCTATAACTGACCCGGTTTCTTGCTTTGCCCTCTGCCCCAGCCTGCTGGCTGCACAGTCTTGAGTGATCCTTTAGAAATGTAAATCAAACCACCTCACATCTCTACTCAAAACCTCCAGGGACACCTGGGTGGCTCGGTGTTAAGCGTCTAACTCTCGATTTCAGCTCAGGTCATGATCTCACAGTCATGAGATCAAGCCCTGTGTTGGGCTCTGCGCTGACAGCTAGGAGCCTGCTTGGGATTCTCTCTCTCCCTCTCTCTCTGCCCCTCCCCCACTTGTGGGTGCACGCTCTCTCTTTCTCTCTCAAAGTAAGTAAAACAACAACAAAAATCCCTCCAATAGTTGCTCATTTCGTTCACCGTAAAATCAAGAGTCCTCACCACGGCCCATTAGACCTTGTATGATGTGGACTCCTGCCACTTCCCTAACTCATCTCCTACAATCCTCCTTTGTGCTCTTCCACCCCAACCATGTAGATTCCTTATTTGCAGACAACAAAGGATGAAGGCCCTTCTACCTCAGGGCCTTTGCATAGGCTGCCGCTGCCCTCAGAGCTCTTTACCCAAATATCACCAGGGCTATCTACTTTGGCTTCCTTCAAGAAGGCTTAGGCAGTAACAGATTAAAGGAAATAGGACACAGTGCTAATACTTGCTGATTTTAGGTGAAGGACAAACAGGAGCTCATTGCATTATTCCTTCAACTCTTCTGTAGATTTAAAGATTTTCAAAAATCCAAGTTGGAGGGGGAAAACCCCTTTCCTACGACGACATCATTCTCTCTGCTACCTCGTCTTTCCCCATCCCTCCCTCATTCACAGCAGAACCAGATGCACGTTTCCACCCAAGACTGGATATTTCCTTCGGCACCTTGACATCAGCAGGCCAAAGATCAAAATCACTTTCCTCCGCTAAAACCTTGCTTTCATACCTTGGTCACTGTGGGTATGATTCGCAGTCACCCAGCCATGCTTCTCCCTCACCCTCGCCGGCCCCCATCCACCCTTTCCCAGTCCAGGCCTGCTCCGCAGGTCTTCCTTCCAGTTCTTCCTCCCGCTGGGCTTGCCTTCTCCAGTGTGCTCCGTGTACTGCAGCGGAGAAATCGTTCCAAAACATGAACCCCCTGTGCTGCCTTCCTTTGTACGATTTGCCAACGATCCCCATCAACTACGTTTAAAACTGAGACGCTCAGCGTGGCTGGTCGGGGTCCTCCCTCTGCCCACCTTGTCCCTGTCCTGCCTCCACCACGAGCTAACAAATGCAGCACTTTCATCTTTCCCAGCTTAGTGCCTGCGGACACGTCACTCCTCCTGCCTGGAATGCTCGTTCCTACCTCTGTCTTCCCAGTTAAATCCTACTCGGTCTTTGAACTACACCTGGACACAACCTCCTCCTCCCTGACCTCTCCAGGTGGAGTCAAATACTCTTCCACGTAAGAGTACCACTGATCACACTGCTCGACGACTTATTATTAGATCCTTCTAGCTCCCTGCACCGTGAGCCCCTGAAGGAAAGCAACGTGCTATGCCCGTTCCTATGAATACAGTATGTGTCGCACGCACATGTGTGTGTGTTCCTTACGCCCAAAGCAGGGACTGAAATACACCACAGGCTTAGTATTTATTGACTGGATGTCAGTCTTTCCAAGCCTCACTCAGATGAAACACCTCTCTCAGACGTCACACCCTACCTTCTGTCATGGTCACAGGGGTGCCCTCCACCTTTACACCTTGTACCCTTCAAGTACCCGGAAGAATGCCTGCAGCCACTGAGGACCTGAAAAATGCCTGCATAAATACGTGCACATTGGGCTGGCTGCTCCAAGGCAATGCTTGCGGAAACGCTAGCTAGCCTTCAGCAGGACCTGTGCTGTGTCGGCACTCATTTCTCCATCACTCTTTTTCCCCAACTCAACCATCACCTCTCCTCCTGACCCTGCAAATAATTAATTATCTACTCCCATACAAGGCTACTTTTCTCTCTTTTCATCACAGTTACATCACTGTATGGCCGGGGTTTTTTCAAGGGTAGAACAGCCTCTTTTTGTACATCCACAACCTCACACGGTGACTGGCACCTGGTAAATGCACAACGCACAATGTTCCTGGTGGATGGATGGAGTTATCACCTCATCTCTGAATATCCGAAATACGACTCAATGAGCAGCAAATGCTGCCTCTGTACTCTGAACTGAGATAGGTCACTCATCACATTCCCAGAGACAGTGCCCAACAAAGGCACTCCTGGAAAGACAGCTAGGGAAAGTTCTCAGAATCTGACCTCTGAAAATGAGAGAGGTACACTTTCTAGTGATTGCTGAAACTACATTGATCATGTATTTTTATCAAAAATGGCTTATGACTTGAGTGAATGTAAATTTTAAAATAAACTTTAAAACTCTAATGGCTTATGAACGGTGAAATTCTTCAGTCATTTTAGATGGAAGGTTAAAACATGTTTGCAAATTTAGTCACACGTATGCTTCTCCTTTTTGCTCTGACCACAACCCATCTCCTGGCGGGGGCCGGGGGGGATGATTATCTGCCTTTCCCTGCAGCCCAGGGAGAGAGGCCCCGAGCCAGAGAGGATGCCTGAGTGGCGGTTGGCCCAGGGGGGAGTCGGCAGCCCAGGGGGCCGCTGCTGGGTACGTAGACTTTCATTCCCACCCGCCACACCCCAAGACCACACAGCTCCAGACGAAACTCCCTATCCACGAAGCCCAAGGTCCAAACTAAACCTCCGACTCCAAGACCCAACTCACCGTCTTCACTTCCTGCCCCTCTATTCCTGAACACAAACAAAAAAGTGTGTGTTCTTTTTCCTGAATTCTTCTACCTAACTGTTGAGGCCACCGTTCACCTAGTGCCCAAGAAGGAAACGTGGTGGTCCTGTTCTCCGTCCTCGCCCCCTCCATGCATGCGGCCGCTGTCTCATCTCCAGACCCTTTACTTCCCAACTACCTTTTTCACGTGCCCGACGTGCCACGTAGCTACCAAGCACTTGGAACGTGGCAGGTCTGAAGTGACAAGTGCGAGTTTTAAGTATAAATACGGCAAGACAAGCCAACTGCCTCCATCTCCTTAATAGTGTTTTATTAAATACTGTTAATTGAAAGGACAGCCAAATATTACATGCTCAAAAAATATTTTAGAAATATTACAGTAAATAAAATATATTAAAATCAATTCCACTGCTTTTTTTTTTTCAGTCAAGGGTTTTTTTTATGTTTTTTATTTATTTTTGAGAGACAGCGCGAGCAGGGGAGGGTCGGAGAGAGAGGGAGACACAGAATCGGAAGTAGGCTCCAGGCTCTGAGCTGTCAGCACAAAGCCCACGCGGGGCTCGAACCCACAAACCGTGAGATCATGACCTGAGCTGAAACCGGATGCTTAACTGACTGAGCCACCCTGGCGCCCCTGCTTTTCTTTTTCCTTTTTTTTTTTTTGCTTTTTTAACGTGACTAAATTTTACACATGTGGCTCACATCCTGTGCGGCTGGACACCACTGCCCGGGGACACCTCTCAGTTCCTCTGCTGGCCTCACCCCTGCACTCTTGTCCGCCGAGCTGCTGCCCCACGCCCCTCAGTCCCAGGGGGCTTCCACAGGAGGTCCCTGAATGTCATTGTCCCCACAGCCCCCCCCCCACACCCCTTCTCTTCCACACCTGCCGTAGCCTACTGCACGCAGGACGGACACCTGGAGAATGTAAGTGCCACGCCCTGGGGGTTGAAAGAAGCTGACCCCTGACCTCGCTCAGTTTAGAATACTCGGGAGGCGACCGGGTATTTTAGTAAAGACACAGTCACAGTCGGAGTAGTAACAGAGTGATGTACGAAGGAGGCAGCAGCCACACCTGTCAGCGCACCGCAAGGAGCACCCCTGCGGACCCGCCCGACGGCGCCGTTGCAGGCGTGCGGGAACCAGGCCCGTCCGGGGGCTGAGAAACCGAGGCCCAGCGCTCGCCAGGGTCACACAACCTCCAGGTGACAGAAGCAGGACTCCCAGGCCACGCTGTTCAACACCGTGCCGTGCGGCCTTCCAAGGCGAGGGGCGGCAGCGCGGGGAGGCCCTGGCCCGCCGCGGGGGCTCGGCGGAGCCGTCCAGAGCCCACCCGGGGGAGGCCGGGGGAGGCCTTGCAGAGGGAGCCGTCTCTGAACGTCAGGTCAGCGTCCTGAGCCAAAAGCCCAGGGGCGAGAAGGTCTGGAAGAAACGAAAGCAGCTCACTGTGCCTGAGAAGAAGAAAGAAAGGGCTGCAGCTAGAGGAAGACGGGTCTTTCATTTGTGGTTTACGAATACACTTTTCGGGGGGTGCCTGGCTGGCTCGGTCGGAAGAGTGTGCAACTCTCGAAACCGGGGTAGTGAGCCCGAGCCCCACGCTGGGTGTAAAGATTACTGAAATAAATAAAACTTTTAAAAAAGGGTGGGGGCGGGGGGACTTTTTGCAAGAAACTGCACAGAGAGTCCATGAAGACACAAGACGGGTGAAGACCCAGAGGCCCGGTGAAGAACTGACTAAAAGGGGGGACGCAGAGACAGGCCCCCTCCCACAGCATCTGGAGACACGGTAAGAGATGGGAACACTGCGGTCCTCATTCCTTATCCTGATGGCCCAGCCAGAACCTTCCGTCTCTTTCCGAAGGGGAAGCAGGACATCCCTGGTCCTGGAGAAGGAATTCCCAGGCAGATGCTCCCCACCAGCACCAGCCAAGGGCTTCTGAAGATGTTTACTAACTCCACACAACTGGGACATGCATCTAAGCTT
Organism: Cryptoprocta ferox; assembly: GCA_028646485.1. Classification (NCBI taxonomy): domain Eukaryota; kingdom Metazoa; phylum Chordata; class Mammalia; order Carnivora; family Eupleridae; genus Cryptoprocta; species Cryptoprocta ferox. The sequence goes on from CM053569.1 coordinate 66,841,093, forward strand.
TAAAAAAAATTCTCATTACGAGGCTGTGAAGTAAGAATGTTATGAAACCATTGGCACAAGTGCTTCCCCAAGAGTACGTGTCAAGTGTACCAACGGCGATTCAAAGCAACCCGAAAAGCACCTCTTTGCTTGGAGCAGGGGATTAAATAACCAAACGGCTAAGCAAACATGACACACTTCAGTGGCCTGCAAAACTTACATCCATTTTATTTATATTGTTTTTAATTTTTTTATGTTTATTTTTGAGACAGAAAGAGACAGAGCGTGAGCGGGGGAGGGGCAGAGAGAGAGGGAGACACAGAAACTGAAGCACGCTCCAGGCTCTGAGCTGTCAGCACAGAGCCCGACACAGGGCTCAAACTCCGCAAACCACGAAATCATGACCCGAGCCAAAGTCGGACACTTCACCGACCAAGCCACCCAGGTGCCCCTCCCTATATCCATTTTAAAGGTGAAAAAAAAATGCTTTTAAAGGAATTTAAAAGATTTAAAAGAACTGCTTATCTTGCCAATTCAAACACCACCACAGACCCCCTCCCCCTCCCTCACCCCTGGACCCCACCCCTGGTTCATTCTCCTTTGCTTTTAGTAGAAGCAGACAACGGATAAGTGGGAAAAGCAATGCACAAAAACTGATTTGATCCCTTATCCAAGACCTTCCCGGGAATCTGACTTCTTATCTTGACTGAAAGCTTTCTACTGATGTGTGGTACCTTGGAAGTACAGTAATTTGCTTTTCAAGTGGACATCCTCCCATAAACATCTTCATAAGCTTTAAGATGGCTATTTTCACGTGTTTAAAGATGGCGTCCACTGGAGGAAGGAGAGTAGAAACTGCACGTTTCTAACTGCAGTTAGACTAACTGACTAACTGCAACCATTTTACCATTAGCTTCTATATGCTATTCATTCAAACCTCACATCTATGGCGCCAAGCACTGCACTAAAAAATGTACACACACTCTCCTAAGATTACAAGTCTGAGAAGTTTAGGAGGGTTTGTCTTATTCATTTTTTGTCTCAAGAGCCAATCCCACCTAGTACACGGGAGATACTAAGTGCTGTTACAATGACCCGTTGGTGAACTCCTACTCAAATGCAGAATTCTGCTAAAATTCAACAAGGGTCAATTGGTTATACTGTAGGAGAGTATATGGAAATATGAAAAAATTTGGCCTTTAGGACTGAGAGGGGTAAGGGGCACCTGGATGACTCATTCGCATAGAGCACGCGACCCTTGATCTCGGGGTTGTAGGTTTGAGCCCCGTATTGGGTATAAGAGATTACTTAAAAACAAAATCTTTAAAAAAAAAAAAAAAAAAAAAGACTGAGACAGGTAAGAGTCTGTCTTCATCTTATTCAACCTTACAGTAGCACTTGACACAACTCATTACTCCTTCCTTGCACCACCCTGTCCATGCTTGGTTCCAGGACATGCACCCTGGTGGTGTTCTACCTTCCCAGCTACTCTTCTCGTAGTTTCCTGAATCTCCCGATCTAGAACCTTAAGTGAGGGACTGCACAAGGGCCCCGTCCTCACATTTCTCTTCTACCCATCCACTCTAAACAACCCCTTCCAGGCTTAAGGCCAAAAATGTCATCTGTACCATGATAACTCTATTTCCTGCCCTAAATCCTAAATTCCCATATGACTGCTTATCTAAAACATCTACTTGAGCCTAGTTAGTAAGCACCTCCAAATTAACATGTCTGAATCAAATGTGAGCTTTCTACCCTAACCTCATTCTCCCAACTGCTTAAGCTAAAACCCTGATGGCTCTCATTCTCTCAACCCCCATTTCCAATCCATCAGCAAATCCTGTCAACACTACCTCGAAATCTGTTCACAGTTCCTACTACCACAACGCTAACTGAAGCCACCGTTATATCTTGCCTGATCAACTGTCCCCCTGTGCACATTTGCCCCATCTAGTCCTCCTAGGAAAGAGCAGAGTTAGCCTGCTAAAATGCCTAATATATCACAGTGTGCTCAAAACTCCTCCATAACTTTCAGTCTCACTCATCGTAAAATCCAAACTCCTTACTCTAGGGCTCACAATACCCTCCTTCATCTGACCCTCCAGTTACTCCTCTTAACCAAAGTCCCTACCACTCCTTCACTCACTATATTCCAAACACTCTGGCCTCTCTACTGCCCCTCAAACATACCAAGCACACTCCTGCCTCCGGGCTTTTGCACAAGATATACTCAGTTCCACCAGATGTTTACGTAACTTGCTTGCTTCCTTTACTTTATTCAGGTTTTCTGCTCAGTGTTACCTCCCAAGGATGCATTCCTTAACCAACTTACCACAATATCACTCTCTATAGTTCACTATCCGCTCATCCAGTTTTATTTTTCTTCAGAACTTATATCACTTAGTATTACACACACACACACACACCACAACACTCTGGTTAGTTGGTTGGTTGCCTCTCTGACTAGAATGTTAGCTTCATGATCACTGCCATGCTCATTGCTATGCCTAGAACAATCCTTGGTACAGAACAGGCAGTAAGGAATATTTATTGAGTGTTGTTCAATTAATAAAATAGATGAGACAAATATCCACCAAAGCAATGTATCCTAAAGAATAGTAAAGAGGTACCGAAGTAAATTTTGAAAACACTAACAGTCAAGTGCACTCAAGAAAAATAAAGTAAATGACACGCTGCATAACAATCAATTTTATCAAACCTAATAAGAGGAAAGAAGGTACAAACAGGAAAGGTATAGTCCACTAGGGACCCACAGGACATTTGTTTAAGCCCTTTAGTCAACAAAGTCCAGACGATCCAAGGGATCAAGGAGAACTCGACCAAGAAGAGGAGCTCAGCCACATGGCAGGGATCAGTCCTAAATGAAGTAAACTTCAAGACAACCAACGCCCTTTGTTGCTACTATAGTCTCACCAAACAAAGTCTGATTACGAAACTGGGCTCCCATGGACGTTGACAGCAAAAAGAGGTGACGGTGGAAACTAAATTTGTAAGTAATGTAACTTCTGAGTGGCCTCCACTGTCTTTCTAAATCCAAGAACCGTCTCATCGAATTGGGCAAACCCCAAATATTCTAATCAACTCTGAATGTAGATCTATTCCAGATTTCCAAAGTTAGAAGCCTCTGTGATACTCGGTAACCCAGACAAAACGGCTTCTCTTTCAGCCATAACCCTACCCATTGCTCACTCTTTACCAACATTTACTACCCACGCTTACCGCTCGGTACTAGCTACAAGCGAGATGGGAGGCAGGAAACAGGTATTGTTTACCTTTACATTCTCCGCACTTACTGTGTACTTGTCAGTCACTAAACATTTCATGGATGGACGAAGGAAGGAAGGAAAGAACCAATGACCCCACTAAGGCCTAGCCATCCTCTGAGGCCCACCCGGGCAACCACGCTCCTCTCTCTCTAAATAGTCTACTAAACGGTCTTGGTTAGTCTCCTCTAAATCAGACTATGCAGCAAATCAGCTTGTTCAGTTACCTAACTCAACACAGTGCATGTACTCGCAGGCTACATGAATGAACAATCTATGGAAACGTAGGATTTTCTACAGAGGGACAATGGTGGTAAACCTGCTCTCAAGTTCGTTCAGGCCAAAATCACCCCCACACTGTACTTGCAAGCAGGCCTACGCAGCCCCGGAAACACATCGGAGTCCCTCATGAGCCTCTCCGCAACTCAGGCCATGAGGCCCCGGCCAGCAGCTTGTGCGTCTATGATTAGATAACATTTGGTGACATGGGTGTGCAGAAGATACCAGGAAGCAATCCCGGAGTCATTCCGACATTCTAGTGAATAGTGCAACCCTGGAGAACTCGGAAGAGTTTCTAAGGGACAGCGATAGTGTGAGGGATCATTTTCCAATTTTCTAAGGAACACATGCACTCCACTAGAACCCACCAGCCTTCCACCGTGCCTCCTTTTTACAATCATTTCTTTTTACCAAAATGCCTTTCATCCAAAACCGTATTATGGAACACTGGCCTGGGGTATAAAAACCTCTGGGGCACGAATCAAATGGTGACTTGAAAATGAGCACCTCCCTCTGAAGGAGGGGTAAAGAAATGATGGTCATACTGGCATTTTAATGCATTTACCTAGCTGAAAAATCTACAACAAAAATTTTTTTTGGGTTTCTCAGAATTCTTTTAAGGGACAGAGAACTGTGAGTACTGCCGCTCCATCAAATATGACTTGAACTGCACTGTCCAATACAGTAGTCAGGAGCCAGATGTGACTATTTAAGGTTAAATGGATTCAAATTAAGTAAAATTTAAAATTTAGTTGCTTGGTCACACCAGCCACGTTTCAGGTCTTCATGACCACAAGAGTTTACACATCTTGTCGTGATGGGCAGCGCAGAGAACATTTCCATCATCCCAGAACACTCCACAGTACAGAGCTACTCTGGAATTTTGATCAGCTGTTTAGTAAGGGCTGAAACCCTTCGCACGGGAGATCCTGGAGCTACCTACCATCATTTTTATGACCCACGTGCCAGTAGAAGGTGAGAGATTTCCACCCAGGTGACAACACACGTTAGGAATTCAACTTTCAGAACAGAATGGTCACCCTACAACCTCTTATCTGGTTTCCAAAGAAGAGGGCTCTACCTCCACCGGTAAGATCGCAAACGAGCACTTTCACCTCTTTTTGGAAAACTGTTATCGAGTTGAGATTCACAACATAAAATACCTAAAATAAACCATTTTAAAACAAATGCTTTAGTGGCATTTAATATATTCACAGTGATTTAGACTCTTGATGACCTGAAGAATCTGTCAAATTATCTTCCATCAAGGCTCTCTTCATGACCTAATTAACAGAATACAAATCGAGGGGGAACTGTAGGCACCTTACGTCCACTTCAGCTACCCAGCAGGCTCTCTGAGATGCAATGCCCAGGTCAGATCAATGTAACCTTCACAGGACCACTGTCACCATGTAGCCCTGAGTATCACTCTCAGACGGGATTCTCAAGGGGCATGGAAGTAACTATCATATGAGGGGGAAAACTCTTTGTACATTCGTTATAAAACTACGTGTGCCCAAGAAAAGTTATCTCTGATGCCAGTCAGTACTTCCTACATATACAAAACATGCCACACAAAAATTTTAGGATTTGATGCCAGGAAAAAAACATCTTTCTGAGAAAAAATTTTTTTCCTTCTTTCTGATGATGAGAATTACACATCTTGTCATGTTTCCCTTTGCACACTCACCAGGAAGCTCAGAATATAATGTGGTGCTGAGTCTCAGCAACCAAGGCTATTATTAGCATATTTCCTTGTTCTTACATTTCCAGGACCCAAATTCCTGTCTCTATTTCACACACACACACACACACACACACACACACACACACACCTCCTCCCTCTCTCTCCCTCTCTCTCAATACCCAAACCCAGGTGCCAACTGTTTTTGGAAAATTATCAACTAAGAGTATAATGCAGATTTCTGTTATTCCATTTACCCTCTGCCACTAATCATACATTATAAAAACTGGGGACAACAATATCAATCTTAGTTTAGGACTAATTTACCCTGAAATAACAACTTAAAACAACTAATGTTTCTCTGCTTGTCTTCAATGCTAAACAGACACTAGCACCTTCTGAACAAAAGAGATCCACAAATGGGCGTGCCTGGCTGGCTCACTCAGTAGAGCATGTGACTCTTGAACTCGGGGTTGTGAGTTTGAGCCCCACGATGGGTGTAGGGTTTACCTTAAAAAAGAAGAAAAGATCCACACATGTATATATACCCACCTGGAACTATGAAAAGGGTAGCTTAGGAGACCAATAAGCAAAATATAGCTGTTAGCCATAAGCATCTGAGAAATATTTTGAAGTTTTCTTCCAGGAATGATGAAGCTGAATCTAATATCAAATTGTGAGAAATCTTTTTTCAAGGAAAAAAAAGAACAATTTTATCACTTGTGATAGCTTTTAACTTATGAAACCAAATAATAGCAAATGTTTCATATAAACTATTTATGGGTAGGACTTCTTTGGGGAAAAAAATTAAATAATAACTTTCTGAAATATCACTTATACTTTTAAGCCAAGGCACTCTATTCCATACTACTTAAAATAGTACACTGTGTTTAGCAACAATGGGCCGATACACTGCAAAGATTTATTCCAAAAATAACAAAGTGAACTGTGACGGCATTACCATGTATGAATCACTATATCCTATCACCATCTAGCAGAGCCAAAAGATATGGGGCACCTGTGGTGTTAAGGTCATCTGGAAAGAGGTGAGAGATTAAAAAAAAAAAAAAGAAGTCTCACTAGCCTCATTTCAGGTATTCAACACCCACGTGTGGCTAGTGGCTACTGTACCAGACAGAGCAAACACAGAGCATTGTCATCATCACAGGGAAGTACACAGACAGTACTAGCCTACACATTTTCTATAAATACAATAGTGTGATATCAAAGAACAAACGGTCAACTTTCTTTGAGAAATTAACTTGGAAAATACTAGATACTCTGTGACAAACTTTAGTGCACAGTTATGGATATTTAAAAGGTGTTAAATCTTGAATTAAATGGAAAGTATGTGACAGGCCTGGAACGCAAACACTCTATAGTATTTCCTTAATGTAAAGGGAGCATTTCATTTCATACACAGACTGTGTGTAGAGTTACAGCTCAGTAAATTAATATATATAAGCATTATACACGGTATTTGGTAAACACATAGTTGATGGATATTAGATAGTAATGAACAGGTTTTCCAGTTACTTTTTTTAATCCCATTCTTCTTCAATAGTTTTGTAAAGAGGAAAAAACTGTAGTGTATGAAGTTTGGAGATAATGGGCAAAGAGGCCCTTTCTTTTATATTCAGATTGAAACAAAGATATGTGATCTTTCCTAAATAGCACGAGTCTCCTATCTAGCTCTAAAATTCTATAGCTGTAAATAGAAAACTTTAAAAAGTGGCAACAGTATTGAGTTGCACAAACATTGTTTCCAAAACTGCAAACCTCACATCTGAAAGATGTGAATCACCTTCTTTGGCCACTTTTTAAAAAATAAAGCTACTAGTGGCGTCTAGGTGGCTCAGTGGTTAAGTGTCTGATTCTTGATTTCAGCTCTGGCCGTATCTCATAGTTGTAAGATCCAGCCCTGTGTCGGGCTCCATGCAGAGTACAGAGCCTGCTTAGGATTCTCTCTCTCCCTCTCTCTTTGTCCCTCCCCTGTTCATGTGTGTGCATGTGTGCACGCTCGCACGCTCTCTCTCTCTCTCAAAATAAATAAATCTTTAAAAACGTATAGCTATATATGGAAACCGACTTGACAATAAACTATAAATAAAATATATATATATAGCTACTAAATCAAACTGCAAAAATAAAACCTTTTTATTTTCCTTTCGTGACTGTCTCACTTTGAAACATGAAGTTACATTTTATTTTTTATTACTTTTTGATGTTTACATTTTTAAAAAATATTTATTTATATTTGAGAGAGACAGAGACAGAGCATGAGCTGGGGAGGGACAGAGAGAGACTGAGACAGAATCTGAAGCAGGATACAGGCTCTGAGCTGTCAGCACAAAGCCCGATGTGGAACTCGAACCCATGAACCATGAGATCATGACCTGAAGTGAAATTGAATACCCAACCAACTGAGCCACCCAGCACCCCTTTAATGTTTATTTTTGAAAAAGCGAGAGAGAGCAAGAGAGAGCGTGAGCAGGGGAGGGGCAGAGAAGGAGGGACAGAGGATCCAAAGCGGGCTCTGCCCTGACAGCAGAGAGCCCAATGCAGGGCTCGAACTCATGAACTGTTGAGTTCATGACCTGAGCCAAAGTCAGATGCTTCACCAACTGAGCCACCCCGGTGCCCCATGCATTTACATTTTAAAGAAAAAAAGTAGATTGGGATAAAAGTAACATTAAAAAGATCCTCTGTGGCATGACCCTCACAAACCAATCCCTGAGTTTGAAACTGCCATCGGCACTATTCCACAGGCACCCATTTACCAAACAGAATTAGAGTGTCATCACAGGGTACAGGAGAGCACACCATGAAAATACAGGAAGGTGTTGGTAAAAACAATGGGGTGAGATGGACCGCCAAACTGGCGATTAAGAGCTGTAAACTTGTTTATATTTCATAGAGTCAAGATTTACTATATAAGGGAGTGTGTATATTTCAGAGGGTCAATGTCGTAGATGCTGGAGGGAATACTAGAGGGCCTCCCTAGGAACACGAAACCCGGTGCCGACTTAACCTCTGCCCCTTGAAGTCTCCAAATCTAGGAGAGGATTTCCACCGTGCTTCAAAGTGGGAAGAAACTAAACACTGAGAAAGAAGTTGATATTTTGTAGACAGTACCCCATTCCCTAGAGAGCAAATGAAAAAGAAATACAGTAGTGTGACAGCGTAGGCGTGTGACTGCCCCCTCGCAACACAAGTATCATGAATTCTTATTTGCTTCGTAAGGATTCTGATAAACTGATTTTTAAGGCATTGATACGCAGTGTTCTGCTTCACGAAATAAGGGGAAGTTTTTCTACCTTGAGGTGAAAGCAGAATCTGAGGGAGAAATTCTGAGTTCATTGCGACAAGCCACCGTAGCAGTCGCTGTAATAAAATATGTACCTTTCATGGGAGGTTTACCGCATGCCACACACGGTGCTAAAACCTTGACAGCCACTATCTCATAACCCTCAAATGATCGGGTACCTGGTACCTACCATCCTCCGGAAACAAGTTTACGGACACTAACTATGTAGCCAATTTTCTGACTAAGCAAAAAGCTGGAAGACTGAGAGTCCGATGCCGTTCCCAGGCCGGCGAGGCCCGCGGCTTCCATGCCGTGTGCCCCTGACTCGCCCACAGTGGCTGGCAGCACCTGGCCATGCCAGCCACCGTGTGGCCCGCTGGACAGAACAAGCAGAGGTGTGGCATGTTGGAAAAAATGACCAGGGAATCACTAAATGGAACAAGTAAACTGACAGCTCTTCCTGTTAACTCACTCTTGGAACCAACTTTATATTTAATATGAAATATTACTCTAGCATCGACCACGGCCTGGCATTAAAAGCATTCTCACTCCAGTCGCCGGTGAGGGCGATGTATTAAAAATGATCTTATGATCTGGCTCGTTTTTGCTCAATGACTGCCCAGTCTCTTGTTTTGCTTTTTTCCCCCCTCACCAGTGATACCCTAAGCTTAGAGAACTTATTTATAGGTAAATATTGGTTTTTCACTTCCTCGCAAACACGAAAGCTATGCACTAGCTTTAAGCTCAGCTCCCAGGACGGACCTGGAGTATTCCCTGCCTTCAGCCGCCTTCTACCATTGTTTCAAAGCAAGAGGAGCACCTGACTGAATCAGAAGTCGAGGTGCGGAAGACATTGAGCGCCAGCGCTGCTTTTTCATCTGACCTTGGCCTGGGGGACGAGTGTGCCCCGTTAACAGTCCCCGTTGTTTAGGGGAATACAGCTAATGTGTGCAGGGAAAGCGTCCAGAGGAAGAGTTGATAAAAATGAAATACTACTTAACTCCCTCTAAGTCATCAAACTTTCTCCCTGAAGGACTCTCACTTGTCTCCTTTAATCCACGGTATGCCTCCATGCATTTCAACGGCTCTCCTTTGTGAAAATCTCTTTGCAACATTTGAGCAGCCAGAGATGGAGTTAGCTTGGTAATGGACCAATTTAAAGCGACGTCAGCACATCCTATTTGGTGACTGCCCCAGTTCCACTTCTGCCTGTGGTTACTGACAGATTATCTGTAGATTTACAGCTGTGAATACATAGAATGTAGACTAACATTAAAATGTCAAGACTGAGGGAAATTCCCCATTAGTCCCTACCGTCCATTTCTGTCAACCTCCACAGTGGCATTAAAGTTTAGCATCTCTTCACGCTGACATTTTGAGGTGGTTTTAACATTAACAGTGAAAGCAAACACATCGTAACCAAATAATCCACGATTTTATACGACTGCTTTTTTTTAAGTTAAAGAGAATGTTCACGCTGTAAAAGTCCACAAAGAAGCATGACCTAAAAATTTAGGATTGTGAACTTTATTCAGGAAGAACTTTATATATATGTTCTTATTCACTTAAGAACTATATTCAAGAAGAACTTTAAATTGATGCATGGCCCCTTCACTAAAAGGTTCAGAAAAATAACTTCAAAAAAAGTTTTGCAAAAAGGATGCTCTTGCCTATTCACTAGCACAGAAATTGACCCTGCAGTGCTCCCGGCCCCCTCTGATAAGAAAGAAGCAGGGACTTGAGGGCCCACCGAACGGCTGAGGGTGGGAGTCCTACCCCAGAGCTACACAGCGGCTCCAGCCTACCCATGAAGAGACAGAAGGGCACAAACTAAGTAGGAACTGCATCCAAGAAACTCGGCAAGGTTTCCAACATTGCTACTTGAACCTCCTCTCTGCTCATGCCCCAAACGGAACAGTTCTCCAAGACTGACAACCTCTTACTTCAAATTAAAACCGATTGTTTTTGGCCTTCACACAGTGTTAAAATCTAAGAATTCTCCTGAAATTGGTGGTAGGAATTACTTAGAATTAAACAGAAAGGGCAGTGGAGGGGAAGAGGTCAAGTACACTATAAAGCAGAACAGAAATATGGTCTTCGTGAAGGGGAATCAAAATGGCGCATTCCCTATAAATAACTGGCTGGGTGGTGATTTTAATGCAATCACTAAAATAGGACATAAGGAAGCACCTCGAAGCCTCACCTGGCCATCTCTCTCACCGTCCAATCCAACACAGGGAAACGGAGAGCAGGATAACGAGTGCCTCTGTATCTATGTTGACTTTTGACTTTTTTTTACATGGTGCCAACTTCTTGGCATTTGGCCAGCTTCCTTTCACTTCTCCACTGGCACCACCCCCAGTGCCATGCTCCAGTCCCTAGAAGGCCCTCTGATGCTTCTCATGCTGAACGCAAAGGGGGGGAGAAAAAAAGCACACCCTCAGTCGCGGTGATGCACCATCACCTACTAAAAGTTCTGCAAGGCGAAAGCACGAGTTTGCTGCTGACTTCCTTCGCTGATAAAAGAGCTGTACTCAGTAAGAAAGGAAGAATGAGGGCCCTCTCTCAGTGGTTACTGGGAGATTACCTACAGATTGACAGCCGGAACTACACCAAATGGACAGTAATATTAAGATGTCAAGATGAAGGTAAATTCTCCAGCTCGGTCTAGCAATGCTTTTCCCCTAATTGTCCCCCTGACCCGCTTCCCAATTTTCCTTCCCTGGCTAACTATTGCACTGCGGGGCCAGAGATGGCCTTTCTGAATGACTGTTAAAATGCAGAAGGAAAAAGCAAAGAAGAAAAAGGTGAGGGGGGGGGCGTGCATAACAGTAAAGAGAAGGCTTTCTCCGTTATCCTTGGAGAACCAATTTAATATAAGCATTCGTGGTGGAGTGGCAAAGAGAGATTGGGGTGGGGGGAAAGAAATAACTGCTAACAGTATCCAAAAGTCACTTGAAACTAAAATCTTGGAAGAGATTATAAGAGAAATGGGGAAAAGAAAAGAGAAAAATAGCTATTTTTTCCTACAAGAAAGTAGACAGACGTTCAGCCACCCTTTGAAATCCAAACAAATGAAATTTTACTTTGATAATCTGTCTTTTCATGAAGTGTTAGGATACTACACACGCACGCACGCAATGCTTCATGTTATTGTTGATACCTAAGAAATGCTTCTACTTCTCCAACCTTATAAGAAGGGTAATAACTAATAATACCTGTGTTCCAATGTACTGTCATAATACTAAACAATTTAAAATTTATTTTTATATTACACATATTTTCTTACCTGTATATTGTTTATATAAAAAATGTTTATTTTTGAGAGGGCACACACATGAGCAGGGGAGGTGTGGAGAATGCCGGGGACAGAGGACCTAAAGCTGGCTCTACTCTGCACTAACAGCGAGTCCAGTGCGGGGCTCGAACCCACGAATCATGAGATCATGACCTGAGCTGAAGTCAGACACTTACCCAGCTGAGCGACCCAGGCGCCCCTAAAATTCATTTCTATGCGCACAGATTTATTTATATTCTGACTTGTTTTCAAAAAGAATTTGAAGCAACTGCTATTGAAAGAGTCTTCAATATGGCAGCCGCCAGTCACACTGGGCTCCTGGTTTGCATTCTATGGAGATGTTAAGTGCAGACTGACTGGGGGCGCCTGGGTGGCTCAGTCGGTTAAGTTTCCAACTTCAGCTCAGGTCATGATCTCACAGTTCACGAGCCCGAGCCGTGCGTCTGGCTCTGTGCTGACAGCTCAGAGCCTGGAGCCTGCTTCAGATTCTGTGTCTCCCTCTCTCTCTGCCCCACCCCCACTTGTGCTCTGTCTCTCTCTGTCTCTCAAAAATAAATGTAAAAAATAAAGTGCAGATGGACTGAAACAAGAAATGTGTGTAAAATACACACTGGATTTCGTGTAAAATACCTAATGAGGAATTTTATACTGATTGTGTGTTGAAATAGAATTTTAGATCTATGGGGTTAATTAAATATACTAATAAAATTAATTTTACCAATTTTTTTAAATGTGACTGTTAGAAATGTAAAATAATGCACATGGCCTGCATCTGCAACTCCCACTACATTTCAACTGAACAGCACTGATCCAGAACATAGTTGGTGCATGAAGAAATGACAGCCAGAAGATTATACCTAAATAAACTTCCCGTCCATCTCAGTGAAGGCCTTTATCTCCCCCTGCCTTCTACCACATCGCTAATCTCTGCCCTTAATATAGTGCTTAGCACATAACACTCAATAAATATTTATTTAATGGAGTTGAATGAAAGCAACAAAATACAAGATTAAAATGCAGTACCTAAAAGTGGCTTCTTAAAGGTTAAGGAAAGTCACCAGCTGCTTAGGACACTTAGCCAATGGTTAATATCCAGGTTGAAAAATAAATTAAAAAACGAACTTCTGGGGCCCCTGGGTGGCTCAGTCGGTTAAAATCTGACTTCAGCTCTGGCCATGGTCTCACGGTTTGTGAGTTTGAGCCCCGCGTCGGGCTCTGTGCTGACAGCTCAGAGCCTGGCGCCTGCTTCGGATTCTGCGTCTCCCTCGGTCTCCGCCCCTTCCTCGCTCACGCTCCCTCTCAAAAATAAACATTAAAAAAATTTTTTTAAAAAAAACTAACTTTTTGTTACCTACAACATTTTTGATACTCACAGAAAACAATACTCTTTTACAAAATACAAGGCAACAGGAGACCAGGCTACCATTCCGTATTTGGCTCACCTCATGCTTTCAGACAGTGGGGTGAAAGGAGAGACAGGGCAGAACGTGTTCCTCTGCCTTCACTCTACACTTGCTATTTTCCAAGTTTTAACCCACGGAACCTCTGACCTCTGGGATACGCTGGGGGAGATGCGAGGAGACTCTCATCCAGCTGCAGCATATACACATGCGACAGAAGAAATACCTCAGAGTCCTCACGGAAAACAACAGGCTCTGAGAGCACCAGATCGACCAGTAACAGCAACCAGATCAACCAGTAACGAAAGGCAACCAGATCGACCAGTAACGGCAACCAGATTGACCAGTAATGGCAAGGTCAGTCGAGGGCAGATGGCTTGCTGCAACCAAAGGTGTCACGAAGACATACCAGCCGGCCACCTCCAGCACGTGGGAACGCAGCGACCCCCCGACTGCCCTCCGCGAGCACGGCGGGGCAGCCTGTTCCGACCAGGTCTGACCATGGGCGCCTGTTGTCTGAACGTGGGTACACTTGGAGCTGTCCCTGAATGCCACGTAGGTCAGAGCCGGGTTTTCTTTAGATATATTTTGTTCTCCCCATCTCCGCTAGCCATCTCTGGGGCTATGAAAGTATGAGTAAGTGTGTCAAGAGTGATGGTCGTAGAGATGCGCGCACTCTCTATTAAAAAGGTCTTTTTCTCTACTTCTGATCACAATTTGCATAAGTAGAGCTCGAGATGCAGGGCCACATTTTCCATAACATTTATTTAGTAGTTGCCAATTACTCTGCTCATGTCTGGAATTCTTTACTGGGTGAACTGAGAGAATTTCAGGAGAATAGTCACTCTACTTGAAATTTACCTGGAAAAGGTTTTCCCAGAAAGGCTGTTTTTTCAAATCTTTATAAGATCTCATGGAAAGACAGAGCACTGGAAAAGTTACAATCACTGATTCTTCTAGGTGTTTTTCCTTTTTTCTTTTTTGAAAAAAAAAGTCTCCTGGGGGAAAATCAGGACACAGAAATTATGACCCATCACCTCAATCTTGGAGGCACTTGAAAATTTTTTTTTCTGCTTCTGTTTTTCTTCACCATGATCGTATTTCAGGCCCAACTTAAGGAAAAGGGTACAAATGTATTCAAAATAGTCTAAGGACCCAACACTGCAGACTCGAACTTCCACCAGAAGCTGCCTCCCCCACGCACCCTGGAGCAGGAGCTGTGAGCCGAGATACCCGTGTCTGGGGCAGTAGTTAACTTATTCAGAAACGCCGGGATTTGCCTAAACCTGAAGGACAGTCCACTCAACCAGACTCTTCTCGATAAGCTCTTCAAACGAACTAAACGATATTCTGAGCTCTCCGCCGGGCACCGGCAAACATTCCGTTCTCTCGGTCTGGTCTTCCCACTCCGAGGCACTGCAGGCGCCCCAACCGCTGTGTCCTCTCAGGGCACCCCATGGACACAGAACCCATTGTGACAGATAAGGTCCCAAAGGGGTGCCGCGCTGCTTCCCCTCCCACACCCCAGCCCCACATTCTGTGCACTCACGACTTCCTAAGCCTCAAATTCTTCTCCCTCCCCCTTCACCCAGCCTCCTCTCAACCTGCACTGGTCCTTCACACGTCAGGGAAGACATCGCTTCCCCCAGGGTGCCCTCCCAGACCCCAACCCCGCACCCCCGAGATGGAATTGGGAGCTACCCCAGAGCACACGGAGTTAACTCCTGTGCCGTGCTATCCGTGGCAGGTGCTTGCCCACACCATCTCCCGCTACCATCGGGAGCCTCGATACCTGAAAACTGTTCCCCTAAAACAAGGGAAACAAAAGCAAACAATCTTGACAACAGTTAACATCGAAATGAGTGCTGTAAGTTATTTTTTAAACTTTGCAGCAAGCAATTCTGGACATTTGCCCAATGATGATAAAACATTTGAGTCCCCACCATGTACCTGATATCATGTTAAATATTAAAAGATATTATTGCTAACCTTGCTATGCCTCTGACCAGGGGGATAAATCTATTCTCAGTTGAGGGAGAATGCAATCGAGGCCCTGAGGTTAAGTCCCCTGCCTGAGGTCACGGGGCCAGCGATCTGTTGGTGGTACGTCCACTCGAAAGTCTGCATGCTTCCCTTCATGCTGGTGGCTCTGAGAGTGGGCCTCTGGGGTCCTGTGAGATGTTATCCGCCTCCCACTCTCTTCCTCTCTAAACATTAGTAGACTGCTTCAAAGGCTCATAACTTGCACGCAGGCTGTATGCAATGGCAGATGTTAGAACCCAACATGTGAGAAAATGTAAAACAATGCCATTAAGTTTTTTTGTTTTGGAAAATAATTATTTTTCATTTAAAAATATTACCTGTTAACACATAATGGCTTATTCCTCTGAAAGCGTATTTATTTATTTATTTATTTATTTATTTATTTTTAAGTAATCTCCAAGCCCAACGTGAGGCTCAACCTCACACATGCTCTTCTGACGACACCGTCCTGGTGTATTGTATTTAAATGATCAAGTAAATATTTCAAGCTGTCCTCAGCTTAAATTTCTAAGACAATAAATATCCTCACGTATAACCCACATAAACAAAGTATCTTTGGAATCCTCAACAATTTTTAAACATGTAAATGAGTCTGTAATGAAAAGGCTTCTCAGCTACTGAAAAGAAATGCAGGCTAGGGTTTCCTCCTCCACTGTAAACTTTACCAAATAATCAGGGGAGTCTGGCGCTTACACCAAACAACAGGTCCACACTCTACCATGAATACTATGGTCCAATGAACTCTGGCTTTTCTAACATTTTCCTTTTGTTGACTCTTCAACATAAGGTTAAACTTATCTTTAAATATACTTAAGTATGTTATATAATTTAGAAAGTAACTGTTCAGAGTCCCTGTGACATTTAAAAAGCATAACTTCTCTCTTTAAAAATGAAAAAGTCGGGGCGCCTGGGTGGCTCAGTTGGTTAGGCGTCTGACTGTTGATTTCAGCTCAGGTCATGATCCCTTGGTTCAGTTCATGGGATTGAGCCCCACAATGGGCTCCACATTGACAGCATGGAGCCTGCTTGGGATCCTCTCTCTCCCTCTCTCACTGTCTCCACCCCTCCCTGGCACATGTGCCTGCGCTCACTCTCCCTTTCTCAAAATAAACATTTTTTAAGAAGTGAAACACTCAACATGAGAAAGCCAACAAGCCTATCTGAACGTGATAATTCAGCAAACCACATCAATATTTCAACTTGATCTGGCAGTTTCCCTGCGACACAGCATGGCTTTGAACCACCATTCTATCATACGTGACATGCGCAATAATTTTAGTAGTTCTAAAGCGAAACATAATTAGATGGATGTATTTGCTAGAGTAGCATGCAAGCCATTCACAGGGAAAGACAGGTTTTAGGATTATGTGACAGCATTCTGAATTACCCACATCACTATCCTCAGCACACCTATCAACAGGGGCTAAGGAGGGGAAATATTTGCCCAAATCAAATTTAATGTTTCATAACTCAGGCTGTATTTAATAATATTTAACCTCTTCCTTAAAAATAAAAGTAATTTTACATTGTATTTACATGTGAAATGACATAATTATAAAGTAAGGTCTGCATTGCGGGAGATCAGAACTAAAGGCTGGAGGAGAATTAACATGAATATACACCACCAGCTGCCATTATACTAGCCACTTGGTATATATTAATTTCAGCACCTTTTGTGATAGGTCCTATCTCTCCCATTTTACTGATGAAGAATCTGAGGTTCAGAGAGGTTAAGCTGTCTGAAGTCACCACGCTAGTAAGTAGCAACTGAACTTCAAATGCTTTTCCAACCATAAAGTGTATGCTCTCGGGAACAAAATTTTACACCTCCCTAGTATTATTTTCAGAACTGAGTGCTTCAAAATCTGAAGACAATACAAAGTTAAGCAGAAATAAGAAGGCAAATACCATGAACAAATTTTTTAAAGGCAACTGAACTTAAATAAAAACACCTCAAATGTACCAGTGTACACCCCTGAACCCATTCTGAGTTGGTCTATAATGGTGTACTCAACAAGGTGGAGCTGGAGAGAACAGGAACCGCACCTCGGGTCCCCCAGAGTCTAACGCATACAAAACCCTCCAGGTTTCAGCGACTTGAACACCACGTATTTGTATCCATCTTCCGAAATGCCTACTGGGGTATTCTGTGCTCTTAAAACCAGGGAAAGCTCACACACGACTCCCATCCAGGGACCATATTACAATCACAGGGCATCTCCTTCGAATTGTGCTTGTCCTCCAGCGAAGGGAGAAGACGTTGGAACGAGAAGTCAGAATCACAGCCCTGGAAAGACCCCCTGTCCAATAAGATGCTTTCCCAGGAACAAGAAAAGAACAACTCCTGGAAACTAAGTCACATTCATTTCTGCCCTCGAAGCCACCCAGGTTGGCTGGCCTCAGGGACTGCGCTTTCTGTCAGTTCCAAAGAGGGGCACCTTGCCTGGAGGTTGACATGAGGGGACCACAATGAGCAGGATTTGATCTTCTCCATTCATTCCATAGCCCTTGTTTCCCCCGAGGCTGTCGGCTCCCAGCCTCTTGTCAGACTGGCCTTTTCACCTTTCCCTTCACTTGGTCCGGGCACCACAGGGCTCAGAGGTCCCTTCCCATGGGCTGCAGGCTGGGCTGTGTCTCCCAGAGGGGACAGGGAGGAGCTCTCTCCCAGGCAGCTCCCACTGACCTCAGGGCTCCTCCAAACAATATCCAAGTATCAGCTTCCCCGAAACCCTCACGTGTCCTTGTGTCCTCGGTCCCCAGTAGAAGACATTCCTGCTCTCCACTTCCCCACTCCCGCCAAGGCTGAGGCTTCTACGTCTCTGTTCTAAATGCTGGGATACCTCGCACACATGTATTTCCTAACCAAACCTTTTTACTTCCACGCTGCTTCAACCCCTTCTGCTTCTACTCCCTGATCCTCGTTCCAAACTGTCCTTACCCGCCTGAGCCCCGGGCTCACAGCTGAACCTCTGGTCTCCCAGCCACCCTGTGTACTGTCTGACCAGTATCACAAGCTCCCTGCTGAAGCCCAAATTCCTTAAAACCAAACACAAGACTTCTACCATCTGGCTTGCCCCACAGCAAGCTCAGGCCCCGTGCCCCCATTTACCAAGTCATCCCCAAACCTGAAATGCCGTCTTCGGTTCACTTGCCTGTGGCGATGTCCTAGCCAAATGTCAAGGCCTCACATCCTCAGGTATTTCCTCTCTCTGAACACTTGTCATGTAACCGCACGTGGTCTTTCATTCTACTTTCCTTCCACACGTTGGTCATGTTTTCCCACAGTGATTTATAAGTTCATTAAAAACAGCTCTAGGGGCGCCTGGGTGGCTCAGTCGGTTAAGCACCTGACTCCTGGTTTGAGCTCAGATCATGATCTCACGGTTTCTGAGTTTGAGCCCTACGTCAGGATCTGCTCGGGAGCCTGCCTGGGATCCTCTCTTTCTCACTCTCTCCCTCAAAAGAAACAAACATTAAAAAAAAAAAAAAAAAAAAAAGAACAGCTCTAAAATCACCTCCTGTCCCGTCCAAACTGAAGTTGCAATCATAATGATCTGTACATGTAGATATTAACTTATTTCTCCTAGGCCTGGGGCACAAACACCACATTTATAATGGCAAGCCGTCTCCGTGAGTGCAAGAGCTTGAAACTTAACTGTCTGCCTATAAACCCCACAGGATAACAAAAATCCCAGCTTCACGAAGGAGGACTCCTGCTTCAGTGTCAGGTACCCCAATCTCTGAGAGACCAAACATGTTCCGCACGTTAACGTCGACTGTGATCTCCTACCCTTTGCCATTTAAGTTCACGCTAGCATTCAACAGCTGGTGAAATAAATATTACAGAAGGACAGATCTTGAAGCTTCCCAAGGGGGAAAAATATATATACTTTTCTAAAAGAGGTGGGAAGGACTGGCACAAACACAGAAAACTTTGCTGGAAACCAAGTTTTTAGTGTACTTTTAAACCAGAGAGGGAAGAGAGAAAGAGCTGGAATCCATCTCTGGGTCCCCGTTGGCAGTGATGACGCTCACAGGCAGGGGCTGGGGGCGAGCCGTCCCTGAATCGCCCATGGCGCCGAGCACGACGCCCGGGACGGGAGGCTTCAGGACTTTCCGGACAAGAGAATAAATGCGGAAGCCAGGTAAGTGAGAGAGTTAATGGGAAGAAACACAAAACGAGATTCTGGCGCGGCCTACGAGATCAAAATTCAGGAACTCATAACGAAAACGCTTTTCACGACATTCAAAGGAAGCGCCTCTCCGAGAGGGTCACCGGGCTACATCTCGCAGGGCGAGGCGGCCAGGGCCCGAGTCCCCTTACCTGAGGCACAGGCACTTTCTGCGGGGTGCTCTGGGGTGACGGGTGGAGCTGTGCCCAAGGCTGGTGGTGCGGGTGCGGGGGCGAAGACTGGTGGTGCAGGCCCGGGTGCGGCTGCATCGGCGGGCAGGTTGGCAACTGCTGGAAAGACGGCTGCTGGCCGGGGTGCTGCTGGCCGGGCAGCAGCCGCTCCTGGATGGCTTGGGCATCTGCAAGGCCAACCCCAGGACAGCCATTTGGTCTCATGTGCCCGGCCAGCTCCCTCGGTGCTGAGGACATGCCCATAAATGGACGGGACTGCTGCATGTTTCTGGGGCCCATATTCCTCTGTCCGATTCCCATGGCACCAGGGGGCTGGTGAGACGGCTGAGGGTGGGGCATATTTGGATAACTGCCAACTTCCATTGGTATCCCAGCACTTCCGGGCCTGACCTGCGGAGGAGGAGTGCCGGCCGGATTGCTCATTGCTTTCATGGGTGACATGGGAGGTGGAGAGGCGTAAGTTCCCTGAGGCTGTGAAGGATGCATAGTTTGTGTGTTCATTTGGTTAAGTGAGCCGCTGGGGTGGATGGGCTGCTGGTGCATTAGTCCTTGACCACTGTTTGATGGGAATCCTACAGCATTGGGGTATCTTGGTACGGACTGATTCATTGGAGTATTATTTGTAAGGCCTAAATTTTGATTCATCCCTGTATTGTTAACTAATCCCTGATTTAGGTTACTGTAAGGATATCGAGAATACTGCCCTGAGTTGTTTATAGTAGGTGAGGGGACTGTCTGGCTCCGAGAACTAAAGTTAAGGGTCTGTGGCCTACCAGCCCCTTGCTGAGGAGGATTCGGGGAGAATCTGGGACTGTGGGCAACGGATTCTCCGTGGAGAGCAGTCGGGGGGTGGTGGTGGAACTGCTGCACTGAGTGACGCAGGGAAGGGGCCATGCTGGGGCTCTGCTGGGGCACGTGGGACAAGTGGCCGGGTCCTGAGGTGGCAATGAAAGGACTTCCCTGATTGAGGCCCTCTGGGCCCTGGGAAAACTGGCTCATCCTCTGCTGTGGCTGGCCGTGCTGCGGCATGGAGAAGTCCCCTCGTGCCATATAGCTGCCCATCGGTTGCATGTGCTGAGGGTGGGCCTGCGTGGGGGGCCCCGACGGAGCGGGCTGGGGCTGCTGCGCCTGGGGCTGCTGCTGGTAGGGCGCCCGCGTCTGGTCCGGCACCTGAACAGCCCGAGGGCCCCACAGGGAGCCGCTGTCCACGAAAGACTGCCCGTGCCTTTCGTTCTGCATGCCAGGGTAGACTCCCATCTGACCGCCGCCACTGCCACCATGGGGGACCTGAGGGACGGGAGGGGCGTGGTACTGCGAGTGAGGAGATGCGAGCCCGTTCCCAGGGGCGCTGCTCATCATTCGGTTTGGCTGATCCATCAGATGCATCTTTTGCTGTTCATACTGATTATAGTGATCGAAGTGGGTCAACTTGGTTTGATTCTGATTCGTGGAGGGATGATGGAGGGAGGGCTGCAAGGAGGCAAAGCCTTGGTCTATCGGCATCTGCTGACCCATGGGGTTCACTGGGTTTTCGGGGTAACCACATTCTCCGAGGCCTTCGAGGCCTTCACTGAAAATATTCCCATCCTCGCCAAAAAGACTCATCATTCCTGGATCCGCCATCTTCTTCCCGCACACGGCTCCTCCAACCTACAGCTCAGGAACTTGTCTGTGCTCCACCTCACCGAGGTGTGTGTCCTCAAAGCCTATAATCCTGAACTAATCTTCTTCATGTCATTCCGTATTTCTTTAATTCTCTTGGACCCTGCAGTGTCAGGCAAAGTCTGGATATAGGTCCTGGAAGAGAGGGGGAGGGGGAGGGGGGAGGAGGGGGGAGGGAGGAAGAAAACAAAGAATTAGGAACAAATGATAAAAACCTGCCAGTATTTTTACGCATTTGATTCTGGCCTCCATCAACAATACTAATCTAGCCCCCTCGCTGGGCTGTATTTTATAAATCTAGTTCACTTTAAGAGAAAGTCATTAGCTTCTACCATTAGCATTATTATGATCGGTTACTTAGAAAGCAAGCAAAACACTAACCTTAACCTTAAATTAATCCATTCACTGCACTTCCTAGCGCTCCATTCTTGGATGGAACAGAACAAAAGAGCACAACATGAAGCAGCGGCAGCTGCCACAGCAGGAAAGCAGATGTATGAATATAGCCAAGCAGCCCATCTGCTGAACTAAAGCCCTGGAAATGCTCTGGTTACCAACAGCCCGCCCTTAACCTTATTCCCCTGAGCAGTGTAATCAGATGAGCAGCCGCGGCACCGAGGGCTGTGAAAATCTCAACTTAGTTAAATTGACTAGAGGATTATACAAATACCAAAATCAGTCATTCCGCACACATTAGATATTTACGGCCCCACAGACAACTACGTAACGGCAACGGAGGCGTCGAACGAGAAAGTGTCCGCGACCACGTTCAAACGAGGGAGCGTCCCCGGCGATGCTGGAAAGCAAGCTCGCAAACGGGATGACAAAGTCATAGTTCCGTTATGTTTACTGGCAGAAATACACGAGATTCAGAAAGACGCCAGAATGCAAGCCGTCGCCCCCCAGGAGGGCCGATTTCGCTCGTGGCCCTGCGCCCGCCGCGCCCCCGGCAGAGAAGTCCAATCACAGGTCATCGTTCACCGCTAGGCACCCGACTCTGAGGATGGGCCCGGAGCCCATGTGACCGCTCGGAGGAACTCCAGCTGGATGGACAGCTTCGAGACGGCGACGATTCTCATCAGAAGAGACCGAGGAACTTCCTCCCAAACTGGTCAAAACTGAAAATTACTTCAACAGAATAAAGTCCGAAATATCCTTGACCTCTGCTGGGAGCGAGCCAATAGGGGTAACGCGCAGCCGTCAGCGTCCTGTGTCCACAGCACGAGGTACACACTACCCGATGCTCCAACGGCTAACAGATTTTGGTCCAATTAAAACAACCAGTTTGAAGAATGCTTCACCCATCGAAACAGGAGAGCGTTTTTGTTGAATGCTAATTAAATCAATGGCCTAATAAAGAACTAATTCACACAGGAAAAATGTCCGAAATCTTAAACATCTTTGGAATTTAACTCATTTTGCTCCCTCTTTCATAAGCACATTAAGCGCTCTGTGATACTGCCCAAGTTGAAAAGAACAGGACCTTGTCGAAGAATCTCCCAAGTGATGCTCCAAACAGGCTCAGTCGTAAAATCTACTGACCTACTTACTTCTCCACGCGCGTGGGCATGAACAATGGGCGACCAGTACTGCTGAGAACTTACCAGTAAGAGAGAGAAACCCCAGTTCCTGCCTGTCTTACTCTAACATATTCCTAACAAGGGGAGATTTTTGCTTACAGAAAACGTAAACAACATTCCTGTTCACTGTCAGAACTACAGACACAACACCTGAGAAGGTCCCCAGGTCTGTAGTTTCCAGGTGACAGCTGTCAGCTGAAGTCAAAGGTCTCCTCACTCCGCTGCTAACTGCCATGAATTTTCTGATCGACTTTCTCAAAACAGAGGTCAGAAGGGTGAAACTAAGGTGAGCGTGAAAGCCGTTTTATTTACCGACACGCTGCTTTACGGCACGACTACTTTCAAATCCAAAATAAAGAGAAGCAGAAATTTCTGGTGCCAAGTGAAACAAATATTTATAAACTGAATTTACTCTTCAACAGCCTAAGCAGTCAGTCTTCATTTATTCAAGACTCATTCTAGCTTTCAAGGAAATAAATACTGGAATGGACTTGATGATAGCGTAAACCAGCCATGCAGACTAACCGCTTACCAAAAGAACCTTTCAAATTAGCTGAAGGAAGGTAATGTCTACTTATATCTACGGATGGCCTTGTTTTATGGGATAACAGCTTCATCCTCCAGGGTCGCCCGTGTGTCACAGGAGGCACCGCTACCTGACTGCGTGGGGGTCCTGGCCAGCTCTGGGGGTTGGGGGGGTAGGCACCCCAGGGGGACGGAATGGCCTGGTCCGTGGAGCCCAGAGGTACAGCCAACCTGGGGCAGCAGCTATACGGAGCTGAGCTTACTTTGTATCAGCGTAAGGCTGAGCAGAAAGAGAAAAAGCACTGGCCTCAGAACCATGGGAAGGGACAAAACAGAGCACTCACGGAGAGTAAGTGATCCTACCTGACGCGGAGGCCTCCAGCCCCCCAATCTTTTCGACTAAGAGTCCATTTCACAGCAGCAGGTAAAATGACAGCACCACCAGGGAGCCAGTAAATGTGCCACCCACCACCACCGAGACCACTAGGGGGGAGCTCAGGGCACGGGACTCAAAAACTATGACTTGGGGCTGTCGTTATGACGGCTCCTGCTTGCTTGGACAGCCACCACCGCCTTCCTGCCCCTTTCCTGACCTCAAGACTTGGCTGGCGACTGTGCTAGGAATCCATCTGGTAGCTGGATTTCATATTTCTGATCTGAGCTAATCTAATTAATTTATTTTGGTCTTTTTTAATTTGATCAAGTCCATTTGCATGCCCACTTTCCCAAGTCACAGCTGCAACATCTAATTTTGTTTCTATCAAAGATGTTCATTTAAAACTCTTTTTGGGAGGTGGGCTGCCCCCTTCTCTGCACTCAGTACCTACATTTTCTGTGTCAGGATGGATCAGCTGTTCGATGAGCCATCAAATCGGAGCCATCAGTGTCATTTTAAATTTTGCATCAGCCACATTCAAAAGTAACCAAATGAGAGTGAAATTATTTTTAATAATAATTTTTGTTTAACCGAATAAATGCAAAATATTATCACTTCCACATGTAATCAACATTTAAAAAAAAAGAATGAGACTGTTTACACCGTGTGGTACTGAGTCCTTTGAAGCCCAGTATGTATTTCACACGGCATGTCTCTATGTCTACTTAGCCACAGTTCACGTAAAAATGTGCACATGGGGGTAGTGGCTACCACACTGGACGGCGTAGTGACAGATTATTAAAAAGAAGAATCAGAAATACAAGTTGTCAGTGTTATCAAATAATTCTCATAATTATCACTTGGGTAATAAATATTCAAGATGTATTTATGTCTGATTTGGCTTTAAATAAAAATCATGCTAAATCTCAAATCACATTTACATATTCAAACTTCATTTACTGAGTACCTACTTATGACCCAGGGACTGCTCTAGAAATAGCTCAGTGAACAAAAACCAACAACATTCCCTTTGTCCTCATGGAGCTCATCTGCAAGTGATAAACCTTAAAGAAGAAGTAAGATTCAGAAAATTTAGGATGCCATTTTACAAAATATTTCTTGGAAATTTACGATGACAAGTATTTTTAACTATGCATTACATTATATAGTAAACAGGACAGAAACATACAGAGAAGACAAAATATTGTAGGTTTCCACTCAGTGTCCTACTGGCACGTATTTTCTGAGAAGAGAATGACAGTGCAGGAAGTGCGTGTGTCTGGGCAGGTGACGAGGGACTCCGCGAGACAGCTCAGAGAACAGAATCTCACCTCCGCGGCAGCAGAGACTCACTGGGAAACCGATGAGGAAAACCTGAGAATTGGCAAGTACTTTGGAGACCTTCTAATCCAGACCCGTTTCCTCTAACAGATTAGAAAAACCTTTCTATAGACTGAGAGAAGTAAACGCCTTCTACCAAATATTCTCATGACGGAACAATTCCCAAAGACAAAAGAGAAACGTACAGAAGGAATGGCAGCTTACCAGCAAGCGCAACTTTTTAAAGGCCTAAATTGGGTCTGTCTTACTCAGAGATCAGTCACTGAACTGTGGAGACCACCAAACAGAAGAAGAGTTTCCTTTCAAACCAACGTCGTTAATTATACTATCTGTAACTTTGAGGAAGCAAGCGCGAATTAGCAGCGTGTTGAGGCTACTGGGTAATTTGAGGGTCAACACGCAGGATGAAGACTAGGCAGATCCCAAAAACAAGTGAGCGGCACACAGAGAATCATGGCCGAAAGCAAAGGGCAGACAACAAACCAAGATGAGAGAAATAAGTTGTGCAAAATTATAGATTCATATTTTGAAGTGAATCTCTGGCTTCCAAAACTTACGTAAACAAGGCTTAACGACGTCGCTCTTCCCAAAGTAATCTGGCATTTCTGCAGCCAAGTTTCGGTTTGGTATCACAGTGACCTGGGAAACTGGCAAGGAAGTAAGTGAATACAGAACACTTTCACGTGCAAATTATCTTCCCTAGCCCAATCCCTTTTCATCCAATTGTGCCGGCAGCATGCCGTCCAAAGGAAGCCTTTTTCATAAATATCTAACACATATGGGCAAGCGTGGATTCAAGAGAACTGCCTTTTGGTTGGTGAAGACTGTTTGGGGTTCTATAGCTTGATTCGTAATTGTTCTCGTTAAGTGTCTCTCCTGCACCTCCAAAGAGCCTGAGGCCTCTACCATGGCTGTCACATCATCATGTGACGATGATTCCCGGGATTGGGTAAAGCATGTATCAGCATTTCCAAGGCAGTGGCTAGCAGCTGGAAAAACACATGTCAGCACCCGCAGTACAACCTGTGAGGACACCTCTCCATCATCGAGGTTATAAATCATATCAAAGGGAGGAGGACCCACAAGCTGACGGGTGGCCACACAAAAGATGAAGGGCTCAGCGCCACTGAATAATCATATTCACGGATCTGCTGGATCATCAGGCCTGTGGGCAGCAGTGCCCACTAACAGCCCCCAAGAGCCACTTGGGGAAGAGGAAAGTCTACCCAGGCCAGTGCTCGCTGAGGGAGAAGGAATTACCCAACAGACAACGACCCAGATAAAGAATCATGAAATGCGTCCAAGTCGCCAACATCAGTTCACCGCTAGACAGGTCCAGACTGGCCTCACAGACTAAACTGGTGTCTTCCTGAACCACCCACCCCTGCCCAGGAAAGACCACGTTTTCCTCCTCATTGGTATGTTCGGGGAGTGCCAACGCGCTATGAATGTGCTGTCCCACACAACGGCCATGAGTCACATGTTGCTATTTAAATTAAAACGAAACAAAATTTTAAATTCAGTAGCTTAGGCACACGAGCAACATTTCAAGTGCTCACTACGCGTCTGTGCAACATTCCCATCACTGCAGAAAATTCTATGGACAATTCTATGGCTACTATATGTTTCTACTTAGAGGTAACATTTTTAGACAAAGACCATGTTAGATAGTAGCAATTCTCTCTGATGACAATTCTTTTCTCCGGTTGGGAGCATTCTTTCAAAATATCCTTCAGAAGGTCCATACCTACTCCTTGTCATGAAACTCATAGCATTTGTTCCATTTACCACATTTTATGTTGATTAACTCTATTTTCAACCTATAAAATTTCTCCTGTCTGTAATATCTCCCAACATACATTTCTATTTTTTAATGAGTAATTTTTATTGTGTTAAGAATGATTCTCCACTATACAATATGTGACACCTAGGAATAATTAATTTCAATCCTTTTCACTTATACCATTTGCTGTTGCCATATTACCATTGCCCTTTAATAAAGTATTTGCAAACTTAATTTTTACAACCAAGAATCTACATAGCTATATAGTAAGGCCACTATTTTTGTTAGTGCCTTTGTGCATTACTTATATTTTTTTAATGTTTATTTATTATTGAGAGACAGAAAGAGAGACAGAGGGTGAGCAGGGGAGGGGCAGAGAGAGGGGGAAACACAGAATCTAAAGCAGACTCCAGGCTCTGAGCTGTGAGCACAGAGCCCGACGCAGGGTTTGAACCCATGAACCACAAGATCATGACCTGAGCTGAGGTTGGGTGCTTAACTGACGGAGCCACCCAGGCACCCCCATACATTATTTTTATTCACTATTTTATTGGGGAAAAAAGATCGAGAACAAAAAAGTATTCAGAGTGCTTCAAAAGCTCTATGTTGGTCCAAGTACCATATGAAAAAAGGAAAAAAAAGAAAAAGAAGAAGAAGAGAGAGCAAGAGAGAGAGAAGAATTACATTTACACAGTTAGCTTCCATTTATGACACGAGATAATCCCCAAATATGCTGATACTAATCGAAG
Source organism: Cryptoprocta ferox (assembly GCA_028646485.1). Lineage (NCBI taxonomy): Eukaryota > Metazoa > Chordata > Mammalia > Carnivora > Eupleridae > Cryptoprocta > Cryptoprocta ferox. The sequence goes on from CM053569.1 coordinate 66,868,746, forward strand.
CGATACATATTTTTTATAGGAAAAATTGTGCTCAGAATAGATGTTGTACAGAGTGCTGCTACCCGTTACATCAGCACCTCCTATGGCAGCCAATACTAGCTCCATCCACCCCTCTGACCCAGCCAAACAATGGGCAATAACCCTTTATCCTTCCCATCATTCATTTAAAAAATATTTAATGAGTGCCTGCTTTGCATAACACATTTACCAGACACTGGGGACGCAGAGCTGAACAAGACAGACGTGGCCCCTGTCCCGTGCAGCATGCTATTCTAACAAATGCCTCTCACCTCCGACATATTCCACCCGCCAACCAACCTGCTAACTCTGCCTCCCAATGATCCCACGAGTCCACCTCATCCTCTCAGTTCACACCATGTCTGATGGGAGTCAGGTCATCCCATGCTGGTCAAGGACAAAACATTAAAGTCCGACTGTATCTCCCAGGTCAGGTCTCGACAAGTTCACACGGCTGAATGAACGATCTTCCAAAACACAAAACACACCATGTCTCTCCCCTGATTAAAATCCTTAAAGGAGTTTCCATAGCTTTCCACCAATTCCAAATGCTCCAGCGTGGGTGGAAGGCACTTCATAATCAGATCCCTGAATTCTAACCTCCCAAATCCCCACCCTGCCCCTGAAATGAGCACAAACGCCCACCGTCCTTCCTGGCCTCCACAGCTGCCTCCTTACCCCCTCGCTGTGCAGTCCAGCCTCTTTTTCATCTCAGTTCTCCTGTTACCACCTGTCTGGGGGAAACTTCCTGACCCTCAGCCCTTTCCTTCGCAGGTTGACTCTGAAGTCCTCCCTAGTATTCGTGCTGCACGGAAGGAAGGGCTGCAAAAGCACCAAACGCTTTCTTGCCTGCCTCTCTCCCTGCAGACTAGAGCCTCGCCATTTGAAGGGGGTCCTGGGACCACTGGCCCTTCCGGGGAGCTGGTGAGAGATACAGAATCTTGGGTCCTAACCCAGACCTCCTGACCCAGAAACCTGCATTTTATTAACAAGGACCTCTGCTGATTCCTGGGTGAAAATCTGGGGAGCCCCGCTAGGGCCCCCCCGCTCCTCCTCAATTAACACGAGAATGAATAACCAACAACAAATAACTCATCCCAAAGAATTACAAGGCAGGTGACACAAAGATATGCTACCTTACACTTAAGGAAAGCCTTGGCATTCCTGACTGACAAGAAACAATACTAATACTCACCTCATCCAAAGAACTATGAATTAGTGACAAATTTTAGTTTGTAATGGTTTACAAGAATTGAACATCTAAAAGTGGTTTGATTTTAAAGATATACCCATCTGCTCGCCAATCACTTTGCATGACCAAAAAAAAAAATGCAGCTAACATTAATATCTAATGCTACATTGCATAACACACTGTTTCACAGGCTTCTTGCAGAAACCCTTCAGTTATTTCTACATCACTTTGAGAGTCTGGATATTCTGAGCTGCCTTTCAGATAAAGATGATTTTTTTTTTCTATATAAAGTACAGGGGCCAATGTTTTCCTTCAAGGCAACTAATGAAACAGCCAGCACTCAGCTAACAGTTCACACCAAGCGCACAGCCACAACACTAATTTTTTTTTCTAAATTGGCCAAAAGGCACATACTGTCTTCTATGGAAGTTGTGCCACTAAACTACAAGAATCGTGGAAATCAATGTCCTTTAGAAAATGACCTTTATACCCTGCGATTCCACATGGAAATATCGCTCTCTGAAATTAGCTCCTTCAAAGACTAAGCCCACTGAGAAGGCGGCCAGCTGACCTGCTTGTCCGACCACAGACGTAAGATGAACACATCTAGGGTGACCTTCTTTCTGTACACACCTTCACTTGGCCCAGCAATAGACCACTATACATTCTAAACGCAGAGCATTCAATGTAATGTGGCAAAAGAAATGAGAAGGCCTATATACACATCTATACACACCATATGTGTAAAATATGTATCCATGCAAACCATGCAATCTATCCCAGATTTTTTTTAAATGTATTTATTTGAGTGGGGAAGGGGGCGGGGGGCTGGGGGGGGAGAATCCTAAGCAGGCTCCATACTGTGAGCACAGAGCCCAACACAGGGCTTGAACTCAGAAGCCTCAAAATCATAACCTAAGCTGAAATCAAGTCAGACACTTAACTGACTGAGCCACCCGGGTGCCTCTATCCCATATCTTTTTAATGTTATCTTTTTTTTTTAATGTTTATTTATTTTTGAGAGAGAGAGAGAGAGAGAGAGAGAGAGCATGAGCAGGGGAGGGAAAGAGAGAGGGAGGCACAGAATCCGAAGCAGCTCCAGGCTCTGAGCTGTCAGCACAGAGCCCGATGTGGGGCTCGAGCCCACAAACTGTGAGATCATGACCTGAGCCAAAGTCAGACGCTTAACCGACTGAGCCACCCCGGCGCCCCTTTTTAATGCCATTTTAATTAATTTTATTATAGATGCGAAGAAAACAGACACAGGTCCAGAAATAGGTAAATGGAAATTTTTAATGTAATTTATTTGGGACAGGAAAAAATTAAACTTCAGAAATGTACTTCAATCCCCTTGGCAAGGATGTTTACAGCGCAGACCAATGGCAGAGTAATATAAATTTTACAAATCTGGTGATTGCTGGTATGTCTTGCTTAATATTGTAAAATATCCTGGCATAGTTTAAACAAAACATGCTTGATCTATGAAAGCAAACGATGCCACACGTTTATTAGCCTAATAAGTCATCATGTAAAAATATATTGCTCTGTTCGCTCTATCTACACCTATTTCAAACAACTGACCACACACGTGCTCACGCCCCATCTAAGTGATGTCAAGCCTACAAAAAGTGAGAATAGACTACAAGGAGGGAAGGAAGGAGCTGCCTGGGACCACCCTCCATCCAAGGTGGAGTCATCCAAGTCACAAACTCCGGTAAGCTGACCCTGAACCACTGGAGGATGCCAAGGGGGCACGCAGGCAACATGCTGAGGGGCTGGGGAAAACAGGCAAACAGCCAACTGCTCTTGTAAGAACTGTGCTTTCTGGGTATTTACTACAGTTGTCCCTGATTAACTGATCTGACAGTTGCCTACATTCTTCTGCATTTTCAAGGGTTCTAAAAAGTTGAAAAGAGGATCTTGTCTCATATTCCAGAGGGAGTGTAAAACTCCCCAATTCTGTACCCAACGCCGCCTGGTTTGAAATACAGGGAAGGAAAAGTTGGAGTAAACAGTCTTCTCTGCTACACACTAGCAGCATTCTTCTCCTTAGGGGAGAGGGGCGCTGCCACAGCTGAACATAATGTACCTGTTTTCTGTGCTGAGCAGCGCACGTGCGATGAGAAGCCTTAGCCATCACGAATAGACCTGAGCACAGAGACGCGCAAAGTGTCACAGGATGAGGGTAGAGGTCGTATGGTAACTGGAAGGTTTTTTAAGATCCCGTATTTCACGCAAAAGAGGAATGCACCGGAATTAGAAAAATCTAAATTTCCATCAGGGAAGCGAGCAATGTAAGAGCGACACACAACTGCAAAGCAGGGCGGAGGCGGCCGCTGGAAGAGGATTAGAGGAAGTTACTTTGGAAAAGGTAAATGTATAGGGGGAAAAGGACAAAAGGACTGTCACTTATCCGGGGACTGCAGCATTACATTTCTCCTTGAACGGCAATTATATTTGACAAAGTAACTGGAAACAGGACTGGAATATACAGTAAGGAGCTTCGCATCCGTTGTTCGTGATCACTCTGACTTACGACGGGGTCGGAGCCGTTGTTCCGGCGCCCGTGACGCTCGGCACGGACGTCAGGAGGTTCTACACACCACGGCCATCAAAGCTGTTTGGTCATCAAAACCGGTCTAAAATGTAACTACTGATAATCAAAACTGTCCACTCCGTGCCGCTAAATAAGCTTGATGCATCTTTTAGCCAAGTTAAATGTCTTCATTCCTACGGGCACGTAAGAAAAGACAACAGTTTCACCCACAGACTCGTCCCATACCCACAGCAAAGGCTCAACCCTAAGCGGGCCCCTTTCCTCATTACCGAGAAATTTTCTGAGCTTCTTTCCCCAATTAGCTGGCACTGTGGGCACAACGAGGTGCCTTTTATGTTATTCTAAGCAAATTAATTCATAAGCCTAAATCTGCTCCCCCAAATTACAATACATTCCGTAACAAATTCTTCTATTATTTTACTCTAAAGCACCTTACTATTCTATGTCGTTGAACGCTGACTGTAACGACCCACTTCTGACTCACATATTCCTCCTAAAAATCACTCCATTAGCCAATTCTAATGTAAAGTACTTTTCACATGAGTGTACAAGATTCCTGACAGCAGGATATCATTCTAACTTACAGGTAAAATTTACGTTTCAGTTTTGAAAATGGATCCTACTAATGTAGTTATAAATTCCTACCTTGTGTTCATTTTGATCCTAGATCAATATGAAGTTCACCTCAGGTTAGCCAGTAAAAGAGAACGTAATGTAAGAAAAGGCAAAGTGAGAAAAGGGGCTACTACCTGGTGTGACATTTGTTTCCATAATGAGGACAATCAAGATAATTTAAGGCTACCAATGAAACCTTATCACAGAATGTAGAATTTGGTTTAACAAAAAAATACAAAAGGAACAGGCACCTACTCAGCTTTAAAATACAGAGTCTCGGGGCACCTGGGTGACTCAGTTGGGCGTCTGACTTTGGCTCGGTCACAATCTCAACGATTCGTCAGTTCGAGCCCCATGTCGGGCTCTGTGCTGACAGCTCAGAGCCTGGAGCCTGCTTCAGATTCTGTGTCTCCCTCTCTCTCTCTCTGCCCCTCTCCAGCTCGCTTTTCTGTCTCTGTCTCTCTCAAAAAGAAACAAACATTAAAAAAACAATTTTTAAACAGAGGCTCCTAAGGCCTCAGACTGCTGCACCCACTTGTTGGTGTGGGTTTAGTGACAAACTAGTATACATCGCTTGCCGATAAAATTAAGATACCACTAAAGTCTCATCAGTGATACTCCACCTACCCACGGTCCATGCTCCCTCCCTCATATTCGTTATATCTCTAAACATATCAAAATCTTTACTTCATGCCCATTTCTCAGAAATAATCTGAAAATATTCAGAATTTTTCCTATAAAACAATTCTGGAGAATATGAATAAAGGTTTCTAACTATGCTACCAAGAGTTTGTTGCCTTTAAAAAAACAGTAGCTATGACAAACATATCAAATTTCTTTTTTAAGTTTATTTATTCTGAGAGAGAGAGAGAGAGAGAGAGAGAGAGAGAGAATGCGCGCGCATGCACACATGTGCACAGTGGAGGGGGAAGGGCAGAAACAAAGGGAGAAGAAGAGAGACAGAATCCCAAGTAGGCTCCACACTGAGCCCCACATGGGACTTTGTCCCATGACTGTGAGATCACCAACCAGGCTGAAACCAGGAGCTGGACAATTAACCAACTGAGCCACCCGGGTGCCCCACACATCTCGAATTTCTTAAAATAGCCTTAAAGATTCTGTGTATAAATCAAGAGTGTCCCATTAAATAGAATACCGCTCTACACTACATTTTCCAGATTGTAATATGTACCTGCAAAGAGCAAAAAGTGTGCAGGGGGACCACATAGCTCAAGTTTCTACTTCAAAAACATGCTCACAAGCCCCGTGCTCTGGGCTGGGCACCTGTTGAGATCTCCGCATATTCGACGACCAACATTCCTTAGCACTAAAATTAAAGCAGGGAGATTAAAGCTTTCTTCTCACCATGGTAAGTAAAGGGAAAAGTCTGAAAATACCATTTGGTATTTGATTCAGTCATCAGTACCCAAATAATTTTTACTGGCTGCATATGAACTTGGTAGTGAGCAGCTTTTCACCTATAAGAAAAATTTATAATTTCTTTGTAGAATGAAGTTTAACTTCTTTTGGCTTTTGCTTTTCAGTTTTCCATTTTTGCATATGCTTTATTCGAATAAATGATGTCCTGTTGAAAGGTTAACTTACAAATATACACTACATTTCAATATCTCTTTCATCATAAACCATTTACATTTCCCCGGTTGTATCTTTATAAACGTGCCCAGGGTGCCCAGAGCAGTCAGTTCATTAAGACCCTGTATTTTATGTCCACCACTTTGTGTCCCCAATGCCAGGCCCAGGGCCTCAGGTGAAGGAACTGACTGTTGTATAACAGATATTTCAGTAGGTCACTAATGCCCCTCCTCCCGCCACAAAAGTGTAGCAGAGTCAAGAAGCTGCACTGCGTCCCTAAGGTTTTATTCACACAAGGGAGGAGAGGGACTCGGGTTGGGACAGGGAATGAAAACATCTCCCATTTCTCCACTGATACCGTGCCGTTTCAAAGGGGAGGCGCACACTGGTAACAATTTTCTCATTCTACAACTCCTTGTTTGGGTGACGACCTACTCCAGCCTTCGGCATGAACCTCCCCAAACTGCGATCTAGCATGTTCCCCATCAACAGGGTCCACAGAACCCGGCAACCTCTTCTCCCCACTGTACATTCTACCTAGACTCTGGGTGCCCAGGAGAGAAATGCATGGGTGGGGGCGCCTGGGTGGCTCAGTCAGTTCAGCGTCCGACTCTTGGTTTCAGCTCAGGTCATGACCTCACGGTTCATGGGTTCAAGCTCCAAGTCGGGCTCTGTGCTGCCAGCACAGGTTCCCTCTCTCCCTCTCTTTCTGCCCCTGCCCTACTTGTTCTCTCTCTCTCTCTCTCTCTCTCTCTCTCTCTGTCTCTCTCTCTCAAAAGAAAAACATTTAAAAGAAAGAAATGCATTAAACGCTATTTATTGTTTATTATATTTGAACTCCTTTTCTCCAAAAAAAGTTCAAAGTTCTCTCTACACTGCCTTTTCATATACTTCAAGTTCCATCAATATTTGCTAACAACCCGATAACAAGTATCATTAAAAATTATAACGATATCTGGCATCTACAAACAATAAGATGTCTGAAATAAATTTCAATTGTTAATTTCACTGGGCCCCTTCAGTTCACAGCTTATATCTAAGCATTTCAGATGGAAATCCGGTATAAAACAAGTAGCCATGTGAATATGCTAAAAATAATAACTGCTTCTTGGTGAGGCAAAATCCTATTTTAATAAAATTACTTTTCCTGCATTATAATACTCTTATGTCTTCATATAAATATACTTTGAGTTCTTGAGCTTGTTTTTTGTGAATTTCTTCTGACCCCCTCCAGTACTATCAGCTAGTATTTTGTTGTTCTTGGCAAAGTGTTTTGGTGGAGATAAGAACAGAAAGCCGAGAAGCACAGAGGCACCCTCTCATTAGCCCCATGCAGCTATTTCAATGAACTGAAATTACGTCAAATTTCAAATCCACTTCTTCTGTCACAATAGCCACACCCAAGTGCTCGACAGCCACATGTGGCTAGTGGCTACTTAACTGGACGCAGCAAATACAGAGCTCTGTTCAATTTTCACCATGGAAGTCTATATAGAGGACTCTATCCGAGCAGAGACCTAGAGGGCTAGCAGGAGAAGAGCAGGTAGAGGGAAGCAGAGAGGACTGAAGAGTCCCTTCCTGAGGCTGAGGGAAGCAGCATATACGCAAATGTCTGCAAATACCTCAATATGGCTTAAGTGGAGGCTAGATCTTGAAGGACCTCATAATTCATTCTGAATTCACAGAGGAGTCACTCTCAAGGTTTTAAGCCATTCTGTTTAGGAAAGATGTACATTATGGAAGGAATCCCACTTACTGACATGTGGATCACAGATCGGGAGAGCTGAAGTGGTACAAGAGTGGGGCCAAGAAGCCCAGTTTCAAGGATCTTGCAGGAATTCAGGTAAAAGACGATGGTGCAGCAAGAAAGGAGAGGCACACACTCAAGGCACAGAAGAATTACTCGACCATCTGACTCAGCCTCGGACTGGATGCTGGAGGAGGAAGAAGACTCCAGGATGACAGGACTCTGGCTTGGGCAACTGAGCAGAGGGTAATACCGATCACCGGAACATCGGGAACAGAAGAGGAAGGGAGTTCACACTGGGTGGAGGCGAGGTATAGAGATGGTCCGTGTAGAGCTGTCCGGGAGGCCATACAATATAAAAGTGACGAGCTCAAGAGAGAAGGCTGAGCTGAAGATATGGCTGTCTGGGCCACTGACAAACAGAAGGAAGGCAAAGTCTTGGAGCAGATAAGATTGTCCGGAAAATATGTTTAGTGGTAAGAGAAAACAAGGAGAGAATTCTGAGGAACACCAACATTTACAGGGCCAGCAGAAGCGTCAGCCAGCAAGACAAAAGCAAACACCAAAAAACAAACAAACAAACAAACAAACCCTTTAAAAGGAGATGATCAACAGGTTCGAAAGCCATAGAGAAAGAACAGGGCCCGCCAGACTCCATAGGCGGGTTATCAGTACCTCTGTTAACAGCAGCTTCCATAGGGGCACCTGGGGGGCTCAGTCGGTTAAGCGTACAACTCCGGCTCAGGTCATGGTCTCACAGCTCGACTCATGGGTTCGAGCCCCACGTCGGGCTCTGTGCTGACAGCTCGTAGCCTAGAGCCTGCTTCAGACTCGGTGTCTCCCTCTCTCTCTGCCTGTCTCCCCACCACTCTCTCAGAAATAAATAAACATTTTTTAAAAAGCAGTTTCTATAAAGGAGTGGAGGCAGAGGCTCCAGTGTTCGAGTTAGGCAGGTGATAGGAGGAGAGAAGAGTAGAGATGGCTGCCAACCTTCAGCAGAGGACGTGAAGAGACAGTGGACAGCAGGGGAGGAGACGCTGATCAAGGCCTGGGATCTGCCTACTCAACATGAGAGAAGGGGGATTGTGTTCAAACACAAGTCACACAAGCCTGGAAAAATCCCTTAGCCTCTCTGTGCCTCCACAGAAAATGGGGATAATAATAGCATTTACGCCAAAGGGTTATTAGAATTAGATGCATTAATATTTGTAAAGCACTTAGAATGGTGCCTGCCACGTGGTGAGCACTATATAAGCATTTGTTAGATAAAATACGAAACAGTGACAGGAAGACACATAGACAGCCAGAGGTCCAAGGAGGGACACAGAAAAAAAGGGGGACAATTAAGGGCATGACTCTCTGAGGAGAAGGCAGGAGTGGGAGAAGACCACGCTTCTTCCCCAGGGACAAGCCAAAGGATGGGCACAGATGCAAGGTTAACAGTAAGTGAATGTGGTTTCATTCCCATGGCTTTGAGTGGTTGTAATGTCGAGAGAGGCAGGGTCGTGAGGTGTGAGTTGGAAAAAACAGAATTGAAGACGCAGGTAAGTGGAAAGACACTACTGTGCTCATGGACTGGAAGGATTAATGTTATTACAATGTCCTCACTACACAAAGCTATCAAAATCCCAATGGCATTTTGCACAGAAATAGAACAGACCATCCCAAAATGTGTATGGAACCACAAAAGACCCTGCAACCAACAGACCAAGGTGGCCTGTTCGCAGGGCACTATGGACCCGCTAAGGTCTGAGACCAACTCTGAAATGACATCGGGTTCCAGAAATGAAAATTCCACCTCTCTCTAATTCAAGGGGACTAAATTAGATTGTATTTATAAAGCACTTAACACAGTCCCTGGCACATAATCTAGTAGATGATCAAATATTTTTTTCCTTAATGTGAGAAATTTAAATGCACGAAATATGTCCACCAGGCTGTGTGGCCTTGATCCGGTTGGTCAGCCTCTCTGGTTCTTGGTCCCTCATCTGTGGAGAAGGGAGGTGGAGAGATGGCTGAACAAAATGGCAAATACCCCACCACTCTAAGACACTAACCTAAGCACTTCGCATTTGGAAAAATGTGAAGTATAGCTGTCCTCTTCTGAAATTCACACTTCTGGTGAAAGAAAAATAATCAAAATTCCAAAAAGCACAGATGATTAAAAAAAACAACTATACAGATAAACTGAACACACATATATTATGTAAATAATCCATTAACTCTAGAGTTACTACTCTACAGGATTCATTCTGAATTCATGGAGAAGTAAATCACTCTAAAGGTTTTAAGCTATGCTATTTAGTAAGATATACATTTTAGACGGAATCCCCCCCCCCCATTAAAATGTGGGAACCGCTCAAGTAACTGCCCGCCACCCCTGTAGGGGAAAGTAGCACCTGGTCTCGTGGTAAGATCAGGAAACCGAGACACCTCGGAAGGCATTCGCTTGCAATGCTATCATGGGGCATCACAGGGAATCCCTCCGCTTCGGCCCACCTAGAGAAAGGGCACTCAGGGCAGGGGACACCTGCAGGCACCTCTCTATCAACAAGGCCTCAGGGCGGCCAGGGCCTTTCCTAAATGTCTGAAGTGCTGGTCCAAAGACCACGCGGTCACCCACAGCAAATTTCTCAGAAGAATGAGACCTCATGCCATCTTTATTCCTAAATAAGACTGGCAGCACACAATCTCTCCCTAACCACCAATAACATAAACTCTAAGCCACACGACTGTAATCCTTCCATTAAAATTAGCAATTCACGGGTTCCGAATGTAACATGGCATCGTGTTATTCTCATATTCCATTTATCTGCTCAACAAACCTGGGTGCGAAGTAACCTCTTTAACTTCCTTTTCCAAAAGCAAAATTAGATTAATGTCAGCTGTCATCAGTGAGGCTGTAAGGATAACATGAGTTCAAATTCCTACCACAAATATGTTTACAATAAAAAATATATTAAAATTTTTCTTATGTGCTATGATTAGCATTGAAGGTCTAGCTTATTAGGACACTTCTTTCCTCAGATTGCCTAACTATGCAGACAGAAGAACTCTCCCATCAAACACACACACACACACACACACACACACACACAATTTCATCTTCAAGCTATCCTTGACCTCAGCTTCCACAATTTTTATTAAAAACTTCCAGAAAAGATCACAGAACATTTCTTTAAAACATCTCCTTCCCTAACAACCCACCATCAGCACGTGTCCCCATATCCGGAATCTAGAATGACACTTCTGTGGTCAGCAGGGTTGTAGCAGGCAAGCCCATCAGGTCCCCTTCCTGGAGCCCCCTGGGGAATGGGGAGACCCTGGCCACCGGCAGCAGGGGCCTGCGCCCACCGCCCCTGGGCCGAGGCTCACGCCTCCTCATTTTACCCCCAGCATTTATCACCGAGGCTACGATAAAGCAGATGCACGCATGTGCTTACAGGGGCAATAAAAACAAAGAGCTAATTATTATTTCAATAAATAATCCACAGAAATTTGAGTTTCTGGTTCTTGATACGGAAAGGCAAACTGGAGACACCTGAGTGTTGTATGTGCAAATCCCATCAACGGTTTCTGAACCTGTCCCAAAGCGTACCTCCCTCGACTTTACATATCCAGTAGCATCGGGCAGAACCCCCTTTCAACACGAGTGTACAATTTCACATCAGCATTTTCTCGTTACCTTTCATTGACCACTGTCAAAAACTAAGCTTATAAATGTTAAGTTTATGAATAAAATCACCACCTCTCATCAAAGGTTAATGCTGCACAATTGTGACGTCTCTTCAACACTTTAGAAGAGTTTAAAACAGCCTGAGGGAAACTGAGAAGAAGGCAATATCATGGCCAGGGAGGGAGAAGAAGGGAGCAGCATCTAGAAATTTGGGGAAAACCAGCTGTGAAGCCAGCTCGATCTGGCTCGAGCACATTCTCTACTTCAGGAGAATTAAAGCAGCTCTCTGGCCTTCAACTTCCTCATCTATGAAACTATGAAAGTAAGTATGCCATCACCTCCCTCCGAGGGCCGCTTTGAAGTGATTTCACTGGATGGTCACAAGCGGCCATTAACAGGATGCCTTGCAACACAACGCACGGTAAACGTTAATTGTTCTCCCCACACTCGGCACCAGCCTGAAGCTAGTCATCTAGATGTCCCTCCTCCCAGTTTCTCCCCAAACATACCAGGCATGTCCATGGGAGCTGACACCACCAATCGCCAGTGGTACTATACCAAGCTCAGAGCTCTTCTGCCATCTTAAGAACCAAAAACTCCTTTTAAAACTCCCAACCACAGAAGCCTATTGCCTTGCCAGGGCGGACACAGGGCAGGCAGAAAGGGACAGGCAGACTGCAGAGCGAGTCCCTGGACTGCCACCTTCACAGACGACGACGGAAATCCTGCTTCGTGCATGTAGGCTCTGGGAATCACAGGACGTGAGTGCTACGAGACTCAAGACCTAATCCGATCACTTGACCTTCCAGGGAAACAGCGAGAAGGTAAATGCTTTGTTCAAGGTCATTCAGCGAGTCAGAGAGACAATGAAGACCCAGCCCCGTGTCTCCCACTCCAAGACTAGTGCTGGTTCCCGCTGTAATAAATACCCTATACGGCCAAAGAATGTACCCCCTTATTTTTGGTTAGGCAACAGCGTCCTCTCAGACTAGACAGCTGTATGTACGCTTAAGAAAATGTTACCAGAAAATTGAGGCAATGCAATTTTAAAAGAGTACATCCAAACAGCATTTGGGAGTAAGCTCAAGTCATAACTTGAAGCGATTCCAAATAAGGTGGCATTCTAAAAACGTTCTGTTCTAACCGTTGGCGTTATCACTGAATGTGGTGTTGTGTCTCCAAGGTCACTATGCTGAAGGAAACAACATTCATTTGCATAATTTCTGGTGTATTAAGTCAACTGTGTCATGAGAATTTTTTTTCTTTTAACCAGCAGAGTAGATGCTTCCCCAAAACGTCTCCGAGTGCTAAGCTCTTCAACACACACAGATATTTGCCCTCTACTAGTCATTCCTATATGCCCGCATCTTCCTAGGTGGCGGTTAATGCCATAAAGCCATTCAATTCAAGATAGATGGAGAAATAGTTTGTGTGACCAAGTTGCAAGGTTTTTCCAAAGAACACCATTTTTACTGGGGAAGAAAAGGCCACTAACAAACTCTGGTTATTCAGATTTGAGTGTGTGGCAGGCATTTTCTCAAAAGTGGACAAAATAATTCTGTCACTTAAGGGAAAGCATAGCAAGTTTTGTTGCCAATGATAAAATTTGAGTTTTCAAGCAAAAATCAGAATTTTGGAAAATCTGTATCCACCATCATGAACTTGACAGCTTCCCAATACTTGAAGAATTTTTTGATTAGATGTCATAAGAGGAACAAATAAGTTTTTAAAAATACGCTATAATGAAATGTGTCAACATATGAAAGATTTTTGTAACTCACTAATTTTCCAAATTACCAATGCGTGATGTTACAAAACCATACACACAGATAAAAGACCTGTTTGAAGTGCAAGATACACCAATGCATTTTTCTAAAACCAAATACAAAAATTTCACTAATATGATTTCGGATTCCACATTGCAACTAACCTTCCAGAAACTACTCCTTATAGTTTTAGGGTAGCATAAAATTATCTAAAAGGCCATTCAAATATTTGTCCCTTTTCGATTACAAATCTGCATGCCAGATTTTCTTCATGTTCTGCAACCAAAACAACATATTACAACAGACGGAACGCAGAAGCAGCTATCAAAATCTAATGGCCTTCTCTTGAGCCAAGCACTAAAGAGATTTACAAAAACACAAAGAAAAACACCCTTCACTGTCACCAAACTTTTGCTTTGGAAAACACTTATTTTTCATAAAAATCATGTTATTTGTATTAACGTATAATGTACTATTGGTCGGCAGCATCACTGAAAAATGCAACACACACACGTAAGATTTACACATCATAAAACATTTTGAAATGGCAAAACAAAAAACAAAGCCAAAACAAAAGACCCTTCAAATATGAAAATATGATACCCTGGACATGAAGAGCATGGCCAGAAGTTTTACCCATGGAGAACCAGAATCTCAGTAATTGTTACTGCCACAATCACCAAAAAAGCCACAGATATCCTTGACAAGAGAGCCAGGACAAGGAGCCACAGACTCTATAACGAGGGCTACTTGGCTAAAATGCATGGCTTTCAAGAGAAGTTGGGGCATGGAATGCAGAGATGAGAAAGTTCCAGAGCCAGCAAATCAAATGACTAGGCAGCATCCAGTAGAAAAAAGAAGAGAATACCTTATTTTTGCTTTATGGCTTACTATGAAAATGCTTTGGCATTCGTCCATTTGTTCTTTTTACAAGAATGAGACATTCACACTCCTATTCTCACTGCATTCACACTCCTATTCTGAGATCAGAGAAGGACCCAAAAGCTTTTTTTTTTTTTATGTATATCTTAGTTAGCTTCAATAACCCTAGAAGATATGCAGTACAAATATTATCCCATTTACAGATGGTCAAACTGAGTCTTGAGAGTTTAAAAGACTACCATAGTTGGGTGGAAGACCCAACACCCCTACCCCAAGTCTTCTGGGCCCTTGTCTGAAGTCTCTTCCACACACTACTGGCACACTTGTTCTCCAAGTGTGGTCCTGCACCAGCAGCAGCAACGCCTTGGGGAACTTGCTAGAATGCAACTTCTCAGGCCAACCCAGACCTACTAAATTTGAAATTCTTGGGGTCAGGCCCAGCAATCTGTATTTCACAAAGCCTTCCAGGTCATTCCAGTGTGTGAACTGATGGTCTGGAAACAATGACACCGCAGGTAGGCACCGGTCCTCCAGGACAATCATGTAGATATATGAATGAACAACTTTAAGCCAATACAATACAGCTAGACCTTACAAGGCCATCGATCCTATTGGATTCAGGTCCCAACCATGTTACTTCGTTTAACCTTAATTATCTCCATAAGGACCCTGTTTCCAAATATAGTCACATTGAGATTGGAGCTTCAACATACAAATTTGGGGGAGACAAAATTCAGTCCCTAACCAACTCTGGAAGGAAAGTATTCAGGTCCCATGCAAAGGTTGATGCTGCTGGTCCAGGACCTCACCCGCAGAATGTGCAACATGGAGACTCAAAGAGAAAGACGTTTGCTTGGAAAACAGCAACCATCATGGGAATCCCAGCACAGATCCAAAGCAGCCGAGGAGGACCCACGGGGATTTCCATGGTAACACGGGAGTGAGGGACAGTCATTTCCCACACTGGTGCCTAGGGCTGACCGACCGTGGTAAACATTTATGGACTCATTTGCCTATGTGCCAGGCTGTGTGGTAAGGCTCATCATTTAATCCGTGTTACCCCCATTATAGGAATGGAAACGGGGGGGGGGGGGGGG
>CM053569.1:66884388-67149911 GCA_028646485.1 Cryptoprocta ferox
AGGTCACTTGAATTACAATGAGATGTTTTTCCCCTGATTTTTTGTAGAGTCTCTGTTCGTTTACCCGACACAGCGGTGGTTCTAGAAGACCACCTCCCCCAGAGCCTCCAGCCTCCAGACGTTCATGACAGGGACACCCCGTAGCGAACACTTCGCAATAAAACAAAGTTTTGATCCAGTTGTTCTCATTTCGGGATTGTGATTGCTCCTGAAATAAAACTAATCCTACTGATCCTAACTGTACCATAAACGCCCGTTGCCCCTCTACACTCTAGAGAAGAAAACATGCTTACAAACCACTCCACAAATACAGCACCACGTTTAAGTTAAAACAGCAAAGACTTCCTTAAAATGTTCACACAAGCTTCTATAGCAATTTGGAAGGAATTCTTTCCAAATATTTTTAAAAATTTTTCAGTTTATTTAGAGAGAGAGCGCACGTGCAAGCTGGGGAGGGGCAGAGAGCAAGGGAGAGAGAGAACCCCAAGCAGGCTCCATGGTGTCTGCTCAGATCCCAGTGTGGGGCTCAATCCAGGAAACCGTGAGATCACGACCTGAGCTGAAATCGGGAGTCAGACACTCAACCGACTGAGCCACCCAGGCACCCCGTGAAATATTTTAAAATAAAATAACATGCTGCCTAAGATTGCCTTCTAAGTAATACAGAACATGGGGGAAGCCGGCGAGTATGTGAATGAAGGACGTCTGGCTGTGACGTCTGATTCTACTATTCTGTCTCCTTACGTGTGTTAGAAAGGTTCTCCCATTTGGGCATCTGAAGCACCTCAAAGTACTCAAAGTCTACACCAAGTCCTCTACTTTTATTCCATTACGTTTCCCTATGAAATATGATGTTGCATAGAATGATAACAAACATAACCCTCAGAGATTAAACTACAGTGATCTGCCAATGAACATTTCGAAAGAGGAAACTATAATTTTAGAGCAAATAGCTCAATGAAGGATTTGGGTTTATTTTTTAAAAACAGTCCTGCCTAGGGGCGCCTGGGTGGCTCACTCAGTTGAGCGTCTGACTCTTGATTTCGGCTGAGGTCACGATCTCACGGCTCCGGAGTTCGAGGCCCACACTGGACTCCCAGTTGCCAGTGCGGAGCCGCCTTGGGATTCTCTGTTCCTCTCTCTCTCTGCCCCTGTCCCCACACTCACTCTATCTGAAAATTGAGAAACTAAAACAAAACAAAACAGGCCTGCCTAAACATCTTCCTTCCACCACAATTATTTTAGTCAAACAACTCTTACCATTACAGATTTCTAAAGCTGCAGATGACCTGTGCTAATAGATACGTACACATTTCCAAATTACCTTACATCAACTTACATATTTTCTACTTCATGTGTAACTCCCAACTCTCTGTATAAAAAGTGGCTGGTAAATGTGGTGAGCCAGCTTATAGAATCATTGACTTTCAAGGTTGCAAAGGACATTCAAGGCTCCCTAGTCAACCAGCCATTTGATGTTTTTGTCTTTAGATTAACGCGCATATGTAGCCTGATAAGCTTTAGTGGGTAATTTAAAGCTTCCTACCACACACAGTAGGAAATGTGAAGGGCCAGCAAAGCTTGCTTGATCCACAACGGTGGATCAATTACTAGTGCTCTCCTCGTGTCTCAGTCTAAATAATTATCACTCGAGGAAATAAAATAACACTAATACATCGCTATGTCGTGTTAGAGCTCCTATTGGGGGCAATTACAGGCTGCAGAAAAAAATTTGCGCTCAGCACCCTCTGAACAACGTACGTTACCACACTTGTTCCGTTGCGGGCGCCTCCCCACCATTAGTCTGAGGAATAACACCATTTCCACTCCTCGCTCAACATTTCAAGTCCAAGTCATCAAATAACAGATTTCATTACCACCCTGCACTGACGAGACCAGTATTAATTATTATTTGAATTAACCTCCGAGCCATGGTTTTCATCAGTCCTCGGAAAAGACAGGGACAGTTTCTAATTACGTGCCACCCTCATTATAAGGCACGAGGCCGCAAAGCTGTGTCTGAAGAGGCTGCCACCCTCCGCCCCAAAACCGCTTGGACTTGCACTGCTGCGCATTCTCGTCTCCTCCGGGCGGGGATGGAGCCCGGCACTCAGAGATGCGACCCCCGGGAGTTACGCCTTCCGAGCTGTGATCGGGGGACTACACGCACGTCTGTCGGCACAAGGCCCAGCGCCAACACCTCACCACACAGCTCAGCACCCGTACCTGTCGACGGGACACGGCGGTAAGAGGCAGAAGTGAGGAAATGCTGCGCTCTCACACCGATCGCACCCACCAGGGTCACTGGCTGTTTTATTTAACATAAAAATAATCTCTTGTGGGCGCCTGGGTGGCTCAGTCGGTTAAGTGCCAGACTCTTGATTTCAGCTCAGGTCAGGATCTCACGGTTCATGGGTTCAAGCCTCGTGTTGGGCTCTGCACTGACAGCATTGAGCCTGCTTGTGATCTTCTCTCTCCGCCTCTCTTTTCCCCTCTTGAGACCTCTCTCTCAAAAATAAACAAACATTTAAAAAATAATAATAATAATCCCTCACAGCACCTGGTTGGCTCAGTCAGGTAAGCGTCCGACTTCAGCTCAGGCCATGATCTCATGGTCCATGAGTTCGAGTCCTGCATGGGGCTCTGTGCTGACAGCTCAGAGCCTGGACTCTGCTTCAGATTCTGTGTCTCCCTCTCTCTCTCTCTGCCCCTCCCCCATTTGCACTCTCTCTCTCTCTCTCTCTCCCTCTCTCCAAAATAAACTTAAAAAAAATGTTTTTGTAATAATAACAATCCCTCATATGGCAAGGGAAAAAAATCCACCAGTACAGAAGGGTAAAAACTGACACATGAGTTTTATTTCTGTCTTCTGCCACCAACCCTAGTCTCATCCTCCAAAGATAATCAACTTAACCGTTTCTCATGTGTCCTTTCCGGCACTTTCGCGCATACACAGAGGTGTCTGCACACGGCAGGTAGTGCTCCAACCACTTTGAGGCAGGGATTTAGGAGGGGGACATTACAGCCGGCCATCGACGTCTCAGCGGGAGCCGCTCCTCAGTGAGGTTTCGCTGTGGTCCTCTTGCAACCACGCTGCCCTTTGCAGCACACGTTTATCTATTCTTAGAAAAATGCACCATTTTTAAATCCTAAAAGTTTCAGGTCAGTCATCCGTGACACAAATACTCACATTTAAAATATCTCAAGATTAAGGATTTAGGTGTGGCATTGTATGATTTTTTCTAATGTCAACAGGAACGGAGAGCAGATAAAAAAAGGTCTGTGTTCTCAACTAAAGAAGACACAAGAGTTTCTGAATTTTCATTAGAACTTGGTTTTAAACTTGACAAAATCATTGGTACAGCCACTGTGGAAAACAGTATGAGATCCCTCAAAAAATTAAAAATAGAATTATCATGATCCATGACCCAGAAATTCCACTACTGGGTATTTACCCAAAGAAAATGAAAACACTAATTTGAAAAGATCTAAGAACTGCTATGTTTACTGCAGCACGATATATAATAGCTAAGACACAGAAGCAACCCAAGTGTCCATCAAGACAAATGGATAAAGATGTGATCTTGTACACACACGCACATGCACACGACTATTACTCCACCATAAAAAATAATGAGATCTTGCTATTTGTGACAACATGCATGGACCTCAACACACATTTTACTTCTGCTAAGTAAATAAGTCAGAGAAAGACAAATACTATATGATTTCACTTACACGTGGAATCTAAAAAAAAAACAAAACAAAACAGCAAAAACAGAGCCATAAATACAGAGAATAAACTGCTGGTTGCCAGAAGGGATGGGGGTTGGGGAGTGGGCAAAATGGGCAACACGGGCACAGGGAGTGGGAGATACAGGCTTCCAGTTATAGAATGAGGAATTCCCAGGGATGAAAGGCGCAGCACGGGGAATACAGTCAATGGTGCCGTGATAGCATGCGGTGACAAGCGGTAGCTACACTTGTGGGGAACATAGTACAATGTATAAACTTGTCAAATCACTATGCTGTTCACCTTGAAACTAACATAACATTGTGTGTCAACTATACTTAAAAAAAATAAACTTGATGAAATCAACTGTATGTTAGAATGATAATTCACCAACTTTCGTACAGTTTGGTACAGTGAAGAAAGACGAGATGTCATTTTCCACGAGACAGAGAGAAAGGGCTCAACTGATGCATCCTGAGGACCACTGACTCATTTCTTGGGGACACACCTGGCAGTCATGGCGTCCGTCCTCCACTGGTTAGTGCTTCAAGGATGAGTGCTTGTGGTACTGAAGGGAGCACTCCTATGGGGACCAGCTTCATCAGTAAGACAAAGACCAATTTTTAAAATTGAAAGTCTACGTAAGAGTTATAATGAATCAAGAACAGGTATTTTGATATCTAAAATTTGTCAAGGATCCTACCCTCCCATCCCTGTTTTATCAACATAAGATCGCCTTTCATCTAAACAAGATGTAAAGAAGAAATTGGTAGTTAAAAAATTCTTTCCCAGACACTAAGAGTGAATTTTTGTGATCACTTCAAAAACAACTATCATAAACTAAGGAGACCAAAACCTGAGATTTAAAAGTCTCAAAAACTATGCCTGCCAACTTATATGTGTAAATCTCTAGTCTTAAATACCTCACTACTAATAACAAATTTAAAGTATTTGAATTTATACAAATTATTATTGTAAGACTCCTTTAAACTCCTTTATAAGAAATCACTATCTTTAATGTCAATTTCAGAGAGCCTTGGGTGGCTCAGTCGATTAAGCATTCAACTCTTGATTTTGGCTCATGATCCCACGGTTCCTGAGTTCGACCCCACACTGGGCTCTGCTCTGATGGCACAGAGCCTGCTTGAGATTCTCTCTCTCCCTCTCTCTCTCTCTCTGCCCCTCCCCTACTCTTCCTCGTGCATGTACGCTCTCAAAAATAAACATTTTTTTAAATGTCAATTTCTATTATCATCTCTAATAAGAGATAAGAATTATAGGGGTGCCT
The DNA here is from genome assembly GCA_028646485.1 of Cryptoprocta ferox. Taxonomy (NCBI): domain Eukaryota; kingdom Metazoa; phylum Chordata; class Mammalia; order Carnivora; family Eupleridae; genus Cryptoprocta; species Cryptoprocta ferox. Next base: position 66,889,410 of record CM053569.1, read on the forward strand.
GCGTGGCTCAATTAAGGATCCAACTCTTGGTTTTGACTCAGGTCATAACCTCACGGTTCCATGAGTTCAGGCCCCAAATCGGGCTCTGCATTGGCAGCAGATTCTGTCTGCCTCTCTCTGCCCCTCCCCAACTCATGCTTTCTCTGTGGCTCTCAAAATAAATGGATAAACTTAAAAAAAAATTTAAAAAGGGGTGCCTGGGTGGCTCAGTCGGTTAAGCATCTGACTCTGGCTCAAGTCATGATCTCACAGTTCATGAGTTTGAGCCCCGCACTGGGCTCTGTGCTGACAGCTCAGAGCCTGGACTCTGCTTCAGATTCTGTGTCTCCCTCTCTCTGCCCCTCCCCCCCTCACACTCTGCCTCTCTCTGTCTCAAAAATAAATAAGCATTTAAATTTTTTTTTAATTTAAAAAAAGAATTGTAACTAAGTTTCCTTTCACCCTTAGTTTCCGTTTCTATTTAAAAACTTAAACATGGGGGGAGCCTTGGTAGCAGTCGTTAAGCATCTGACTTTGGCTCAGGTCATGAACTCACGGTTTGTGAGTTCAAGTCCCATATCAGGTGAGCTCGAGCCCTGCTTTGGGTGAGCCCCACTTGTCTTCTCTCTCTCCCTCTCTTTTTCTTTCTCTCTGCCTCTCACTACTTGCGCCCTCTCTCTCTCTCTCTCTCAAAAAAAAAAAAAAAACTTAAACATGGGAGCGCCTAGGTGACTCAATCAGTTAGTTGAGTGTCACTCTTGATTTCGGCTCAGGTCATGAACTCACAGTTTGTGGGTTCAAGCCTCTCGTCAGACTCAGCTGACAGTATGGGGCCTTCTTAGTATTCTCTGTCTCCCTCTCTCTCTACCCCTCCCCTGCTCACTCATGCACAGGCATACATGTGCGCACACACACACACACACACACACACTCTCTCTCTCAAAAATAAAAACTTTAACATGTACTGGATGCCACCCATACACTGCACTAGGTTCTAGGGATAGAAAGTAACTAAGAAACTCTTGATGAACTCAGTCCAGTGAGAAGAGCAAAGAAAAAAGTAACAATGATACAATGTGATTTAGCACTGTAATAGTTATAAGGTAACAACTTTCACCTAAGAGTTTTTGTTTAATGTTCAATTAAACGAAAACCCATAAACCTACTCCTTTAGGCCATTTGCTGGCTTCTATGGGGATGCAAAAATAATATCAATAAGCTTCAGTGATTTTTACACTATATTTACCTTCCCTATTTCTCTAACTATACTAAATTTTAGTCAAGCATACACAGGATTCCCTCCTTTAAGGGAATCTACCATTTTTTCAAGTTAATCAAAATATTACGAGCTACACAAAGCACCTTGGTTACTTATTAGGGAATGTACGCTACACTCCCCATTTTAGAGATCAGAACTTAACGATTAACAGGCATAATCAGGAAATTACTAATAACAAATATTATTACACTGCCTTCAAAGAGCTTATAACATAAAAGGAAACAGCAGTGTAAACCAATACAATTTTAGAAACTCAGCAAAAGAAGCATGCTGCAGGCAGAGACGGAGCACCAAGGACAGAGTAAGGAGTCCTCCCAGGAACGGAAAGGGCAGCGAACACCCCACGGAGACACTCAAGTGACCCAAGGGCAAGATGTTGCCACGTTTGCCTTTGCACCTCACGTGTGTGTTTACTTGTTTACCGACTGAATCATCTACAAAGAGACATGTCCCCCAGATAACTAGAAAGAGAAGACAACGTACGGTCGGAAGTTGCATTCAGTTGACAATAATGAGAAATGACTTTACAGAAGAGGCAGCATTCGAAACAGAACCGGCAGACAAGCAGGATTTTGACAGGCAAAGATGGGGTTGAGTGGAAAAAAGGGTACTAGAAACAGGGCAAGCCAGAGCGAAGGCACTGAAGGAGCAGAACTATTGCGTGTTCGGGGACCACGAGTAATCCAGTTAAGCCTGATTAGGGGACCCATTTAAAGAAGAGGAGGTGCCACGCTTAGAAAGTTAGGTTGGCATTGAGAATGGAAGACCTGAGCACCAGGTGCAGGCGGGCAATTTGCTTTTCAAGAGGGGAACACAAAGAAGGGTGTGCAGAAGTGTGAAACGGGGAGATGTGGCATCTGTGCGGCCCCCGTCACAAGCACAGGGGGACGACTTGGGCCAGAAGTCTTCGCAAGAGTCCCGCAGAGGCGGCCGGCAGACGCTGAGCTGTGGGCAGGATCTGCGAGGCCACGTCGGGGAGACAGAATCTGCAAATCTACAAACTTGGACAGCATTCTGGATATGGGGAGGGAGAGAGGGAAAGAGAGACTGTCCAAGCAGAAGAAAGTGGAGTGGAGACAGTACTCCTGGGTGACTGGAAAGCAGAGGGGGCGGAAGCACGATGCGGATCTCAGCGGCCGGCGCCCGAAGCACAGGTCTGGTGTCCCTCGTCATCTTTCCGGGGTGTCCTCCGACTACCACACAAAGCCCGGCTCATTCAGAAGGCCCTCCTTATGCGAACCCCCGCACCAGATCCCTCCCAGCTCCTACTAAAAAGCTTCGCAGCTTCCCGTACACAACTTCCCCCTCCCCTTTCCATCACCCTTTCTTTCAATCCTGCACAGAAGCCAGTTCCTCCAGGAACCCTCCCGACACATTCACTGGTCAAATATGACCACTCTTTCAGGTCTCAACCCTTAGTGTTTGACTCAGATGTGAATTCGCAGGCGCCTGGCCTCACCACGGCAGACTGCCGGTGCGCGTCGCGTGAGTTATCAGTGGCTACCCAGTTCTGACCATCGGTTCTTCATAATTACTGTTAAAATCCCTTAAAGTAAGCTCTCATACACGGGTAACTTGTAGGGGAGCCTGAGTGGCTCAGTTGGGTTGACTCCTGATTTTGGTTCAGGTCACGATCTCACAGTTTGTGAGTTGGAGCCCCACATTGGGCCCTGTGCTGACAGTGCGGAGCCTGCTTGGGATTCTCTCTCTCCCTCCCCCTCCACCCCTCCCCTGCTTGCTCTCTCTTGAAATAAATAAATTTTAAAAAAACTTAATAAAAAACTTTTAAGGGGTAACTTGTAAACTCTTTCCATTAATCTAATCCATTTATCAGTAAATGAGACATCTGTCACAAGACATACCTAAGTTGTATACCATTTCATGGGAAATGAGTGTTTGACTTAAGAGTAAGACAATAAATTATAATCTTCAAATTTAACTGGACTATAGCAGAGTCACTCAGGAGGAAAGCACTCAAACTCCTTTCCATAGAGAGAGCTGCCCGTCAGGAAAAGACTCCTAGACTTGCAATATTTTAATTGAAATAACTATCAATAAGTCTAGTTTTGTCAATATTTGCATATTTCAGTCTCTGAAGATGTAGGAATACACAAGTTCCAAGGTGATATTAGCATAAAATGCTGTTTATTAATTATCTGACTTTCTATCACAGATTCAGAGCTCCTATGCAAAATCCTGATACTAACATGTATTTTCAAAGATCTTTGTAGATTAGCAAACAATTTTACAAGAACTTCCCTTTCTTCATATACAAAAATTAACTTTCAGCACACTGACATTTTTAAATGGCAAAATATTTTAAACGACAGGTTTAAACTTCTTAAATCATTAAATCGTAGCTAAATTACTATACTTTTGTCCTCATAATTTGAAGAGAAATGTGTTACTCTCCAATTTATCTTTTCATGTCTTTACAACTCCAATTCTCACTTCTCATTATGACTCTTCAATAATTAGTGCAAGATCCTCTGTTAACAAGAAGTTCCATAACATGCAATTATGTAACAAGTGGTCTAGTGTCCCCCTATGTTTTTTCATTCCCTACAATGTCCAGACGTTGTTTTAACCATTTAGCATATTTTTCTATTTAATTATATGTGAAATTCTATCCAAGCACAAAAAATATTCCCTGGTATCATAAATTCACTATTTTACCAAGTGTTTAAAGATATTAAATACTAAAAATAAATAAATAAAATAAATACTGTAAGTACGTGCCATGCTAAATTATTCGTTTCCTGTGTGCTACCAACTTGTTAAACGATTCATAATGGCTCAACCACCGAATCCAAATTCAAATTTTAACCATTTAAAATAATTTTGCACAAGCATGATTAGAAGACAAATGAAATGTTATTCAGGAAATCTGTAGGGGTGCCTGAGTTCAGTTGGTGAAGCATCTTGATCTCAGCTCAGGTTACGATCTCACGGGCTCTGTACTGACAGCACAGAGCCTGCTTGGGACTCTCCCTCTTCCTTCCCCGCTTATGTACACGCACGCTCATTGTCTCCCAAGATAAACTTTAAAAGTCAAAAAAGAAAGAAAGAAAACTTGCCACATCACCCAAAAGCAGTCAGATCAAATGCACACAATCACCACTGCATAAAAAGGGCCGTGTGTGTGTCAGACGCTCCATGGTGTGTGGAACTGCAGAACCAGGGCCCACCAAGAAAATGTAACTCGCGCTTTCCGGTCGCCCATGGCAGAATGGCACTTGACTCTGCTTTGGAGTCATGAGGACTGGAATCAGGTACGTCTCATCCGTCTACTATGCACGTGGCTCTGGGTAAATCCTAAGTTTCTTTTTCTATAAAACGTCATATGGATTATAGGGCCAGTGTGTGTTAAAGTGCCTGGTAAGCAAGAAACCACGGGACAGATGTGACTTCCTTTATTACGTACTGTTGGCCATGCAGATGGGTGGGAGCAAAGAACGACTACTCTGTGTAGCTTTTCTCCCTGTTTTCTCTTCTGCATGTGTCTTTGTACTCGATATCTAAATCTCAAAGAGTGGAGGGTGTGCATTTCTCTAAAGCCCAAGCACCCCAAACTATTAGCAAGAATCCTGCCATTTTTAGCCTATGAAGTTTACTTACAGATACTAATCATAAATTAAATTAGTAATATTCAGAACATAGTTAGGAATAATGGCGCATGGCACATGTTTACCACACTTAGCATTTTTTGCAAACCTGATAAAACAGTGAGTTGTCTTTCACACGTAATTTCACATTTAACCACGTAGCAAGTCTAAACCTTCAATGGGTCCAGCTTTTCAACAAAACCCAACAATTTAGTATCTATCAACCTAGTGCTATGGAAGAAATAAATAAGCATATTTATACCTACACACCACTTTGTCCTCACTGAATTTATACACTCTGGTTGAAGGGGCGAGGCATAAATAAGTAACCCCACTTCCTGCTCTGCAGGGAAGACAGAAGCCCCCTGAAGGTTAAATATGCTCCGAAGCACGGCCCTGCCCCAGCCCACTCCGGCCTTCCCGTTACCACAGAGCAGCCACACTTGTCCAAGTTAAGGCTCGTCCTTCTGCCTGTAGGCTCTATCCCTCCTCCCTCCCTCTCTCTCTCTCAAGAATCTTATTCTATCCACTATCCTCTGCTCTCCCACAGAATCCTATGTATCCATTTCTCCAGTGGATCCTTCCCACTTGCCTCTACATACTTAAGTCTCTGCCATTTGATGGATGAGGAGGAAGAAGAGGAGGAAGAGGAGAAGGGGGAGGAAGAGGAGAAGGGGGAGGAAGAGGAGGAAGAGGAGGAGAAAGAAGGAGAAAGGAAAGAGGAAGAGAGAGGAGAGGAGGAAAGAAGAGGAGAAAGAGGAGGAGGAGGAGGAGAAGAGGAAGAGGAGGAGGAGTTAAAAGAAGAAGAGAAAGAAAAAGCAGACAACTCTCACCTGGTTTGGAGGAGGGGGGAAGAAAAAAGCTGGTGAATCTGCATGTTGGTGACTGGCCGGGGACTGCTACAGTCAACTGGGGGACCGTGCGGTCCTTTCACTACACCAGGGGCAGGGGGAAGCAAGCAGGCATGAAAATCCAAGCCATACACCACTAGCCAAGCCATCCACCCCAGAGAAAAAGCATCTCTCGTGAGTCTGTACAGGCGCCCTATAGGGTAGGGCTGGCCCCATGAACGTAGTCACCCAGCTAGCCATTTCAGCAAACCAGAAACCCAAAGTCACCCGGGATACCTCCTTTCTCCTGTGCCTTCTGACATCCAATCTATCTCAAACCACACTGACTTTGCCTGCTAAATCTGCCTCTGTCCATATCCCCACAACCACCACACTAGATTAGATCCCAGTCACCACTCCCTAGGCTAGGCCAGGCTTCCCCCACCATCGCCAGCCCCTCCATCTGTGTGCACCACCCAACCACAGCACCTGCTCCCCACTGCTCCTGTGCTACTGACCAAGCGCTCCCCAGTGCGGCCCCCGAGCCCGAAGGCTGGAGGACCCCGGCTCAGGCTGACCCCCAACGTACGTCAGCCCTTCCACACCTAAGCCAATGCCCATTACCCCCTACCGTAGCTCCCCCCTCCTTTTTTAAGGAATTGTTAACAGTTGCACTTTCACACGTTTGTGTGGTTACCTGAATAATATCCATCTATCCCACTGGCCTTGGGCATCTGATATAGTTCCGCTCACCTCTGTATCCGACACTCAGCACGGTGCTCAGCCCACAGACGTTCATTTTTTTAAAGATTTTTTTTTAATTTAAGTTATCTCTCCACCCAACGTGGGGCTCAAACTCACAACCCTGAGATCAAGAGTCGCATGCTCCCCTGACTGAGTCAGCCAGGTGCCCCAGCCCACATTCATAATTACTTTTTTGGATCAGCAAATAAGCATGAAACAACTAATTCTATAGCCAACACCATAGGGAGAGCAAGATAAAATACACGATCAAGTACATGTCCACTGAGATTTGAAATGCAAGGGAGACGTTTTTCTATGAGCAGGTTTACTACGTTAAGATAAAAATAATAATAATAAAATAAAAAGGCAGCATGAAGGAGAAAAGACCCAGGAGTGGGTATGGCTCAGAAATGGGTATGCGGGTGGGTCACACTGGAGCGGAGAGGAAGAGCTGGGACACAAGGCACGATGGGAGGGAGGGTCTTGAAAGAGTCAGCGAACATTTGACACCGTAGATCCAGGAGCTGAGACATGCTTAAATCAAGACCAATTTGGCAGAATGAAGTCTGACACAGGTAGGAGTCATGAGCTGTTTCAGAGGGGAGGCCGAACAACAGCTCGGGCTCAATCACTGGCCGAATGCAGAGAAGGAGAATGGTTTGGGTGACTGCAATCTGAAGAAGTTGGCCAAGATGGCAGCAGGATGGCAGGGCTGCTGGTGGGACAGCCCTGCCAGGAGGAGGGGACCAACATGGTATGCGGTTTACACTCGAAGACAGGAGTGGGGCATTACTGTTATGATGCAGCTCAACGAGAGGAGAACTGAAGTTGCGGTTCTAGTTATCGAAGCGCCAGGACTCTCTTTCTCCCTGGGGGGAGGGGCGGCCGGGGGAAGAGAATATAATTTCCACTGACAAGAGTTTAAACCAAACAGGAGTTTTAAAGAACCTACCCACAACAGCTGCTAAAACCCAAGTATTATAACGGGGAAAATGAAAGTACAAACAGCCTTCTTTTCTTGTTTTGCTTTCTTCTGTTTCCCTACCTTGACCCATGGGGGGAAGAGAGAACGATGAGATTCTAACACATTCTCCCCTCGTCCCTCCATTTCAGCACCATCACCAGTCACCTGGCCTAAGGTATTTTATGCAAGACTTACGCACATTCACCGTGGAAGACGGTTGCAGCAATGGCCCCAGTTTGTTCACACCTCCCTTGAGTAATCCCTCCCACACCGCCTGGCCAAGCGAACTAAGTAACTGAGATTCACTCGGAGACTCTGGTATCTCAGAGCAGAAGCTAATTCCTTGTCGCTTTCCACTCACCAGCAACCAACCGAAATGCTTGGATAGGAAAAGGATTAGGAGAAGAGATTCTGTTTCTAAGTTCACAACTAAAACCACAGTCTCCACCTTCTCACAAGCTTGTTGCTGGGTCTTAACAGAAAAAGCTTTACTTAGAGGACTAAATGGATTCCAGTTGTTCCATGAACTTGGAATGGACAATCAAGTCGAAGAGGAAACGAAAATAAGAGCTACAAGAGACAAGGTGTGATACAGACGCAGTAACTATATTTACCTACGTAGGAATCAGGAGGGATACCCAATCCAAAAAAAAGTGTAATATTGTAATAAGAAAATCCAGTATTTTCCCACCACCTGTAGAAAATTACCATTAAAGCAAGGGGGCAAAGTAACTAACATTTAATATGCATGCACTCTAGCCCAAGCACTGTGCTAGGCGCTTTACGCACCACACCCACCCACACACCCCCATGTAATCCCCTCGACTGCCCCTGAAGTATTATCTGCCTCTATTTTGTAGATGAGGAAAGTGAAATCAAAGCAATCACGTAACGCCCCAAAGCACAAAACTAGCGAGTAGAGGAGCTGGTTTTCCTTTATTCTGTCCTGCCTCAGAACGAGCGCTGCAGGGGAGAAAGCCCAGTTCACACTCCCCTTCATGGCCTGTGTGGAGCTACACCAGGGGCCCCGGGATTTGCACAAGAGGCAGAAAACAACCCTCCAGCAAGGTAAACATCCTTTACAGAGAAATCAAACAAGCCACAGGAGTGATGGCACCTCCCCCCAAAAAGAGTTGGGGAGACTTTTTAAACATCTCCAGGAAGGTTAAAAATATCCCGTAAGTTCATTTGGAGCGGTGGCTAAACCAAATACCTTTCAAATGAGCAGAGTTTCCTTCTCACCCAAACCCGGCTTTCCAAATAAAATTCATTCTCTAAACATTTTAATTATCTGGGGCGCCTGGTTGGCTCAGGTGGTGGAGCATGTGACTCTTGCTCTCGGGGTTGTGAGTTCAAGCCCCACATTAGGTGTACAAATTACTTAAAAAATAAAATCTTGCAAAAAAATTTTAAGTATCTGATAAAAAGTTATTCCAAGAGAGAACCATATTAAGAAACACTCCAGAGGTAGCTGGGGGGCTCAGTCAGTTGAACATCCGTCTTCGGCTCAGGTCATGATCTCGCAGTTCATGAGTTCAAGCCCCACACAGGGCTCTGTGCTGACAGCTCAGAGCCTGGAACCTGCTTCAGATCTGTGTCTCCCTCTTTCTCTGTTCCTCCCCTGCCTGTGTACTGTCTCTCTCTCTCAAAAATAAATAAACATTTAAAAATTAAAAAAAAAAAAACACTCCCATTATATAGAAGACAGCTACACAAAAGAGGGAAGTGTGTATGACACAACAAAATAGTCCATACTGTAATGACCGCACACATCTTTGGGTAAGAAGAACCCTCTCCATTACAACTAGCGAATTCATCTATTCCCAAACAAATGTTCAAATGTAATTGCGTACAAAACACAAGGAGGAAAAGTAATCCACTTCACTTTAAGGGATGTGCATGTTTGGAAATATAAACGGGGCGGTCCTCAAATAGACACAGGCCGTTCACCTCCAACAGATTAATGAATCCATGTGACTGAAAAGCCTGGCTCTCTGAGCCAGGAGAGATCTCCTCCACCAGGACTACCGTTTGCGGAGTATTTTACGGAGTACTCCGGACACTTTACACAAGCACTCTCACATTCGTGGTGACTAAGCCATAGAGGCTGCTTATAAAGGTGCGTTAATGCAACCCGTGTCTCACTTAACCTAGCCTGCTGATCTGGTCAGACTGCAGCTCCGTATCTGTTCCTATCACATAAGATACTCCGAATTACCCCAAGTTTACGTCTGTGTACTGATGTGTGCTCATTTTCCATCAGATTATTTTCTAGCCCAAACACGTTATTCACAAATCTCCCTCAGCTCAAAATTCAGATGAACATATTGTTCTAATCTGTGCCACCAGCCCACCGTTTCTGGAAAGTATCACCTTCTGAGGCAAGGACAGACTTGCCGGAGCTGCAACTCCACTGCTCTTCGTCATTGTGCCCGTGGTTCCGCTTAGAGGGCGTGCGCCTGGCACTGGTCTCTCTTCAGAGCCTGAGCCGGGAGGATTTAAGTAGCTTTCCCAAGGTCACGTGGTACAGTGAGGCGTCCAAATTAGAACCAGGTTCCAACTCCAGAACCCAGGCTCTGAACTGTTAGGTTATACTGCCTCCGATGGCTAGCAACAGCAGACATAGCATTTGAAAACACTCTTCATATTTATAGACCTTTTGATTGGCTTAAATGGGTACCCAGCCAGCACTGAGGCTGGCAGTATTTTCAAGTTTCTACAACTATTTAGTCACCTGATGTGCCACCATCTCATCATATTAGCCCAAACACAGTAAACTCCTAATTCTGTGGTCCTGATTCCTTTGGGTTTAGTGCTGTCTTCATGTCGTTTGGGTTGAGATACATACGGAATCCTGCTTGGCTTTCATCGGGTCAATGTCCAGTCTCAGCATAGCAACTCATAAAAAGACCTGTTAGATGGTGGGTACCCACTACAGAAGAGCCGCCGGTTGTTATACTTACTCTAAGATAGTCATAAGCTTTTAGAAATGCCCTAGACCGAGTCTGTGAAGGCGAAAAGCTGCCAGTTATGGCCGGAAAGAGTCTAGGGCAAGCAATCACCCAGTACCAATTCAGTAGTTCATTTTAGCCCTGATGATCTTTTGAAATTTGACTGTTTAGAATCTAAAATATTTCCATAGAAACAATCTCTGGCTATGAAACAACAACAAACAAGAAGAGGGACCAAAAAAAAAAACCCACTTGACCTAAGCCATGGTGCAGCTGAGAGGCTGGAATGTGACGGGTGATGCTGGAAGTCAGTGGGGCGTGAGCTTGAAGAGGAGATGAAAGTTAACTCAACTGTAAGCTCCTTAAAGTCCTGCCCTATTTCTTATTCTAGTTTTCTATGCCATCCCCACCCCAGCAGAGAAGGCTCTCGGGAAGGAAACAGAGGAGTTGGGACATGTTCCACAGCAGTGAGAGAGAGACACAGGGCTGGAGACGCAGAACAGGTTCACCAAGGCTTTAAAAAAAAAAAAAAAAGAGTAAAACATAATAAAATAGAACTCATCACTAAAATGTAATAAAATAGAACTCATCACATAGCCCTGGCTTGCTCTGGATGACTAGAAACAAGAGTTAAAATACAAGTATTTGGCAGATTGTTTAATATTTATTTATTTTGAGAGAGAGAGAGCAAGGATGCATGAGCAGAGGAAGGGCAGAGAGAAAGGGAGAGAGAGAATCCCGAGCAGACTCTGCGCTGAGCGGAGCTCAATCCCACGACCGGCTCTGAGAACCATGACCTGAGCTGAAACCAAGAGTCGGACGCTTAACCAATTAAGCCACCCACCCAGGCACCCCCAGTATTTGGCAATTTGGAAATCATCTCAGTCCTTCTCAATGGTCACATAATTTTTTGGTGACATTCAAGTATTTGGTTATATCACTTAAGATATAGGAATCCATAGGATAAAACAGAGAAGCCCCTGTCATGCTGTACAAGGCACAGTTCCTACACGTGGCTACAACCTAAATCACACCGCCATCTTCTAACCACTCCTGGGGCACCTGGGTGGCTCAGCTGGCCAAGCGTCTGGCATTGGCTCAGGCGAGGATCTCACAGTTCATGGTCCATGGGCGGCGGCGGGCTCTGTGCTGACAGCTCAGAGCCTGGGACCTGCCTCGGATTCTGAGTCTCTATCTCTCTGCCCCTCCCCGGCTTGCGCTCTGTCTCTCTCTCGAAAATAAACACTAAAAAAAAGTTAAAAAAAAAAAAAGTAAAAAAAAACAGTAAAACTACTCCTTCTTTAACCACATGACACGGAGAAATCCAGAAAACCCTGACCAAGACACTACTAGCAAAGTATCTACAGGTAATTGCCACAGTCACACTTTTAACCTTTTCTTTTAAAGATTTTAATAACTAACCGTTCTCCAGTTGCGTTAATGCTCACTGTGAGGCCAAGAATGGCATTATCTACCATCTTTACTGGAAACCTTCAGTCATGCAAATAGATGCCAGGGCTCTCAAATCTTTACCCGCTTCACTTTCACATTCTCTTTAAGAAGAAACACAGCAAGCCATAACAATATTAGTAAATGCTCATTTGAACGAACGACTGCTATGTGCCAGGCATGGAAGAAGGTACTATTATTAACCCCAGTTTACAAGTGAGGAAACCGAAGCACGGAGGTTAATTAACTTGCTCAAGTTCCAAAAGGTAGTTAAGTGTTGGAACTGGGTTTCAAAGCCAGGTCGTCTGATTCCAGACTTCTTGGCTTGAACCTTTATGCCATGCTACCTCTCTGATGTCTAATTGTGCATTTAAGTTTTATCTTTAAATTGTTAACATTTTAGGGCACCTGGGTGGCTCAATCAGTTAAGCATACGACTCTTGATTTTGGCTCTGGTCATGAGCTCATGGTTCATGGGACTGAGCCCCACACGGGGCTCTGCACTGAGATTCTCTCTCTCTCCCTCTCTCTCCACCCCTCCCCCCACTTGCAACCGTGCATGCTCCCTCTCTCTCAAAGTGAATTAACATTTTAAATAAAACAAAATATTAACTTGCTATCATTTTATCTGAAGTTGTTCTTTCTTCTGGCTAGTGGAGGCGGTAGCTCTGATTGGGAGAAGCCTACCTAACCTGAATTCTTGGCATGCGGGCCTCACGCTATCTGATGCAAAATCCTCTCCTTGCATTTTATCACTAATTAGATTTTAAAAGTCTCAGGAACAAGAACGATTCATTTTACTACTTCTGCATATGTAAAGTGTGGGCACTAACCTAGCACTAAGCTTGGAATCTACACTCAAATACCTGATTGTCAAGTCAGGCTTTTTGTGGTTAATAGTACATTTCTTGTTTTACTGTGTTTTAATAGATTTTGGCATCAGTCTTGTGGAACAGTCTTGGTGACACTGTTTTATGGTACCCAATGTGTTGACAGCAGACTGGCAGATTAACTCTACAAAGAGTTGCCCACTGTCTGCTTACATTAGGTCCGGTAGCCAAACAGGGTCATGTTGAAATACCTGATTCATGAGTCCATCTATGCCGCACTCTATGTGCTCTTCTCAAAGTATGGAGCAAGGCAGGTCAGAGGTGGCCCCAGGTGTGATTAAAGTGACATACAACTGTGAAATCTTTTTGCTCAAGATTGGAGGCTTAGGGTCTGATTTCAAATGCATTCAGTTGATTTCCCTTTTTATTCAGTAAACAAAACAGAAAAATACAAGTACCTGCAAATTGAAACGTTCTTGATTTTTTTTCCCTCATTACTCTATTCCATTCATTCTAAGACATACTTTTTTTTCACATCTCTACATCAGAAATAGGTCTTACAACCATCTTAGATTTGACAAAATATAATAATAAAATATAATTGCATATATTCTGGGTTCTAAGGTTTTCAAGTTTTATATTAGCATCAACTCATTACTCATAATTAACTTAGGGGACAATGTTAACTACTTGTCCGCGTTCTTCCTTTTCTTATCCTCCTCTGTCATAGAAGATATAATAAGGAATGTGGGAGATAAAGGCAGGGTAACATAACTTCAAGGAGACAAAAGCTTTGAAGCTTTTATTCTAAGTGCAAAGCTGTTACCCTCCTGTGAAGAAAATATAGCCTGAAAGTTTCTCTCGGCTGCGTTGTAGCCCAAATGTGTTTCTTCTATGAGAAAGACACAATTCCAAGGTGAAAGAGTTCCAGATGCTAAAGTCTTCCTACTAGCTTACATCAACTTGCTCCAAGACACAATAAGCCTTTTAACTCAAGCTCAAAAATCTCAAGGGCTTTCTCCTCCACCTCCCAATATCAAAATCATGCTCACATATTTAAGCAATTAGGTGAGACGTACAGAAGCTAGCACTAAATATGTCTGAAATTTGAGTGCTAAATGTGCAGTTAATATTAACCAAATTCAGATCTCATCTACAGAATGTTTTCTAAGATGATTCTTGTTTTCTTTGACTTTAGAAAACTTAAAAAGGATGGGGGGGGAGGGTTCTTTAAATTCAACCTAGTGCAGAACAAAATTTCTTTGGGAGAGAAAATAAGCCAATTACTGCTAAGTGATCTACAAAAAAGAAAAACCCTGAGAGGGAAAAGTTGGGAATATCTGTTTCAAAAATATAACTAGCTAAGGTGATTTTTTTTTTTTTCCAGAACATTTCCCTGGCTATACCATGAAACACTGAAAACTTTTCAGAGTCCTTCTTCCCACATAAGGTACCAGATAGTTTCTTGGTGGTGGTTTTTCTGATTGTAAAAATATCTTTCAGTTCGGGGCACCTGGGTGGCTCAGGTGGTCAGGCATCAGACTCTTGCTTTCAGCTCAGGTCATGATCTCATGGTCCAACAGATCGAGCCCTGTGTCAGGCTCTGTCTGCACTGGTAGTGGGGGGAGGCCTGCTTGGGATTCTCTCTCCTCTCTCTGCCCCGAGCAGAGGGCTCTAGCACATTCTCTCTCATTCTCTCACAATAAATAAACCTTTTTTAATCTTTCAGTTCAAAAATTTTAAAATATAAAAATTAAAACAAAAACACCTGCAATCCAAATAACTAACATTTAATGAGTGCTAACAACACAACGAGCGTTGTGTGAAGTATTTTAAATGCAAATGCACTGTTACATTAATCTAAGTTAAGTCTATGCGGTAAGAACTGTTAGCATCCACTTGCCACAGCTCAAGAAACTGAGTCTTAGATAAGTTCAAAGAAAACCTGCTTATGGTCACAGAGCTAATAAGTCACTTGTCCAAAAGTCACACAGCCAGTAAGTGGTTGGACAGAGATTCAAACCACATCTATTTAACTATGGAATTGGAACTTTTAACTAAGTGTAACTGCCAATCCCTAAAACCACTCATTTTTTAAATGGATGTATTTTCCCCAGTCTTAACCTGTGCTTATAATTTAATTTGTATAAAATTAGAACCACAGTTAATACTATTTTGTACTCTACTCTTATAAGCTTATATTTTTTAAGACCATGATTTGTAATGCTCGCATAATTTTCCAACATGAATATAACACAACTTGACCATTTGTAATTTTTCACTTGGAAAAAAATGCTGTGACTTCTTTTTCGTAACAGCTGGTTGGATTGCAGATTTTTCCTTAGGATACACGGCCGATACGTCAATTGTACAATAGCCATTTATAAAGGTCTTGATACACACAATCTTCAGTTTCATTCCAAAATGTTTGTGCTTATTGAATTTCAGCCAGCACTGAGCATGCAAGTTTCACTAATATTCTGGCAGCATCAAGAACATATTTTAGGGGCGCCTCAGTAGCTCAGTCAGTTGAGCATCCAACTCTTGATTTCCACTCAGGTCATGATCTCATGGTCGTGAGATCGAGCCCCGCATCAGGCTCCACACTGAACATGGAGCCTGCTTAAGATTCTCTCTCCCTTTCCCTCTGCTCTTCCCCAACTTGCATTTTAAATAAAAGAAAGAATGAATGAATAAATGGTTTTTTTTATTTTTACTAATTTGACACAGAAGAGTATCTCATTTTAATTTGCATTTCTTTTATTACTCACTCCACAATTTGAAAATTTTCATGTTCATTGGCAATCACCTTTTCTTTCTATGCATTACCTACTGATACCCTTTACTGCTTTTCCACTGGGCTGCAACTGTTTCTCTGCTGTCTTCTCTCATAGAATATGCTGATGGGTCTTTTTAACAGATCCCTACACCCACAAAGTAGATGAATTACAAAACATGAGACTGTTCTCCCTAATGTTGAAACACACACATTTAAAACACAGTTGAGGGGTGCCTGGCTGGCTCAGTTGGTAGAGCTCTTGATCTCTGGATCGTGAGTTCAAGTCCCACGTTGGGCATAAAGCTTACTTAAAAAAAGAAAAGAAGGGGCACCTGGGTGGCTAAGTTGGCTAGGCATCCGACTCCTGATATCAGCTCAGGTCAATATCAGCTGAGGCCTTGATCTCAGGGTCGTGATTTCAAGCCCCGCACTGGGCTCCATGCGGGGCTTGGAGCCTCCTTAGAAAAAAAAAAAAAAATAGAAAAAAATAAAAGGAAACTGACCTAAACTGTGAACTTCAGTTTGCAGTCACTGTACTTGTATGGCCTGCTTACAGACTCCTAATCAAATTATCATTGTGCTGTTTTGATTCTGAAAGAGTAACATTACTATCCTCTGGCACTCTGTCACTATCCTGAGTGTGCCCATGCAGGAAGGGCATTTACAAAAATAAAGTCAAGCTATATGTGGAAATAGTTCTAAGATCATCTTTTTATAAGATCTTTTTCTTTAAAAAAAAAAAACAAATAAAAAAAGGTTTAATACTTTGCCATTTCTTGACTTGTAAGTTGTACAACTTCATCCGTTAAGTAGCTTGACTTTGGAACCTTTCTAATTAGGTGACCATTTTGTCTTCTGATATATCTTACCCTCCTCAAATGTTTTCTTTCTAGATCGCATCGAAGCTCAGAATATCAAACCTCGTTTCTCAGCTCCAGAGCCGGCCCCCCTCCCATCCGCCCCACTCCCTGAGTCTCTGCGGCTCCTCTTCCACCTCCCCCAGTCGGGGCCGGCGATGCTGGCTGGCCTACTCCAACCACTCTGACTTTTCGCCTCTAGTCCCTCCTCACCCTCCCCAACTGCAATCCATCACATGTTGCCAAACTAACCTTTCAACTCCATTCCATCACGTAATGGAAGTCAGGATCTAACTAACGCTCTGAACTTCCAATTTCACCACAGCCCACACCCTCCTTGTCTAAACCTTTCTCCCAGCCAACCGTGATCCTCCCCGAGCTGGTCAGCCGCTCGCGGGCCATGCTCGGCTGACCCAGGGGCTCAGCTGTGTGGGGGTAGCTGTATCCCTGGCCCCTAGCTCCTATTCTCCCAGGGAGGACACCGGGGGACGAAAGTGCCCCGTGCCGGCCCCTGCAGGTTGCTCTGCGATGGCCAGCGCTTTCCTGCCAGGACCGCGGGCGGCGGTGTCTCCATGACTCTGTTCACATTACCTCTGAGCTCCTTCAACCTACCGGAGGTCAGTGCGAGTCAGACCGCCTGACTCCTCGCTCCGCTGCCGAGCCCGGCACTGGCCGCTCCCGGGCGCTACTCCGCTGACTGTATCACACCGCGTCAGCACTTAATTACACGCTTTGCTGTCCTGCTCCACATCGTCGCGTGTGGGTCACCCTGCACTTCCTAGCTAGGGATAACCATTTCGGCATCTCTCACAGAACGTGGCACAGTTATAACCGTACATGGGCACACCTTCACAAACGTTAAAGTCATACCAAAAAGTTAGTAAGGATACTCTGAAGATCTGCATACTCATAATTCTATTACCTTTGAAGCGAGTTAATGAAACAACACCTTTCATCAGGCATACCCAGATTTCCAAGAACCTCACAGAGAGATTGCCATTTACTCTTTAGAGATGTAAATCTGAAAACATTATTGAGTTTTTCTCTGTCGTTAACTGGCCATGACTTTGCATTCATTAAAGTCCTTCCTAGGGGGCGCCTGGGCGGCTCAGTCGGCTGAGCATCCGACTTCAGCTCAGGTCATGATCTCACAGTTCCCAAGTTCAAGCCCCACATCAGGCTCACTGCTGGTAGTGCGGAGCCCACTTCAGATCCTCTGTCTCCCTCTCTCTCTGCCCCTCCCTTGTGCGCTCTTGCTCTCTCTCTCAAAAATAAACATTTAAAAAAAAGAAAAAGGAAGAAAACCTTCCTAGTTTAAAAATCAAATCAAATCAATAAGTCTTTCCTAGAAGTGACGTGGTTATGCCCCTTTACATAAAGGCTCGCTCTAACATGGATTCAGATAGGCCTGGTTTTCTGTAACCCCATTCCTAAGAGCCTGACGTACTTCTGCGAGCTTGTGAGTCAGACATCCGCCCCGATTCCTGTGTCACCAAATGATCCCTCCTACGGCTACCACCACCCACCCCCGTAGTTACTTGGGTCACGCCCATTTCAGCAAGGAATTCCCTCCCTCCCAAAAGGATTTCAGTCGCTAGTTTAATAGCTTTCCCTCCAACCCCATATTGGAATCCAGACATTCCAGACACAAAGGCCCCGGCATAACCCATGGTGCCTCGTAGGTACCTAATCGAAACAGTACTACTGTGGAAAAGTGCATCTGCCTCAGACACCAGGACAGGAGGCCAAAACAACCCTCACCTCCTCTTCCCCACGCACGTTCTGAATGAACTGGGAGACCACCAAGCAAGGGGTGCCACCTGTCACCAAGAAGGCCAGCAAGGCCTCGGGCACAGGGTAACTTCACACTGCCGGAGGCGGAGCCTCAACACAAAACTCGGCAGGCCCAGCTTCATGCAGGGGCCTCTCTCGCGGAGGCCGCCCCACCAGGAACAGAGGTGGAGGCAGGGCCCACGCTCTGTGGGCAGCTGCGCTCCAGACCAGGCTCTGAAAGTCCCAGTGAGGGTGGTAGGAGGCAGGCAGCGGCTGCCCAGGCACTGAGGAAGGGCAGGAAGTCCCCCAGACACTGGTTACTCCTCTACTCTCCTCCAGTGCAAGTAACAACGACAGCAATGGCCCAGCAGGCCTGGGACCATGCTCTAACAGGCAAGCGGTGTCCGGCGGAGTGCAGTGTGGTGGAAGGAGTGAGGATGCCAGGACCCAAGAGAGGGGACTCTCCAAAGAGAGAGAGCCTGCAGCAGACCAACAGCGGCCAGGATCCGGGAGCCAGGAACCAACGACATCGGTGCAGGTTTGAGATGTGCAGCCCAAGTTCAAGAGCAAGAGCTGGGTTTGGCGTTCCGGGCTCTAGCAGGAAGGAGGAGGTGTCAGGAAGACCTGGGTTTTAGACAGGTTGGGGATGTTAAGGACAGAAGCATGGGAGAGATGCTGGAAACAAAGACGCAGACTTAGGAGTTAATCACATGAAAACAAGAGCTGACACTGTGGGCCCCAACTAGACCGGAGAGCAGGCCCAGATCAAAGCCCTGAGTGTGGGCTGTCCACAGGGGGTAGGAAGAAGAGGAAGGAGGAACTGCGAGGGCATCAGAGGCACGGTCCAGGACCCAACAGTGCCCCCGTGCCAAGGTCCAAGGAGATGAGTGTTAAGAAGGCAGGGTGGTTCATGAGGGCTCACTCAGAAAGGAAGGGAGGGGAGATGAGAAAAAGCTTCCGTGTGGATGCTCCCTTGCACCCTGTCCACGTGAGCCTCCGTGTGGACGCCCCCTTGCACCCTGTCCACACAAGCATCCTGTCTCTTACAGACAATTATGCTAACAAGTCTTCAAAGGCGGCACTAACCCACTTGCCAAATTACTGTTTTGAGAGGACTCTCATTTTAAAGTTATTACATGCCCTTGGAAATGACACTGGCTTGAAATGGGCTGTCCCAAAATAGTACTGCTGCATGTTACCCTACTCGTTTTCCGTATCTCCACCATATAAACTAGAACTACACAGAGAACAAGTTTTTAATTATTCTGTGCCAGGAACAAAAATAAAATGTAACAAATGAATGCAAAACAAGCTATTCTCTGTCCCTTTTCACACCGCCTTTAAAGTGGACCAGATTTTTAAACTCTTAACATATTTGTCCACCTTCACCTCTTCTATTAATGGGTATGCCACTGAGCAGCCACATATGACTCATCTGCACGTAAGAAAATAATATTGCGATGTTGAAAAAAATACCGTAAGAATATATGAATTGGGTTTCCTTTTCCCTACACTGATTTACATTTCCTGGGTATGCCCACTGTGTAACTAACAGATTCACCCAAATGACTGGCTTTTTAGAATAATGAGAAATGCCTAGATAAAAAGTCAGATTTTAGACGGATGGCCCACAGATTCTAATACGGTAGGGTGGGTGTGGAGAGGTCTGCATTTCTAGCAAGTCCCCCAGGTGACTGTGTTAATTCGAAAGAATGATAAACATCCATTTTAACATTCATGATTCTAATCTCACTACGTTGTAAACTTTTTCTTCCCTTTTCTTTATTTTAGGGAGAAAAAGAGCACGCATGAGCGGGGTAGAGGAGCAGAGGGGGAGAGAGAGAATCTGAAGCAGGCTCCGCACAGAGCTTAAGACATGGGGCTCGATCCCACAACACTGGGATCCCGACCTGAGCAGAAATCAAGAGTTGATGCTCAACCAACTGAGCCACCCAAGTACCCCATCCTCTCAACTTTTAAAATAACTACATAAAATCCTGAAAATCATCTAAATGGACTCATTTTATGGTCCCTTGGAGAAAACAGATGAAAAAGCTACCTCAGCCCAGCTCACCACTCCACTATTCCTTAAAGACCAATGGATGCATTATTTCTACAAGGCAACCTTCTGAGTCTTAATGAGGTAGAAGGTGGAAAGGAGAAGAAGATCCAAACATTCTTTAAAAGCTGCTTTTCTACACCTAAAATGATGGCTGAGCATTTTCTATGCAACTATCTCAAAACGCGAGAAAAGGGAAAGGTGGGGTTGCTTTTACAAAGCAGAGTACTGGAAGAGTAAGAAATACACAAGTAAATTGCATCAGGATACGTATTCGCACTGTAGTGCTTTGGATCAAAAGACCCATTTTCTCACCTCTAGCCTGGCGTTAGTAGGCAAAACAAGTCAAATCTCTTACTAGATCCCATAGCTGGCCCAAGCAGCCGTTTTTAGAGAAGGTAAAGGTAATAAAGAGTCATTTTCCAGCTTTCCCAAGGGAAGATGTTGTTGTTCCTCTTATTCTTAATATTATTGTCATTATTACTGTGGCAGTGACCCATAAAGGAAAGTACCAGTGATGTGAACCATTTCCTGAAGTTCTGAAAAGCCTGAGCGGCAGAGAATGACAGTCGTTCCTCAACATCAACCATTCTGCTCGCAAAAGCCTGGGTTTCCGGGCAGCTCCTTGGAGTCCACGTCGCCTTTCGGTCACCACACTGAGACAGTCAACCAACGCCACAACACTCTCTCCAGCTGCAGTGCAGTGGCACTGCCTGCCAGCTGGCAATTCAGTACGGCAGTGTCACCAGCGGTGAGCTCAGCCATGTGGGGAAAGGACCCTACTCGGTCACAGTACCGTGTCCTCACAGACGTATGTGACAGCACATAAGACAGCGCCTTCCTTACCCTGCCGGACCCCAGCAGCTACATGGAATGGCTCCCAGCAGCCCAGCCCAGCCACAAGGTTCCTTAAACCACCAGCCCAGATGTTTGCTTCTGGTTTTTAACGAGAGGGGAAAACGGAAAACTTAAAATGCTGATTTCAGTGATAAACCTAGTTCTGAAGCTTCACACACTCAAGACAAAACTTAAAACTTTAATTGCACTTGCACACACACAAAAGCAAACCTTAAGTTTTAACTAAAAGCTCACTGTAGTCAAGCTGGTCCACAGTTTGAAGCTGGGGTGGGGGGACCTGTAAATATCAAGAAAATCTGGACACACCACCATAGAATATTTCTACGGGGAAAAGGGGTATTAGGATTTTGGACTTTACCTTTTTTTTTTAATCCCCTAGAAAAGGAACACACAACCACCCCATAACATACAAGTCTACTGATTTATACAACTGCATTTTATACCTGTTTAAGCCATGCAATGTACGGCCGCAGAAGACGGTGTGCTGTCTCAAGTGTTCGCAGAAACACTTTACAAGGAGGAGGCACGTTCACCCAAGTTCAAGTAACAGGGAAGAACACGTGACCGGGAGCCTAAGTAGCATCCCAGCTTCTTGCCTGAGCAACTCAAGTCCTATGTAAGGAGAAAAAGGTGGTAAGTGATTACATGGTGGATAAACACTGGCAAGAAACGTGGAGGAAAGCCAATGGTGTGGCAAACTGAACACTCTGATGCTGGCTACGTCTCAGACTGATAAAGGAACACAGGGCTAGAACACCAGTATGTCTTGCAATAAGCATGTGTCTTTTAGGTCGAAACCATTCACAATTCATAAGACACAACATCTGAAGAAAAGAAGCTTCATAACTATAATTCATTAATAGATACCTTTCTGCCTCTCAATTTCTCTCCAGGAGGCAACCCTCCAAAGTACAGGTCTGTAAGATCTTGATAAGCTCTTCCTACCCATCTAAGGCCTGCATCATCTTAGTGGGACCATCCAAGGCAACTTCTGCAGAGAGGTTAATGCCAGGCTATTAAATGAGCCTGTCCTGATCAGAGTCTGAAGTCTACCCATAATAGCTGTGATTGGGGGCAAATTTATTAAACGATCTCTAAAACTCCATTCCCTCACCTATAAAATGGCAATTATTGTTCCTACGTCAGCATTTTGATTCATCCTACTTCAGGATTCAGGGAAAATGGTTCATGTAAATAAGTAGTTTAGCAAAATGTGAACTCACAAAAAGTCCATGCTCCGTAAATGTTAGCTACTGAGATCAAGCCCTTAGAGTCAGTCACTGTTATTTTAAGAAACTTTTGAGTTTGCTACAATTTCTTAATCTTGCCGTAAAGATGCAAGAGCAGTATAAGGAACTCTCATGGATCCATACTTATCAACTGTTTGCATTTTGCCCAACCATTCTACTTTGTTCCTAAAGTCACTCTTAACTGAAAATAAAGTAGAATAAAATAAAATGAAAGTGGTCTACACTCCATCTCTTCCATTGTCATGCCAGTCTGGAGAGGATCGAAATTCCAAGGAAACTACCCCCAGGGCCTTACCCTTCCAGAGGAAGGGAACCTTCTCACTCTCTAGTTGCTACTCATACCCCAGGCCCTGGCCCCAAATCTACTTTCATTTTAGATCCCATCTTGTCTCTTCCTTAAGCAATAAAAATAATTTGGAGAGGACAGGACTGAATCCAATGTTCAGCAACTTAAGGACCAAAAGCTACACATCAAGAGAACACGCTGTAGCTCTCCTGTCTGAATTGCGAGTTCTGATATCTCGGAACTGATGAAATATGGCCACACCATTGCCTGTCTATGATAACATCATCCAGCATTTTCTGGAGAAGTACAGGTTTGGGGAAAAGAAGGAATGACTGGTTTGCTAGCAAGACAGCTACCATTCAGGTCATCGGTGGGTATCTTATAGCTCGAAAGGAAGAACTAGTCCCTCAAAATGGTCATTTTTACACCTGGAATATCTCAACTGCCTCTGAGTAACCAACAAGAAGTTAGCTACATAATATCTAGTTATACAACAGGACAGGGGCACATATAATTTTATGTCTACTCCTGAGGCGCAGTGAAAATGGTGTAGCCAATCGCTAATGCAGCCCACTCTTTCCTTTCTAGTCATATTTCGAGGTTCTGGGGGCTTTTTAAATTTAAAAAAATCAAGCTATATGGTTCAATAAGCTTAATGATAAAGAGTGTGCTAATAATAATAACTACTCAATACATATGCCACATACCATACCAAGCGCTTTTGGTAAAGTATCTCACATAATCTTCCACCATAACCCTGGGTAGCGGGTGGTCTTATTACTTCCATCTTTATGATTCACTCCTTGATCTGTCCGATGTCAGAACTCAAGTTCTCAGCCACCACAGAATAAAACGTCCATAAAAACAATTGTTCTCACCTCCATGGGAGAGGAAGGGCATGAAGAGTGAAAGGCTTGGGACCTAGTCATTCTAGGTGGCAAGACATATGACCCCACAAATACAGCAGGCACAAAAAGAGGAAGTGTGGACAGAAATAACCTGGACTGATTGGATACAGCAATAGAGTATGACACAGGATTACAGGATGTTGCTGGTATTTTTAATAGACCTTTGTCTATAAAGACAGCACTGATGGTCTCAGAGCTGGTTGAGGACACAATAGGGCAAAATGGTTACACATGCAGAGTCTGGATACTGGCCAATCTGGATTCAAATTCCTCCTCCATCACTTGCTAGAGCAGTAAGGCCCTGGACAATTTTACCTCTCAACCCAGGTCCCCACATCCACAAAATGGAGATAATAATTCTACTAATTTCCTAGGTTCTGATAGATAAATGGAACAATCCATTAAAACACTCAGCATAATGCCTACTTGACTGGAAATGCTCAATAAATAACTGGTGGTTAGTAGCTATGGTTATTACTGTTATTTTTAATGTTTTGTTATTTCTACACCATTTTAGCTGATTGCCTCAATACATGCCTAATAGAAAAAATAAAGTTTTTAATTTAATCAAGATTTATAAATTCTCAAGATGAGTCGGCATGATTTTTCTGACAAAATCAATACACCTGCAATTGGCCAAAGCAAAATTCCAAGCACAAACAAGGTCAAGTATACAAGAATATAAAACACTGCAATAGAGATGTTTCAAAAAAAAAAGTTCACCTTGAGGATGTAGGCTAACAGTTTCAATATGTTAGCCCCATCCATAAATAAAGTAATTTCTAGACCCATACACTTTAAAATACATCACCAACCAAAACATATTTTTGATAGTACACCTGTGCTCAAATTGATTTTATTATTCACTTAGTGCAATGGCAGGAACTGCCTTGTAAACTAAAGCACGCTTAGAACTCTACAAGGGACTTCTCACTATTTGCCTCTTAGGATCATATTAAACATGATAGTTTTTAGTTGTGTTAAAATTATAGACATTTGCTGATTATGTTTTAAACATCAACAGAATGGATTCTCTTATGGGTATCTTACAGAAGAACATAAAGAGAACCAAGTGGACTCTTAAAAAAAAAAATGAAAGCAGTCCCCCAACTTGCCACAGAACTAGGGGAAAAAATTAATTCCTGAGGTATCCTGTATCCTTTATCAGACCTATTGCAACTACTGGGTAAAAATCTCTTGAGTGGAAGGTACCAGAGAAAGTACATGACGTGTCAAAAGTAACCCAGGTGTCTAATCCCCTGCCTCTCCCTACACAAAGTCTCAATGTGGCAATCCAGGTCTCAATTGTCCCTGTGCTGACAGCGGCACTTTGCCTGCACCCCCCCCCCAGCCCCCAACAAAAAAGATACTTGGTGGAAAACTCAAGCCTGTTATCTCACTGGCCGCCGTGGAGTGGGGGTGGGAGAGGGGAGGGCAAATAAACATCCTCTTTATTCTTCCACTAAAACCCACATCACAGGGACCAGCATGCAGCTTTCCATTTAGTGTCTGACAAGCAATGATTTCTTAAACTGTAAGAATACACTGTTGATGAAACCAAAGAAGAAAATATATTTTAAAATGTTTTTTAAAAACTTAAAACAATCAAGTAGAAGAAACAATTTCCTAAGTAAAAGAGTAGGTGACAACAGTCCGTCAGAAGGTAGAGTCAGCACGCCAAGCTTTTCTACTATTCCACATGGGAACATACTACTCCTGAATTTTAAATTTATCCAAATAATTGCTCACAACAGCTAGTGGTAAAATTCTCAGATGAGGCATGTCCCTATGACCAATCTAAGTCCCTAAATTAGCCAGCAAAGCCACACCATCTTGCCCATCCTGAAGGAGACAGGAAGGACTCTGGCAGAGGTGACCATGTCACAGTGGCCATCAGAAAAGCCTATGAGGAGCAATGTAAATGAAAGGACCTTTGAAACAGACCCCTACCCAAAGGCAATGAGTCCCAGGAAAGATATCTTTAAAAGTCTAATTTAACAAAAATAAATACGTAATAGCATTACCTATATAAACTAACACAAAAATACAAACATCTCCAGAAAAAGCTGTTTCAAGATAAATGTTCAGGATTTTCATAATTTATCTCATGAGAAGCTTTTCTGGATTTATCAGTTAGCATCTCTCATTTGCTACCAACCATGCTGTATAATCCACTTTCTATAATAATTGAACAAAGTGGCTTTTAAGATAATTTACATATCAAAGTTTATGCATACTCCACTAAAAAACAGGTAAGTATTCTGACCTAGGAGGGTATTTTCTCCACAATTATTTAAGGACTGTATTCATTTCTAAGCCGGCTCCTAAAATACAACTGAGCACAGTGGGGAACCACCAGCTATCAGCTGGGATCCCAAGGACCTTGTTTCAGTTCATAACTAGTAACAGACATCCATCACCACAACGCGGAGATACAGACAGACAAAATGTGGCCAACTCTGCTTACCATAGGATTCCATTCTCAGTCTATGGTGAGCAAATTCATACAACGTGCTACGTATTAGGCAAGGAGCAAAGTGCCATATGACAAAGTGCATATAACAAAGGTTCCTGTCCCCTCCTCCCCCCCCCCAATTCGTTGACCCTCACCAGCACTCCTTGGTGGGCTCACCATGCACCATCTTTTGAGAAAGGTGGCAAATTATTTTGGGAAAGTTTTGGAATGCCACCAGCAATGGAAACAAGACTGAGCAGGGGCATCATGATCCAGTATCTGCTACCTCAGTCATATGCTGTAAGAACTGATAAACACCCTCCTCAAGGCTGGTCCCCATCAGGCGCTCCCTGCCTCAGTAAACAGCATCTCCAGCCAGTCAGCTGGCCAAGCAGGGTGTATGCTGGAAACACACTCCCTGACACCTACCTTCTCCCTACCAGCAAATCTATCCTCAAGTCCCATTCACCGAACCTCCTAAGCTTTTCTCAGACCAGCCCATTTGTCTCCGCACCCACGGCCACCACGTTGTCCAAACCATCGTGACTTTCCCATCGCACGGACCATGACGACAGCAGGCTGGATGCCGTCCCTAACCTGGTCCCCCTTCTCTGCCCTACCACCACTGCGGTCTTGCACAAAATGTAAGTCTGCTCATGGTAAACACTGCTTAACACTCATCAGTGGCTCTTTCATTTTTTTAATCCCAAATTCCATATCCTATAAGCCCCAGCCGAGCTGGCCTCTGCCTGTCTCTCTAGTCTCAGCTGGCTGCTCTCTGTGCACCTCAAACACACTACTGGCCTCTAGGTTAGCTGATGCTACCCTCCTCTTCCATCACCGTTTAGATGGCAGCGCTAAAGCCACTTCCTAAGGAGTGACCCCCCCACACACAGCTGGATGAATCCCACGTCACTCTCATTCCTCCCAACATCCACTGCATAGCACCTAGGATGGTGCAGTTGCTTTATTCATGTTTATTCATGTTTCCATGCCTTCTTCCGCCACTGCTGTATTACTAACACAGCACCTTGCAGGTAGCAGGTACCCAAGAAATATGTGAATTGATGAACAAGAAAACAAACAAATGAGGAAAACTGACCGTAGACCAGAGGCATTTGCTACTAGAGCCAAGCCTGACACCTACAGCTATTTAGTTGCTAAAAAGGCCACCAAAGAAAGTATCACCCATTCCACACTGACATAGCATACAAGCCCAAGGACCAATCAGCCTTTTACTATCAAGTTATGCTTCTGCATTCCTAGTCTCCATTATTTTTTAACAGAACCCTCTAGAAATACTTCACGGAGAAAACTATCATGTTTGCAGTCACCTAACACTAGTTGAAAGGTACAGGAATCTAGTTATGGTAATGAATACAAGCTTCTAAAATGAAAACAGTAATCAAATCTTGGAATAATTATCTCTACATTTTTCTAGATGGATAATCATAGTTTTCCAAAAAAAAAAAAAAACCCTCCAAACCATTACGCAGAGACAAATAAATTATTATTGGCTTACGAACACCTTTAAGAGCTACGTTAAATTCTTAACCCAAAGGTACTTCTTGATCAGAATGTAAGAGGGAGAGCTAGGCTCTCCCAGAGCCAGCTCAGTCATCCAATAAAGACAAACCCAGTGCTTCCCCAACACCGGCACCACGCTAGGCACCACGAGGATGACCATGACCACCACTGGCAGACCAGCCAGACACAGCTCATTTAAGTCATCTCTCCGGGCATTAGTGTCTCAATCTGTAAAATGAGAAAGTTAGACTAGCTCTCCAAGGTCCTCCCACTCTAAGTACCCAAAGAGTCACTAACGATTGTAAGATGAATTTCTATTTGATGATATCATGACAATTTCCTACTGTGATTTGTTATTTTTATCACACAGGTATGGTTCCGTTTAAGAATTTTAATATATTGATAAAAGTAAAATATACAAGAGCAGTCATAGCATCTTTTAACTACCTTCCCAGCTCCTAACTACCACCATGATCAACTATGGAATCTGCCATCATTGCAACCCAACCTGAATGATACCCAAACCGAAACACAACATTACATCTTCCTGTTTTTATAGAAAAATTAAGTGATCATATTCTCCCAACTTCTTTTATCCTTTAACATCCTCCAACATCTTTGAGTATCAAAGGTTTTTCTTTTAGAAGTAACACAAAATAATGCTTCCTAGAAAAAAAAATAAAATTTTATCTCCCAAACTAATAAAGCTATAATGGCTTTAGACACCCGGTAACATACACAGTACCACTAAATTCCAAATTTCTAGCGACGTGAACGTAGCTTTTCAAAAAGATACACGAATGTATCCATACGAATGGACAAGAAAATGAAGAGTCACCCAGGGCCCACATGTTCCTGACACCATCTCCACATCACCCCAAATGCTCCTTCTCCATCTTTTTTTTAAGTGAATTTAGTTAGCTATGTGACCTAGATCCATGTAAGTGCTCATCTGTTTACACCAGAAACCAGCTGAATACTGAAAGTGAATCGCTCTACTACAAAGCTGAAGTTTTAAGGGCCACTTTTTGTAGTCACACATTTTGCTCAACCCTGACTAAGCATTTTTATTCTTGTAATGCCTTATTTATAGATAAGATGGCCACAGCACCTGCTATCAACTCTGAAAGGCCATATATGGATAATAAAGGATGAAAGATAACGGGTCCCTCCAAAGTTAATCTTGAAAGTTAAATGTGAGTATTTGGTTACCTAAAGAACGGTCTCCGACTAGACGGGAAACTCTCTGAGGGAAAGCACTGCTTCTTACGTGTTATTCACACACAGAACGGTCTACCAATGATGACTAAATCACAAGTAAATAAATGGATGGTGACTTTAGAGCAAGCAAACTTTCTTAAGCACAGGGAATATGATGTTGTAAGCCTAGGGCTGAAATAACTACTCTAAACTTGGCACTTGTATTGTTCTATGGTCACACAGCTCATACACTGAAACACTCGGAGTTTATTCTCTCATGGATGAAAATACTCTTTTTCTTAAATTGACCTAATTGCTTAAAAACCATACTCTCTCTCTATATATATATATATATTACATTATGGACTGTGTCAGCATGAGAGAAAAAGTGGTAACATTTCTTTGATACGTTATTATAAAGGTACTCCTTGTGGTCTTCGTTTTAACTCAATAAAAGACTCCTGTGAAAAAAGTTTTGGAAATAGTCCTGTAAGTTGAACTGATAGAAAACTAAACCAAGCACAGGTGAATCTGCGAAAGTTCTATTCTAAAACTAAGTAACTGGACGCGTTTTTTTGAACTTGACCTCTATATTTAAACTTGGGGAAAAGGCATTATTTTTGTCCTCAAAAGGGGAAAATAATGTTTGAGTTTTTAAACCATCACCATCACGTGTACACAACCTGTATCATTTCTCTATCCTGACTTGCATGTCAAGACCCAGAAAAGGAAGCAATTTTTTAAGTTAAATTAAAAATACTCCTGTTGATTAAACCAATATAACTAGAGTTTGCAATTCACCTACCAGTCTATACTATGATTCCTTTCTTACCTAAAAAATCATTTCAATCTTGAAAAACCCAGAAAAGAATTCCTCAGGCTTCAATTTACTGGCTTGTACAGAGACAGAGAGAGAAAAAAAATAGAATATACCAAGAGACTATAAATGATAAAATACATAGTGCCGGAAAATAATTCTTAAGTGTCACGGTGAGGAAATTCACCTGTTACAAGCCTCCCCAGAATCCTCTATTCCCTTATCAGGACGTCAAAAACGGAAGAAGGCCATATTCCCACTATTCGGCAAAATAAGAAATTTTAGTTCCTAAAACCTACACCAAGTCCCTTACCATTTCCAAATTCTGTTTGCTTTGTAACTTTTTTCTACAGTACAGATTTCCCAGGGAAAATAAACTTTCCGTGAGCAAATCGGGAAGACCTAAAATGTCTCCTACTTATTATTACCTAGAAAGGCAAACCGAGTACTGCTCAGGCCCCCAAGCATCTAGCTTTCGGCCTCTTTATTATCATTGTCAATGAATGGGCCCCAGTCAAATGAAAGCTGCCATTTTAGGGTAAAGACTGGAGGGCTTCTGTTGTACAACAGCAAGACAAAAACACTCCGCGACAGATGTACTCTGGGGGCTGGGAGACGGATTCAACTTCATAAAATCACTGCTCAAGTTATTTCTGAAATAAGAATTACCTAGGACTCACACATCACTACAATCTAAATAGAATTATAACTGTGATAAATCAGGTTCCCATGCTGTTAAGGTTGTACCCACTAAGATCTGTTTGTCATCGTTAGAATGGATCTGTAAGGAAATAAAGAGAACTATGTTTTTTTCCTGTCTGATTATTACGGATAGTGAGTACTCCCCCTCTCCTTATTGGGAGCGAATTGGGGGGAAATCCACTCCACCTCTTCGAAAGGCACTGCCCACTGCAAAGACGGCTTAAATTAATATTTTTAGAAAATAAAAAATCTGGGCCTTCACACAAATCCTTCAAAAATAAATTAAAATATTTAACGTACCCCAGAAATCCGGCCCCGAGGATGGACCTATTTCAGGGTAAGTTATTTAAATCGATTGCTAGATAATATACAATGGGAAACTAAAAAGTATACTTAGCGAGTGGAGAGCTGGATAGTGTATCTAATTCTAGCAATTCAAAAGGAAACTCTCCATGTGGGTTGCTACTTTTCTTTTGTCCATTGTCTGTTCAGAAGAGGGGGGGAAAAAACTAGTTTAAAATCGAGGCGTGAACAGTCTCTAAAAGTGACCTCCGGGAAAACCGTCCGACCCGTAGCAGGAGCACTCCCCGCGCCGCCCGCTCTACGGGGGCGCTCACAAAGCGGGCGGCCGGCCGGGAGTTTGGGGTGCGCTCCCACGGCGCGGGGCTCCTCGAGGCAGAGCCATCCGGAGAAAGGCGGCTCGGTAATGATGGCTGCTCGGGGCCGGCGGCTCCTTCCCCGGAGCCTCCCGACCTCCCCCCCCCCGCCAAGCCCCCCCCCGGCCCGGGATCCGCCGCCCTCCCCACCCCCCCCCCGAGCGGCGCTCAGGCGGACGCGGCTGCCCTGCACCGCAGCCCATCGGGTGCCCGCGCCCCTGCACCCCCGGTGAGCCCAGTCCCCGGTGCGAACCAAACAAACAACGCGTCCCCCGCCGCCCTCCTTCCTCTCCCCGCTGACCGCTTGGCCTCCAGCCACCTCGGCCGTTCACGCTCCGAACCGCGGATCTCTGCGGGGGCAGAGCGCACCCGGGCCACCGCGGGGGCCACCTGGTGAACCCCCCTCCCCCCGGCGCTGACCCCCGGCGGGGTCGGGGGTGGGGAAGCCGAGTTGCCCTAGGGGGGTTAAAGTCGCTATTATGCAGCCGCCGCCGCCGGCCCGGCCAGCTCGGCAAGGTGGGGTCCCCTCCTCGCCGCGCCTCCCCGCGCTCGCCCCGGCCCCGCTCCCTTTCTTCTCGTCCTCGCGCACTTGGGAGCCGCCGAGGAGCCCGGGGAGCCCGGGGAGCCCCGGGAGCCCCCGGCTCCGGGCTCGCAACTCCGCGCCCGCGGCCGGCACCGGCTGGGGTCCCGACGCCCCCCAGCGCCGCGTGTTCGCGCCGCCCCCGCCCCACGCGGCGCCCCGCGCACTTTCCCCGCCGCCGACCCACCTCGCCCGGTGGCCGTCCCCGCGCGGGCCGGCGCCGCCGCGCCAGGAGGGACGCACTTTGTTCGCGCCGGTGCGGCCGCCGCTCCCGGCGAGCGCGGCGTGGTCGGTCCGGAGCGGGGGGCGGGGGCGGGAGGCGGGGGTCGCCGCCGTCCCCGAGCCGCCGCCGCCGCTCAGCCGCCCCGCGCCCGCGCGCCCATCGCCCACTCGCACTTGAGTTGGAGCCCAACTTTTCCTCCTTCCTTTTTCTTTCGAATGGAGCCGGCAACTCGTGCTCGGCGCCGGCGGGAGGAAACGCGCTCGCGCTCCCCCGCGCGCAGACACGCTCCCTCCTGTCCCCCGTCCCCCCCCCACGCCGGCAGCACAACAAAAAGCCATTTACATGCGAGGAAGTGACCCTCGGCCGGACCGCGCGCCCCCGCCGCCGCCGGCCCCGCGGACGCAGGCAAAAGTTGGGGCGCCGGGCGGCGCTCGGGGCGCGGGTTCGGGCCCCGCGGGCGGCGACGCCGGCGACACGGCACGGGCGGCGCTGCGCTCCTGCGCCGGCCCCGGCCCCCGCCCGCCCTCGCCCCTCGCCCCGCACACGCCCAACTCCTCGCTCCCAACTCCTCGCGCGGCCCCGGCCCCGGCCCGGAGCGATTTCCTGCCGCCGCCGCCCCTCCCGGAGGCGCCCGGCGAACTCTCGCGCTCACCGGGTCGGTCGGTAGGGCTCCTCCGCTGCCCTGTGCCGAGGGGAAAACAAAACGCAGAGCGGGCTCCGGAGTTGGCTCGGCGGCCGCGGCCAGGGGTCTAATCCACGGGCGCGGAGTTGGCCAGGGGCGAACGGGGCTCTGGCGAGTTTCAGGGTCTCCGGGTCCCCGGGCCGCCTCTTCAGCGGCGCTCCTTTGTGTAATTTCACTCGATTCAAGTTTAATCCGATAGTTCCCGAGCACGAGCGCGTCCGCACTACCACGGCTCAACCCCCGCGCCGCCGCCGCCGCCGCCGCCACCGCTGCCGCCGCCGCCGCCGCCGCCGCCGCCGCCGCGGCCCCAGCACGCCAGCGCCTGCGCGCGCCCGGCACGCCGCGCGCGCCCGAGGCCGCGGGGCCGCGCGCGCCCGCCGCCGGCTCCCTCAGCGCCGCGCCCGCGCGCCGCCACCTGACGTCAGGCGCGCCTGGCATAATTTATGCAAGAATTCGGCCGGGGTGGCGGAGGCCGAGGGAGAGGCCGAGAGAAAGGGGGCGGCGCGGGGCTGCGGGGCCGCGGGCCGCGGAGGGCGGGCCGGGCGCCACTTCCCGTCCCCGGGCGGGCGCCGGCGCTGCGGGCGGCTCTCCCCCGCCGGCCGGTGCGCCACCGCCGCGCAGCCCCTCCGCCAGGGCTGCCGCGAGCGCCCGGCCGCCGCGCGGCAGCGCCCCGGGCGCGGGCTGGAGAGGGTGCCACGTTTCCCCGCGCGGCACCTTCCCGGAGTCAGGGTGCGCCGCCCCGGGGCAGGAAGCGGCGGCTCGGAGCCAGCCGCGGTCCTCCCGGCCACCGCGAGGGGTTTCCAACGCTACGCGGCCGGCGAGCGGCTCGAGGGGGTTGGACGTGTCTTCTGTAATTATCCTTCAACTTGAAATTATTTTCCCACATGCAATTATTTAGAACGGACACATAGCATTTCCACTCGGCTTATCCTGCTCTCCACGTTGCTTTTCCTCACCTCCTCGTTGACAGGACAGCCGGATCCACTACTCAATCAAAAAGTTTAACTCGATGGCGTTGATTTTGTTGAATTTGTTCCCCTGCCAAAAAAGGGGGGAGAGCGCGCAATGGTTATGAAACAAAGAAATAGGTTGTGCGCCCATTATTAAACGTGTCAGGGCTAGAATGTTTTCATCATTCTTTGGCAAAAAATGGCACTTTTCTATGATCTCCTAACCTTCAATGTCCACACCTCTTCTTTTCTCCTCCCGGTGCGAAATGAAGAGTAAACCTGGAGAAAATTTGCTTTTACTAGTTTTCCTTTTAGGAGATAAATCGACAAGCATTTACCAAGCACTTTCTGTGTGCAGATTACTGAGCAATTATAATTCTTTTAAACCCTCAACAACTGTACACTTAAAGATGATTTTTTTAGGTTAAAGATTACCTTTATTTTTTAATCAAGGAAGCAACTTCTATCCACCAAAGATACTCCTAAAATAAATACAGAGTACAGCAACATGTGATTATTGGACTTCAGAATAAACTGAGAAAATTGCAACACTGTGCAAAATATACTTTCTCCTTATTCACCACCTGTAGTGCTAAGACTAATCACAATATTTCCATTTGAACAAAAGATTCATCAAAACCATTTTGCTACATAACAACCAGAACTATTCAATAACTAAATTTGGTGATACTAGAATTAACCACTAAAACATTTTTCTAATATTAGTAATTATTGTCTAAAGATTTGTTACATTATACTGTCATTTATTGAAATGCGTTGGTTTTGGCTTTGTCATTTATTTGAGTGGTGTTTTAACAGAGGTAAATGTTTCATTCAAGGGATTTACAGATAAACAGCAGAAAAAAGATTGACACTACAGAAAATTCTGACATTAACAAATTGGAAAACATTACAATCAGCTTCTGCCTCTTTTATAGCCCCGTATCATAAACCAAAAATCAGAATTCTGAGGTTAGGTTTACATTTTCATTAAGCTAATATCTCTCAGAGCGTATGGGGGATGTTTGGTGGATGTGTGGGAGACAGAAAGGTTGAAGACAGGATACAATGTCTACAAAGGAATCACTAGTACCTTGCCATATCAGAGGACATAAAAGTGACATAAAAGGAACTATTTCCTATCCTTTACAGTATACCCCAGCCCATTGTCAGGCGTGCATATGTTTCAAGGATAATTGGTGGGGGGGGGGGGGTTATGGCATCAGCATACAGTGAAAGTACATTAGTTAACCTTTAATCAACAAATAGTATTAAGTGACTATGAGGAGGGCCCCCTGTGCCCTTGTATATTTAACTAGACAGGTAGGACACTTTTCTTGAAACATGAGAAATGGTAAAATAGGACAGCCAAAATGCAAAGTAGAAACAAAACAGTCCTACTGCCCCTCCCTGACTTTTCTCCCTTCTGATCCCAACCACAGCCTGACAGCCGTGAAGGAGAAGACTCCAAGCTTTTAGAAGTTGCGCGGTACAGAGCTTGAGGGGCCTGGAAAAGCAGAGAGCCTCAGGGGCAAACTCTAGGCAGCTCTGGCCTACTGAAGTCTTTACTCTCACCCGTCCCCACTACCCTTTAGCCTCGATCGTTTTCTCTCCATTTGCTTCACTATTGAAGTTTTCCCATTGAGAATAATTTGAATTCACAAGCTTTCCCTTTAAGTATGCAAATACCTTAGGGAGAGATAAGGGACTCCTGGCCATTCACAGAGGACTGTAAATTAGTTCCATGGGTCATTTTCCTCCCAACACCTAAGTGAAACTGACAAATTTAGAGATACATTTATTCATTCAACTTGGAGTGCCTGAGAGGTTCAGGCATTGTTCTGGACACTGGAGAAGTAGTAGTGAACAAAACCAAAACGCCTGCCTTCCTGAAGTTTACAGTCCAAAGGCTTGGTAGTTTTGATTTAGTAGTTAGAGAAAACGGTAATTTTGGAGTCTGAGCCCTTGGGGGACAGGGCAGGCCCCTGTCCCTTGCAGCTGGAAGGTAATGGAAAGGTACCAAGGACCAGGAAAGTGGACACAAATGTATGGAGTAGGTGCCAGCAGCAGGAGGCAGTTGAGAAAAATACCAAATACAACTTAACCTGCTACAAAAAGGTTTTCTCAGCCCCTTGAAATGAATGAAAATTCTCCCAAGAACTCACACTAATGCTACATTACTGTTTAGACAAATAGTTGTCTCTGTTTGGGAACATAGCCCACCCATAATGTATCAATGTGTAACACTTCATGAGGCGGGGGGGTGGGGGGGATAATTTACACATCCCAAATAACCGAGGGGTGCCTGGCTGGCTTAGTTGGTACAGAATACAATTTTTTTTTCTGAAAGATATTATATTTTTTAAGTAATCTCTATGCCTAACATGGGGCTCAAATTCAAAACCCTGAGATCAAGAGTCACATCCCGCTCTACTGACTGAGCCAGCCAGGCACCCTGAGCATACTGCTCTTGATTTCAGGGTCATGAGTTCAAGCCCCACGTTGGCTTATAGAACCTACCTTAAAAAAAAAAAATTGAAAATGACCCAAACTTTAGGAACACCTCATATTTATTTTTTCAGTTTTTTAATGTTTATTTTTGAGAGAGACCACGCATGCACACAACGCGGGGAGGGGCAGAGAGAGAGGGAGACACAGAATCCGAAGCAGGTTCCAGGCTCTGAGCTGTCAGCACAGAGCCCAATGCGGTGCTCGAACTCACGAACCAGGAGATCATGACCTGAGTCAAAGTCGGATGCCCAGGCGCCCCAGGAACTCCTCATATTTAAAACTAGAGCCCTATCTGTTCTTCCAAATGTTATAATCTTTTAAAAATTACAAATACTACACTAATTCCAGTGTTGAAGACCTGCTTTGATGCATTTCTGTAACTCATCTTTTAAAAATGTGTTTGGAACCAATTTGCAAGTCACAGAAGACAACTCTCTTTAGGACCACATCTCTTTTTCTCCACTAAACCTGTACTATTCTACTTCATCATTGATCAAATTTGCATCCAAATTATTTTGGCAAACTCCAAACAATATATTCTGCCTTTAAATGATGATTTACTGCCATTGAAAATATAGAGAGAAATAAAGGTACATATATCTAAAGAGCTGTAAATGCTGAAGGAAACACCAAAAGGGAAAGTCTAGAAAGCATTTCCTGCGTCACTGGAATAACAACATTAACCTTCCTCTGTAATTTTTTCATCAGGGAAAGAATGCACTTGGATTTGTAAGCTCCGCCTCCATGTTCTACTCATAGTGAAACCACTTGCTATGAGCTTTTGCTAGTGGCTGCCAAGGTCAAGATGTCAGGTGAAAAGAAAGCCACAAAGGCGACAATTAGGCCACTGTTGGCTTGCAAAGACAGCATGTTTAGTGAAGCTTTAGCAAACATTTTGTCGAATGGCTACTTTCTTTCAGCAAACATTTATTGGGTGCCTAGCATGTGCCAGGCCATTAGCATTGGGGGACATGGCTAGTTCCCCATCCTCAAGGAGCTCGTGGTTCATGGCAGCATAAAGAAAGAAGTGATTTTTGCTACCTGAGACAGCAAAGCATGCTTTCTAGAAGAAGGGAGGCTTGAGCTGGTTCTAGAGTAAGCACCGGAGTTTATCGAAATAGGGAGGGTGGGAGGCAGTCCCGACAGACAACAAAGTGATCCGGTGGTTTTCAAGCCCGGTGAGCACTTGTTTACTGCTAGTGATTCCATACTGAGTGGAACATGGAAGGGGAGCCAATGCCTTGTTCAGTCTTCTCGGACCCTCCCTGGGTGGGTTGGCTACCCTTCTTTTGTTCTCCCAAAAGTGCCTATCTGCATCAATACTGGTTTACACCGAATTATAATTCATTGCTATCCTATTTTGTTGTTAGGTTACGGGCTACGTGGGGGCAATGAACATGTCTTATCTTTTAGCATTCATCCCTAGTTGGCGTAGAGCCCTTCATATAGAAGATACTCAGTAGGGGCGCCTGGGTGGCTCGGTAGGTGAAGTGTCTGACTCTTGATTGCGGCTCAGGTCATGATCTTACGGTTTGTGAGTTCGAGCCCTGCATCAGGCTCCATGCAGACAGAGTGGAGCCTGCTTGGGATTCTCTCTCTCTATCTCTCTGTCTCTGTCTCTCTCTCTCTCTCTCTCTCTGCCCTTCCCCCACTTATGCTCTCTCTCTCTCAAAACAAATAAATGAACTTAAAAAAAAAAGGAGGTGCTTACAAAATGCTTACATACTTATATAAATGGTGGTGGTGAGGAGGTAGTAAATTAGACTGCAGACATAGGGCCAAGGAGAGCTCTAGACGTCACCCCCAAGGTTTTGGGGTAACTGATGAATTCAGCAAGAGAGTAACAAGTCAGATCTTAGAAAGATCTTAGAAAGATCCCTGTGATAAGGTGCAGAATGTGGAAAACCAGACCTGAAGCAGGAAGAGAGGCAAAGCGGGCCCCATAAGACAAAACCAGGGAAGATATAGAAGCAATTACCACCTTCTCTGTATCCGACAGACTCAAGACAAATGCTCCTCACATGGTCTGTCATCCCATTGGGAAGACATGGCAGAACTGAAGAACCACTCCGCCCTGTGGTGGAGGAAGGCAGTGCTCTTAATGGAAGGAGCACTGACGGGAGTGTGAAGGTAGTGGTTCCAATGTGGCCCTGCCGCCAATCTGGAAAGAGCCATTTCACCTCTTCTCCCCTCAGTTACCAGCTCACTGAACTTACCCCTGAACTTATCCTAAGTAATCGGGAGCAAGGCCTCCAGTCTCTTGTCTCCATTTCTAGACTAACAAATGGAAACCCAAAGGGGGTAACTTAGCCAATCACAATTAGATTCTTTTACAAAACATTTAAGGGGGGAAATATAGGGTCTTATTCAACAGTTATTGAGTACTTTCTGTGCCTCACAACACTGCTGGGTACGACAAAAACAGAAATAAAGCAAACCCCTGCCCTAAACGAGCTCTCTGAATCTATTAGGTGTGACACACGTTTAAGCATGTCATTACAATGATAATATGTACCATAGTGGTATTACTGGGGATGGTGATAACTCAGAAGAAAGGGCCGACTAATTTTGTTTCTGCCCAAATAGGCAGGGGAGGCTTTACAGAGGATGTGACATTTAAAAGGAGTCTTCAAGGACTCTGCAGATGGTAGGGGTGGGGAGGTACACCAGGCAGGAAAACTGTCCGGGACATCCATTGGGCAGATGGCTAGTGTCAGCACTGCAAGTAATTTGGCTCAAGTACAGCATAAACAGGGAAAGGACAGGAGATGAGGTTGGAAATATAGGTAGAGCCAGATTGGGGAGGGTTTTGTAGCATATTCAGAAATCTTTATCTTATTCTATAGATGGCAAGGAGCCACTAAAAGATTGTCAGCAGGAAAACGATCGGGATGAACATGGATATACTGGCTATGTGAGCCAATCCACAGAGCAGGGAGACAATGAGTAGACATCACGACGGTCAGAGTATAACATGACAAAGCCTTTGACCAAGGCAGCATTCGAGGTAATGGAAGTAAAGGAATAAATGTGAGAGATAGTTAGGTGACATATTTGATAAGATTTGGTGAATGACTGGTTATTGGTAAGTGAATGAAAAGTTGGGGTGAAGATTCACTTCTAAGTTTCTTCCTTGAATGACTGGTAACTAGTTGCATCATTAACCAAGGTAAAGACTAAGGGGCAGGAGCAGTGCGTAGAACACAGGGCTTTGGTGTGGGAATTGGAGTGATCTGTGGAATAATCAAGTGGGGAGGCCCATTAAGTAAGAGATGAGAATGTAGAAGACTAATCTGGTCTGGAAGTGTCAGTGTAAGAATTGTGAGGTATGAATGGTACTTAAATCCGTTGTCATGGATGGCATTGTTTGGAAAGACCTACAACATGAGACAAAAGCAGGCTGACAATAGGAATCTTTAAAACTCCAGATTTTCTCAGTTATTTATTACTATGTATCAAACCACCCCCAAAAGTAGTGACTTAAATAAAAATTTATTATTCATCTGGTGGGCTGACTGGGGGTTGGGCTCAGTTGGAAAACCTGGAGTAGATATCTCTCTGTCTCTCCCTCTCTCTCTCTGTCTCCCCCTTTCTCTCCACTTGGTCTTTATCTTAGTCATCCAGATGACATGACAGTCTCTGAGGAACATTCCAAGAAGGCAAGCCCCAAACAGAAGCACCTATCAAGCCTAGGCTGACTTTGTGTCTACTGACGTTCCACTGGCCAAAGCAAGTCACGTGGCCAAGCCCGGAATCAATGTGACAGGAGGAGGAAAGTGGGAAATTGCATGCCTGCCCTGAGGAGTAATTCACTGGGGAACATTACTCATCCATGTAAAGCAAATGTTTGGAGACAGGCAGAAAAAAATAATAAAGGAGACATCAAAAAAGAAGCCACTATGGGGCATCGAGGTGGCTCAGTTGGTTACGCGTCTGACTCTTAGTTTTGGCTCAGGTCATGATCTCATGGTTTGTGGGTTCAAGCCCCACAATGGGCTCTATGCTGACGGTGTGGAGCCTGTTTGGGATTCTCTCTCTCTCTCTCTCTCTCTCTCTCTGCCCCTCCCTTGCTCACGCTCTCTCCCTCTCAAAATGAATAAATAAACTTTAAAAATGAAAAACAAAACCCACTGAAGAAAACTCATGAAAGTCAATCTGAAAGGAAAAATAAGACCTTGAGAGAGAGTTTCTAGAAGGAAAGAGGCAACCATGACAAATGTCACAGAGAGGGCAAGTAAGAAAATGAATAGCATTCATTGGATTTGGTCATTGTTAACCTTTTTATTTTCTAATGTTGAGGGCAGATGTTAGATTGGAGAAGGGTGAGAAAGCTCATGGGGACGGAGGAGTATAGACAGTTGGTGTAGCCTTCAGACTGTTGGTTTGGTTATGTAATGAGAGATGCAGTAATAGCCGAAGGAGATCACATTAAAGAGAGGGCACTAGGCTTTCAAAAAGACAAAACAGAACAGAACAAATACAGACAACAGGATGATGAGCATTCCAGGGGAGTTGGAGACAGGAGCAGGAGGGGAAGGGGCCACCACATCAGAAAGGGAGGCTCGCAGGGATGAGGGTGCTTTCTTTCAAGTCCTGGGTGGATGACAGGAAAGACAAAAAACCCAGCAAAGGTAGGGGGAAATGGCAATAAGTTTACAGTTTGGGGTGGGGAGAGGTGACAGAAAGTTAAGCAAATTCATTTATAGTAGCTTCTATTTTTATTAACTCTATAACTAATCATCTACTTAGATCGAAATGTTCATGGATGGTGAAGAGATTTCAGAAAAGAGTTCAAGTTTTGGAATAGCCCCTGCAGGGAAGAAAGAAGCTGCAAAAAGAAAGTAAAAGGACTCTCATTAAGTCTGGGTTGAGATTGTGACAGCACTAAGTTGTGATATAACTTCTTTTTTTTTAATGTTTATTTATTTTTAAGAGAAAGAGTGTGAGCGGGGGAGGGGTGGAGAGAGAGAGAGAGAGAGAGAGAGAGAGAGAGAGAGGGAGAGAATCCCAAACAGGCTCTGCGGTGTTAGCACAGAATCTGATCTGGGGATCAATCTCACGAACTGTGAGATCATGACCTGAGCCAAAATCAAAAGTTGGACACTTAACCGACAGAGCCACCCCATTTGCAACTTTCTTAAGTGGTGTTCACCCCTGGAGAAAGGGAGTACAAATGGTGAATTGCCAGCTTCCCTTGGGGGGGGGGGGGTCACTGTTTTCCATGGGGGCCCAGAAGGACCCAGGGCCATGGTAGATCAGCTTGAGTCATGACCTAGAGCCATGAAGTAGCCACAATCACGGGTCCTTTATTTCAGTGTAGGACATGACTTTTATGTAAATGTAACATGATAGGGATATCTGGCCATCTCAAATCCTTTATTTGGAAATAGATATGTTATCAACAACAAAGAAAAAAATTAAGCATGTCTCCTCTCCCTTCTGTTTCATTAAGACCCGGGGCGGCTGGGTGGCCCATTTTGTTAGATTCCAATGTTAACCAGGCCAACACCTTGGGTGTTGTTTTTGTTCTG
Organism: Cryptoprocta ferox; assembly: GCA_028646485.1. Taxonomy (NCBI): domain Eukaryota; kingdom Metazoa; phylum Chordata; class Mammalia; order Carnivora; family Eupleridae; genus Cryptoprocta; species Cryptoprocta ferox. The sequence continues at coordinate 66,930,645 of CM053569.1, forward strand.
GTGATCTCAGTAGCGTCAGTGTCAGACAGTGGGACACAGTATTATCACTTCAAGTTCTTGGACAATTCTAGGCTAAAATATGTCAAACTCAAAGTTGTACTTTGATACGTAAAATGAGAACAGGTCATAATTTAAGGTCACCTAATTCTATATCTTATGTGTCAGATCTCATGATACTCCTACATTTAACTCTGGGTTAGACATTTGCCAATAACTATTGCTAGCACACAGTACTCCAGGCCTCTTCTTCCTTGGTCCAAATATTCACAGTAGACAGAAGAGCAGAGTTGGGTTTTGTGGATCATGGACACACAACCCGCTTGTACAGATGAAAAATCTGACACTTGAGGGGTTGCCTTGCTGTCAAAGACAAAGTTGGGATCCAACCTGGCCCTCTAAACCCTTCCTCAGTGTTTTTTTCCCCAAAACAGAAATCTAATAACAGCTGAAAGACTACTTGCCTTGCCTACAATCCACCACGAGCGGAACTCCTTTACATCAAGTCGTTTGCACTTTCCTCTGCTTTAAAGGGGGGAAAGTCACGTTGGACACACAAGTCTGTACCCTGATTTTCACAACATCTTGCCTTTGGCTGCAGCTCTGGATAAGATGGACTTGAGAACTGTGCAACCGACGGTGGTTAGTCCCTTCTCTTGGGTGGAAACACTAACTAGGCTCTGCCTTAACCGCTCCACAGTCAGCTGCCGCAGTCACAGGCACGCACACAGCCAGCGCACCGCTCTGCTCTGGGAAAGGCTGGCTCGGTACCAGCACCTAGGACAGTGTCTGGGACGTCGGAGGCCAGGGACAACTGCTCAGACAATGAGTGTTGCATTCAAGGTGCTGGGATGCTTGGAAACCAAAAGGCAAAACTGATTTTTAAAAAGTACTCTGGGGGCACCTGGGTGGCTCAGTTGCTTAAGCGACCGGCTCTTTGATTTCGGCTCGGGTCATGATCTGACTGTCCGTGGGATCGAGCCCCTCGTCAGGTTCTGCGCTGACAGCTCAGAGCCTGCTTGGGAGTCTCTCTCTCTGCCCCTCCCCAACGTGTTCTCTCTTGCGCACTCGCTCTCTCTGTCTCTCTCAAAATTAATAAGTAAATAACTTTTAAAAATATTGTGTGTACTTGAATCTGAAAGGAGAAAACGTCCTAATTTTATCTTGATTTGTGTTTTAATTAACATAGTTAACTTCCTCCAAAGTAATTACTTGTCAATGTTTATAATGTGTTTATAAGATGATTGAGCCGCTATACTGGGGCTTTTCCTTTAGACAGCTAGCAAGAATTCACGTTGACCCGTTTCCTCAGCTCCTCTCTGGAGTTTTTCTGGGGTGTGTGCCGCCATAACCTCAGTCCACAGGGGACAGTGTCATGGGTCAACAAGGCAGAAACTGACAGGACGCACAGGTGTGCACCGTTCGGGCCCTGTTCCCGTTCTCACAGTTTTGTGGACTCAAGGAGCCCCACAAGCCATGGCCCTTGAGTCCCTCCTAAGTCAACCGAGCTACGAGTTCACAATGTCTCCCCAACAGCCTATTCGTTTATTACCTCCCTCAGGAGAAGACGTGTTATTACCAGACCTGACTCGTCAAGGGTAAAATATAATACGTGTGGGCTCAGAGGCGGCACAGCCTGAGGCAGTGGACTCAAGTCGTCAAGTATGTCTGAATTTGGGGGGAACAATACCACGTTCTATAGTATATGTTTCCCTGGCTTCATGCTTTTTTTAAAAAAAAAATTTAAATATTTATTTTTGAGAGAGAGACAGAGCACAAGCAGGGGAGGGGCAGAGAGAGAGAGGGAGACACAGAATCTGAAGCAGGCTCCAGGCTCTGAGCTGTCAGCACAGAGCCCGACGCGGGGCTTGAACCCATGAACCGCGAGATTATGACCTGAGCCAAAGTCAGACGCTTAACTGACTGAGCCACCCAGGTGCCCCCCCATGATTTTCATTTAATTGTGATTAAATATACACTATATAAAAAGACTTTTTTAACCTGTTTTAAGTGTCCAAGCCAGTGGCATTAAGTTCATTCACAACATTGTGCAACTCTTACTACTATCTGTCTCCAGAACTTTGTTATCCCCCCAAATGGAAAGTCTATACCTGTTAAACATTAACTCCCTATTCTGCCCTTCCCCCGGCCCCTGGCCCTCTCCACTCTCCTTTCTGTCAGTTTACCCACTGTAGGTACCCCGTGTAAGCGGAATCATATAATAGTTGTCCTTTTATGTTTGGCTTATGTTACTTAGCACAGTGATTTCAAAGTTCATCTGTGTGGTAGCACGAGTCAGAATTTCCCTCCTTTTTAAGACTGAATCATGTTCCGTTGTAGTAAGTGCCACATTTTCTTTTTTCTTCTTTTTCTTTTCTTTTTAATGTTTATTTACATGAGAGAGAGAGGCAGAGCGTGAGGAGGAGAGGGTCAGAGAGAGAGGGAGACACAGAATCCGAAGCAGGCTCCAGACTCTGAGCTGTCAGCACAGGGCCCGATGCGGGGCTCGAACTCACGGACCATGAGATCACGACCTGAGCCGAAGTCAAACGCTCAATCAACCGAGGCATCCAGATGTCCCAATTTTTCTTTGTTATCTTTTATTTTTTAATGTTGATTTATATGAGATAGAGGCAGAGCATGAGCAGGAGAGGGTCAGAGAGAGAGAGGGTGTGCCACATTTTCTTCATCCATTCATGTGTTAACGGAAACGTGGACTTTTCCACCTTGGAGCTATTGTGAATAGCACTGCTCCTAACATGGGCGTAGTCTCATCTTTTTAAAGACCAGGCCCCATCCCACGAGGGCCCTGGCACTTTGTAAGTCCTCCCTCCCTGATATGGGTTCATGCCAGCTTTTCCGTGGCTTTGCCCGCTCGCTCCGTGGTGAAGGCCTTCCCTCCTGTGGGCAGGGAGGAGGCCGGCTTCCTCCGCACCGCTGTGCTCTCTCCGTGGGGTGCTTCTCTTGTTTCGGCGGACTCCCTGCTCCTGCCTCTGGACAAGGAAGCATGGCTGGACCCATTGCCTTCCCTGGAACCCCCCACCCCGGGACCAGGCACCCAGCCCTTCCCTTCACAAGCGAACACTCAGTATGCCTCAAGGTCAAGCCTTTCCCAAACATGCTGTAGATAATAGCAAAAGAACCCCACAACGTGGGAAATTTCAGTCAAAGGACAGATGTGGTCGATGGGATAATGCTTTAAGGCTTTCTTAGATTAGGGGCGCCTGGGTCAGTCAGTTAGGCATCGGACTTCGGCTCAGGTCATGATCTTCCGGTTTGTGGGTTTAAGCCCCGCGTCGGGCTCTCTGCTGTCTGTCTCCCTCTTTCGCTGCCCTTCCCCCCTCTCAAAAACAAAAAATAAAAAAATATTTTAAAAAAGAGACTTACTCAAATTACTCCTAAAATATTTTTATGAAATAGAATTACTTGCTACCTTGACTATTTACTGATAAAAATTGGCGATCAGTTATTTATTAAGCTTTTCTTATGAGGTTTGTGGATATGATTGTGGATAGATTAATTGTTGATATAGTACCTCCATTGCTCTCAGAAAGAGTACATTCTCCTTTAAATGTTTTATTTATTTTTGAGAGGGGGCAAGGGCAGAGAGAGGGGGACAGAGGATCCGAAGCAGGCTGTGTGCTGACAGCAGGAGCCCATGTGGGGCTCAAACTCACAAACCTCGAGACCATGACCTGAGCCGAAGTCGGATGCTCGACCGACTGAGCCTCCCAAGACGCCCCTCAGAAAGAGTACATTTTAATGAGAGAGATATGGACCACGATGGTGGAACTATGTTATACTATGTAAAGACGGTTTGTCTTTACAATAGAAGCTACAAAGGTATTAGAACCAGGTTTATATTGTGCAGCACATTGTGCTGATGTGCTATAATCTATTATTATATGGGGCGGGTGGAGTCTAGACGCAGAAGAACGTATATGGTATGTTCATAGTCGAGGGGGAAAAGGACCCAAGAATCTATAAGCACACCTGCACATATGTATATACGTATATATGTTTAGACATAGGTCCATAGATGTGTCTTGTGTGTGTGTGTGTGTGTGTGTGTGTAAATGCATAGATATGCCTGGAATGATAACACAAGGAACCAGCAATGATCCTAGCCTCTCAGGCAGTTGTGGATGCCAGAACACCTTTTTCCGGTGCAACCTCTCTCATACCGTCTAAATTGTTGACTGTGTGCACATATTACTTTCAAAACTTTTAAAAAATGTTTATAAAACTAGCAATGAAAGACCGTGTGGGAAGTGCTAAATGAATAGCGTCTAAACAACATGAAAGGATCGCAGAGGAAGGAAGGCATGCTCTAGGCTGAGGCGGTCGGGACAGTTCGTGCAAGAGGGGTAGGCTTTTGAGCCAGGATGTGCAGGCTGGCTTTGGGCAGAGGGAGGAGGGGTGTTGGAGGAGGGGCGGGAGGTGGCATTCCAATGAGAAGGCACACAATAAGCAAACTTAGAGTCTATGAAGTAAATCAATTGACCTTTGCCTGGGTGGAGGAATGTGGCAGTATTTTATTTACTTAATGTATACACTGGCTCATTCCACAATGCATTTTAAGACCTTCTAAGACAAAAAGCAGCACAAAATTATTAAAGTTGAAATAGAAACTGAGATCAGGGCCTAGGGGAAAAAACAAAATGTTTAACCAAGAGAAATAACCAGTTATTCAGTTTTGCAATCTGAGCTTCCTGATGGCCAGAGTGAAAAGGAAAAGCATAACTACATAGCTCTTGCTAGGACAAGAAGGATAGTATAGCACCTTACTGAGTACCAGTTCTTCCTGTGAAATTTTCTGAGAAAGTGTCACATGACAACTCACACAGGAGACAGTCACGGCCCTGAGCAGGATCAGTGTAAGCCAGGATAACGATCAGGAGCGTCTTGGTTGAAGGTCATCCAAGATGCAGTTCGCTGGTCTACCTTAACAAAGGTCTTGGCAGAGCAGATGAATATCGTGTCTCCTAGAGAATTTCCCCTGAATATCCTTCTCTCGGCTGGGATTCTTTGTGTTTGGGGGTGGGGAGTGTTTGACTTGCAATTAAAAACCGGAGAACAGGTCACAGGAAGCCAGAGCCTAAGTGGCTGGCATTCTGTATTACTGATCGATGGCCGGTCACGTTTTAAGACCTAGACCAACAGGTAAAAGTGTGAACATCCTATTAGGAAAGCCGAGAAAGCTAGTGAGCAGTGCTTTGCCAGAGTGACAGGCAATTTGCCCTTCCCCTAGCATGGGACCACAGGTGTCCCTTGAGACAAACCCGGAATTATCCTCGGAAAGAAGCTTTGCCTTATTACAGCGCTTGAATAATTGTTCATTTGACTCTCTGTTTTTCAGCACTGGAAGAGGATGTCAGGTGTGACATTGGTCCACACGTTTTCAAGTCACTTGGTTTTCATGGCTTATAGAAAAACATCTAACGTTAAGCCAGATGCACTGCGGGGGAGGTTGGGACCAGCTTGTGTTGGCGTGCTCCCAGGAGTTTAGACTTTGCTCCGAAAGTAATGGGTAGCCATTGAAGGTTTGTAACTGGGAAGTACATGGTGAGAACCACATGATGTTTAGGGGGTTAATATCGGGGCAGCTTATGGAGTGGAATTGAGGAAAAAAAGAGATGGGAAGGGGGAGGGTATTGTCATATTTTTGAAGGCTGTAGGAGGGCAATAGGTGTGAGAATCAAAGGGAAAGGCTGCTCACATTCTAGAGGGAAGGAATTGGCAGGTGGTCATGACTGAATGTGAGAGCTAAGGAAAAGTAAAGGATGGCTGAGGGACCTGGAGCCCGAGTGATTTAAATAGACAGCAGAGTGCACAAACAGACAAGGTATCAAGACGGATAGTTTGTGTGTGGGAGAAGATACATTTGTTCTTAGATGTGTCGATTCCAAGATGGTGGCAGATTATCCAGCAGTTAGCTGACGATAAAAGAATGGACCTGAATACAGACTTAGAAACTATCTAAACAAATGAGATTCCTGATGAAAGTGCCTCATTTCACCTACGAAATCTTCTTGTCCCTAAGTCAACTTGAATCGGATCACACCTCTAGATCTGACTGCAGTTTACTGGAAACGTGGGCGGGTGGAGGGACAAATGTGTTAAACACCACCATGGGGATGTGATTGGCAAACTCCAGAATGTGGGACATGGCACAGGACAATTGAGCTGGTGTTTTCTACAAATATATTGCAAGGGGGAAAAAAGAGGGAAAGGGAATCTAAAGAGTAAAAATTTAAGGGGTGCCTGGGTGGCTCAGTCTGTTAAGCATCCAGCTTGGGCTCAGGTTGTGATCTCATGGTTGGTGGGTTTGAGGCCCGTGTGTTCAAGCCCACTTCAGATTCTCTGTCCCCCTCTCTCTGCCCATCCCCCGCTCAAGCATGTGCACTCTCTGTCTCAAAAATAAATAAACAGGGGCTCCGGGGTGGCTCCGTTGGTTAAGCATCCGACTTCGGCTCAGGTTATGATTCTGCGGTTCGTGAATTCGAGCCCCACATGGGGCTTTCTGCTGTCAGGACAGAATCCGCTTCGGATCCTCTGTTTCCCTCTCTCTCTCTGCCCCTACCCCACTTGTGCTCTCTCTCAAAAAATAAATAAACATAAACAAACAAACATTTTTTAAAAAGAAATTTGCAGAACGGGTTGTTTTATTTTTTTTAAGGTTTTTTATATATTTATTTTGAGAGAGAGAGAACCATGGGGGAGGGGGAGAGAGAGAAGAAGACAGAGGATCTGAGACAGGCTCTAGGCTCTGTGCTGTCAGCAGAGAGAGAGCCTGATGCAGGGCTCACATTCACGAACCATGAGATCATGACCTGAGCTGAAGTCAGATGCTTAACTGACCGAGCCACCCAGGTGCCCCCAGAGAGATTTAAAGAGCTAACCACATTAACCAAGTGCAATCTGCGGACTTTATTTGGATTCTGATCTGAACAAACTAATTTTTCAAAAAGTTTATTTATGAGATAATTGAGGAAATTTGATCAGATGGGATATTTTTAGACATATTAATGTATTTGGCATTAAGACATTTTTAAGAGTCCTTATAATTATAAATACACTTGAATATGTACAAATGAACTGATAGAATTTCTGAAATTTGCTTCAAAAGAATCCTGTGGGAGTAGGACATATGGAATGAAATAGGAGTGGCCATAAATGGGTGATTGATGGGCCTGGGTGATAACACCTGCGGGGAGCAGAGCATCATTACACGATAATCTCTACCTTTGCATACATTTAAAATGTTCCGTGGCGCCAGGGTTGCTCAGTTAAGAGTCTGACTTTGGCTCAGGTCATGATATTGCGGTTTGTGGGTTCGAGCCCCGCGTCAGTCTCTGTGCTGGCAGCTCGGAGCCTGGAGCCCGTTTCGGATTCTGTGTCTCCCTCTCTCTCTGCCGCTTCCCTGCTCGTGCTCTGTCTCTACCTCTCTCTCAAGAAATATATATAGACTAAAAACAATGTTAAATGAAACAATGTGTATAGAGCACCTTATATTCTGCCTGACACAAAATGCACTCTCATTAAGTATTTGCTACCAGCGTTGTTGTTTTATTACTGATCAGGGCGGTCAGAACAGGCAAGCAAAGAGCCAGAGCTGCAGCATGACGGAAGGCGAGAGAAAGCTTTGATGAAAGGGCCATGACAATAGTGCCAGGTTACAGGCAAGGACTCTGATGCCTTCATCCGATTAGGTAATTTGGAGGTCACTGATGATGTCAACATCTTAGTCTCATCGAGATGGGGCAGGCACAACCCGATGACAGGGGACCTGAGCTGGAGCACTGGGGAAGCAAGGGCGGGGGGAGTGGATTCTGTAGATTTCCCCATTTGGCCATGAAAGAAAGGAAAGGGGTAGAAAGACAAGGGAGCCCTGTCTCAAAGTGAGGGAGCTCTGGCAAGTCTGGGGGAAGAGAGGAAGGGGCCCACAGAGGCGGAGTAGCAGAGGTGTGAGCCAGGAGCAGTGTGCTCAGCTAAGGAAGCCAGGTGACGGGCTGGGCCTTGGGTGAGGTTATTCAGGGCCGTTGCTTCGCAGTGAGTGAGGTTGGAGAATAAAAACAGGAGGAAGCCACGGGAGGAATCAGGGTTGCCAAGAACACCGGAAGGGACCGTGAGGGAGGAAAAAGGATCAGACAGGCAAGGGAGAAGCGCAGAGAAGCATGGCGGTGAGAATGGAAGAGAGACCAGCTGAGCGCTTGGTGTCTGGATGAGGGGCTGTGGAGGACAAGGATGGCCAGGCTGGTGGCGGGCAAGAGCAGGTTTTTGGAGTCCAGACCGGGGTCCCGGGCACTGTCAGAGGCCCGAGCAGGCAGCCTGCACACCCGCTTCTGGTGCAGAGATTGCTCTGTGGCCTTTGACGACTTCTCCACCAGGGCAAGAGGGGAAGGGTGGCCACTGGCACCGGTACTGAAGCAGCATCCAAGGTGGCCCATGGTGGAATAGAGACCTCCAGCTTCCTGGGGTGGAATTGCAGGTGCTCGATGAAGGAAGGGATAGGAACCCTCCCCAGAGAGCCCAGGGGAAACCCAGCACAAAGCAAATCCAGCCAGTGAGACCCAAGGTCATATGAGAAGTGATAAAATGCGCAATCCTTTCTCTATTGTTGCTGAACCCTCCACTCACCTTACACCCTTCACTCCCATCCCCCATCACCTCATCTCTCAGCCTCATCCGAAGGACGAACTGATGGAGCTGGTCTCTTACATTACCTGGTAATAGGGAAAACCCTGGAAATTTAATGACTTGCTTGCTGTAAAAACTCCTGGGTCTAACTGTCGTGATCTTTTGACTAAGGAGTTTAAGATTTGGGAAGAATGCATTTCGTACCTAGATTCATCTGGATTATGATGTTCACATATTACAAACTTTTCAAACTCAAGCTTTCCGAACTCAGGGGTGGCCTACCTTTCTGTTGGCCCCCAATACTCATTGGTCCTTTTATTCCATACCGATAGAATTTTTAGCTGGGCACATGGCTGCTCAAAATAAAGCCTGTGTATCTCAGCCTCCCTTGCAGCTAAACAGTATGTAGGCAAAAATATTGGATGTGAGCTTCTGAAGAACTTCCGGGAAGACACTTGGTGCATGCCCTTCACCCTTTATTTATTCCTTCCTCCACCCTGCTGCCCAGAATTTGAGTCTAGCCTCCACCTCGGACCACAGAGATAGCGGCACAGCCTCTGGATGGCCTAAGTGAAAGAAAATCGATGTCTGAAGATTTGAAGTGAGACACGCACCAGCCCAACACCATCTCTCCTTGAACTTGTACAGAACTGGGATGAAATTTCTATTTTGTTTATGCTAATGTTATTTGAAGATTTTCTGTTACGTGCAGCCAAAGCTAATTCTAATTGATGTACAAAGTTTTCTAATTCTAATTGACGTACAAAGTTTTAAAATTAATTAGTTGTTGGGGGCGCCTGGGTGGCTCGGTCGGTTAAGCGTCCAGCTTCAGCTCAGGTCATGGTCTCGCAGTTTGTAAGTTCCAGCCGTGCGTCCGGCTCTGTGCTGACAGCTCAGGGCCTGGAGCCTGTTTTCAGTTTCTGTGTCTCCCTCTCTCTCTGCCCCTCCCCCACTCATGCTCGGTCTCTCTCTCAAAAATAAACATTTATAAATAAATAAATAAAATTAGCTTGTTGGTTTAAAAAAAAACTAATGTAAAAGGTAATGATTTGATATTTATAAAAATATAATAAAATCACAGAAGTAAAAGCATAAGCCAAATGATCATCTATTAAACCAAACCTAGAATCATGTGTTCTTAAAGGTATATTCAGTGGCCAATTTTCAACCGCTTTTCTTGTGTTGGGCCTGCTACCGGACTCTGAGGATCGGGACTCTGCCCCGTGAACTGCACATCCGGGGAAACTGCGATGTGATTACAATAGTGGGAATGATAAGCAGAGGGTGGTATGGGTGCACACACCCTCCTCCCATGGCCTGAGGTAGGGCCCAGGGAACGTCTTCTCAGACGCGAGGCCCAGCTGAGACGTGAAGAACAAAGAGCAGCGGGTCAGACAAAGAAGAGGAAAGAAACGGCTTGCCAGGCAGTGGGGGCCGCTGGTGCAGAAACGGGGAGCAGAGGAGGTTTAGCACTTTTGGAGGGCTGCATGGAGGCAGTGCCGCGTGAGGTTCATTCCTGCGGGGCTCTGCTGGAACATGGCCAGGCAGTGCTCTGTCGCGAGGCATTAGCAGAGGCCGAAAGTGACGCGGAATGAGGCTTAGAGCGCATAAGAGGAAGCCACTGATGCCCTTGTAGAAAAAGGACTTATAGACTTCACTTTGGGCTCGGTTGGGCTTGCAGCCCATAAGCCAGTGCGTCCTGGCCCCAGTGCACACATCTGTGTGACAGCCCCGAAGGACAGCCTTGCGGGGGAGAGGCCCAGAGCATGGGGTCTCCATGAGGTTGAAGAGCAGGTGTAATACCATCAGAGCCACGGGGGAACGTGGGGGCTGGGGCTGCCTCCGACGCGGACGCACGTGGCTGTCCTACCAAAGCGGGGTGGTTCCAGGCAACGTCCCACATGAAATGGAAGAACGAGGCGCGGGGTTGGGATGACAGCTCCGGAGTGGTGGTCAAGCACTGGAGGCAGAGTTTTGCTCAAGAGGAGCTGGGGGGCTGCAGGAAGCAGAGCATGTCCAGGAGCCTGCATGTTGGGGAGTGAGGAGTGCTCTCTGCCGAGGGCTAGGGAGGAGTCCTGTCAGCAGGGAGAGACTGAGGGTGGGTCAAACTCAAACTGCCACACGGACAAGTCGGGGACAAGGCATTAGACACACTAGATGGCACAAAACAGATCTTCAGCCAGGGTTCCTACTGTGGGCTTCCAAGTCTGTTTGTTTAAAATACTTTTTGTGGTAGAAGAGCCTGGCTGGCCCAGTCAACAGAGCATGTCACTCTTGACTTTAGGGTTAGGAGTTCAAGCCTCACGTTGGGTGTAGAGATTCCTTAAGAATAAAAATAAAAATAAATGTTGAGGCACCTGGGTGGCTCAGTCAGTCGAGCGTCCGACTTCGGCTCAGGTCATGATCTCACAGTTTGTGAGTTCAAGCCTTGCATCGGGCTCGCTGCTCTCAGCGTAGGGCCTGCTTCAGATCCTCTGTTCCCCTCTCTCTCTGTCTGCCCCTTTGCCGCTCACACCCTCTCTCTCTCAAAAATAAAGAAACATTAAAAAAGACACCTTAAAATATTTTTGTGGTAAAATATACATAATATGAAATGTACCACTTTAACCATTTTTAAGTGCACAGTTCAGTTAATGATATTTTCATTGTCGTGCAACTATCACCACTATCCCTCCAGAACGTTTTCATCTTCCCAAACTGAAAATCTGTACCAATTAAACAATGGCTCCCCATTCCCTCTCTGCTTCTGTGCCTGGGAACCTCTGTTCTACTTTCTACTCTATTTTGTCTGTGAACTTGACTTCTCTAAGCACCTCATAGAAGGAAAATGATACAATATTTCCTTTTGTGTCTGGCTTATTTCATTTAGCATAATGTCTTCAAGGCTCATCCTTATTGCAGCAGGTGTCAGAATTGCCTTCCTGTTTAAGGTTGAGCAATATTCCATCGTACGTATGTGCCACATGCTGTTTATCCACTCATCTATGGACATTTGGGGTGCTGCACCTTTCGAGTAAAGAGTACTGGGGGAGAAGTTAGCAGAGAAAGGGAGAAACCAGACCAGAATAGGAACGTAATCCACTCTCACCTTTTACATAAAAATGTGGAAATTGTAGTCTATGGAAGGTCTGAATGGCTCAAAGTCAAAAAGAACTCGAGGCTTCTGACCTTCAGACTGCTTTCTCTTCTAGTACTGAGTTTACCCCCAAGCTAGCCCGAATTCGGCCGAATTCCTTGAGAGACAAGGAATATAGGTGGGGCAGATGAACAGGCCTGGTGGCCTGAGGACGGAGGCTGAGTCCCACGGTATGATGCCACCGCAGCACAGACATGAAGCCTGAGAGGTTGTGCCCTGGCAAACCCGTCAAAGCTGTTTTGGATCCCACCTCACTGGGTCTTTGATCGGTTCTTTCTTTCTTTCTACCTTTGCTGTTCGCAGCCTCTTATTTATCCATCTTATTCCCATTCTCCATCTCAGCAGGGTCAAAACCATCTCTGCTGACCAAGTAAACTGAGTAGTTAGATTATGGGTTAACTCCAAGTGCCATCTATGCTCTCCCCAGGGAGATTTCTATGTTAAGGGGCACCTTTAGAACACTGAAAAACTTTAGGAGCCAAGAGAACGGGAACGTAATGGCATGGGAGCGAGTGAGAGTGTCGTCTTCAGGCAGGAGTCACCTCCTCTGCTTGCTGGTGAGGTTAGAAGGTTCCAGAGAGAAGTGGCTGGGGAAGTGCCCCCCCCCCCCCAACTTCCCTTCCATCGAAAGAATGGAGGCCTACGCACGGGTGCATTGGGGTTTTGCTTTTTTTTCTTCCTCATTATTCCATGCATCTTGTATTTATTTTACCATCCATACAGGGTACATTGTTGCCTCCTGCACATAGTAAGTTCTCAGTCAGACCTAGGAGGATGATTAACCACTGGCCAAACATTTCAGACGTGCATAAAGGAGCCAGGGATAAGGGAAGGACTTTTGTTGCTCTTTTATCCTTAAGATTTATCATGACGCGATAATAAGTAAATACTGTCATAGAAGAACACGTTCTTCTTTTAAACTTTTTTTAAATGTTGATTTTTGAAAGAGAGAGAATGTGCGTGTGGGTATACGTGTGTATGAGCGGGGGAGGGGCAGAGAGAGAGAGAGGAGACAGAGGATCCAGAGTGAGCTCCCTGTTGACAGCAGAGAGCCCCATGCAGGACTTGAACCCAGGAACCCTGAGATCATGACCTGAGCCAAAGTCAGGTGCTTACCTGACTGAGCCACCCAGGCACCCCTTCCTCTTTTAATCTTTGACAGCGAGTGCTGAATAAGGTATATACTTCACTAAATATTTGCCTTCTTTTCTTTATCCATTTTTATTAATTTCACGCGCGCGCGCGCGCGCACACACACCACCTTGCTCTTGTATAATATGTAGAGCCTAACAAAATCTAGACTGTACCAGAATCCTCTTAAACTTACTCCAGTGAGGCACCTGGGTGGCTCAGTCATTTAAGCATCTGACTCTTGATCCTGGCTCAGGTCAGGGTCTCAGGGTTCCTGGGATCAAGCCCCACTGCCGACCCCCAGCTGTGCACTGACAGCAGGAGCCTTCTTAGGATTCTCTCCCGCTCTCTTTGCCCCTCCCCCACTCACTCTCAAAACAAACTTCCTACAATGATTATTTTTCATACAGAGTGCTCCAATTGCCTCTAATATCAGCTATTACCCATGAATAAATGCAAGCAGTCGCTACTTAGGGAACTGGAATTTACGAAAACATAATTTTACTTCCTTCTTAGATTTTTTTTCATACTCTTTGTGTGTGTGTATGTGTGTTTTCTATGAAAATCATAGGTCTCCAAGTCCAAAGCAAATGTACAGAACAGTAAGGCTAACTACTATTTGTCCGGTGTTTGAAGGTTGGTGGTATATATATATTCTCATTTGATCCTCACATCACTAGTGTGAGCCGGCCAAGATAGTAAATAGTTGCTAATTTATAATGTGGAAATTAACTCTCAGACATAACTTGCAGAAGGTATAAAACTAGCTGATTTGGACCTGAGTCTTTGAATCCCAAATCCTAACCTTTTCCCACTGTATTATGTGCTGGTCATCACTATCTGCAATCTCCTCTAGACTGGCCGTTTATTTTCAATGCTCAGTTAACTTGAAATCTCTGCTAAAACCAACAAATGTAGCAAATGGCAATCTTAGATCTCATTTTAAATGTGTTTTTCTTTCAAGTGATCACCTAATCAGGTTTGCCATGCTTAAACAAGGCGGAAATGTATTTCATTGTAGATACACTCTTAAAATGAACTATTTTTTTTAAAAAAAGGTTTCACTATAAACATTAAAAAAATCATTTACCACTCCATAAAGTTTGGAAATAGATTTTTTTAAAAGGTTTAAAACTGAAAACCACAGCTAAAATGTCAGTAAAGTGTACTTATGGACTTTTACCAAATCAGTGCCTACACTGTTTTCTACACTTAAAATTATCCAAGCCTACGTACACAAGAGAAGCTCTTTCTCCAGGATTTACTTTTCCCTTATCAATTGTTTGTAATGACCATTTGGCTTGTCCTGTAAACAGATAGGATACATACTGGGGGAATACTTTTCTACAGAAATGGTAAATAATTATAATGCATATTTTTTCTGCTTCAAATATTTTACATACATGACTTGCTTTTACTTTTATATAACTTCATTTATTTTTGCCTTATTTTACAAAAGAAACTTTCTCTTCTTTAAAAAATTTTTAATTTCTTACTAAATTATACTCCCTTCCACCAAAGTGTAACAAACTCAACAGACTAGTCGTACAGTAATGAGAAAGCCAACAAGGATCTCCTTCAGAGTAAGGCTGAAGGGAAACAATTTGTAATACTTAAGATTTATTCCCTTATCCTCCCCTCTAAATATGACGTCTCCCAACAATGAATTCTTGTTTAACTTTACTGAAAGTGTGTACCAGGATGGTGTTTAGAAATACTAAACACATATGAAATGTACATATATGTAACACTTCCAGCTCTGAGTGAGCACAAGGAAAATGAGAATTTCAGCTTGTTACAATGACATCTAGTAAACAAAAGGAAACGATTAAGAGTACAGGATTGTTTAAAAGTATCAGCGCAATTTCTTAACGTGTTGATAATTGCTGTCCTAAATATTAATAATAATAACCAAAGATCAGAACTCTCCTCATCATACTCTTTCCTTCCACTCTCATTACTGGGGCACAAGTTTCAGCTCAGCTTGAAAGTTTCAGAGTCTGGGCTCAAAGTGAACATTTCAGCCTGTTTGCATTGAACTGCGGTTCCAGAACCTCGCTTCACTAACCACACACACTATTGCTGCTGAAAGACATTTACAGTTAATCGTGACAAAAAACATTAGAATGGTTTAAGTAAAATTTATTGTTTTATTTTTTTTTTTAATGTTAACTCATAGAGAAACTTATGGTTAAGAGAGAAGGAATTCAAAGCTGAAAAACACAGCAATGTAAAATAAAATCCATCAGCAGATCCCTAAGGCTACTCTAGCTTTTGGTTTCCGGGCTGATCCTGGTGTATCTTACCTTACAGGGTTACTGAGCTCTGACCAGCATTGCCTAGGACCATGTTGGGAACTGGGAACAATGGTGAGCAGAACGCAGCCCCTGCTCTGAACTGCGGACTGGGATGCAACACACAGCCCCGGAGGGAGTAGAGGGTTAGGGGTACACTGGAGGCAGGGCTGCAGAGAGCCCCTCGCTGTGGGCTTAGGAGGCGAGGGAAGGGAATGAAGCCACCTCTTGAGAGAGAAGGGGACCAGGAGTGCTGCAGAAGCTCGAGAGGACTGTCACCTCAGAGAACTGGAAGCCATTCGGGGAGGCTGGAACCCGGGGAAGGGTGGGAGTGGCCGGGGCTAAAAGATCCAGCCGCAGATGGGGACGGAAACCGGATTCGGAGGGCCTTCCAGAGCCACGTTAAGGAGGAGATAGGACTTATTCCGAAGGCAACGGAGGTCCCCTAAGAGCTTTTAACGAGAAGAGCACGATCGGATTTCCTTGACAATCAAGTGTGTGTCTAGCGGCAGGGTCGAGATGGGGAAAGGGCGAAGCCCGAGGCCCAAAGCCTAGTGAGCCGAAAACCACGGTTCTCCAGGTGGAAGGCGCTGGTGGCCTGCACGGAGGAAGTCACAGCGTGGCAGGAGCGACAGCAGACCGCCAGAAGTGCGGAAGTAAAACGGGCCCTGGGGCTCAACGACTGCGGGATGGGGTGGGGGGGCCGGCGGCCAAGTAAAGCGGTGGCTACGATGGGAGACGCGGGACATCTGGAGGAAAGGTGCGGGGCTCCGTTTGGGTCACGGACATTGTTAAGGTGTCTGTGGCACACACGCCCGGACCTCCGAACAGGGCGCTCTGGAAGCAGCAGGCCGCTCTGCGAGGGGACCAGACACCACCCACAGTGCGCACAGAGAAGGCGCCCCAGGGCGCTCCCCGGGGGTCCCCACGCCTGCAACCGGACTTGGGTCCCCCTTTTCTTCGAGTAAACGCTGACTCGCAGAACCCGCTGCGAGACAGGGAGGGGCGTTCACTGCTCTAGTTTTACAGCGGAGAAAAAAAATGAGACTTTGGGGCCGGGCTTGCTCAGGGTCACCTGCCGGTGAGTCCTGACCTCCCGTCTCCCGGCCAATCCAGCCCCTACTCTACCCTAGAAGTAACCACCCTAAAAAGTAATTCACATCCGATTGCTGAAACATACTCTTTCTCGAAGTCTCCGTAGAGCGCATCACATACACGGGGTTTTCTTTTTAAATGCCTTTTGTTCTTTTTCTCCCAATCCTCATAAAATGTTAAGTGGGCAACTTCCATTTTAATAAATATCACCGGACATTAAAAACATGTAAAAAAAATACATCGGAAAGAGGAGAGCGTGAGAGCCTAACTCCGCCCGTAAGCACACAACTTCTTGAAGTTCTCTGAGCTGCATAAATAAACCCTGACCGATTCCGGCTTCACGCTCATTAACGGGGCACCTCCATCCCGCGTCCTGCCATCTCGAGGCCGCGCCTAATCGCTCCCCCCGCCCCGCTCCGGCCGCACCACCTGCTCCCGGCGCCGCCCCCACTCCTCCCGCTCGCCCGCCCGCGCCGGTTCTCACGCGCGGCCCGCGGCCCTCCCCGCCGCTCTCGGCCCTTTCACTTCCTCGGGCCTCGGACCCGCAGCCGGACTGCAGCGCGGCCCCGCTTCGCCGCCCCTCCCGCGCTCCCGCGTCTCCCCGCTCGCAGCGCCGCCCCCCCCCCCGGCGCCGCGCCCCCCACGAAGTTCTCCCTCCCGCGCCGACCCCCCGCGAGGACTTCGGAGGCGGTCCCTGGCCGGCCGGCGCTGATTGGCTGTCTCCCCGGCGCCCCGCCCCTGTGCACGCGCAGGAGGTGGGGCGGGCCCGGCGCGCGCGCGCGCGCGGCGCGGCCCCGCGGGCGAAGCGTCCGTGACCCGCGTGCCGGCCTCGGCGTCCGGGCCCCCGCGTCTGCGAGGCGGGGGCGGGCGGCGGCGGGGTGCGCTGGGGCTGGGGATTCACGTGGCCCCGAAGGCTCCCCCCACTTGCCCCGGCCGCGCTCCCTGCTCGCAGCCAGTCGGGCGTCCCGCAGGGACCGGGAGCTGCCCGAGGGGCCGTCGTCGTCGCCAGCCCGGTAGCCCGGATGTCGCTGCCCCCCGCGGCGGGGCGGCCGACGCTTCTCTCGGCCCCGGGAGGAGGCTCCTCTTAAAGGGACAGCGCCGAGTGTGTGCCGGAGGGGGCGGTGCATCCTGCCCTCCGTGCGCGACCTGTGTCCCGCGGGGACGGCGCGGCGCCCGCGCCCCGGGCCCCCTCCTCCGGGCGGGGCGCCCTTGGAGCGCGGCACGCCCTGCCCCGGGATGGCCGCGGATGGCCGCCCATCGGCCGGGTGTGCTCGGGCCCGAGCCGTGGCCGGTGGCGCCGCGCGGGGCCGGGAGGCGCCGGCCTGTGATTGGCCGAGGCCGCCGTGAATGCAGGACATTGTCTGGTCGCAGGCGTCTCTGTCCCTGCCCGCCGCCCTTCCACAGACCGAGATGGGTGCGGAATGAGGGCCCTGGTCCTCAAGGTGCCCCCGGCCAGGGAGTGCCTTCAATGGTGGCGACACCGCAGTGGGAAAAGCTGACTTTTACGAGATCATGGATTCTGAGAATGGCAAAAGGTGCTGTTTCAAAATACGAAATCATTCTCAACAAGGAAATAAAATCATTGTGTTTGATATAAGGGTTTCCCTTGAGATTAAAAATATTAAGGGAATTGAAAAGGGCCAACTGGTGTAAAAACGGATCAGTTCTGGCTTCAAGGGTCTTTTAATAAGGATCTGTGAAAATTCGCCTGAATATCCTTTATAGATTTTAAGCTATATCTTCATACGTACATATTCATATTGATATGAAATAACCTGGTTCTGGATAGTGCAGCCTCTCTGGGTCTTAGTTCACATACTTGTAAAAGAGACACGCTAGACTGGTAGCTTTCCAAGTTTGTTGCTTTTGTTAAAATAACTCTGATTCTGACTCTAGACTTAAAAATCCTCATGCATCCCCTGTGTTGGTTCACATCTCAAGGTCTTGGAATAGATGAGATCTTTTCAAGAGCCCTGGAGGAGACTTTAGTTCTCAGATCACCTTTGAATATATGTGGGAGTTATTTAAGTGGAGTTGTAATCTTTCAGTGTGTAATTTCGGAGTAAAGGAAAATGAGAGCAGTAGAGAAATGCATGGAGGTGAATCAGTAATATTAGTCAATGGGAAGAGCAGCGTTTCCTTTCATCCCCAAGAAGTTTTCTAGGTAATGGAGTATTATAATAAAGAATAACCATCTTTTTTATTTTGTCGCCAATATCAAAGGCGTAGAAAGATTGCAAAGGAAAGAAGACACATATGAATTAAGAGATACACAAATGGAAGACGTTGGAGAGTTCTGAAATATAACTGAGTTGTATGTGTTTTTATTTTTTATGTTTTTTGTATTTGCTTTTTAAAAAGCTGGATAGGAAAAATTATTGTAGAGTTAAGAGCAGACTTGTGTTAATACAGATTGTGTGGGTGTGTGTGTTTAAAAATCTATTTAATTTTTTTAAGTTTTTATTTTAATTCCAGTTAGTTAACATGTAGTGTTATATTAGTTTCAGATGTACGATATAGTCCTATTCAACACTTCCATACATCACCAATACAGATTATATTTTGTAACCTCAGTTTAATGCCCTCTTCAAAATTAAAAAAAAAAAACAATGATTTTATTTAATTGAACAATCAACAGGAATTAGAGACTTGGACATGACAAACAAATGAAGGAAGGAAAACATCCAGAAAACGAGATGAATTTAATGGAAATGATTCATTGCAAGAGACATGACCTCATTTCTTATTAGAGGGATTTCTACTAAACCAGATTTGATGTTAAATAAATTTATTTTACAGACTTTCCCCCAAATTATACTAATTTAATATGGGGTTTTGTGTGTGGGTGGTCATTGTTGTTTTGTGGTGTGGAAAAGGAAAAAGAGAAGAGATACAATGAAAAACTGTAAACATCGTTGCAGCTTCCTCAGCGGCAATTGTTCTGGGCTCCTCAACCTCACCCACCACAAAATAGGAATAAAAAAGCAGAAATCGTCAGCAAAAACCTTCTAGCTGTCCCCAGAAATGAAACACATTTTCATGTGGATGTGCGTGGATGTCTGTGGGTGACACAGATTTAGTTTTGATTATTTAAGCTTCTAGCATTTAAATTGTTGATTTCTAGGGGCTCCTGGCTGTCTCAGTCTGTTAAGTGGCCAACTTCAGCTCAGGTCATGATCTCTCAGTTTGTGAGTTCGAGCCCCACATCGGGCTCTGTGCTGACAGCTCAGAGCCTGGAGGCTGCTTAGGATTCTGTGTCTCCCACTCTCACTCTCTGCCTCTCTTCTGCCCCCACTCTGTCTCTCTGTCTCAAAAATAAACATTTAAAAAATTTTTTTAAATCGATTGTTGATCTCTATAATTAAACTGAATTTACTTAGAAGTTACTGAATACATGATCAAATTTAGAGATTAAGCTGAGTGAAATAAGCTGTTTATAATAAACAGAAGCAGCAGGTTATATGATACAGTCTGCAAGGTATGAAATGACTAGCCAACTAACTTTGAGACTTTTTTAACAAGTCTTTTCCTCGGGACTTTTGCTTTGGTATTCTATATATAACTATAGCCTAACCTATATAGAGTCATAATATTTACAGAACACTGGTATATGCCAAACACTATTTCCAGTATCTTCAGAAGGTTAGGTGGCTTGCCCAACGTCAGCCAGTTGGGGGGCAGAGCTGGGAATCGGGCCTAGAATCCTGTCTGACTCTGCTCAAAGCCGTGTGGCTGTGTGCTCTCAACCACTCACCAAGCGGACTTAGTTATTTCTATGGATAGGACTATTAATCCAGTTTTGATCAGATTTTTTTCAACAGTCATGCATCTAAATATTTTAGTCCTTTCATCCATTTCTATTTCAGGTGACCCTGTGGAGACAAGAGTGCCATCTGTGTGTAGTTTGCTGCAGAAAGTCAAGCATGCCTGTCATCTTGAAGAGAGACCCCCCCACCACCACATTTGCGTCTCTGTTCTCTTTTAAACGGACATGTACGTGGACAGTAGCACATGGGAAAGTCTTCTCACCCTCTGCTTTTCTGTGTTTTCTTTTTCTCTTCTTTCTTTGTCTTCTTTCAGGCGCATGGCTTAGAACTCCTATAATCCCGACTGGCCGGGTTTGCTTCATCTAGTTGGTGTGGGTCCCAGAAGAGGTGCCGGGTACTCAATCATTCAGTTATTGGCTGAAAGCTGACAAGTCAGTACAGAAGACGGAGAAGAGCGGAGGAATCAAGGGTGCATGGCAGGAATTTGGGGACTCAGTAGCATAAAACTGAGAGAAAGGGCTGTATCTTCAAGACTTTTTTTTCCTTCCCTTTCTTCAGTCTGTACCTTTGGCTGAGAAGTGGCACATCCTTAATGACAATCGAGGGTAAATGGTCTCTGCCCCTCCCGTTTACGTTGGCCTCTTTAGGCCTGGTTCTACAGGTAGTATTGAATGTAGTGTTCGTCTGTGACTCCTCCAAAGACAGGGGAAAAGGGGCAGTCAGCCTCAAATCAGTCCCTGTCACTGCTTGTTCCCAGTGCCTGTATCAGGAGGATTAAGAAATTAGAAATAAAATTATTCTGAAGGGGATCATTTTCGACTCATTAATCCATGTGATTTCTGATGCTCATTATCACTGAAAATTGAGTTGGCGAAGTCTGTTTAACTTTTGTGATTAAGGATCAGTGTTAGGATTTGAGGTTCCGGGGACTGAGAGGAATAAAAGGATTGTGTTCAGCCGTCCTCCGCCCCCACCCGCCCCACAGCCAGCACCCAGTGCTCTTTGTCCTTGGCCAACAAGTGCTTCTCCATCTCTGGTAAAACAGACAGTGAGGCTGACACAGCAGCCTGGGGACAGTATCGGGCCAGCCCTATCCACCATGTCCCGGTGCTATCGGTGCGTGACAGGCACACCTGCAATTCAAAATCTTAATACCTAAGGTGCCTCATTGGGACAGGGGAAATGGCTCTGTTGACCTGATGGAAGACTGGCCTCATTAGCTAGTGGTTGTCTTTTTATTACTATGGTTTTGCCATGTCCCATAACTGAGCTCTTACCATCTGATATTTTTCAAATACAAATATTTAAACATTTACAAATGTGTAAAACTATTTTAAATCTAATAGAAAACACCTACTCATTTGTCTTCATAGTAGTACTTTAAAAAAAATTTTTTTTTACATTTATTTATTTTTGAGAGACAGAGAGAGACAGAGCGTGAACAGGGGAGGGGCAGAGAGAAGGGGAGACACAGAATCTGAAGCAGGCTCCAGGCTCTGAGCAGTCAGCCCAGAGCCCGATGCGGGGCTCGAACCCACGAAACGTGAGATCATGACCTGAGCCGAAGTCGGACGCTCAACCGACTGAGCCACCCAGGCGCCCCAGTAGTACTTTTTTTAAATGTTTATTCATTTTTGATAGACAGAGAGACTGAGTGCAAGCAGGGGAGGGGCAGAGAGAGAGAGGGAGCCACAGAATCTGAAGTAGGCTCCAGGCTCTGAGCTGTCAGACACGGGGCTCGAACTCGTGAACCATGAGATCATGACCTGAGTCATGACAAAGTCGGACGCTTAACCGACTGAGCCATCTAGGCGCCCCTTCTTAGTAGTACTTCACACTCAACAGGTGGCCGCCCTGTCTTCCTGGGCTCTAGCACACGACCAGTTTCTGGCTTGCGCCATATTCCTCCTTTAACCCCTCAGCCTGGGGCAGTGATGGCGTCCCATTGGCTGCTGTCCCCGGAAGCCTTGCCTTGCTGATTCCCTTCACTCTGCCCACACTTCTTAAGCGTCTTTTCCAAAGTCCAAGTGAATGTGCCTTTCCTTTCCTCCTTTGATGGTGCCTCCCCCAGACATCCCTCATGGTCTGGCCCCCACCCACACCTCCAGACTCATCTGTGGTCCCCCCCTTCTGCATGCTTTTCCTCTCCCACAACCAGCTCTTCCTCCCCACCCCCATACACACACTTTGACCCTGGAGTCTGCTGTTTTTTCTGCCAGAAATACTCTCTCAAGCCTTCCCCGGTTCCTTCCACGTGGGCTGCCTTTCTTATTGCGCTTACAAGGGCTTTGCCCTAAAACTGGAAGTTCCTTGAGGTCGGAGATCATGTCTTATTCATCTGCACAAGGAAGGGCTTAGCACAGTGCCGAACACAGGTGAGAACACAAGGAGAGAGCAGGTAAATACGAACGGAAAATGTTTCATTTCCTCTATGGACTCCTTTTCCAGATCAGCCCTCTAGGTTTTCAAAATGGAATCAGTTCAAAATTGAAATTTCACTCATTTCAATCTTGTCAATATTTACATAGATAAAATTATACCCTTTAATTGACATTTGCATCACAACATGCTTTTACTATGCTGTATGAACAGATAACGCTCAAAACTTGAGTATATTCATATTTCCAATTCAAGTGTTTTCAGTTTAAGGCAATGTGATTTCTTTATTAGTGCTGAAGCTTTTCATGTTGTGTTTATAACAATCATTTTTGAAGTTATTTATTTTGGAAATTCTACTTTCCTTACTTTAGATTTGCCTTAAGAAAAGTAATTCTAGGGGCTCCTGGGTGGCTCAGTCGGTTGAGCGTCCGACCTCAGCGCAGGTCATCATCCCGCGGTTCGTGGGTTCAAGCCACATGTCGGGCTCTGTGCTGACAGCTCAGAGCCTGGAGCCTGTCTTCGGATTCTGTGTCTCCCTCTGTCTCTGACCCTCCCCTGCTCACGCTGTCTCTCTCTCTCTCTGTCTCTCAAAAATATATAAAACATTTTAAAAAATTTAAAAAAAGTAATTCTATGTTGTACTCCACTGCATAAGTAGATTTAACTGAGAAGTATCATTTTACTGTTTTTTTTGCCTGTAAATACAAAAATAACGACAATGATGTAACGGTCATATTCTTTTCAAGACAACTCGACCGTCTATGTGTTTTCAGCAGTTAGAGTAGGGGAAGGACCAGGTTCTCCTCTGTCCCTTCCCCGTGTTTCTCCCTAGCTCTAGCAGAGATGTTTTCTATAATTGGTTTTCCACATTTGCCAAGAGTCTGTTTCCTCTTAACATTCAACATGTTTAACAGAAGTCTTGTAATAGTTCCAAAAATAATAAAGTTGGTCCCAAGCATAAAAATGATCCCTACACAACACATTGTTTTTTTGTCATGGCTTTGGTTTGTTAAGTTCTTTTTAATAATTTTTAGTGTCAAATCATGTGGCAGAAATAAAAAGGTTTTCTTCACAGTAATAAAACCCACTGAAGAAATACAATCAATGGCTTGTGCAGAGGGTGAGAGTCACCTGTACGAGAAGCCACCCCTGTCTGGCCCTTCTCGTTTTGATGGAAGGAGCGGGTTCCAGTTAAATTTTACGCTGTGTCCTCAGGAGGACCAGAAGCTTATTTGAGGTGCTTGCTTCTGATACAAAGGTAAGGCTCTTCTCAGTCTGATGAAATTTATTTCTCACATTGTCAAATGCTAACATAAAATATATTTTATCCCCTCCCCGTCACTCCTAGAAGGTGGCTAAAGTATCCCAAAATAACTCTCTCTGCTTCAATAATTAGATATTTGACATGTGGAAAGATGTAGGTCTCCTTTAAAAGTGGTCCTTAACTTATTATTATTATTATTATTATAGCATCTTTTTATTTTTTAATTAAAAAATTTTTTTGACTTATTTTGAGAGAGACAGAGACAGTGTAAGCAGGGGAGGGGCAGAGAATGGGGGAGAGAGAGAATCCCAAGCAGGCTCTGCACTGTCAGCACAGAATCCAATGCGGGGCTCGAATTCATAAAATCGTGAGATCATGACCTAAGCCGAAACTGAGAGTCGGGTGCTTAACCGACTGAGACACCCAGGTGCCCCAATTATAGCATCTTTAAATGTTTAGGGCATCTGGACTTAGGAAGAGCTTTAAAATCCCAGAGAGAAATCAGAGGCAATGGCAACAGGTGGCTGTGGAACTGACGACAAAATCTCTATGATTCTGTGCAAGGCATTTGAACCATTTCTTCACCAGGAAATTAGAATCCAAAAGATAAGACCTGGGCAATAAAAATAAATAACGCTGAGAAAGGATAGTGCCCCCCCACCCCCAGCGCATCACTGTTTGAGTGCGTGTCCCAGAGCTGGTGGGATTTTATCCCCTGATTCACACCCGTGTCTGGGAAACCCGTGTCGTCCTTGCCCCAGATTCACTTCTCTCTTCTGAAGGAGGCCGCCGTTTCCCACGGGACCTGGATGGGCCGTGAGCTCAAGGTCTTGCTTCTCCAAGCAGCAGCCGTGGGACCAAAGATCATGTTGGGAATGCAGAAGCTCGGGCTGTACCTGGACCTTTGGAATCCAGATCGGCATCTTAACAAGGTCTTCAGGGGATCCAAGGGCAACCCCGATGTGAGAAGCCTGATGTAGGGCACCCCCAAACGAGGATAACCTGAGAGTGCCACAGCTGGTGAAGTGGAAAGCCCCTTGAATATTGTATTTCTTACCCCCTTGTGTATTATACCCCCTTGTACATTTTAGGATAGATTTCCAGGAAACGGAAAGATTTGGGGGGAGCCGTGTAGATCAAAAAAGAGTACTTGCCTCCAGAGCTTGATCAAGGCACGTAGTTCAAATTAGAGTATCACCTTCGTGGTCAGAACAAAACAAAACAAAGCAGTGTGGTGGGTGCAATTGTCGTTCAGTGGGGGAGTATTACATTTAGGATCTGTATTCACTTCCTAGGGCTGCGGTGACCAAGAACCGCAGACTGGCTGACTTCAAGGAGAGGACCTCCTCTGGTTCTGGAGGCCGGAAGTCTGAAACTCAGGTATGGGCAGGGCCACCCTCCCTCTGCGTCTCTGGGGACAGCCCTTCCCTGCCTCTTCCTCGCTTCCGTCGCTCCTGCTGGGCTCGCAGCTGCCCCGCTCCAGTCTCTGCCTTGGTGGGCACAATGGGCCCTCCCTGGGATTTCCCCCCTCCCCTCCAACTCCACTATGACCTCACCTGCAATGATGTCATTTCCAAATATGGCCACATTCTGCTAGACCTGGGCATCTTGAGATAAGGAAGACGTAGCCTTTGGAGGAGGTCTGTCCGAGTCAGGGGGAGAGGACAGAGGAGTAGGAGGGGCTGATGGGGAGTCTTTCCAACCAGATACCAGGCCATCCTCAACTCCGATTTTGATTGCAAGGCCCTGGAACCTGGATTTGGAACAAATCCCAAGCAATCTGACACAGTGTCACCTGCAATCTACCACCAAAGGCAGCAGGACCCTAGCAGAGGACTCCATCCCTCCCTGACCAGAGCGGCCCCCAGATGGGGGGTGTGTGTGTAAGAATGAACCTAGTGGTGGAGAAAGCAATCAGGAATTTGTTGTTAGCACACAGTGACAGGTGACAAAAGCCCTGAACGGTGTCATGACAGCCACTTTTATTATTGTGAAGTCTGTACACTGACCTCAAGCATTTCAGACCAGAGTTATTCATTCATTCATCAAATATTTCGGTGCCAAGTTGTACTCAGGGAGTTGGGGGGGGTTGCTCTTAATTTGAAAAACCCAAATTAAATACATTTAGGAAATTAATATAAGATTGCAATTAAAAATTTTTTTATTTTGCCAATTATGGACATTTTAAAAATTGCCATTCTAACAGCAAGGACTTCAATTATTTTTGGGGGCGACTTCAATTATTTTATTTTAAATTTGTATTTCTTTATGTTTGAATAGGTCATACCAAAAGGTACAAAGGATGACAGGGCAAGGTAAATGTTCTTTCCCACAAAGGTGACTGTTGTTTCTTGAGGAAAGCCATTTTAACACCAAAAAAGTAAGAAGCATGGTGGCTCAGTGGGTTGAGTGGCCAACTTCAGCTCAGGTCATGATCTCACGGTTCCTGATTTCGAGCCCCACGTTGGGCTCTGGGCTGACAGCTCAGAGCTTGGAGTCTGCTTTGGATTCTGTGTCTTTCTCTCTCTGCCCTCCCTTCCTTGCTCATGCTCTCTCTCTCTCTCTCTCTCTCTCTCTCTCTCTCTCTCAAAAATAAATAAATATATTTTTAAAAAAGTAAGAAGGACATAATCTTAGAGAAAAAGAGAGCCTTTTCCAAAAGGGAACAGTTAGGAAAACATATATGTATATATTTTTCCTTGTTTTTATTCTTCCATTAATTTTTTCCAAGTATTTTCCACACTTTTTTTTTTTTTTTTTTTTAATGAATGAAGCATTGTTCCAGGCGCGAGGGGTACTTTAGAGAACGAAACAGTGAAAACACCATTCCGTGCCCTCGTACACTTACGTTCCTGTGGGAACTGAATTTGAAATCGGGACCCAGAAGTCCAGGTAAGTGAACCGGGAGAAGCCAACAGAAGCTGAAGTCACCTGGCATTCTGTGGGCACAGGGGAGTACAAAGAGGGGCACATGCGTTTAGCAACAGCCACCTGCCGTGCCCAGGACTGGTCAGCGGCCAGACCACTTGGACCACAGCTGAATTCAGGACTTCACGTCCGGGTCTCATCCGGACTCGAGAAGCAGAGTCTGACAATAGAATTCGGTCCAGACGTGAGCCAAGTGCAAAAGGTGTGGTGAGGCGAAGGAGATGTGAAGAAGCAGAGAAGGGAGTAATTTTAATGTTTTGATGGGCTTTCTGTTCGTGCAAAGAAACCAACTAAATCTGTTTTCCATTTGCATACGTCCCTCTTCATTCTTCCAGGATCTGAACACGCCTCCGAACCGAGGTCAAAGCTGAGGTGGTAAATTCCTGGGACTCTGCCTCTGGCTTTCCAGTCAGGACCTCGGGCGGAAGCATAAACCTCAGTGTTTACACTTTTTTTTTTTTTAATTAGTAGACTTTTAAAAGCAGCGTGAGGTTTATAGAAAAGTGTTGTATATGCTCTCATCCATCCCCATTTCTCTTGGTATTAACATCTTGCATTGGTGTGCTAGTTTGTTATCATCAATGAATGCATATTGATACAGGATTATCAACTAAGGTCAATAGGGTTTGCTCTTTGTGGTGCACATGCTGTGGGTTTTGACAAGTGCATGATGACATGGAGCCAATGGATCCAACACGTAGTATCAGACAGAATAATTTCACTGCCCCAAACCCCCTGTGCTCTGCCTGTTCATTCCTCCCTCCAGCTCAACCTCTGGCAAACACTCATCTTTTTCTTTCTTTCTTTCTTTCTTTCTTTTTTTTTTTTTTTTTTGTATGTTCATTTTATTTGAGAGAGAGAGAGAGCACGAGTGAGGGCGAGGTAGGGGCAGAGAGAGGGAGACAGAGGATCTGAAGAAGTAGAGTCCAATGCAGGGCTTGAGCCCACAGTGAGATCATGACCTGAGTGGAAGCCAAATGCCCAACTGACTGAGCCACCCAGGCGCCCCAATCTTCTGATCTTCTCACCGTCTCTATAGTTTTTGCCTTTACTGGAATGTCCTATAGTTGGGACCATACAATATGTGGCCTTTTCAGATTGTCTTCTTTCACTCAGTGGTACGCATTTAAGGCTCCTACATATCTTTTTGTGCTTAATAGCTCATTTCTCTCTAAGGCTCTATATTATTCCATTCTCTGGATGGACCATATTCATGTTTCCATTCATCTATTAAAGAGCCTCTTGGTTGCTTCTAAGTTTTGGCAATCAGGAACAAGGCTGCTGTAAACTGTTGCGTGTAGCTTTTTGTGTAAACATAAATTTTCACCTCCCGTGGGTAAATGCTAATGCGAGTTATTGTAGGATCATATGATAAGAGTATGTTTAACCTTTATACTTTTCCCTTAAGAAACTCTTATCCTGATGTAACATTTCGAATGCAGGAAAAAATGCAGCATAACATTTTATCTTAAAATACTACGCCGCGTGCAATTTATTTCTTGATAGGAGTTTGTCAGTTTGGGAATCTGTAATTCACATCACAACACAGAACTACAAAAACGTTTAACACAACTTCTTGGGTATTTGGCTTTAAAAAATAGACTTTATTTTTTAGAGCACTTTTAAGTTCACAGCAAAATTGAGGTTCCCACTCCCCTCCCCCACATTTGTTTTTTAATGCTGTTGTTTATAAAAATATACTTGCACATAGATTTGTTAATTAAAATGGTGATTAAGAAAAGCCCGACAACTTTTAAAATTCAGGAGCAACAGCAGCCCCCAGAAACCAGTATAAGTATAAGCCATGCCCACTTGTGTGATGGAACTCCTGCAGCCCACCCCCTGCCTTGGTCATCACTCAGTCTGTCTGTAAACTTGGTGACATCATTATTCCAGGCTTTGCAAGCATATTTACACTGAAATAGGATTTTCTGATTTTGTCATTATTTTCACAAAATGGGATCTTACCATAAATATTGTTCTGTACCCTAAAGTCTTTTCTTTATATTATGGATTTTTCAGCTTAGTGTGTAAAAACTTTTTTTTAAGTTTGTTTCTTTTTTTTAAGTTTTTATTTATTTATTTTGAGAGAGAGAGAGAGAGTGAGCACAAGCTGGGGAGGGGCAGAGAGAGAGGAAGAGAGAGAGAATCCCAAGGAGGCTCCGTGCTGTCAGCACAGAACCCTATGTGGAGCTCGAACTCATGAACCATGAGATCATGACCTGAGCTGAAATCAAGAGTTGGGCGCTTAACCGACTGAGCTACCAAGGTGCTCCCTGGATTTTTTTTTTTAAGATTTTATTTTTAAGTGATCTCTACACTCACCATGAGGCTCGAACTCACAACCCCGAGATCGAAAGTTGCACTCTCTACCAACTGAGCCAACCAGGTGTCCCAAAACCTTATTTTTTAAATGGCCTGTAATGTATTCCCTAATCTATCCCTTCTCCTAGTGTGGAAATTTAAACAATTTTGCATTAAAAATCATGTTTAAGTAAACATTCTACATATTCATCTTTATGTATGTATGCTTTAATTTTTGTAGGCTAGAGTCAGAAGAATAAAATTGTTATCATTTGGTATTTTATACACACACACACACAAACACACACACACACACACTCATATATACAATTTCTCCTCTTTAAATTCCATCCACATTTTATGAAGAAGTAAATCCTTCAGGCTGGATGTTATGAAGCATTTTTATTTTTTGCCGATTTGACGGACAAAAGATTGAAAAAGATTGGTATCTCTTTGTTTCAACTTATATTTGACTGATCTTGACCATCTTTTCATAAGCTTGGAAGAAGCTATTTGTATTTCTTCTTTTGTGAATTGTCTGTTCATGCCGTTTGCCTATTTATTCTCTTAATATAATTTTCACTTATACAAATACTATATTAATGTAATATTATTATTTAAAAAAATCAAACAGTATAGAAGTGTATGGGATTAAAGATAAAACTTCTCCTTCCAGAAATTAGTTATCATTGTCCAAAGTTGGGATGTATTTCTCTATATAATTTCCTCTGTGTGTGGGAAATATACATATATAATGTGCACGTGTGTATATATGCATATGTAATCCTAATATTTATATTATTCTGTATCACAACAATTTTTTAGTTAACAATGTATAGATTTATGTATTATATAAATAGTTTTACTAAATAATATGTGAATACATGTACATATATATGTATTATATGTATGTATATAATCTTGATTTTTTTGCCATTGTTCAGTATTCCACAATTTTTTTTCCTTCGAGACCATTTCATCAATAATCTCATGGAGTAGGTGTTACAGGTATCCCCATTTTTATCAAGGAAACAAAGTTACAACAAGGTTAAGTACTTGCTCAAGATCTCACTGCTAGTCCGTTGCAGAATAGATTAAAATTTTACTTGAAAATTCCCCCAGTGATAGGCTTCAGTGTTTCTTATTTTTTGCTCTTTCACAGTGTGCCGCAGTAAACAGCCCAGGGAACAGCAAGAAGCTTGAGGAAGGGAAGGGCAGGAAGTCAGGCCCGGAGGGGCTGAGAAGCTTTGAAGGAGGTAGCAAAACAGGCAGGGGAAAGAAGGGCTGGGGCGCTACGTAGGGCGTCTACAGAAAGAACACGTCTTTACAGCTTTTCTAACGAAGGAATAGACCATGGAGCCAATCAAGTGCAATTTGTCTTGAGGACAAGGTTAAAAGAAGCCAGAAAGAAGCCAGGCTGCTGGAAAGAATCCTATGTGGAAAACTTGATTGTTAAGCCACAAGCAAGGACTCCAATGGTCATTATTTTTCAATAATTTGGATGCTCCATTTGAAAGAATATCACATTATGTTATCAAGTAGCATATTAATATGTCGTTACTCTATTTACTTGGCAAATACTCACTATTTGCTGAATGTTCACTCATACTGAGTTGAATCAAATGCATACAAAGTGAATATTTGCTGTTTATTTTTGGATGACATTTTATAGCTAAAAGAAGAGAAAGGCTATTTTTTAGGATAAAGAACTAAGAGATGTGTAGAAAAGAAAATAAGCAGTTGAAAAATAAAAGTCGATGAGAAATGGTAAAAATTAGTGGAAATTGTGAAGTGCCTTAGATTGGTCAAACAAATAGCAAAATGGGCAGAAATTTCCTCCCTGAATTGCACTGAATTTGAAAATGCAGAAGTGAGATTAATTTTAGATTTTGAAAACAAATTGAGCTCCTCAAAATTCTATTTCTGGAATGACTATCATTACCTTAAAAGTCCTTGTTAGGGGGCGCCTGGGTGCCTCAGTTGGTTAAGTGTCCAAGTTCGACTCAGGTCATGATCTCACAGTACATGAGTTCGAGCCCCGCATGAGGCTCTGTCTGTCAGTGAGGAGCCTGCCTCTGGTCCTCTCTCTGCCCCTCCCCTGCTCGTGCTCTCTCTCTCAAAACTAAAGAAACATTAAAAAAAAAAAGGTCCTTTTTGCACAGATAGACGTATCTTTTTCCTGGATGGGAACATTAAATATCACAATATCAACTTTTCCCCAAATTAGACTCTACATTAAACACAATTTTTAAAAATTCCAATAGAATTTTGGGGGTTCTGAGAGGTGGTGGTAACAGCAATGTGGAAATCTTTGACACAATAAAAATGTCAGAAACAGGCCTGAAAATGCACATACAAATTTTGAAATTAAAGCATTTCAATGTAATGAGGGGAAAAGAGGCTTAATACATGACACTAAAAAAAAAAAAAAAGACTTGAGAACGGCCCATCAAGTTGCAAAAAAATGGTTTAAAAAAAACATTTCCATTGCTGGTAATCCAGTATAGAAAACAGAACACGCTCAAGGTCTAGTTGAATATAAAATGGTGCATTTCTGGAAGGAAATTACATACATAGAATCTTTAGTAATGCCTATCCTTTATGAACCAGTACTTACACTTCTAAGAATATATTCTAAGGAAATCATTGGTTACGTGTCCAAAGATTTAGCTGTAAGAATGGTAACTGAGTCTCTCTTTTGTGTGTGTGTGTGTGTGTGTGTATGAGAGAGAGAGAGAAAGAGATAGAGCTTGCACGCTTGAGTGGGGGAGGGGCAGAGAGAGAGGGAGAGAGAATCGCAAGCAGGCTCCATGCTCAGCTTGGCGGGGGTGGGGGGGGCCCGACTCAGGGCTTGATCTCACAACTGTGAGATCATGACCTGAGCTGAAATCAAGACTCTGTCGCTTAACCGACTGAGTCACCCAGGCGCCCCGTAACTGAGTCTGGATTCTTGTGTCGAAATTATTTATAAAGCGAGTCACCAGAAGGAGATGATGAGATACATTTCAGCACATCCACACAACGAAGTGCTATACAGGATTCAAAATGATGTAGAAAGTAGTGAGGGTGACATTTATTGAGTATTCACCTCGTGCCAAGTACATTTCTAAGAACTTGTAAGGCTTGTAATGGTGTATTTCACCCTCCCGGCCACCCTATGAGGTAGGGCAATTATTACTTCCATTTTATAGATGAGGATCCCGAATGAGGGGCTCCAATGCCTGGTGGTAAGTGGTGCAACCGGCATCTGACGTGGACAGTTAGGCCCCTGAGCTACACCGCTGATCCCTACGACTAAGGAGGTTATGTAACAATGTTGGAACATTTATTGGAAAACAAGTGATGTGCACAGCGTGATTCCATTGTCATAAAAGAGCACGCATCTACATAATCAGGGAAGGAAGCTGGAAAGAAATACAGCAAGATGCTAAGTTGTTTTCTCTGGGTGCTAAGATTCTAGGTCATTTGAGCAGATGCTTTTGGTGCCCGGGCCCCCCCCCCCCCCGCCCCGATCGTCACCTGGAATCTTGTTTCACAGGCCACAGGTTTCTGAGTGTCTTTGCCTAATGAGAGAGGCATATCTGCCTCTCAACACCGCGCGGCTGGGGGGCCAGCCTCCATGCCTCCTCCCACAGGAGCTGGAGGTTGACCCGCGGACACGGGCACCAAGAAGGGCACGAAGGCAGGGCTGAGAACTCTGGGGAGTGGCTTGAGAGGTGGGGAGAGGCAGGATGAAGGAAAGGCTGCTTTTGTTATAAGCCTGCCAATACTATTTGACTTTCTGGAAACTATGTGCATATATAGCTTTAGTAATTTTTTTAAATGTTTCGTTATTTTTGAGAGAGAGCGAGAGCACAGGGGAGGTGCAGAGAGAGAGAGAGGGAGACAGAGGATCCGAAGCAGGCTCCGTGCTGACAGCAGAGAGCCTGATCTGGGGTTTGAACTCACAAACCGTGAGATCATGACCTGAGCCGAAGTTAGATGCTTAGCCGACTGAGCCACCCAGGCGCCTTTGAATAATTTTTAAATACACCACCGAAAGGATGTTTTTGTTATTTAAATGTGGGAAAATCAGACCTAGGCTGTTGACAGGTACTCTTGGGTAACGAGTCTGACACACGTGCACACTGTTCCTAAGGGCAGCAGTCCCGATGGTCCAACGGCGGAAACAGGCCAAATGTCCATCAGTGGCTGAAGGAATAAGCAAAGTGTGGTAGCCACAGGCAGTGCAGGGTTAATGTGTGAAAAGGGATGAAGTACTGATACCCAGTACAATGTGGAACCTCGAAAACATTATGCTGAAATTAAAAAAAAAACCGGACACAGAAGGCCACATACCATATGACTCCGTTTATACGAGACGCCCAGATCAGGGAGACCCTCAGAGAAACAACAGGGTCCGTGGTCACCAGGGGCTGGGGGGAGGGGCTCACGGGAAGGAACTGCTGAACAGGTCTCCTTTGGGGAGTGAAACTAGATGGAGGGGTGGTTGTATAGACTGTGAATGTACTAAATACTACGGAAATGTTCACCTTCAGATGGCTCATTTTATGTTAGGTGAGTGTCACTTCTGGAAAAGAAAGAAAGAGGGGCACCTGGGAGGCTCAGTCGGTTTAAAAAAGTTTTATTTTTGAAATTATTTATTTTGAGAGAGACAGAGACAGCATGAGCAGGGGAGGGGCAGAGAGAGAGGGAGACAGAGAGAGAATCCCAAGCGGGCTCTGCACTGTCAGCACAGAGCCCGATGTGGGGCTCGATCTCACAAAACCATGAGATCATGACCCGAGCCGAAAACGAGAGTCGGACGCTTAACCAACACCGGACGCAGTGTTCAGGCTCCTTGAAAAGAAAGAAAGAGGGGCGCCTGGGAGGCTCAGTCGGCTAAGCGTGTCTTGATTTCAGCTCAGGTCATGATCTCCTGGTTCATGAAATCGAGCCGCACAGTGGGCTCTGCGCTGACAGCATGGAGCCTGCTTGGGATTCCCTCTCTCCCTCTCTCTCTGTCTCTCCCCCATTGTTGCTCTTTCTCTCTCTCAAAATAAATAAACTTAAGAAAAAAGAAGAAAGGGGCGCCTGCGTGGCTCAGTCAGTTAAGGATCTGACTTCGGCTCAGGTCATGGTCTCGAGGTTCACGAGTTCGAGCCCCACGTCCGGCTCTGCACTGGTGGTGCAGACCCTGCTTGAGATTCTCTCTCTCCCTCTCTGCTCCTTCCCCACTTGTGCTTTTTCTCTTTCAAAATAAATAAATAAACTTAAAAAAGAAGAAAAGCAAGCAAGCAAGGAAGAAGTATTCAGGCTGAGAAAGAAGCGGGAAGGCAACGACAACGAGAGAGCACAGCACCACCACACGTGTCGTGTTCTGAGGAATCTCCTTGTGCGGACGCTCCCTGACAGGATGACCCCAGGCCCTCAGACCAGCCACCCCCCGGGGACATACACATGCCATGACGTCGTGGAAGCTCAAGTGGCAAAGGGCCTGGGGTCCAATGGGTCTTTTTTTTTTTTTTAAGCTTATTCATTTATTTTGAGAGACAGAGAGAGCATGTACAGGAGGGAGGGAGAGAGGGAGAGAGAGAGAGAGAGAGAGAGAGAGAGAGAGAGAGAGAATTCCAAGCAGACTCCATACTGTCAGTTCGAGGAGCCCGACATGGGGCTTGAACTCATGAACCTGTGACATCATGACCTGAGCCAAAATCAAGAGTCGGATGCCCAGCCGACTGAGCCACCCAGGCGCCCCCCCAATGGGTCTTGATTGCGTAGTAAGATATTCTGAATTAGAAAGAGGATCACCCCATTTGTTGAGTTTTCTCTAGATTTAGCAGACACAGACAAACATAAGGCACATTAAGGGACCATTCTTTAAAATCTCTTGACACCTAGCTTGTTCATGTCCTATGCGGCGCTCCCCAAATCCCAGCTTCGTCATAAACACACACCGGGCTGATTAAAGAGCTGAGCGCTTTCTTACTCTCCAAATCCATAATCCACAGCCACGTGTGTTATGCTCCGAATCGCGGCCCCTCCTCCACCTCCCAAATTTGTATGTTGAAATCCTAAACCCCAGGACAGCAAACTGTGACCTTTACTGGAGACAGAATCCTTACAGAGGTAATCCAGTTAAATTGAGGTCATCGGGGTGAGCTCTAATCCACTATGACTGGTGTCCTTATAAGAAGGGGAAATTTGGATACAAACACACGCATAAAGGGAAGATAGCGTGAAGAGACACAGGGACAGATGGCCGTCCCCAAGCCAAGGAGGGGGGCCTGGAGAAGCCTCTCCCTCACAGCCCTCTGAAGGGATCAACCCGGCCAACACCTTGGTTTCAGATTTCTAACCACCAGAACTGTGAGACAGTACCATTTGTTGTTTGAACCGCACCGTTGTTGTTGTTGTTGTTTTTTTAAGTAACCTCTATACCCAACGTGGGGCTTGAACTCACAACCCCAAGATCAAGAGTCACACACTCCACTGACTGAGCCAGCCAGGTGCCCCTAAACCACACAGGTTTTCATACTTTGTGTGACAACCCTAGCAAACTAATACAACATTGTGTAATAACCCTTGCCTTACATCCCTAATACGCCCATTGTCCACATGAATATTTTACCCATCGTGCAGTGGCTGGTCGTATGTAATAAACTCCCTGTCCTTTTAGATTGTAAGTTTTTAATAGGACAGGTCCTAGGAAGAGAGAACTCTGTCACCACAGCCCCTGACCAAACCGTCTATGATGACAGTCCTCAATAAGTACTTTAATAGTACTAATTGCAAAGAGGATGTTGGGATATGTGTTTATCAGGAATCACCACCTGCTTGAGGAAAGATATAAAATGGAGTCTGCGGCACCTGGTGGCTCAGTTGGTTGAGCCTCCGACTTCGGTTCAGGGCATGATCTCATGGTTCGTGAGTTCGAGCCCTGCGTCGGGCTCTGCGCTGACAGCTCGGAGCCTGGAGCCTGCTTCGGATTCTGTGTCTCCCTCTCTCTCTGCCCTCCCCTCCCCCCCAAATAAATAAACATTAAAAAATTAAAAATAAATAAAAGAGACACAGTGGAGTGAGTCTGGCTAACTTGTGTGCCAGCCACTCCCGTCACGCCCGGGCACATGTGAAAAGACGTAGCAGGGGCTGACTTTGTGGCCATTTACCCGGTTCCTGTACATGTGAATTCTCCCAGGGACTGGAATGTGGCTATTTTCATGCAAAATTAATTGTCAAATGCAGGACTGTGGCGGCCTGCTCTCTGGTGACAGTCTCTCCCTCCAGCTAGGTGCCTTCACTCTGTCCTCAACGCTCTGCAGCTCGCTAGCAACGCTCAGCTTAGCTTAAATGATTTCGGGAGCTCGAACCCCAAACACACCCTCTCGGTTAGCTTCCACCCACTGTCGTTTCTAGAACTTGTGTACTGTTTCCACTTAGACCTCATCGTCATACTCATCAAATCACACTTGTACACCTTCGACACCCACTTCAGTTGGAAGCTGAATTCTGGGCGAAGTAACGACAGTCTACCTTTAATGTCATCTCGAGAAAGACCTATGTCTTGCCTCGATGGTTTTCATGAACTCTCTATGTACAAATACTCCATATTCCGAGTAGCGTCTTGATGTGTCCGTTAATTTGAGTCCGGAAGATGCAACAGCCCTAGAGACTAACTTTGTTTCTCTCAGGATGAGCCGTAAATGTGCCGGGCAGTGAAGCGGCTGTTACACGCCCACAAGTCCATGGCCTGAGTCAACACGCCCTTTCACTGAAGGTACACAGCCCATCAAAAAGTGTCTCTATTCATAGGATATAAGAAATGTATCCGTTTTCTAGGATGGCTGTAACAAAGGGCCACACACTGGGTGGCGTAAAATAGAAACTTAACTCTCTCACAGTTCTGCAGGCTAGACCAGCTCCGAGTCAAGATGTCAGCAGAGCTGTGCTCCCTCTGAAACCTGGACAAGAATCCTTCTTGGCCTCATCCCAGCTTCTGGTGGTTGGCTGGCAGTCTTTGGCATTCCTTGGTTTGAGGCTGTGTAACTCCAATCCTGGCCTTCTCCCCCTGGGTCTCTGTCTTCGCATGGCTATAAGGACACCAGTCATATCGACTTCATCTTTAACTGATTACATCTGAAATGGTCCTATTTCCAAATAAAGACAAATTCTGAGGTGTGAGGAGTCAGGGCTTTGGCATATTCTCTTGGGAGGGGGTGGTGGTGGGCACAATTCAACCCAGTAGAAGGGGACCAAGGTAAACATCACAGATTTATGTTTTAAGGGCAGCCCACAAAGCAGCATTTTTGTTTAATGAGACAAAATCTTATTTACAACAAAGTAGAAGCCGAGTTTAAAAACCATAAGGCAAATATCCATGTAACCCCCATTCAGGGTAAGAAACAGAATCTTGCTAGTAGCAGAGAACCCCTCTGTGTACCCCTCCTCCGTCAGAACCCTCTTCCAAGGTCCACCCAGCCTCCCACATTGAATTTAGTGGTCATGTTTCCATCTGTGACGGTTTCTCATTCTTTTATCTTCCATTACCTTGATATTTTGGAAGAGTACTGGTCACTTATTTTGTAGAATGTTCCTCAACTTGGACTTGCCTGAGGTTTCCTAATGATTGGGTTGAGGTTATACATTTTTGGCAAGAATCTCGTGGAACTGTGCCCTTCTCAGAGCATCCCATCAGTTGGTCCATGATGTCCTCACATCTTATTGATCATTTGATGCAGGTGGTGTCAGGTTGGCTAGCCATCGAGTTGGTATTTTTCCTCTTGTGAGAAGATCTTGTGGGGATACACTCGTCATGCTTTGCCCACTACATTTCTCATTCATTAAGGATTCCTATCTTTAACGATTACTATGTTTTTGAGGATTTTCTGTTTACATCATGTCTTCTAGCTCTCCTAATTGGTATTCTACTGTAAAGAAAAGCTGCCTCTTTCCCTCATTTATTTATG
Source organism: Cryptoprocta ferox (assembly GCA_028646485.1). NCBI lineage: Eukaryota > Metazoa > Chordata > Mammalia > Carnivora > Eupleridae > Cryptoprocta > Cryptoprocta ferox. The sequence continues at coordinate 66,968,525 of CM053569.1, forward strand.
CAGTTTTTTCGTTTATATCATGGATGTTTATTTATTCCATGGTTTATAATCCATTACTAGCACGAGTTCTTTTTGTTTTTTTTTTCAAATCGTTTCAGATTTGGCCATCAGAAGCATTAAATTGGTTCGAGTCCTTTTTCATGGTTCCCTTTCCATCCCCATTATTTTAAGAGCACTCTCTTACTTTTTTTTTTGATATAGCAGATGTTCCAGGCTTGTTTTATAACTTCCCTGCCCCAGGCCTGGAATCAACTATTTCTCCTAGGAGCCCTAGTTCCTTTTATAGGAGAATGGTATTTAGAAACCAATATCTGAATACTAGGTGTGCTCACTGCTGCGGGGGTGTCTTTACTTTTAGGCCCTCCTCCCAGTAGACAAAACTAGGAAGGCTGGTATCTATCTGTGTTTCTCTATGCATCTGTACATATACAAACCATGAGTTCCTAACATCTCCAATTTCAATTCAACACCATGGGGTTCATTCTAGTCTTTCCCAACTTTTATTTGTAACTCCTTTTTTTTAAATAATGAAAACCTTTGCTTTCATTATGGATCTTTCATTAACTGCAGTATACTTATTTGCTCAATCTAAATATGCAAAAGGTTAGTTTTAGAATTGCTCACCCCTACCCCTTTAGGAGTTAGTGTATTTGTGTGTAGTTCATTATGTTATTAGCCTTATAGTATAGAGTCAGATCCTGTTTTCCAAAGTTGCTGGTTGTCTTGTTAGTTTTCTTTCCTATCCCCTTCAGTATGGTACTGTCACTCATTTGTAATACAGGCAGGTTCATTCATTACTTTGTATTTCATTTGGAGTTCCCTGAACATGGTCAGTTTTAATTATTTTTGGAGTATTAGAAACAGTACTATGGCTCTGAGTCAAGAACTAAACAAAAATGTATACTGAAAGAGGGGTTACTTGTCCCGAATACCTCATTCCCAATCCTTACTTTACACACTAAACCCACTCATAACCCGTCTCATTAGTTTCAGTTTATTCTTCCTGGTTTTTTGTTTGTTTGTTTTTGCACAAATGAGCAGATACATGCATAAATTTTCTTTTTTTAAGTTCATTTATTTTGAGAGAGTGCACACATGTGAGTGGGTTAGGGGTAGAGGGAGAGAGAATCCCAGGCAGGCTCCACACTGGGAGTGCAGAGCCTGACACAGGGCTTGAACCCATGAACCATGAGATCATGACCTGAGACAAAATCAAGAGTTGGACGCTTAGCCAGCTGAGCCACCCAGACGCTCCCAAGCATATTTTCTTGTGTTGCCTTCTTACGTAATGGTAATCTGCAGACACTCTTGCACTTTGCGTTTCTCAGTATGTCCTGGAAATGACATCAATGCATAGAGCTCTTCCTCATACTGTTTTACAGCTGCGTAGGCCTCCCTTGCACGGATGTGTCATGGTTTATTCAATCACACTATGTTTAGACATTAAGGTCATCTCCGAATATTTTGCACTTACAACCAATGTTGCAGTAACTCTGTGCATATGTGCTTTTGCGTTGTTGGAAGGTATCATCAGGGTATTTTCCTAGAAGTGAGATTGCTGAGTCAACAAGTGCATTTTGGTTTTATTAGTTATGGCCAAGTTCCTCTCCAGAAAGGCGGTATGAGTTTGCACTTTCACCAGCAACATCTGAGAGTTTCACCAATGGAATGCGTTGCCGTATTTTTATTAAACTTCTTCCAATCTCCAATCTCATAGGTGAGAAGTAGTATCTGTTTTGATTTGAATTTCTAAATTATATTTTAGGGACATTTAAAAATCTTTTTAAGCGTGAATGGTTTCTCCATTTTTTTTCTTTTGCATCTTCTAGGATTTTATTTATTTTGGGAGAGAGAATATTGTATATATGCACTGGCCCTTTGAAGTTTCCCATCATGACTTCAACCAAGTAAGTACTATTATCTAGTAAATACCAATAGGAGATGCTCTACTATGGGGCGAGCTTCTATTTTCATTTGAACACCAAAGCATGTGTAGACTCCTATTTCTAAGAAACACAGGTTAGATATAGCTGTTTGACTCTTTGTATAGTCAGTCGTTATTTATTATGAAACGGTTTTCTCTCGTGTTATTTTTATTACATTTTATTATTTTATTATTGACTATAATCAAACCCTATGCTGTCAACCTTAGCACTGAGCTTCAATACGGTTTAACTGCTATGAGAGAATGAATATTTAATGTGTTCCAAAGCTAGACATAAATCATTGTTTGAATGATTAGACACATTTTGATATCATTTACATTCCCACCCTCTTGACTGTTAGAAGATAAATAGGGACTATTTTCCTGTTAACAGGCTATTTTAAAACTAAAAACAACCTATGTATGGAGATCCAGTTCAGCTCCCATGTTGTTTGAATTATATATCAAAGTATATGCTACTTTTTCAAACAGCTGCTCCTGATTCAGTGGTCTTTAATTCAGAAGACAAATAGTAACACTGCCTTTATGAAGATTACAACTTTGGAACGTTACATGTTAAGGCACTGAAAGCTGTATTTATTTTGTTAGTGACTGATTTTTTAGCTCTTAAGTGTATCCATAGATGCTGCAAAAATTGACCAAAGATCAATTAAAGACTCAATTATGGTATGAGATCTTCAATGACAGGTGCCGATATCACACGTTAATGAGAGGGACAAGAAAATGTATCACATGTTAATGAGAGGGACAAGAAAATGAGCGAAGGGTAGAAACCAGACACTAACACTGCTTTTGTTAATTGATGTAAAGGATTCATCACATGTATTTCTTTATTTAAAATTGTTTTAAATGTTTTATTTTTGAGAGAGAGAGAGAGAGAGAGAGAGCACGCACAAGAGCGGAGGAGGGGGGAGAGAGAGAGGGACACACAGAATCCAAAGCAGGTTCCAGGCTCTGAGCTGTCAGCCAAGGGCCCGACGCGGGGCTCGAACTCACAGACTGTGAGATCATGACCTGAGCCGAAGTCGGACGCTTAACCGCTGAGCCACCCAGGCGCCCCACATATATTTCTTAATGGTAGAGGAGATGGGCAGAGAAAGAGGTAATGAATTATACAAGTCCACTACTCACCCCTGCTGCCCAACACTGCAGCCTGCTGACGCTGCTGTGGTAGGGGCTGCGGGAAGGCCCCAGGTTTTCTTAGGGTATTAAAATACATGTGCTCGTCTGCTGTTTGTTTCTACCATTAGTTTCCCCTCAGATACTTAGGGGAGACAGCAAGGAAAAGAAACACATTAAGCTTTCGGAAAAGTTACCGCCTTAACAGTAACAGTTTCCAAAGAATCATCCCCTTCCTGGTGTGGAGCATCAGAAGTCCTAGGTGTCCTAACTTTTTCTACTCCTCACTCATGAGCGTGAGTTGTAAGCGCGGTACATTTCATATGAGCACTTTAAGGAGAGACAAGTTTATGGTAACAATACTCCAGAAACTTGATTTTCTCTCACCTGTCTGGCCTCCAGGAGCTAGTCGGCACAAACTGAGATAACATGAGGCGGTTTTCCGCTCAAGAGTGACGTCAGAGCTTTGACAGAGTATTGTGAATCTTCGGGAAGACCGACAGAAAGCTGCTGAAGACAGTGAGGGAATTCAAAGTAGGTTCAGACTTAGAGCTTCCTTAGAAACCCTTCTCAGAGTTTGAGAGCTCTCTTGTGCTCACTGAGAAGCAGGAAATACTTGCTCCCATCGTCAGCAACAAAAAGAGTCTCATTATTGAAGAGGGTGATCACATCTAAGCAACATTTTTACAGAGGGCGTTAACCACGCTGCCCCTTTAAAAAAGTGGCTCAAATACACGTAAGACCTGTGGACTAAAAAAAGACATTAAAAAAAGATGTGGTCGTAATAAAAAAGGAACACTTTTATACATAGGATTTTATTTTGCACTGCTGTAACAATTTCATTATAGACCAAGGGAGAGGAAAAAAAAAAAAAAGGATAAAACCACCACACTGAGTAAATTACTAAAGCTTTTCTACGTTCAACAGGATTTTCCGTCTGGTAGATTTATTGTCATACCCCCTTCAAAACAGACAAGATGCTTACCCTATTTTAAAGATTATAGGTTGTCACTGAAAGAAAAATTTTACACAGTCACTGTACATCAAGGTTGAAAAACTGTCCTGCATGAAAAATATACTTAGAAATCATGGGAATAAAAGCAAAAGAAAACATTATTGTGTTGAAGGAAAGATTAAAGTCCTCGTAATGTGCCATCTAAATGTGGACATTCATTCTTCTTGGAGTCGCTTAGGTGTAGGGAGTTCTTGCTTCTGCCCATTTCGCTCATTATACTGTGTTTTTACCCAACAGTATTCATTAAGGCAAACAAATCCTTTTCTGAAGAGGTCTTAAAGAAACTGTGGACATACAGCAAACTTTTGGCATTAACACAGGTTACCACATACATAGCCTTTAGTAATGTACATTAAGCATATTTTCTTGGACTAGTGACAAGAAAAGATGAACATGCTTGTTAACAATGTCAAAAAGTTTAAAATTCAGTGTCCAAGCAATTCCTAACAATGCTCTGTAGCTTTAAGCTCTAAACAGTATAGAATTTATGCAAATGCATTAAAGAATTCAAGCTTGGCAAAGGACACCCAAGCAGGTTAAACTGTATATACAGAAAGTAAATGATAAATACAGAATTAAAAGAGTCCTTCTGGTTTTCCTTATAGCCTTGAAAATGGACAAACTTTTTGAGGACAGTTCTATAATATTAAACATTAGGTCACCACGGGTGTTGGGAAACCTAAGCACACAAACTGATTTAAAATACTCAAGATGACTCTGTAGTGTTTAACACAGTTCAGTTCATAGGTAAGGGCACAAGACAACATTTAACAAAAATAATCACATCAATTGACCTAGAAATCAAATGCAAAGAGATATGAATACAATCTCCAAAATCTGTCTTTTTAAGTGAACATTAACCATTTATTCAAAGTTATACAAGAATTTGAAGGATTAAAGTCTCCTGGGACATGAAGCCATGTCAAATAGTTTCATGTCTCAGCTGAGCAGGAGGAGAGAGTGAAAGAGGAAGTGAGCAGCCGCATTTGGGCAGCGAGACGGTAAAAACGGACTCAACAGCAGCCGCCCCCCGCCTGCTGTCCTCCCTGATTGCCTGCGTGTGTGGCATTAGTAGCAGCGTGCTGAGGGCCAATTTTAATGCCGTTTGCCTGAAATAAAAGGGGGAGAGGGATAAAAAACAATGTTAACGGGATCCAACCAGGTAATATGGTTTAACTACATTTAAAGAGCTCCACGTAATTCTCAAGGACATAATTTTACCCAACAACTCGGAAAAACATATATGAAGCGGATTTCTGCAATAATTAAAACAGTATCTCTTAGGGGATGCTCCTTCCTTTTAAAAATAATACCGTGGAAATATTTCTGGGAGGAATCCTGCATCACACCAGGTACTTATTAGGAGGAAATGGAAACGGGGTAGTGCCTCTTTCCAGAGCATTCTCACAGCGGAGACACTGTTTGAAAATGGTGCTGCCGGTCACCTTTTAAAAGATCAAGACGGGCAAGGCCGGTGCTGCTCCCTAATACAACGTAAAATCTTCTCTCGAGACGGCATTTCTGTTCCATGTTGAATCAGCTGCGCAGGCTCAGGGCACACGAGTGTTCTGTGTCATCAATAATTTCTATGATCCCCGAAGACATGGCAGCTTGCCAAGAACCCACACACAGAGTAGTTCTTTCATTCATCAAACTCACACTTCTGTCTTAACCCTCACTCCCTCAAGTGGGTTTTACCTAAAAATACAACATTCTGAGCAAAGTAATACAGTAGCTTCAGAAATTAAGCTCTTAAGGAAACTTTGCGTCACAGTAAATCTCAGATTTATAGGGCTTGGCAGTTCCTCGCAGCACCAGTAGCCTTGGGGTTTCTGGCTCTAGCTCGGTATTGACAGCAGCTGATGTGGTTTCTTTTCGCTCTTTTGACTCCTCTTTAATAAAAAGCATGCCCTATGGCTCATTGGTTTTGCCCCCTCTGGGCTGGTAGCAACTTCTTGAGGAATCAAGGAGTCAGACTTGGCATCAGGCCAAATAAATCGCACGGCCTGTTGGCTCCTGACAGCACATTCCCCTCCAGGCTGCGGCGGGCCCGGCAAAGCAGTCAGCTACTATATGAAACCAGACAAGAGACCACGAACGTGCCCTTTTAAACAGAGGCCCAATTACTGTTCAGTTTATATGGCGTTAGTCCCTGAATGGTGTCGTCTTTAAATTAACTCAAAATCTACTGCCGTGTGAGCTCCGAAGGTAGGATTCAGAAAATATATTCCTCCAGATTAAAAGACGTGAGAGAATCGAGTACTTTTTGGAAACCTTAGGCAAACGGTTGCTTGTTTTAGCAAAGGATATCGAGGCAAACAATGGAGAGGCTCCTTTCTGCACAGGCCAAGGGCCACACGTGCAGTGAAGGGCCTCTAGCACACAGCTCTCTGAATCGCAACTGGCGGAGGAAGAAGTGTTCTTCTCTTGGGAGCACAAAGTCTTAATATGGGAATGGCAACACTATTTATGTAAAAGTAAATAACATACTATATATCCATGGAAACATCCCGAAATAAGTAAGAACAAATGCATAGTGGGGATTTAGGTGAGAATGATGACCTTTGGTAAATACTCTGAATTACATGCTTCGGGGCTCTATATTTTATCCTGATCATATTCATCAAAACTGGCTCAAAGTCATTTTTGCGAAAAAGACAAAAACAAAACCCCAAACAATGCTAATTGCCAATTACACGTATTAGTCTCTTGAAAACATACTATGCTATACAGGGAGGAATTTCCAAACTGGATATGTCCCTCTTTCATAACTAGACAAGAGAGAGAGCATCTTGCATTAGTCACATAGTACGTGCATTTACACACTAGAAAATTATTCCCCAAAGCAGACGACACCATATGGGTGTGTGGATGAAAGTGGATGGATTTGGAGGATTTATCTAATTTTGCATTGCTTGCAATAAATGGATAGGGTCACTGATTTCAACCCATTTTCAGAAAGCGATGCTCTATTGGAACATAAACATTTATCCATTATAAACATGTAACAACTTTTTAGTTAGATGATTATAAACCTAATGTGATAATGGACATCATAAATTCATTTTAGGAAATAAAAAGAATATAAAATCTTGAATCTATATAGTAACTAAAATTCAATTCTAAATTAATATTAGCCAATAATATATACATATACATATATATACCTCATTATTAATGTCAAAGACTCCTTCTTGGATTTTTTCATAAATTTCTTTTGCTGTATTAATAAATGCCTGAAATATAAAGTAGAGAAGTTGATTCAAATTATTTAAAACCACAACAATAAAACATTATATAAAAACCCTGTAGAATATCACAGTGTTCCATATAAGACAATCAACCAATGTAATACACCATATTAATCCATAGGATAAAAGACAAAACCCATCCGATCACTTCAAAAAAGGTAGAAGCAGCATTTAACAAAATCTAACAAGCTTTCATGATAAAAACACTCATCAAAAATGGGCCCACAAGGGGACTTCCTGATAAACAGCATCTACGAAAAATCCACAGCAAATATCATACCAAGTGGTGGAGACTGAACGTTTTCCTAAAGATCAAGAATAAGGCAAGGATGTGTATGAATGTTCATTATTTGCAGCTACAGCCAGAAAGGGGGAAACAACATAAATGTTAGTCTACTGATGAATGAAACCCAAAACGTGGCATAACCTTGTAATACAGAATTACTCAGCATTAAAAAAAAAAAAAAATGAAGCACTGATTCATACTACAAGGTGGATGAACCTTGATAACGTCATGCGAAGTGAAAGCAGCTACACAGAAAAGACCACACATAGTATGATTCCATTTACTGGAATGTCCAGAAGAGGTCAATCCATGGAGAGAAAAAGTAGATTACTGGGATTAGGAGAAATGGAGAATGACTGCTAGCGTACGGGGTTTCTTTTGGGGGGATAAAAATGTTCTGGAATCAGACAGCAGTGATGCTTGTGCCACTCTGTGAATACACTAAAACCCACTGAATCGTGCCCTTTAAAAGGGTATATTTTATGGTGTATGAACTATATCCCAAAAGAAAAATTCATCACTGGGGGGCAGCGGGGGGCGCCACAGAAATACCGTAATGTGAGAACAGCACACGTGAGACAAAGATGTCAGTTAGGATAAACTGCATGAGGTTCCATGTTGAAACTCGCTTCCTTTTAGAGGCCACTGTTCCAGGATCCTTTTTGTCAGGACAGTGCGTTAGTTAATACACAGTTTAAGAGGGAAAGAATCAAAGGAAACTTATGATAAAGAGTTAAGAGCAGCTCATCTTTTACGCCATACTGAACGAAGTTTCACCCTTTTTCCAAAGAGCGTACTAGGTTGACCAAAAAAAAAAAAAAAAAAAATCAGTGTTAAAATAACTAAACCAACTGAAGCCTCTAAATACCCAAATCAACCCACACGTGTCTGTATTTACGTAAACTATTACGCTGTTAGGGTGCGGTCGGTAGAGCATGCGAGACTGGATCTTGGGTTTGTGAGTTCTAGCCCCACCCATGCTGGGGGTAGAGATTACTTAAATATATATATATATATATATATATATATATATATATATATTAAGGCATTTTATATAAATATTGCCAACGCTACAGAAGGTGTTCATAAACTCCCGTTCTAAACAATCCAATCTGAGAGATCACAGACAATAGTAAGTCAGGTGCTCTTCAGCGGGCATTCTGTGAAAATTCACGAAACCAGGCTGTTCTCCACTAGCGATGATACGGATTTAAATCCATATTTAAAAAGTAAACAGGTTCATGGAGAGGAACCAATCATACCTTTCGTCCTGTCTACACTGGAAACACTGACTGTTGAACTTGCCACCGGAGTTTTTGTTTCCTAATTAACAGGACTGATATGTTTTCACCTTTAAAGGCCTTACAGCTCCCCAGAGTAATCAATCTGCTGCAGCTCAATTACTGCACCAAGAACACACCAGTCAGCGAAGGAGACGTGAGCGACTGCGGCAGGGGCGCAGAGATATGAATATGCATGAACTCTAAGTGGCTGATCGAATCCTCAGAGAGGGTCATGAGAACTTGCAGCAGAATAACGAGAAGAATTAATCACTGCAGATTCACAAGGCACTCAGGAAGCGAGCGCGCCTTCCGTGCGTGCGCTGGAGTTACAGGGAAGGAGAAGCTGGCTTCCAGCCAACTGTGAATTGATTCACATTCTTCAAAATTGAAGTTAACCCTTATAAATAAGGAGAAACTTAACTTTATTTCCAATAACATGTCAATTATGGTGATGGCCTCGGAAGCCAGGCTAACTAAGTACTGAAGTCAACAGATTCATAAATTCACAGGGCTGGACATCCTTAAAGGGACATCCACACGTGTACATCTCCCTAGAACATCAGACAGAACTACAAGATACCATAAATTAGTTCACACAAACAGCACTTGTATTATAAAAGTCACTAAATGTGCCAATTTATGTAATAAATGGACTTTTTTTTGCTAATCTGTTGATGAATTATTTTAAAAACTGGCTCAAGACAGCTATACTATATGAAGTTTCCCAAGTCACTTCAAATTTTATTACATGAATAGTACTTAATACTTTATGAAGTACCTTTAAGAACAGTTAATACCCAATGAACACAAGATGTATTTTGGATCTGAAAAAAATGCAGTTTATTTCATTACAACTGAAATATAACAAATGGTTGTATTTTCTTTCATGATTCTCATCATCTCAGTGAAATCGTCTTCAGACAATGCTACATTTATTTGCCATCCAACTCATGATTATATACTGAAAATACTGAAATATCTTCCACTCTCTCTAGGCATATAAGAACACTATGTGTGTGTGTGTGTGTGTGTGTGTGTGTATGTATATATATGTGTATATATATGGTGTTTTATATATATATATATATATATATATAAGAACACAAACATATATATGGGTTGTTTTACTTACATGGCCGCAAAATTAATAATATTTAATATGTACTTTTAAATGATTAATGATCAATTTTAAGGAGTCCTCAGTTTAAAAGCCAATGTAATAAATATAGACATTAGTTCAGGTGTTTTAAAAGTCTCTGGCTATAGACAAATTGTTGAATCCCCAAATATAATGAAATTAACCAAACACTGTGAAGGCTTATTAGAGATGAAATGAAACTTCTAAGATAAGAGCTTTGGGTGTTACAGACAATGGCTGTCCCTAAAGCTGCAGGCCTGTTAAGAACTCGGAAAGACAAGAGATACTTCTTACAATAACTGGCTAGTATTTTAGTTGCTCATTTTAGTCTGGCCACTAAAAAGAAGTCCCCATACATATTTTTCAAGGTAGAGATGTAACAATGTGAAATAGCTCTAGAACACAGAAAAAAGTGAGGAAAGGAGCAACGAATTAACTACATACAACAAAGCCTTTACACAAAAACTCATCATGCTTTCACGGGACAGTCTTAAACTTGAAATTCCTTCCAATTTTAAACAAAATTTTAATCTGTTTTACTTTTTGGTTTCCCAAGCTATAGAAACAAAGTCTGAGGTGGGGGGGGGCAGGAGAAAGAAGAGGGGAGCATGCGTGGGTGTGTCTGGGGCGGGAGGTGGGAATGAGCAGAGGCAGTGTGGGAGCGTGCAGGTGGCGGCAGCTGTGGGCAAGACCTGTGGACATGTCACAGCTCCCGGCGGCAGAGTCCAGTGCTAGTGACGATGGCTCATGTCATTAAGGAGAGAGGCTGTAACCTAGGGAATTAATCTGGAATACTTATTTCTTTACTATCAGAGAAATGAAGTAAGCTGATGGCACACCTAAAGAAAAATGTTAACATTAGTTCGTGCAATACTTTCAAACCATGACAACCCAAAGATCACCGCAGGCTTTGTGACACGTAAGTCAGAACTATAAGCTGGGACATCACAACTATAGTCAAATCTGAATATTAATAAAGAGGCTGCAGAATAGGAAAAAAACATTTGCTGAGAAACCCATGTCAAAGGATTTCATTACTAGCACTGTGAAACAGTATCTAGGCAGATCCACAATTACGAAGCAGAAACAGATTTTTGGGTAGCCACGTGCATTTGGTGAGCCTCTTGCTTTCCCGTGTGGGACTCACTCCAGTATCAGAGGCCTGACTCTCTCTTCATTTTACCATTAGCTCTCCCTCTTTGCCCTACTTTGATTAATTGTCATGGTCAGTCCTCTACCTTCATTAGCCATTAATTGCCTTCTACCTCTGACACTAATCTTTTAACCCTTGGCAGTAGTTATCTGAATGGTCCTAATACCTAAACTGAAGTAAATTTTCAGTGACTTCCATAGCAAAAATTAAAACAAACATAACCACAAAGAACTATAAATGCATTAAATTCAAATAAATATTCAACACATAAGCTGATGCATATCCTATCATCTGTCATTCACCCAAGGGCACCTATTAAATTGTTACCTTAGACTCAGCACTTCCCCCGGAACTATAGAAGATACAGGGAGGCGGGATACAGGTCCTCCTGCTGCCGCACTAAGACAATTTGGGTGGGAGAATCTGAGCACAGGGGCTGACATCTCTATTGAAGATGCGGGAAAAACACACCTCCTGCAGAATGTGTACAGGGCAGGACGGAGGCAGGCCTAGATGCAGGCCAAGGCCAAGGCACTAAGAGGGCCTTTCTTCACAGCCGATGAGACAGAATAGAGGCAAAGGGGAAAATAGAGTAATGTGTCATTTTTATTATGGTTTAACCATTTTCAAAGCAACATACTGAAAATAGTCTACAACAGAGAAGATTTAAATTATTTCCTTATGTAACATGCTGCCATCTGGTGGCAAGAAAAAATGTGGAACATCTGCTGGGTAAGAATTCCAAATAAATCCAAGTATCTTAGTTTAAGTATCTTCAACAGGTGCACTTGGCTGGCTCAGTCAGTGGAGCATGTGACTCTTGATCTCGGGGTTGTGAGTTCAAGCCCTATGTTGGGTGTAGAGATTACTTAAGAACAAAATCTTTAAAAACTAAAATAAAATAAATAAACATCTTGAACAGATGCTAGACAGTATCTAGCATATACAGTAAAGTATCCTGTAAAATCAGTGACTCTTTAGTATCCTTCTGAGAACTGGGCAACATGAAGTAACAAAAATGCTGTTTGATTTTCTTCTCATTTCCTAATCAATGCTATGAACATCATGGGTAGGTGTCCATCTGATGAAGCCAATGACAACCAATATTTACTGAGTACTCACTCTGGGCCAGTCAGTGTGCTAAGTACTTTGCACAGGTTTTCATTATTTCAGGAAGAAATTCAAAATATGTAAAAAAAAAAAAAAAAAAAAAAAGCAAATTCATTTTTATTTTCTTTCATTTGCTTCTAAGAAAATCTGTGGGATGAAGGAGTTACCCCAGGAAGATGAGCAGAATAGCCACGGGTGGGGCTCTCGAACCAGACTGTCCAGGTTCAAGCGCCAGCACCACCTCTCCCTGGAGCTGTTGCTTTGGACCCACATGAGGAAAGTAATGGTGCCCAATTCACAGGGTCGTTGGGATGATGAACGTAACCACTGACAACAGTGCTTGGCAAATAGTAAGAACTCACTTCTGGCTGGCTTTCATCATCTGGAATGTGGGCGGGCAATGGCGTGTGGGGAACAACAGAAGAGGGTACACATGCTAGATGTGAATGTGCCCTGAAACACTGCAGACTAAAGGAAAGAAAGAGTGATTAATTCTCTTCAGTGAATTAAAATACCTTGATTAAATAAAAGCTCAACATTTAAAAAGTAAGTGAGAGGGACGCCTGGGTGGCTCAGTCAGTTAAGTGTCTGACTCTTGATTTTAGCTCAGGTCATGATCTCATGGTTTTGTGGGTTCGAGCCTTGCATCAGGCTCCGTGCTGACAGTGCAGAGCCTGCTTGGGATTCTCTCTCTCTCCCTTTCTCTCTGCCCCTCCTCCACTTGCTCTTGCTGTCTCTCAAAGTAAATAAACTTAAAAAATAAAGTGAGCAACATAAAACGTGTACAGTGAGTACTGAAGAATCAAATATATTGAGAGAAGACCTAAATATTATGCAAAGAAAGGGAACTCTTGTGAAAAGAACATTAGACTAGAATTCAAGATCAGGCAGTTTAAACACAAAACTACTTCAAATTCTGTGGCTTTAAAATGTTCTGATTCTAGGGGTGCCTGGGTGACTCAGTTGGTTAAGCATCCGACTCTCGATTTTGGCGCAGATCATGATCTCACTACAAGACGGAGCCTCGCATCAGGTGCTGTGCTGATGGCACGGAGCCTGCTTGGGATTCTCTCTCTCCCTCTCGGCCCCTCCCCTGCTCTTTCTCTCGCTTAAAATAAATAAATGAACTTGAACTCATATGTATATCATCCAATATAATGGCTTTCAAATTATATTTCATGCAGGGGCCACCTCTTGGGATGAGGAAGGAAGTAGGGAGAGCCCTATGAATCTCCTCTTTCTTTCTCATTTTTCATGGCCTATTATTCTCTGCTTTCACTTATTTATTTTTTTAAGTTTATTTATTTTGAGAGAGTGTGTGTGAGCAGGGAAGGGGTAGCAAGAGAGAATCCCAAGCAGGTTCTGCACTATCAGCACAGAGCCTGATGTGGGGCTGGAACTCACTAACCGTGAGATCATGACATAAGCCAAAATCAAGAGTTGGATGCTTAACTTACTGAGCCATCCAGGAGCCCCTCTGCTTTTTTTCTTTCATAGTTTTCTGTGTTTCATTAGAAGAAAGAGGGCCACTGCTAAAATTACTGATCTACAGAAGCTCTCATTTTATAGAGTGAGGACTCTCTAATGACTGCAGAAGGAGAAATGACTTGCCCAAGACCACGCACAACTGTAGCAGAAGCAAGATTAGCAGGAATAATATTCTGTCCATACTTATCTTTCCTTTATCAGGATCACTTCTTATCTTTAACATAACTCAAGGGAATTTTCATTTATTTTATGTTTGCACTTCCTGATAGAACTGATGAAGAAAGGTTGGCTGGCAACAAGGAGACCAGTACAGTCTAAACCAATAAACCGGGTAAGAAATGAAGGCCTGCTGAACTAACAGTGGTGACAAGAATGGAAAGCAGAGATCAGAAATTAACAGGACTTGGTAAATAATAGGGCAAGAATGTTAAGGAGATTTAAGGATGATTCCACTTTTGGCTGAAGTGACTGACATGGTAAGGTATGCTGTGAATGGAGATAAATAAAAAAGGGAAAAAAATCAGATTTCAAGGAGAGAATGAAGAGTTTGCTTTAGACACATGGAATTCTTAATGCTTATGTCATATACAAGTGGGAAATTCTTGGTAGTTGATCTACATAACTGTGTGCCTATATATGAATATGCGTAATGAATGTGTGAGTATGTAAGTGTGTGATGTGCACTTATCAGCAGCAGGATTTTCTCCAGTAATGCTTAGCTACCTTGGTTTAGGAGAGGAAATGGTTATAACTTTCAAAATTAGTTTGGCTTAAGTTCCCTAAGGGTGATGGCCAAATAAGGGGGCAGAAACTGCTGCCAGTCAGCAAAATCTTCCAATCAGGGGATGAGAGTACTAAATATTTATTAAACACTCCTCAAAGGATGCTGGAAGCCTCATAAGGTCAAGACAAATTTCCAGTGGAAAGCTGCGTGGTACTCTTGACACTGAGAACAGGGTGAAGGGGAAAAAAAGCCTTCAGTTCATGCCACATTCCAGCTCTACGGTGACACCTGTCCCACCACTTATAACGCAGCCCAAGGCAAGGAAGATTTCCTCTCAATGCAAATTAAGTCTGTTGGTTTTCACGTACTAGGAGAGGACTCAAATATTAGCAAAAGGCTAATACAGAAACTGTTTGTCTTCTTAGTTACACAAGTCATGTGTTTTCCCTAGACATAGAAATCCACCTATCCTATCAGTATAGATGGCTCGGCAAGTTGCTGCAATCTCTCTGAGGGTCGTTAGTTGACTGTGCTTTGAGCTATTATCTTGGCTCTATCTTTTAGGACGTTAACAGTCCTAAAAGACTAGCTCTATCTAAAAGATAGAGCTCTTTAAAGAGCGCCACCCAGCTGATGAGCTCTTAGTTTAATATAGAGAGCACATTGCGTGGTGTTGGCAAGTAAGGGGACTTGTCTTCCAAGCTAATCAGTCTTCCAAGCCAGGAATTTCCAGTCTTGATTTTTCAGTATTTTATTTTTTAAAGATTTTATTTTATTTTTTTACAGTTTATTTAAGTCCTCTCTATATACAAAGTGGGGCTCGAACTTACAACCCCAAGATGAAGAGGCTCTACTGACTGGGCCATCTGTGCGCCCCAATAGTTTTGAGATATTTATTTTAATGTTTGTTTATTTTTGAGACAGAGAGAGACAGAGTGCGAGCAGGGGAGGGGCAGAGAGAGAGGGAGACACAGAATCCAAAGCAGGCTCCAGGCTTTGAGCTGTCAGCACAGAGCCCGATGCGGGGCTTGAACCCACGAACCACAAGATCATGACCTGAGCCAAAGTTGGATGCCCAACAGACTGAGCCACCCAGGCGCCCCTAAGGTATTTTAAATTACTACACCTTTCCTCAAAAAATTTTTGATGTTTACATACTTTTCTGGGTTCCATAAACTTTCAATTGTAAGTAAAACTGATGAACATTAGGGAAAAGTTACCCATCAAATGGCTAAGAGAGTGAGAAAATCTGATAAAGACACAACTGTTTAGAAAACGGCAAGTCTAACCACTATTCACACCAAAATCACCTGTAGGTCCTAGAGGGAATATAATACTGTGAGTTTGGGTAATGTACAACTCTGAGAAAATGAAATTTTACTTTACAGCAAAAATACACAGAGAAAACCAGGGAAGGAATTGTAAGTTTATATATATATATATATATATATATATATATATATTATAGTCATATATGTATTATATATAAAACTATATAGTTACATATAACTATACACATAAATATATACACACACACACAATTTATATATATATAATTACGTATATATAATTATAATACATCACTTTTGGGGTATTTTGCAATCATCAGAAAGTTAGCATGAGGCTTTTGGGAAGGGGTGTTTTTCCTAGCCTGCTGTAATCTTTGCTACATTTATCCCTGGGTCTAAAAAATATCTTTCCGAACTACAAAGACCTGAGGCAGCTACTGAAGGAAGCTCCTGATCAAAGGAGGAGCCAATCAGATCATCTGGGTTTTCAAAAATCACACAGGTTTTAGAATGCTTAGGGCAAAGATTTAGGACAGAATTCCACCTACATGTTAACAAGTGGGACCAAAGCACGACCTGATTAAAGACTGAAGGAAGAGGGACAAGGCTGAAGTAATGAAACAGTGAATCATGCAAACATTTGCTGTCTCCTGTGCAGGGGAGACCCTGGGCTAGGCGCTGAGGATGCAGAGATGAAAAGACAGCCTGGGTTTTCAAGGAATGCGGCTGCCCTTACGTTGAAGCAACACGAAAAACAAGTGTCATGACAGAGCACTAAAGATAAATTCATGCTCAGGGGGAGACCGGCATGAGCACAGAGAAGAGAGTATACAATTTCTGAGTGTGTGTGCACATATGTACATGGTGGCCGGTGGTGGAGGGGCAGGGAGGGTGTGTCAGGGCATTCCAAGAGGAGGTATGAGACTTCATCATATCCCTGAAGGAAAAGTTAGGAAGAAAGGGCATTCCAAGGGCAGAGAGCACTTTCCGTGGAGGTAGGTTTAAAGAGCGCCACCCAGCTGATGAGCTCTTAGTTTAATATAGAGAGCACATTGCGTGGTGTTGGCAAGTAAGGGGACTTGTCTTCCAAGCTAATCAGTTTGAGTCTGAAGTGGTGGGAAACCCACCACATGCTTTTTAATAAAACTGGGGAGTGACATTCAATTTTCATTTTTAGAAAGATCTCAGAGGTTTAGAAAGAACCAGTGTAGAGGATTGAAAAATGAAGACAGGGTGTCTAATTACAGAAGAGGACAACTTGGAGAGAAATACTAACAGTAGAAATAACAAGACCCAAGTAGAAAGCAATATATATTAACTGAATAATGACTGTAAAGGGGTAGGAAAAAGGACATAGGCCACTGAAGATTCAAATTTCCCTAAGGACTATTTAAGGGAAGAACAGAATTGTTAGGACAGGCAACCAGGAGGTCCAGGGTGACCTTGGCCATGGTAGAGGAGTCGACCTGTGAACTGAGGTGTGAAAAAGAATGAGGAAATGGAGATGGATCTTACTAGAGAATGGAAGAGAACATATATATCCAGAACGGGGGAATGATAGGTTTTCGTTTTTCAAATGGTTAAAATTTGATTATGTAATTGCGTCCTGAGAGCCAAGAATCACTAGAGAAGAAAGGATGAAAACGTCTGAAGGAATGTCTCTGAGGAACAGGAAGAGACAGTAGGCGGCCAGGTTCTTCTGGGCAGGTAACAGAGCTGAATGAACCTCATAGTCTCTAGACTCCCCAAGGCCTGCCCAGGAGCAGTGGCGTGACAACACTGCTTTCAGGCCACACCCCGACCTACCGAATCGGAATCTGCATTTTAACAGGATTCCCAGGTGATCTGAGTGCACGATAACGTCTGAGAAGCACAGCTCTAAGTACAACTGATTTGACAAAAAAAAAAAAAAAAAAATTCCTTTCCTTTTTATTTATTAAAAATTTTTGGGGGTAAATGTTTATTTCTGAGGGGGAGAGAGAGAGAGAGGAGCGAGAGGGGGAGGGCAGAGAGAAAGGGAGACAGAGGACTGAAGCAGGCTCCGTGCTGACAGCAGAGAGCTCGTTGTGGGGCTCGAACTCGCAGTGAGATCATGACCTGGCAGTAAGCTGAGAAGAAAGTCCTGTCTGAGCCCAGAGCGTGAGGGTCAGCCCACTGTGTTAAACCACCTCTCAGGGAGGACGGCGTGAGGCGGCAAATCCCAGGCCTTGGAGAGCAAAACACAGCAGACACAGTACTCAGAGCAAACCTCCCTGAAATTAATCCCTATGTGCTCCCATGTCAAGTCTGAGCCACTAAGAATCCATGGCCCTGTAAAACTAGCAGTTATCTCTTGCGTCTCATCGGGAGTCCTCCTTGGATCTAAGTCTAGCGGGCTAACTCCCGCTTAAATCCTGGCGCTAGTGTAGTGCAATTTTGCGAGCTGTGCCCTTTTCCCCCCGAGGTGCTGGCTTTGCCACAGGCACTGACGCTGAGACCTATCACCAGGCAGACGCCGGACAGATGCTTACTCTCCTCTACCCTCTTCTCAAAGCAGACGTCACACCTGTTAGTCTTCTGGGACCTCAAAGAAACTAAGTACTTGTTTTGCGACATTAATTGCCGAATGAAACAAAAAGGATGCCATTCACACCTGATATCAGATATTATTACGGAATTACTGCTGTGTTTGTTAGGTATAATCATGGTATCGCGTTATATGTTTTTAAATTACTGCCAATGAAATATTTATAGGTAAAATATTTCTGGAATTTGCTTAAAAAACAGAGGACATAATAAAACAAGATTATCAAAATGTCAAAATGGTGATAACTTCTAAAGCCTGATGACAGATATATGGGTTTACGTTTTTAAATGGTGACAACTGTTTGAATTGATTTAAAATAGCAGTGCCATCAATCTTTTTGTGAGCTGGCCAAAATGCTTTAATACAGCTGATGTAGAAAAATAAACTAATGCATAAACATATACCGTCATAAAAATGCTCTTTACTTTAATGATATACCTAATTGGGTTTTAAAGTCTGACATGCACAAAGGTCATGAATGAACTCAGTTTGTTTTAAATATTAATACAAATCCTACTTCAGTTACTTCTGAGCAATCTTACTAAGGAAGTCTATGTATGCATTATAAAAATCCCAACAGTAACTTTATTATTTGTTAGGCAGAAGTTAAAACACAATATTTAATATGGAAGAACCTGGTTGTTTGTACAAAAATCTGCTCTGTGCAGAAATGAGACTCATCAAAGAGCCATATTTAACAAAAAATTTAATAACTTAATAATTTGAAAAGAAATTGTGTTCTTTGTAAATTCAAAAAATACCACTTATGCTTTTATAACTGTGTTCCACATTCTCGCATTAGTATTTTTTTTTAACACAACTGTGAGGCTTCTTAATCTTTAATTTTTTTGTTTTAATTGCCACTATGATCTTTAAGAACAGGTTAACTTTAATTAAAATTGCTTGTATGTGGCTATTGCGTGTGTGTATTTTGATCAAACTTTTTGAGGTAGTTATAAATTCACACCCACACTTAAGAGATAATACAAAGAGATCTTGTGTAACCTTTTCCTGGTTTCCCCCAATGGCAGCATCTTGGAAACATATCAATCCAAATATTGAAAAGGGATACAGAACATTTCCGTTATCATAAGGACCTGTCATGTTGTCTTTCTACAATCATGCACACTTCTCTTCCACCCTCCTTAAACTTGGCAGTGACTAATCTGCTCCCATTTCTTTAATTTTGTCATTTCAAAATCAAAATCATATAAATACAACCATATGGTATGTAACCTTTTGGGACTTTGTTCACTAAGCAGTTTTCTGGAGACTCATCTGGGTGATTGCATGCATCAACAGTTCATCCCTTTTTACTTGTTGAGTAGTATTCCATGGTATGGATGTACTGTATTACTTTGTTTAATCACTGATCTGTTAAAGGACATCTAGGTTGTTTCTAGTGTTTGGCTATTGTGAATAAAGATGAACATCTGTGTACCAGTTTTTGGGTTAAACAGAAATCTTCACTTCTCTGGGATAAATAGATACAACTGGTAGGTAGTTGAATGTCTAGGTTTATTTATTTTTATATTTTTAATTTTTAAGTAATCTCTACACCCAATGTGGGTTTTGAACCCACAACCCTGAGCTCAAGAGTTGCACGCTCCACTGACTGAGACAGCCAGGCACCCCTAGTTTTTTTTTTTTTTTTATAAACATTTTATTATTATTACTTTTTTTATTAAGTAAACTCTATCCCCAACAATGGGGCTCAAACTCAGGACTCTTGAGATCTAGAGTCGCTTGCTCTTATTGACTGAGCCAGCCAGGCATCCCTATACTGTTTCCAGAGTGGCCGTATCATTTTACCTTCCCTCCAGTAATGGATGAGTCATCTAGTTTCTCTATATCCTTGTCAGCATTTGATGTTGTCGCTTTTTCATTTTAGCTGTTCTAACGGGTGTATAGGGTGCTATCTCATGGAGGTTTTAAGTTGCATTTCCCTAACAGCTAGTTGATGCTGAATACCTTTTCAAGTGCTTATTTTCTATTTACATATCCTTTGTGATGAATCTTTGGTCACATCTTTTGCCCATTTTCTAACTGGACTGATTTTTTTTAACCTATTGAGTTTTGAGAGTTTTTTATTCTAGATACTAGTCTTTTGTTGGATATCTGGTTTACAAGTTATTTCCTCCCAGTCCGTAGACCGCCTTTTTGTTCTCTTACCACGATCATTCATAGAGCAAAAGTTTTAAAGGAGAACTTGCCAATTTTTCCTTCTATGGATTAGGCTTTGAGTGACAAGCATGACTACCACTAGATGAAGATTTTCTCCTTTTTCCTCCATAAAAGATAAAGATCTGAATGTTTTACATTAGAAGTATGATCTGTTTTGAGTTAGTTTTTGTATGTTTTTTTCTTTTCTTTTTTTTTGAGTTAGTTTTTGTATGTTTTTTTTTTTTCTTTTTTTTTGGCCTAAGGAGTCCAATTGCTAGAACACCACCATTTACTGAAATGGCTATCTTCCTCTGTGAGTTGTTTCTGCACCTTTGTTAAATCAGTTGGGCATATCTGTGTGGCATCTATTTATGGGTCCCCTATTCTGTCCCACTGCCACACGTATCTATTCCTTTACTAGTATCATGTAGTGTACATTAAGGCTTGAAATCAAAGAGTGATTCCCCTATTCTTTTTCAAAATTGTTTTAGCTATTCTAGGACCTTTGCCCTTCTACCTATAGTTTAAAATAACATTGTCAAATATCTACAGAAAAATCTTACTGGAATTTTGATGGGAATTGGGTTAAACCTCTGTGTCAATTTGTGAAGAAGTGACATGTTTATTAGGTAGGATACTCCAAACAATGAACATAGTATGTCTCTCCATTTATTCAGATCTTCTTTAATTTCTTTCATCAGCATTTTGCAGTTTAGAGCACACATGTCCTGTCCTGTACATGTTATTCTTAGATTTATACTAGGTATTTCATTTTCTTTTTGTGCGATTATAGATGGTATTGTATTTCAAATTTTGGTGTTCACTGCTATATACAGAAATACAACAGATTTTTTAAAGTAAACTCTATGCCCAACATGGGGCTCGAACTCATGACTCCAAGATCAAGAGTCGCATGTTCTACTGACTGAGCCAGCCAGGAGGCCCAGGAATACAGTATGTTTTATATATTTGTCTCATATCTTGTAATTTTGCTGAACTCACTTATTAACTCTGCCTTTATTTCCCTTCCCTGCTTTATTGCACTGGTTACAATTTCCACCAATATCTTAAATACAACAATGAGCGCAGACAGCCTTGCCTTGTTTCTGATCTAAGGGGTAAAACATTCAGCCTTTCATCGTAATTACAATGTTAGCTGTGGGTTTTTGTAGATGCTTTGTAATAAGCTGAGAAGTCGCCTTCAATTCCTATTGAGTATGTATGGTATGTTGTAGTTTCATTTTCATTCAGTTCAATGCAGTTTTAAATTTCCTTTAAGATGTCCCCTTGACCCAGATTATTCAGAAGTGTGTGTTGTTTAGTTTCCAGATCTCTGGAGATTTTCTTTCCAGTTATCACTTATTGATAACCAGAACTAAGAGAACTGAAAGGAAAAATAGACAAATCCATAATCATAATTAGAGACTGTTATTGATTTCTAGTTTAATTCCATTGTCTAGTTTATTTCCAGTTGGTTTACTGGTTTTTGCTTCACATTATCTTGCAGCTCTGTTGTTTGATACATACACACTGAGGGTTGCTAGGTTTTCCTGGCAGACTCTTTCATTATTATGTAACATCCCACTCTGTCTCTGGCAATTTTCTTTGTTCTTAAGTCTAAATAGAGCCACTCTTGCCTTTCCCTGATTAATGTTTGTATGAGGTATATTTCCCAATCATTTTATTTTCAACTTGCCTGTATCATTTTATTTGAAGTGAGTTTCTTGTAGACACCCAGATAGTTGTTCTTTAATCCTCTCTGCCAATTTCTTTTGATTTGTGTACATTTCATATAATCATTGCTATGTGAGGGCTTAAGTCTACCATTTTGTTTTTTGTTGCTGTTTTTGGTTTTCTTTTTTCTGCCTTTCTGAGGGTTAACTGAACCTTTTAAAAAATTCCATACTGATTTATCTATGGTTTTTTTAGTGTATCCCTTTGGACATTTTTTAGTAGTTACTCCTGGTGTTGGATTTATATGTATAAAACTTTATATATCCCAGTCTACTCGTGTTGTCACTTTACCAAATCAGATGAAGTATAGGAACCTTCCCTTCCCTGATGTCCGGTTTCTCTGCCATGGTTTATGGTATTTCCTATATGTACACCATTATCTATACTTTTGGTTACCAGTAGGGAGGTACACAGAGAGAGAGGGAGACAGAGAATCCCAAGCAGGCTTCGAGCTGTCAGCACAGAGCCCCATGCAGGGCTCAAACTCACAAACTGTTAGATCATGACCTGAGCTGAAATCAATAGTCAGACGCTTAACTGACTGAGCCCCCACAGGCACCCCTTACTTCTATTTCTATTGCCGAGACTGTTTTTCACTTGTTTCAAGCATGCTCCTAATTGTTTGTTGAGGCATTTTTATGATGGCTGCCTAAAAAATCTTCTTAGATAGTTCCAACGTCTCTGTCATCTTGCTATTAGTATCTACTGATTTTTTTTTTCCATTCAGTGTGAGATCTTCCTGGTTCTGGATATGAGGAGTGATTTTCTAATGAAATCTGGACATTTGGGGTTCTGTATTATGAGACTCTGGATCTTATTTAAACCTATACTTTTGCTGGCTTCCTCCGACCCCAATCCCACAGGCCAATGCTGAGTGTGGGAGAACCTGATTACAGGCCAGCTTATGGTAGACGCACCAGCATAATTTTCTGTCATGTTTGGCTGTAGTAGAATGGTTATTTTCTTGCTAATAGGCTTTCCTGGTCCTCTGACTAGAAGGCAGCCTTCTCCTTTGCCACCTGCACCTGCTGGTCTTTCTGGATTGCCAGTTTCTCTAGCACCTGATCTGAAGAAAACCGAGAGAAAACACTGTTGGGTCACTTTCCCCAGATCCTGAGGTCGCTAGCTGGTCCTCTCTCCACCTTTCAGTCTTCTTGTAATTGTTTTACATATAATGTTCAGAGTTTTAGCTCTAGTTGGCAGGTGGGAGAGGTGAGTAAGTCTACTCCATGTTTTCTAGATGCTGAAGCCCTTTGGTTATTGCTTTCATGGTCAGTAAGTTCCTAAGTCATGTAGAGATTTCAGGTTTGATTTTGCCCTTTGTGGATCACAGAATGGTCCTCCACCTTCTCAAAATACTTTATCATGAAAGATTTTTGCTGTTAGGTAAAATCTCATGGATGATTATATTATGTAATGCTTGTCTATGAATCTTTTAAAATGGGATTTGAAAAGATTATTTCTTAATATCCTTGGCTTCTGAGAGGCAAATTAATTTACATAATTAAGTAAAGTTCTCTCATGAGTATAGGAAATCCCTGCCCAGATAAAATTTAAGTAATTATTATTATTAATCACATATACAGGATTTCTGTAATAAGTGCTGCCAAAACATTAATGGAATTTATTTAAGTGGTCAGCCAAATGTCAATAGTAATTTGCTGCTTACAAATAAAATACCTACTGTTTCTGTTAAGAATAAGGAAAATGAACACAAAATTATCAGAAACAAAGCTAGAAATCTAGGATTACTTTATAGTAGTTGATGCTTTGTTATCTGACTTCAGAGTAGTTTTATTAACTTAAGTAATAATCTCCACACCCAAGTGGGGCTCAAACTCACAACCCCGAGATCGAGAGCTGTATGTCTTCTGACTGAGCCAGCCAGATGCCTCATAGTATGGTTTTTTAAAATTAAAATGTAGACCGTTTTGGCTTCAGGGCTCTCAAAATCAATAGGAAAATAAACGGTAAACAATAAGGATATGTTTCAGAGGTCTTGATATCTCCAGAACACATTGGCCCTTATGGTTTCAAATATAACACCTCTGGTAAAGAAGTACCTCTCTGAAACAGGTAGCTTTACGTGTGCCTATTTTAAGTTGAACAAAGAGGCAGAACAAATGTCTCTCCGGGTTTGCCGTGCAAAGTGCAATATTACTCTTGCATGTTATCAAATTGTAATTACTGGACACTGGTAAAGCATTAATTGGTGGCTGTAGGAAATGCATGAAGGACAGTCACAGAGCACCTCCTCAAGTATAGATAAGTATATCATCTTACCTAAGAAAGAATTTTCCAGTGAAAATACCAATGCTGTTGAATAACTGGAGTCTACTTCTGGGTTCAAAAGTTAATTAGAAGAACTCCAAGTACATTCTTAATAAATATTTACTCACAGTTTACAACATCAAAGGCATAGTATTAGCTGCTGCCTAGGACCTCATCCCTGCTATCCTTAGGAAACGGATATTCTAAAATCATTTATTTTCTAGAGTCCCTTTCTGCAGCTGCTAAGATTCTTACCCCAGAAGGTGGCATTACTCTAGGCAAACTATTTATTTTCTTAACCTCTTTCCTGTTGTTGTTGTTTTTTTAACATACTGTTTTTAACCAATCTCTACACCAAACGTGGGGCTCAACCTCACAACCCCGAGATCAAGAGTTGCATGCTCCACTGATTGAGCCAGCCAGGTGCCCCAGCCTCTTTCCTGCCTAATATAAAATAGAATGTAGCAATACTTTTACTTTAGAGAGAATTAACTGCCTACTCATCTATGTATAGTATGTAAATACCATATCCAAATACAAAAAGCATAAAAGAACATGATGTGTTCAGAAAACTTATCATGTTCAGGCTTATAAGAGTTCAGGCTTATCAAGGAAAATAATGGAGACACTTTAAATTTTACTAAAGATGGCGGACTTCCCATGCTTTGTATGTTGCATAGCAATAATAGAATACTTTCCCTATTTAAGAAGAGGTAGATACAAATAGCTACAAATGTTTAGTGTCTTGATACATTTCCAAATTTCGTTAGTGTTATTTTTTCCCTCTCAGGATAAATATATACAAAGATGTGTTAAATCATTTTGGCATAGAGAGAAGGTTCAGAATATAATTTAAGAGTCTGATTTCAGTTGAATGCTGCAGGACAATGGATTTCAAACAGAAGGAATTTTCCTAGTCTATAATAATAAAGACTAAAAAGGTTATGGAAGATATTATCAATAAATGAATACGAAAGTATAAAATATATTTCAGTTAAGTAAAAAGATGATAAACATTTAAAAGGGCCTTTTATTTACCTCTTCTACATTGGAAGCAGTCTTAGCAGAAGTTTCCATGAAGATAAGTCCATGTTCTCGTGCAAAAGCTTCACCTTCTTCTTTTTTTACTTCTCTTCTAGATTCTAAATCACTAAATATGGGAAATAAAAGGCCATATTATTAACCAATGTAGTATAAACAGAGGCATCTGTGGAAAGTGTACCATGAGATTCAGAGTTGTGCTGACTATTCTTTCAATTAATTTTTAACACATAACCAACCATCAACTGCATTATTCCGGGTCTTATGAAGGTCAAAATAGAGCACAGTGCTCAGTTTCAAAGAACAATCCAACAGGAGAAAGATTCTGAGTCAGAGTTCTAGAACGCTAAAAGTAAGAAAAACCCAAATGGAACATTTATCCAACACTCTGCTTTTGAGTACAGCGGGTTCCCAAAGAAGGGAACAGTTTTATTCAAAACAACAATTCAAGAGAGTACAACTACACTAGTCTCATCTTTCAGCCAGACTGAGTTTCTATGGATGTGATTAAAAAATAAATCACGTAATTTTCTGAAGCTCTAGGAAACTGCTTAATAAAATCCAAAGTACTAAAGGAACGTTAGATTATTAAACTCACTTGGTTTAACTCCTAGTAAAACCGTTAATAGAAAAAGAAAGAAACAAAAGTCTGTGCCAGAAGTTTTGGGGGGAAGCACGATACTCAGTTTTATCCTACAGGAATCATATTGGTAAGGTTGGCGGCGGGGAGGTAGCAGTGTCCTTCAGGTGTGTTTTATTATAAAAATTTTTAATCTTTATTATAATTTTTTATTATTATAAAAGATTTTAAACACACAGAAAAGCATGAAGAATAGACAACTCATGTACTTCCACTTAGCCCTGACACAGTATTTTGACATTTATATCAAATTTCTTTACTGTTGAGAAATAAAACCAAGTTACAGTTGATTCACCTCCTGCGTGCCGGTCTGTTCCTCATCTCATTCCTTTCCCTCTTCCGTCTAAGGGAACCACTTGTCTGTATTTGGTGTTTTCATTCTCATGCTGGTTATACGTATACTGATGTTTACAGCCACACAATAAAGAGGGTTTTTTTTGCACATTAAAAAAAATTCGTATGTAGCTATCATTCTACAACTTGTTAATTTTGGTCAACATGATGTTTTTCAGATTTATCAACACAATATATGTAGATCTAGTTTCTTAATGTTTTACTGCTGTATTATAGTCCATTGAATGAATGCAACACTATTTTTTAAAAGTTTATTTACTTTTGTGTGAGAGAGACAGAGTGTGCACGGGGGAGGGACGGACAGAGAGGGAGACACAGAATCCAAAGCAGGCTCCAGGCTCTGAGCTGTCAGCACAGAGCCTGACACGGGGCTCGAACCCACGAACGTGAGATCATGACCTGAGCTGAAGTCAGAGGCTTAACCGACTGAGCCACCCAGATGCCCAACACAATGTATTTTTTAATTTTCCATTTGATAGCTATTTATAAAAATTTTTACACTTTTTGGTGTATATGTGCCAAAACTTTTCAAAGGTCATATTTTTCAAGCTGTGCCATGACTCAGTGAATAGTAAGGAATAAAATAAAAATATCAGAGTGCATCACCCACTGTTTCATGGAATTTCTGTTTTTTATGTAGGTACACACGTAATTTGTGTACTACAGCATGATATAAAATGCATTTATTTTAAGTCAAATCAAAAAGCTCAAAAGCCAGTGTACTTGAATATATACTTGGTACAAAGCTGCTTTCCAAAACAGTTGTATAATTTATAGTCTTAAAAGCAGCGTTTGAAAGTTCCCATTGGAGATACAGAAGTGTTGATGCACAGGGGCACTTGTACCCCAATGTTCGTAGCGGCACTTTCAACAATAGCCAAATCATGGAAAGAGCCTAAATGTCCATCAACTGATGAATGGATCAAGAAGATGTGGTTTATCTATACAATGGAATACTCCATGGCAATGAGAAAGAATGAAATCTGGCCATTCGTAGCAACGTGGATGGACCTCGAGGGTGTCATGCTAAGCGAAATAAGTCAGGCGGAGAAGGACAGATACCATATGTTTGCACTCATAGGTCTAACAAGAGAAACCCAACAGAGGACCATGGGGAGGGAAGGAGGAAAAAGAGTTAGGGAGAGGGTGGGAGACAAAACACGAGAGACTCTGGAATACTGAAAACAAACTGAGGGGGGAAGGGGGAGGGGGAAAGGGGAAGGGGGTGAGGGTCATGGTGGAGGACACTTGTGGGGAAGAGCACTGGGTGTTATATGGAAACCAACCTGACAATAAACTATAAAGTTAAAAAAAAAAAGTATTTTTAAAAAAAAAAAGAAAGTTCCCATTGGATCACATCTTCATCAACACGTGATAAATTCACACTTGTTAGTATCTGCCACTCTGAAGAATGTGATGGGTATAGCATTTATGCTAATTTTCCTTTAGTTAAGTATTCATTTCATAAATGCCTATTATCATTATTAAATTAGAAATGCCAAAAAGATCCAAGAAAAGGAAATCATTCCTTCATTCAACAAGTATTTACTGAATGTCTTTTCTAGGCCAGGGATTTTACTAAGCACTTGGGATGTATCAATGAACAAGTCAGGCAAAAAAGGTACCCTGTGGTAGAGGGACAATACTACTGAGTAAAGACGATGGTGTTATGAAGTCGTAAACGTGGAGAATGGAGTAAGCAGAACCAGGAGCCAGGGGGAGGTGGAAGGTTACTGTTAAGTAGGGCATCATCCTAATCGACTTAACTTAGAATTTCTTTCTTAGTCCTGTTTTTCTACTCCCAAGTGACCTTTCTCACATGCGTGCATAACCATGGTGTAGCTGCAACTTCGTGTCCTGCTTTTCTTCACTCATTCTTGCTGTATCATTACCTCTTTTCCATAAACACAATTTTTAGTGACGAATTAATACTATCCCATCACAATTCACTTAACCATTTCCTTACTATTATATGATAAGAGTAACACAGAATGAACTTGGTACTGTGTGAAGTGTTCTACATGGATTATCTCATTTCGTTCACTTGACAGACGAGGAAACAGAGGAACAAAGAGGTGAAGTAAAGCTCGGAAGAGCTGGTCGAGTGATTCCATCCAGATCTCTGTGTTATACAAGGATTACTTTTCCTGGTAACAACTGATGGAAGAACTTTTTGTCAAATACGGAAAGATACAAAGAAGAAAACCACCCATAATTTCACTTTCCACAGGTAATTAACATCTTGGTGAACATAATTCTAGATTACTCCTTTATTATTGTCTATTTCTTCCTACTGGAAAATGTTCATACCCACTGTTGTATTTTGCCTTTTTTTTTTCACTTACTGTATTTTGAGGATCATTTTCCCATGTAATTTTGGAGTCTTTACAGTACAATGTTTATCGAGTGCACAGTAAAGAATGTTAGTATTTTATGCAAATTTACATCACACAAATTAGAGATAAAACAAAGACAGAAGAGTCTTCTAATGTATCTAATGTTAAAGTAATGTCACCATTTCACCTTTACAAAATTCACCAGGAACAGGATACCTTTAAAGCTGGCTGACCGGAATAAGCTGTCAATTATGTTTACAAAGTTGTCACTCAGGTCATTATCAGTCACCGTTGTTTATATAATTGAAACTTCTGAGTGATTTTGTAACTTTCATAGTTGTTACACTTTAAAAATAATTTATAATTTATAATTTGTAAAACGTCATCTTAGCATCCAGTAGTGCAAGTGCTCAAAAAAATATTGCTCAAAATCTGAAATGTTCAAAAGTTGGATACAGAATATTACAAAGAAACCACTAGTATGTCATACTGTTCATTTAGATGCCCATGCTATGAAATATTAGTGGTAAGATAAGAACAAAAAAGGAAGGCAAACCAAGTTCACAAACATTATAGCAGAGGTAACTATCCAACTATCATCTGAGGGCCTCCTGTGTACCAAGCCCTACATTTCCTACATTTGGGGACAGACCACTCAATAAAACAGACAAAAATCTAAAACCCCTGGCCTCATGGAGCTTACATTCTCGTGGGGATAAAAAATGGGGGGAAAACACTAGCAACAGTGATATGGAAACATGTTCCTGGAATTCAGCCCCCTTATCTGACAATCGTTCTTAAGGGCACATTAGCTTTGAATTACACAACATCTTCAAGAAAATACCTTTCCCCTCAAGTACGCTTTGTCCCATTTTAAGCATATGCCATATTTAAATAATACCTTATTTTGTGATAAAATTGTTTTCCACTCCCACTATCTCTGATTATGTTTGCATTTGCAAATGTTACCTTAGCAAAGAGGGTTAAAGACACGTACTTGGAGGGATTATTAAAAAAAAAAAGGTGGCAATTTAGGATGCATGATCTTTTGGGGCACCTGGCTGGCTGAGTCAGTAGAGCATCTGACTCTTGATCTCAGGGTCATGAGTTTGAGCCTCACATTGGGCAAGGAGCTGACTTAAAAAAAAAAAAAAAAGGAAACAGAAAAGAATGCATGGTCTTTCTGTTTCATCATACCCTTCTTTACTTGTTTCCTCAGTTTTCCAGGCATAAAAATCATATTGTCGTCTTTGACTCTTCATTCCCAATAATTCCATTTAAATGTTTTTCTTAGCTATCCTTCTTTCCTAAACCATCCTCATAATTCATGCCCCCTTTTTGTTTAGGGTTTGTATTATAATCCTTGACTATGAAGAATTTTTCATCTTTGTAGACTTAGCTTCCTATTTCTTGTGTAACCAATTTAAAACACCAGAGTTAGAAAAATCTATGTCATCTGTCACTCTGACTAGGTCACTGCCCTTCTCAAATCCCTTCACTGGCTCCCTACTGCTTAATTCATCTAATTCAAAAATTGCCTATTCCCTGTTTCCGTGTCTACCCCAATTCACCTCATCTAATAATAATTACCTCATTTATCTCTGCTCATTCCTATTCACTCTTTGCAAGTCATACATTCTTGGTCCCTTTCTCCTAGTTTCTTCCTTAAAATGTCTTTCCATAGCTACTATACTTTTAATTACAAAGGCCACCCATCTGTAGTCACTAGAAACACCTCTTGTATGTAATATGCTTTTCCTTTTCACAGTTGGACTATAAGCTCCTCATGGGCAGGAACAAATTTTAAGCCATCAGTAAGTGGCCACCCACCATGCTTGAGACACAAGGAAAACACTGGTAAGATTAAAACTATGAAAATACTCTTTATTCTCCAAAATTCTTCTTTCACATAACCCCTGAACGGTAGTAAGAATACTTCCATATTCCAAGAACTAAAATTTCCCTACAATAGCCTGAATCGTAAAACGTTCACTGAGATAATTTAAATGAAGAAAGAATAACGACAAAATGTTAAGATGTTAAGACACTTCTAGTCACAAGAAATAATAATTGGCCTTTTATATTTGAAATATCACTTAGGTAAATACTTTCTGTTAACAGCAAACCTTGATTTCTATTAAAATAACTTTTTTCTAAAATTAAATCTATACAGTACAATGCTATTTGCTTTCTTACTGTTTTTTCCCAACTTTATTGTAGTATAATTGACATAAAAGAAACCACACATTTAATATAAACTGAGTTTGACAGGTTGACATGTTTACCGTGAAGGCATACACCTCTCCTACGTTTCCTCAGACCTCCTCCTACAATCCATCCTTTCCTTCCACTTTACCCTAGGCAACTCATGATCTGCTCTCTACATTTTCCAGAATTTTATAAAATTTTTGTCTTCACTAATATAATTTATATAATTATAGGTCTTCATTTTTGGGTTTTTTTGCTCAGCATAATAATTATTTTTTTAATGTTTATTTTTGGGGGGGGGAGGGGCAGAGAGAGGGAGAGACAGACAGACTGACTGACTCTGAAGCAGGCTCCAGGCTCTGAGCTGTCGGCACAGAACCTGACGCAGGGCTCGAACCGACGAATCACGAGATCACGACCTCAGCTGAAGTCGGACGCTCAAC
The DNA here is from genome assembly GCA_028646485.1 of Cryptoprocta ferox. NCBI lineage: Eukaryota > Metazoa > Chordata > Mammalia > Carnivora > Eupleridae > Cryptoprocta > Cryptoprocta ferox. The sequence goes on from CM053569.1 coordinate 67,000,082, forward strand.
CGACTGAGCCCCCCGGGCGCCCCTGAGCATAATTATTTTGAGACTCATCCATTTTGTTGCATATATCAATGGCTCATTCTTCTTTATTGCTGAGTGGTATTCCACTGGAGGACTATATCACAATTTATCCATTCACTTATTATTTGAAACGTGGTTGTTTCCACTTTGGGGCTATTATAAATAAAGCTGCTAGAATATTTATGTATAATTCTTTGTGTGGCCCTATAAAAACATGTTTACGTTGGGTAAATACCTAGGAAAGGCATGCCTCAGTGTTTTGTCGGATGCATATCTACTTTCTAGAGAAACTACCAAATTGTTTTGCAACTGGCTGTATCATTTTACGTTCCCACCTGCACTATGAGAGTTTCAGTTCCTCTACATCCTTGCCAATACTTGTTATGTTCATCTTTTTAATTTTAGCTATTTTAATGAGTGTAATGATAAATCATTGAGTTTTTTTAATGTTTATTTATTTTTGAAAGAGAGCGAGCGAGCATGAGTGGAGGAAGGGTAGAGAGAGAGGGAGACACAGAATCTGAAGAAGGCTGCAGTCTCTGAGCTGTCAGCATAGAGCCTGATGCAGGGCTCGAACTCACAAACCATGAGATCATGACCTGACCCGAGGTTGGACACTTAACGGACTGAGCCACCCAGGCTCCCCGATATAGCCCTGAGGTTTTAATTTGCATTTCCTCCATGATTAGTGGTGTTAAATATTTTCTATTTGCTTACTTGCCAAGATACATCTTCTTCAGTGAAGTGCTGGTTCAGATCTTTCGCTCCTTTAAAAAACTGGGTTGTCTTTATTAACGAATTGTAACAATTCTTCATATATTCTAGATACACATATTTTGTTGATATATGTTTTATAGGCTAATATTTTCTCCTAGTTTGCAGCTTGCCTTTTCATTTTTGAAACTGTCTTTAAAACTCTTTTATTTTTTAAATGTTTATTTTTGAGAGAGCGAGAGAAAGAGAGTGTGAGCAGGGAGGGACAGAGAGAGAGAGGGGCAGGCTCTGTGCTGACAGCGGAGAGCCTGATACAGGGCTCGAACTCGTGAACCACGAGATCATGACCTGAGCCAAAGTTGGCCGTTTAACCGACTGATCCACCCAGGTGCCCTGAAAATGTCTTTTGAAGAGCAAAAGTTTTCAATTTTGTTGAGCTGATCCTTGAGAAACATGGGGTTTAACTGTAAGGGTCCATTTACATGTGAATTTTTTTCAAAAAATACAATACAGTACTGCAAATACATTTTTCTTCATTATGATTTTCTTAATTATCTCTTCTCTAGCTTACTTTATTTATTGTAGGAATACAGTATTTAAGACATAAAATATACAAAATACGTGTTAATCAACTATTTGCTATCAGTAAGGCTTCTAGTCAATAGTAGGCTATTAGCAGTTAAGTAGTTGGGGAATCGACTTTTTGACTGTACATTGTTCACGAGGGTCAAATATATAGTTGTTTTTTTCCCTTTTATGTTTTCTGTACCATTTAAAATAGGCTGGACAAAACCAGAGTCACGGAATTTCTGTATTTTCTTCTAGAATTCTGAAATATTTTTAACTCTTACATTTAAGTTTATGATCCACTTCTAGTTAATTTTTGTTTAATTTTTTAATGTTTGTTTATTTTTGAGAGAGAGGGAGAGAGTGCGAGCAGGGGAGGGGCAGAGAGAGAGGGAGGCACAGAATCTGAAGCAGGCTCCAGGCTCTGAGCTGTCAGCAGAGCCTGATGCGGAGCTCGAACTCATGAACTGTGAGATCATGACCTGAGCCAAAGTCGAATGAAGAACCGACTGAGTCACCCAGGTGCTCCGTCTTCCATTAATTTTGAAAAATGTTTATTTATTTATTTTGCAAAAGAGAGAGAACACATGTGCATGTGCACCAGGAGGGAAGGGCTAGAGAAAGGGAATCCCAAGTAGGATCTGCACTGACAGTGCAGAGCCCAACATGGGGCTTGAACCCACCAACTGTGAGATCATGATCTGAGTCAAAATCAAGAGTCAGACTCAGCCACCCAGTTGCCCCCCACTCGCAATTAATTTCTGTATAAGGCATGGGGTAAGGGTCAAGGTTCTCTTTTTCTTCCCCACATGGTTATCCAGTTGTTTCAGCACCATGTGATGCTTTCCCCCACTGAACTATCTGGCACTCTTGTCAAAAAGTTACTGACGATGTATGTGTGAATCTCCTTCTGCACTTCTCACTCTCTTCCTCTGATACATGTCTGTCTATGTCAGTACCAGACTAAACGGACTACAGTATTTTTATAATAAATCTTGGAATCAGTATAGTGACACTAGTGGGTCCCCCAACTTTGGCTATTCTACGACCTTTGCATCTTCATACATATTTTAAAATTAGCTTGTTAATTTCTACCTTCCTAAAAAAAGTCTGAAGAACTTTGATTGGGATTACAATGAATCTTTAGGTCAATGTGGGAAGACCTGCCCTCTCAAAAATATTAGTTTTCCAACCAATGAATATAGTATATCTCTCCATTTATTTAGGTTTGGTTTTTTGTTTTGTTTTGTTTTGACTGAAGGACTCTACATATAAGAAAGTAATCACCTAATATAGGAAATTTAGGAAGATCATGGTAACTAGCTTAGAGTTGGGATCAAGTAGATATGAAGAAAATACTTTCTTAAGGAGTTATTTAGGGATTATTTATTTTTTTATTGATATAATTGATATATAACACCGTGTAAGTTTAAGGCATACAACGTGTTAATTTGATACATTTATATGACACAGTATGATCACCACCACAGGTGTTAGCCGACACCCCCATAATAATAATTATCATTTCATTTTGTAATGAGAACACCTTTGTACATATTGCGCTTTTCCTTTGCATCCTGGGACCATAAGGTCCTCAGAGGCAACAACCAAATTTCAGCCATCAGTGAGTTGCCACCCACCATGTTTGAGACACAAGAAAAACACTGGTAAGATAAAGATATGAAAATTTAAAATACTAATTTTATTTGTTGCCACTGTAATTATCTACTAAAATTAGTGAAAAATTTCCCACACTCTGTAAGTTTAGAGAAACTATGGCCAAAAAACAGTTTTCCCGTGTACTATTATTTTAAATGTACAGCACAAAGACATTTACTCCAAATAATGCTCCCTAGAGATATAAAATGAAATGAGATAAAAAAACAACAACATTAGGATGACATGAATATAAAGCCTTAGAGGTAAGCATAAAAGAACTCATGTGATATCTACTAAAGAGCATTAAAGTGTTTCAGGGCTTTCAGTGAAAATACACCTGATTAATATATGTATTGTATGAACTTGTAATGCACATTAAGTTATAAAAAAAAGAAAAAATATTTTTCTGAACTCTCCACACACTGTTACGTCTGCTGTGAAGTATTTAAAATAATTTGGATAGTATTTAACAGTGACCTACTTCCCAAATAAATCAGTGTGTTTTATTTCAAATGCTAATCAGATGAACTTCCTTCAGATTATTATTTAAAGTGTACCTTCCAATAAAAACTATTTCTAATAATAACAACAATAATAATAATGACGATGACGATGATGATTTCCAACAAACCTCATCATCTGTATTTTAAAACTGAAAGAATCACCTTAACGATTTTCAAAATTTTGTAATTTAAGAAACCAATAGCTTGCCTTTGGACACACGTAGAAGATAAGCACTGTAAGAGTCATCACATAAACTGCCATCCACAGTCTTCATCATTAATGCAAAAAAGCTTTAAATAACCTTTTTACCTTTTGTTCCCAATAAGCATAATGACCATGTTGGAATTGGAGTGCTGGCGAGCATCTTCTAACCAGGTCGTCAAGTGGTTGAATGTATCTCTCCTAAAAACAAGAGAAGATCTGATTGCTGTTTTCAAAGTGTTTCCCCTAGTAGTGTGCAACGAACAGAGTACATTCCATTCAAGGTAACTATTTTTAGCCATATCCACTTATGTAACGAGAAACAGATCTCAAGTACAGTATCTAGAAACTAAATGTAACCTCGCTTTGGAAAACTCCAACGTATAATTAATATTTACACCTTGATTAACTTAGGTGTTTATTTATATAAGAAAATAATTTCGTTGCAGATTTCTGTAGTAAATTTAAATTTAATTTAAGACACGCAAGTTTTCAAGTCAAATGGCCAGGGCATAAAGGCAAAAACCATACTTTTAGAACGGGCAACCGTATTCATTTAAAGTCTCTGCACTGACCAAATGAACGGAAACATTTCCAAGTTCTCACCTTGTAATATCATACACTAGTAGAGCCCCTGCCGCACCTCTGTAATATGACCTTGTGATGGACCGAAAGGACTCTTGCCCTGCCTGTGAGGAAACAAAAGGTTGAGAGTTTCTTTAATCAACTGTCTTCTACATTTTCTTTTTATTCCTATCCAGAATATGGGCAGGTAGGGAATGAAGAGGTAAAGGAAAAGAAAACCTAACTTCACCAGTCTTAGGAAAAAGTCACAAAATACTACCACTATTGCTTAAGTCAACCAGACGCATACCCCCCGCCCCCCCAACAACCGCCCCCAACAAGACCTCTAAACCTTTTTTGGCAATCCCTGACAACCCAATTTACTGAATGGCTTCACAATACATGAATCATTATTAGAACACAGAATGGACTCCTAGCAACTAAGCTCTGAAGACAAATTTGAAAGGAAGCAAATAACCCAGAGCCTCACATTTGAATTCAATAACCCACTCCCTGGGGCAGCTGTTGACACTAGAATAAATAAAGTCCATTGTAAATAAATGATGAATGACATCTTTACGCCCACCATCTGCTGGTGTAAAGGTTGTTGGAAGGCCAAGGATGCAGATTTTATCAGTTATATCATAAACTGCAGTGAGCTTTCAACAGTCATCAGATGGAATTCTTTGAGCCATCATTTTATTATGAAAAACAGAAAATGGTTCTGAATTTAATTTATATAATTTTTCCTCCACACTTAATCAACTTCCTCTGCATTTGATATATAATGCTTGTCAAAAAGCAACAGGATGTAAAAGTCATCTTTTATCCCTGGTGAACACAGATTTCAGAGATGATGCAAAATTAGTTCATTTCTCTCTTTTATGGGTGGCACTACGGCTGGTGAGGGATATACGGGATTGCCTCAGAGTTTAAAAGTGAGATGGTTTTTAATCAAAAATACTTTTAGAGTTTTAATCACTTTTCTACCTTTAAGAAAAAAATAGGTAAGTAAAGTAAGGAAACACAAAGCCAGTTTTCACAATTTTTTGTATTCAAAATCCACTAACCTGAAAAATATTCATATTCGTAGGCTGAGTTCTTACCTTCCAATCGAACTACTAAATCCTTCCCACCCTCCGAAGTCACACAGCTCAAGTTCTGCCTTGTTCTAACACTCAGCACTGTCGTTCCTGGTTCCTCCTGGCCCTGGCACTCCACCTGCCCCTCCGGTGCTCCCCCATACCCAGTGCCTAGCTCTGGGTCTGACACACAGCAGGCACGCAGAGAAAGCCTTTCAAATGGAAGAAGGAATCCTAATGTCTTAATCAAGCACACAAGTGGTCATTACTCTGTTTCACCTAAGTAAGAGGACATCGGTAAATCCTAACACGCTAAGATTCAGTAAAAGTAACTTCTCCGGTGTGACAACTAAAAATGAGACCCTCTCTTGGTAACTTGCAAGCAATTCCGGCACTTTAGAATAATGTCTTATGCTAAACTGAATACTCAGAACATTAAAGAACTGTACAAATAGCCAACTCAGTTCATATAGTTTGAGGTTAAAACATCAGATGGATCCTACCTGGAAGGACAAAATTCATTCAAATTGTTTTTATATAATTTATTGAGATATATCTTTCCAAAGAAATCCTTTCAAATCCAAGTTCAAAATGTAAGCATTATGGGAATTCCTTTTTCATCTGCTTAGCGTGGGAAAACTAAGGACTACATTTTTAAGAGAATCATTTCACTATGAATTATATATATACCAACAAAGGAGATTGGTAAATAATACAAAACAGATTTTTAGTAAAAGGGAAAACAGATTTTTAAAAAGAAGAAAAACATATCTATACACCATTCCCATTATTCCTATGTTGTTTTACCAAGAACAAATGTTACAATATGGAATTCTGTATATAAAGCATCACTTTATACTGAATCCATTCAATCTGGTTTTGCCTACCATTACAAATTAAACAGAAATTCAAGCAAATAAAAACCCAAAAATCCCAAGTAAGGACTATGAACATAGCTATATGTCTTAAAATCTAGATTACTTTATAATAAGCAAAGATCAGTATTCAGAAGAGTTCAAATTCTTGAGACCTGACTGGTAAGAAAGACATTCTACACACTGGTCTAACCTGTTAATGGCATTGATAGCCTTGAAATAAATCTTGCCCCATTAAAGTGTTTTTTTTTTTTTTTTTTTAGTATGGCTTCCGTAACTATTCACAACATGTTAAACGACAACTACCTGCATAAAGCTCGCCCAATGGTTAATTATCTTGAACATATTAAAGCAAAGAAATCTAGTTTTTAAAAAATACATTAATAGGGGAACCTGGGTGGCTCAGCTGCTTAAGCGTCGGACTCTTGATTTCGGCTTAGATCATGATTTGATGCTTCATGGGTTTGAGCCCCACATTGGGCTCTGTACTGACAGCGCAGAACCTGCTTGGGATTTTCTCACTCCCCCCGCCTCTCTGCCCCTCCCCTGCTCATGTTCTCTCTCAAAATAAATAAATAAACATTTAAAAAAAATAAAAATAATACATTAATATAACCTGACCAAATGATGATTAACCTGTAATGTTTTACACAAAAATGAATGTCAACTTAGGAAATATAGATGTTATCTTTGATCCTCTTCAATAGAAGGTGTTGGTTTACAGAAATTTTAGAAGCTTGAAATTGAACAGGATATAGTATTATTTGTAGAGGGATTCCTAATAGTAGCTGAAGGTGTTAAAGGAAAAAGCATTTAATGAAACTAGAAATTGAATGACTAAGTGTACAGCACCAAAAAAAACAAAAAAACAAAACCTGGTTAGGAGAGGCCATAAGCATATCGGCTCCCAATATAGCTGTGTGAGTTCCATAAAAAAAATCAGCAAGATACCCAGATAGGCAAAAAAGTAGAACAGAGCAAGTCAGCCTTGCCAGATAATGGACATGCTCATTTTCAGTGATGCTTAGTAGGTGAACAGAGTCATAGGACATCTGTGAAAAAGAATCTGTACAGACCTTTGTTTCCCATGTGAGGACTGCTAAGTCAAATAAACTTGATTCTTTAGCCCATTCACTTATTCATGTATTCATTTTAAGTGCACTCTACTCCCCAATGTGGGGCTCGAACTCATGACCCCAAGACCAAGAACATGGTTGCATGTTCTACCAACTGAGTCAGCCAGGTGCCCGTAGCCCATACCTTTAAAAGTGACTTCCAGATGCCAGATAAATATCCCCCAAATAGGCTTCTCCATGTGCCTTTCTGTTGCCAACAATTTCTGTAACCAGGCCGGGAACTTAATTCCTCCTCTCTTGTTACCTCTGTAACATACAACTTTACACACATTAAGCTACTGCTCAAAAATTTCTAAATATCCTGAATTCAAGTCTTAAGCTCTTGGGAATCTGATCTTTCTGTTTCTCTAGAATTGTATCTTCTTATTCAATAAAAGTCTTGCTCATACAGCCAACTTTTTTTCCTGCTGGTACTCTATCTTCTGAATAGTCCTGCTTTTGTGCCTGTGTAACTCTGCCTGAAGAACTGCTTTTCTCCACCGACCCAGTTTCCATTCCCTGTGAGGACCAGTACAAGCCCCCTGATTCGCTCACAAAGCTATGAAGCTTGTCTACCACAGCCCACGGTTACCCATTTCTCCTCACACACCCAAGAGCACGTCCATGTGATCATTTGGTTCTCGTAATATTGATTATATAAAAGGTACACACTGTTCAAATGCTGGTCTTGTTTCCTCTGTAGTTCTCCCTGAGGGACAGACTAACTCAGAACACTGAAGTATATATAGTAAACTCTCAAATTAGGTTATCTTGACTGATCCCAAAGGGCCGATAAAGTTAGAAAAATAAGATTTGTGAGAATCACTATTAGAGTAATACCTCTGTTTTCACTGTTAGTCATTTATCCACAAATCCCAGCTCTCAAGAACCCAGCCAAGCACCAAAAAGAAGAAAAAAAAAGGATTCCTAAGTAGCCAAGTAAGTTGTCCAGGCCCAAGAACGAAATCTCAGGTACTTGACTATACAGACTCAACTTAAAAATCTAGACCTGTGATCAAGGAACTGCTATCATTAAGGAAAAAGATTTTGAAATCTACATGCATGACCAGTCTTCTGTTTTGGATGACAATTACATTAGTAAAAATCAAAGTGATTTTTAGGCTGACTCAGTCTCCACAGCAAGGACACAGAAAAAGTCACCCTGCACTAGTTAAAGCTCTTTAAGGGAGTTTCCTACAGAAATGAAAGTGGATCATTCTGAGAAGAGAAACATGGTTGTGAATATCTAAAAAGTACAGCAATGTTAAATTCTTTAAAAAATTAAGAATATTTACTTTAAAAAAAAAAAGAGAGAGGATTTCAGATTCTTTTAACACTGCCATATAAGAGAAACTGGAGACTGCGGGTGGGAGGTAAAATGAGAGTAGAATGAAATGTCTGCCTAAGATATCTTCCCATCCCTGGGGTTGTTCAAGAGAAGGGTGATGACAGCTGCTGAAGGAGGCAAAAGCCTCTTTAGCCCTGGGGTGGGGGGGATGGGAGCAGAAAGGAGGGGAAGAGGCAGGACTGTTCCCCAAGGCTCGGTTCTAGGCCTGCTGCCTTCCAGGGCTCGGTTCTAGGCCCTCTGCCTGGCCCCACTGAACTCTGGTCATCCATCCTTACCGCTGCGCTGTTCTGCAAAAACACCCATTATTTTTGGTAAGAAGTTAAGTATAAAAGGACACATTTTACAAAGGCCCCAAAAATGCCTGTGATTTGCTAAAAAGGTACTAAAATTTTTAGCATGTAGATTGCACATGATTTTGCACGTGAACCAATAATACTAGTTTCAATATATTGTTTGATGGAAAAAATATAAATTTAAAATATTTTGAGGGAAGTTGAGGAGAAACATGGACTTAAAACATCTACACTACAAATTTTGGGGGAGAGAATTAAATTTTTTTAGATATACTGGGAAGGCAAATGAAAGGGTGAACGGATAAGGAAGATGTGGTATACATATACAAGGGAATACGAATTGGTGACAAAAAGAATGAAATCTTGCCATTTGCAAGATTTAGATTCTATCCAACACAGACAGAACTAGAATGTATTATGCTAAGGGAAATAAGTCAGGCAGAAAAAGACAAATATCAAGTGATTTCACTTTTTTTATTTTTATTTTTTTACATTGATTTATTACTGAGAGACAGAGAGAGACAGAGCACGAATGGGGTAGGGGCGGAGAGAGAAGGAGACACAGAATCTGAAGCAGGCTCAGGCTCTGAGCAAGCTGTCAGCACAGAGCCCCACGCGGGGCCCGAACTCGCAAACAGCAAGATCATAACTTGAGCCGAAGCTGGTCGCCCAACCGACTGAGCCACCTAGGCGCCCCTCAAATGATTTCACTCTTATGTGGAATTTAAGAAACAACAGATAAACAGAGGAAGGGAAGGAAAAAATAAGATAAAAACAGGAAAGGAGGCAAACCATAAGAGAGTCTTAAATACAAAAACAAACTGAGGGTGGCTAAAGGGGAGGTGGGTGGGGGGATGGGCTAAATGGGTGAAGGGAATTATGGAGGGCACTTGTTGGGATGAGCACTGGGTGTTACATGGAAGTGATGAATCACTAAATTCTACTCCTGAAATCAATACTATACTGTAGGTTAATTAGCGTGAATTTAAATAAATTTAATAAAAAAAATCACTACTTTCATACATTTTCCACCTATCAGACTGCAAAAAAGGAAACCCAAAATTCTGGCAGCTCACTGTTGACAAGGCTATGGGAAAACAGCACTTGATACATCAGTGGACACGCAATGGGGAAGAATCATGGGGGCATGCCCAGCAAAACCACCTATGCATTTATTTTCTGCCTAAACAATCCCACTTACAGGAATCTACCCCAAAGGCTTACTGAGTAAAATACAAGTTGGGGGAAACAAAACAACCAGGCTTCTTCGGAAGGTCAATGGGGCTAGGGTGGGGACTGTTTTAGATTAAGAGAGACATGACCACCAAATGCAAGGTAGATCTTGATTGAACCATGGACTTTTAAGTGAAGGTATATTTTCAGAACAGCAAGAAATTTGAATATTGGGAATAAGAGACTTGTATATTAGAGAATTTTAGTGTCTTTGTTAAATATCTGTGATGGGATAATGGGTGATGTGTTTAGGTGGGAGAATATTCTTAGAGGGTGTGTGTTGAAGTATTAAGGATGATGTCTGCACTTTGAAATCGTTCAGAACAGAACATGGTAAAAGGGACAAGGATGGAAGGCAGACATGCATGAATGTACACGGTTTCATATTTTGCACTGTGGAAACACCTAATTTTACATAATTTTAAAAAAATAAGAAAAAAGAAATCCCTAAAAACTGAAAACAAATAAATGACCCTAACTATATCAAGTTAGTAGCATAACTGATTCAGTTAAGAATTGATCCAGGTTAGGTTAAAACAATACTTTCAGTTGATGCCTCAGTGGTATGGTACAGGTAAAGAAATGCAATAAAATCTTAAACTACAAAATAAAAGAAAAAAAAGACAAAAAACAAAATGAAGAGGAAGACTAAAAAAATAAAAGTGGGTAAAGGCTGGATGAGGGTGTGAGAGTTAGAATTGACTTCTTCCTTCTTTCATCAGTCAAGGAATAAGAACTGGGTACAATTTGTCTTCTTCTTTGATTTACCCCGACAGACTAAGAATATCACACATTTGACTTCTGATAAAAGAAAAAAAAAAGCTACACAGGGCCAGAGGAAAGTGCTTCAAGGGAGGGACCCATCCACTGTTATCATTGCTTCCGGCAAGGCCTCCTGGGAATATCTGCTGGCAACTATATTTCTGATTCACAAAAAAAGCAAAGACGGTGGATGTGGAAATTCTGCAAGGAAAACTCCTTATTTTGTGTGAATGGAAATGGACATACAATAAATGACAAACATCCTAAGATACTGAGTCACTGGGAAAAAAAAAAAAAAATCACTTCTTTAAGGCTTATGAAACAAATAATAACATTTGGCAAATTTTTCCCTGAAGGCTCTAGGATGGTTTTAATAAATGTTCCAAGCCAGGGATAGACATGATTCTTGCTACTAAAAATGTAGTTTCCTCCCCAAATGTATAAGCACACTGCAAAACATATCATTAAATGATATGGATACCATGTTCCATTCAGATATAAAACTAAGCGTGGAGCCAACCGTAATGTGTGTAAGATAGCATCTATTAAAACTGTTGGAAGTTAGACATGAAAGAAGAAAGCCAATGACAATAAGAGGAAAACCTCTAAGGCAGAGATTTAAGAAGCAACTTTCGAAAGTAGTAAGTTAACAAGAAATACATTATGACCCACAACTGTACTACTAGGTATTTATCCAAATGATACAAAAATGCTGATTTGAAGCGGTACGTGCACCCCAATGGTTATAGCAGCACTATCGACAACAGCCAAACTATGGAACGAGCCCAATGTCTATCGATGAACAGGTAAAGAAGATGTGGTACACACACACACACACACACACACACACACAATGGAGTATTACTTGGCAATCAGAAAGAATGAAATCTTGCCATTCGCAACAATGTAGATGGAACTAGAGTGTATTATGCTAAGCAAAAGAAGTCAGAGACAAGTATCATATGATTTCACTCAAATGTGAAATTTAAGAAACAAAACGGATGAACATAAGGGAAGGGAAGCAAAAATAACATAAAAACAGAGAGGGAGACAAACCATAAGATACTCTTAAATACAGAGAACAAACTGAGGGTTGCTGGCAGGGTACTGGGTAGGGGGATGGGCTAAATGGGAGATGGACATTAAAGAGGGCACTTGTTGGGATGAGCACTGGGTGTTATGTATGTGGTGAATCATTAAATTTTATTCCTGAAATCATTATGATACTGTTAACTTGGATTTAAATACATATATATGTATGTATGTATGTATATATGTATATATATATACATATATATATAATAAGCCGGCAGAGCTTTCTGAATATTCTTTAAAATCTGTGACAGGCTTCGGTTCCCACCTTCCATGTGGAGTCCTGGAATTCTTCTCGGGGGGTCATGATGTTTTCAATGGTACCAGTCTCTCCCTTTTAGATACAGAGGAAAGAAAACTACCCTTCCGCCTTTCTAGAGGAAGTGTGAACAAGGTGCTTTTGGTTTTTATTCTAATTCCCTTTCATACTGTCCAAAATAAGCAATTATGACAGATTTCTTCCAAAAGATCACTGAAGTGTAAAATAACTCCTAAGCCGCGGGGTGGGGGGGGCGCTGGGGAGACAGGACTAGTTAACCTACAACAGAAACTGGGGAATGAATGACTTATTCAAGTTTCAAAAACTGGAGGGCAGGGGATTATCTAAGAGAACACCTTAAGGACAGAAGAGCAACTAAATAAACTACAGTGGGGTGGTTTGTATCTATAATGTGACATCATTTTCATTATGAAATTAATCTTCCCCACGGAACTATGTACTTAAGTAATGACGTCTCTCGACCACATCCAAGGACCCTACAGGTTGTTTACAATGGGACGCTTTACTTACTCATTCACGAACGTTTACCAAACACTGTGTCAGCCAGTACACTATGAATGCAAGACATAAAGTTGAGTAGGCTACAGATGGTCCTTTCCCTGACAGACAACTATGATAACCGCAGGGTCAGAGCCGTAACAGAAATGTACATGAACCATGGGGGTCAGCTATCTCCCGGGTGTCACAGAGGCTCCCCAAGGGCTGACACCTGAGCTGGTCTTAAATGGAAAAAGGGGGGAAAGTACTTCAAGCAAAGCAAGTGTTCACGCGAAGTGCAAGGCAGGAGAAGCGTGCTTAGTACAGAACAGCGAGCAGTTGGGTTCGCACAACCCTACACGGCAGGATGTGTGCGACGTGAGTTGGTTAGCTAAGAAAGCAACCTCGTTTATGTAAAGCAACCGCTTCTGAAAAAGAATAAAGTTTTTTAACACAGGAGAGAATGCTTCCTTTTGGCCAGAGAGCACTGATGTTGCATCTCTAGGAGGGGGCTTGCATGCTTCATTTTTGTCTTTCCCCTGCAGTTCTGAAATCATGTCGCCTGAGAGCATACAAATCAAAAAAATGATGGGACACTACAGGCTCAGGGTGGGGGACAGGAATGCTAAGAAATAGTAAAAGCACAAACCTGCACTTAAAAAGAAGACGTAAGAAACCACAAGAACCTAGAGTTCAATATATACTCTGGGACCGAGCAAGACGGAGATCTCGGGATTTACCACGCGCTGGGAAGCCCGCGGCAGCCTGCTTGTCCTCGTGGGGGTCTGGCCTGCGAGACTCAATGCTCCCCTCAGTCCCTTTCTTCAATAACTGTGACAGGTGACAGCTAAGAAGCTAAGACTGAGCGACGAGAAACACCGAACAGGGGAACAGGATGACAAACTTCCCCATCTTTTATACTTCAGTTACTAGTTTAGAGAATATGCTCTTTGTCATAGCAGGCGACCTTTTGGGTTTTCTCAGCTGGGATTCTGTAAAGAACGAAGTCCCGATTGCCCTAGGGCAGTGGTTCTGAAAGTGGGGTCCCAGGGCTCCCTGACCCGTTAAGGGTCCAGTGAGGTCCTCTGTTTCCCAGCTACTTGTTTGTGTGAGGTTGTCTTTTCTTTTCTTTTTTAACGTTTGTTTATTTCCGAGAGAGAGCGCATGTTTGCGGGGCTGAGGAGGGGCGGTGGGGGGACAGGGGGCAGAGAATCCTAGGTGGGCTCTGTCTGCACTGACAGCTCCATGTGGGGCTCGAACTCATGAACTACGACATCATCCCTGAGCCGAAGTCGGACGCTTACCCGACTAATCCACCCAGGGACCCCGAGGTTGTATTTTCTTCATCTACTCCAACTAAACAATACACATTAGACTCAATGCGAAAGCAGGTATGAGACTTCAAGCTGTTTTCTATTTAGCAGACAGTGAAGAGATTTTTCAAAATGTAACAAAGTGACACTCTTCTCACTAGAAAAATAAAGTTTTTGGTTTGGAAAAACATAGTCAATTCCCATAAAAATTGCTTTGCTGATCTTAACACAGAATAACTTTATTATACTTATTTTTCAAATGAATTACTGATGGGATACTTAGTAAGCTTCCCAGTTCTGACTCCTAACGTGGTAGACACTGACAGCTACAAGCCCAGTAAGCAAACGCCCTTTGGGGTCCTCATTAACTTTTAAAAGTATAAAGAAAGGGATTCTGAGACCAAAAAGCTCGAGAACCATTACCTTAAGGTATCCGTTGTCTGTAACAAGGGAACTTCTCTATCACGCACTTCAGGTGGGAGGAGAGAGAAAACAGTATCCAGCTCTGCAGTTTCGATGACAAACTGGCACTAACAACTCTAGCACAGCACGGAACGCTCGGGGGTAAGTGAGAGAATTAGGGCTGGCAGCACGGCTGCTTCGAGTGGTTGGGACTACATCAAATTTTTATTTTTTATGTTTTAAACCAAACTTTTAAAACTAATAAGCGGTCAGATCAAGTGACCCTACGGTGTTTACATTCCCATTTTATTTCCTATGTGTACTTTAGATATGTTGCTTTGTTTTCTTAAAAACACGGTTTCTAGAGCATTTTCATTTAGACCACACAGCAGGAGCACGTGTTCAGATCTGTCCACCTACACCCAAGGCCAGTGATACACCCGCTGAAAACACTGCCTGACACCTTTTCTGGCACCACATTTCATCTCATGGCTGCGCAGATGCTGGTGCCTAACAAACCGTAATAGGCATAAAATGACATTAAAACAAAACAAAACATATACTGTACTTTCATAAAACAACTTTATTGAGGGCATACAATGTATTTGCAATACTTACCGTATCCCATATCTGAAGTTTTATCTGTTTCCCATCGATAGTTATCATCCGAGCACCAAACTCTACACCTGAACAGACAAAAAACGATTTGTTACACAAACCAGTGGGACCATCCTCCACATTTGAGGATTTTAAAACAAGGATGTGTGTTCCCAGGACATACTACGCCAGGTGCTACACAGATGAACTTTAACAAACATGGCTCCTACCCTCAGAAAACAAACTCAGGCAGAGGTGCTAAAAGGCATACGTTAAAGACACAATTAAAACACTAAGATATTCAAGTCTAGTATAGTTAGAAAACAAACTGTGGTCTTCAGGTTTCATAGGCTGCATAATATAACAACAACTAGAAATGAGATTCAAGAACCATAATTATTAGTAACAAATATTAAAATTTCTTAAAAACTGTTAATGTGGCATAGAAATCACTAAAAGGGATAGATGCATTTCAACATCATAGTTTTGGTTCCTAGCATGGGTCATTAACGGGTAGAGAAATCTCCTAAACCCCCCACTAGAGATAACCACTGTTTACACATACTTCCAGACATCGCTCTCTAAATGAAGATACACACAGAAGTGTACAATTTATATAAATGGGAGCATATAAATGCTGTTCTGCAATTTACTTTTCACACATTAACAAATATTACTCCGTATCACAAATCTCATTACAAATCAATAAATACGTAACTATGCCATTATTTTCGACCGCTGCGTGTGTGTGTGTACACACACTCTACCAAGTTGGTACTCTATTGTTACAAATTCAGGTCATGGCCAAATTTGCACTAAGTAGTTAAAACCGAAATGAACTTTCTGCATACATTTTTCAACTAAGGATTATGATTTCAGGCAAATTATATGGAACAGAATTGCAGGTCAAAGGGAGTACAAACTTTCTTTATCCTTACAAGTTAACTACTTTGGCTTTTCTCCTTCATTTATCATCTTTTTTCCCCTCGCCCCTTATCATCTTTGTTTGCAAGTCCTCAGTCTGGATGGCTCAGCTGGTTAAGCAGCCCACTCTTGATTTCGGCTCACGTCATGATCTCACAGGGTGTGGGATGGAGCCCCACACTGTCGGTTTGGAGCCTGCTTGGGCTTCTCTCTTCTCTCTGCCTCTCTCTCTCTGCCCCTCCACCGCTCACATTCTCACTCAAAATAAATTAAAAAAAATGTAAAAATAGAAAAAAAGGGATAATTTCAGAGCAGTGAAGAGCTGTGAAGGAGACTCTGAAAGAAGTCTGTCACTTCTAGGACACTGAGTCATTACGGCTTGGAGTGTGCTCCATCAGTATTTAGATCAGAGTCAGGGTGAAGGGAAGACACACATGGTCCTCAGAAACCAGATGTCATCTTGGCAGAAAAACAGCTTCTCGTTGCCCAGGGGAGGGCATAATGCCCAGTGTCAGAATTCCATTTCAGCATCTCCTGTAATTCCCCCAACCATGATCAGGAAGATAGGACAGACAGGTAATTTGTTCTTTCATGATATGTAACTTGGTGAAGTTCTTACTCTACGTCTTAATACTGATTCCATCCTGCGGGCATAGTCAATAGCAAGACACTAATGGTACGTCTCTCAGACTCAGAAATAAAGAAGAGCTAGAGAGACCTGGGATTCATGATGTCCTAGAATGAAAAATGCAAAACTGCAAAATTATGCCATACAAACCATGTTTTATAACCTACCTACCTATGTATTCATTACGAATATGTACGTATATAAATATAAATATAAATATATAACTACACACACAGTCACAGGCACTCTGTGCCGCAGGGTAGGAGATGCACAAAACAACCATCCACCAGCTTACCATTAACATGAAAATGAAAGTAGACGAGGGGAGAAACCAGTGGCTAAATATTATACAAATGTTCTTTGAAGTATACGGTATTGAAAAGGAAAGTACTAACGTACAATATTCTACACAGCTAGATATTTAACGAAGGGGAAGGTTTTTCGTGAATCTATTGTTTTGTTTCTAGCCACAAACTAGAAAGAGAAATCCTAGTTTTCCTTTCGTCATCACGGATGGGCTTTTAACCACAATCCAAAAATGCTGCATCGCACACTGGGATGAAAGATTTCTTCAGTCTAAGAATGCATAATGTTAAATTGGACAAAAAACAACTACAAACTAGAAACAGACCCTTGACTGATGTTGGACGGGCAAGGCCCAGGGACTGGCATCTTGGGCAGAGGGACACAGATCTGAAAAGTGACTGGCATCCGCTGCGTCCTTAGCTGAGAGGCTAAGGACTCTGGTGCTGCAGGACCGCCACCACGGTTCCTGCTTCCTGGCCTCAGGATGCTTCATCCCGCCCACTCCCAAGTCCAAGTCTTCACTCTCCTGAGGGTTCCATGTGAACTCCAGGTATTCTAACATATCCCCCTTTGCTTAACTTCGCCACACTTGGGTTTTGGTACATGTATCTCTTTATTCAAAGTAAGCAGATAAAGGTTGTTGAAGCTTAAAGTCTTTTAAACAAAGATTTTGCCTGTAAAAAATATACCCAATTTATTTTTATTTCATTTATTTTTTTTGAAGTTTTATTTATTTTTGAGACAGAGCGAGCGAGTGTGAGTGGGGGAGGGGAAGAGAAAGAGGGAGACACAGAATCCGAAGCAGGCTCCAGGCTCTGAGCTGTCAGCAAACAGCCCGACACGGGGCTTGAACCCACGAACCGTGAGATCATGACCTGAGCTGAGGTCGGATGCTTAACCGACTGAGCCACCCAGGAGCCCCAAAATATACCCAATTTTAAAGATGTTAAATGAAAATATTCTATGAAAATCAGGATTTGTTTCTAAAACAGGGAAATGTCATAATAAAATTGATGTTTTAATATTATCAACAGAGTCAGGATAGAGAATTTAAAAACGAGGTAAAGAACAGTGCAAGATTACTGTATTAGCCAGGAACGTGTATAAAGAATGATGGCAGGAAGAAAAATACATCTTTTAAAAAAAAAATTATTTTAGAGAGAGAGGGAGTGTGTGAGTGAGGGAGAGGAGGCGCAGAGGGAAAGAGAGAACCTTAAGCAGGCTGCACGCTCAGCGCAAAATCTGATGAGGGGCTCGATCCCATGACCCTGGGATCACGACCTGAGCTGAAATCAAGAGTCAGACGCTCAACTGACTGAGCCACCGGGCTCCCCTTTTTTCTTTTTTTTTCTTTTCTGAAAAATACACATTTTAAAGGAAGAACTGACAGCACTGCTGATTACTAAAAACTATGACTTGTTTTATTATCAAATGAAACAAAAACAGAATCTGATTTCAGTCTCAGAACTATAACTCTTTCTCATTTACCGACTTGTAACTGGGCTCAATGTAGTATTTGTGGCAAAAGAAAATACTGAAACTTAAATGTCCTATAAGAGTCAGTAACAAAAACCTGAAAACCTTATTTCTCTTCTGGATTATTAAAAATGTTCAGTCTTTTTCCTTAAGTGTGTGTGTGTTTGTGTGTGTGTGCTGAAACAATTTCTTTCTTATTTTTTTTTCAAGGGATAAACCATCATCCTCTACGCCCTTGAGGCTCTCTTCCCAGATGCATTTTCAATTAACAGCCAATTTGGCTGCCAGAGAGACTGTCTGTGGAGCCAAACGCAAGAAGACCTCATTTACCTGACATCGTTAGGGAGCGATGCTTATTTTTTCAGTTATATTATTCACCTGCAACCTTCCAGAACAAAATAGTCAGAATGTAAATACATACTTTCTGACTGCCTCTAGATCATTATCATCCTTGCGTAGTAAGAATGTGAAGCCTTGCAGGACAGCCCTTTAATGAGCATTCAAAGATTGAGATCTACTAACTGTGGGATCGTGTGCAAAATGTTCAATCTCTTCTGTATCACAGTTTCCTCGTCTGTAAAATGATATTAATGAAACCTACCTCATAAGATTTTTTTCAAGATGAAAAGGGCTACTACACACAAAACAGAGCAGCGCGTGGCATACAGGAAGTACTCAGCATGGGAGCTGTAATTATTTCATACTGCACACCAAGCTTTCTACACCGCCACTCACATAACTGATGATGCCAGCCTGTTTGGGAAAGGGCTACTTGTCAGAGCCAGGTGACTGTGGGGCTGCCGCAGAAAAGAGCAGAGCTACAGGAGGGGCACAGAGGGACCTGTTCCGGGACCTAGACATTGTGGAGGGCCAAAACAGACTTGTGGGAAGAAAGCTTTATGTTCCTAGTTCTAGAAACAAGGGAAACACTAGATTATTAAAGAGTAACTTCCCTAATTTTCCATGAAAAAATGAACAGCACCTTTAAGGTAAAGCACTACGTGTTTCAAAGTACAGAGAAAAAGATTACAGTGCCCTCAACTTGTAAATTATTCCAGGGATTTTGGTCATAACAAGGGACCAGTCTACCCAGAGCAAGCAAAATAATTTAATAAAAATAATGATGAAAAAAACCCCACCTATCCACAATAGTAACAAAATAAACTTAAAAAAAAAAGCACAAGGCCTATGTGAAGAAAATTATAAAACTTTACTGAAGAGCATTTAAAAAGTTGGGAAAAAATGGGGCACCTGGACTGACCTCGCAGGGCCTGTTTGGCATTCTCTCTTTCCCCCTCTGGCTGCCCCTCCCTCACTCGTGCTCTGTTTCTTTCAAACTAAATAAACTTAAAAAAAAAAAAATAAAAACAACGATCAAGAAAACTTCAAAAAGGAAAAATGCCAATTACATATTAATTATACTACAAAGTTACTATAATATCAGTGTGATATTTTCTCATGAAATAGAGAAAAACAAAAACAAAACCCCAAAACATATATGGAATAGATATGAGAGTTCCCAAACAGACTTGCTTACATATGGAGACTTAGCATATGACAAAGGTGACAGTTCAAACAGGAAAGAAAGATGGACTATTTAATTAATGGTGCAGGGCCACACATTATATATGGATTAAAGAAAATTATATATGTGGCCATAGGCCAGATAGAGTACAAATTTATAGTATTAGAAAAACACTTAAGAGAATAGTATGTAATTTTTGTTTCGGGGAGCCTTCCTTAGTAGGGCCTGAAAGCCATAAAGATAACCATCAATGGATTTGATTAAAAAAACACAAAACAAACCAGTACTAAAAGGGGCAAAGATACAAACAGGTATTTCAAAGAGAAAAGACACAGACATGGTTCTTAAATATATGAAAAATGCTCAGCCTCACTAAAAATTAAGAAGCTGGAAAGTAAAATAATCACTCTGCTCTGCAACATTTTGTGAAGAGTAAAAACATGACTGGTCCACAGTGGAGGCAAGGACCAGGAGAAACAGGCATCCGTACGCTGCGGAGGAGGGAGTGTGCATCAGAATAGCTTTTTTTAAATCTCTAAAAAGGTGACATACACATCAGTGGTTGCTGGAGGGGCAGAGGCAAGTTACACAGGGAATTTAACTTTCTCTGGAGTTTTCTACAATGCTTTCATAATAATCACACCCTGTCAAGGAAATATATTTACATTTTATTATTCCAGTAACACAGACTTTGAGATCTAAACTAGATATTCACGGAGGTCTTCGAAGCTATCTTCCTAGTTATTGGCAATGTTATCTCAGAAAAGTGAACCCCAAATAAATGAGGGGTTACTTGTAACTGATTTGTGGGAAGCCTGATAGAAGAAATAATGCTTCAATTCTTCAACCTTTACCCGCAAAGTATTACTTTCACTCTTCAGTCATTTCTTGTGGGATGGCTGCTTTAAGGGTGTAGGGGAGATAGGCAGGAAGCTGGCATCACTGTCCACTAATAGATAGTGAAATAAATGTAGTGGGCATTAGTGGGCTATAAGCAAACGTATTTCTACACAATATAATTAAACAGCATTAATCAAATGCATGCACCAAGCACTGTAATGTGAAATGTTTTTGAAACTTTCTCCCCAGAGAGACAGTATATTAATTTAGAAAACATCTATTGAGTCTTTTTATGTACCAAGCACTGGAGAAATAGCAATGAACGAAACTGCTAACAGTGCTATCATGAACTTTACTTTTATGCTGGTGGGAGACAATATTCACTTACAATCACGTGTATGAAAAGTTAAAGAGAAAAATCTAGATAAGAGGAGGGGCCTGGGGGAGGCTGTGTGTGTGTACACGTGCACTTGTGAAGACCTAGGAGGGAAAAAATCAGGAGTTATTGGAACACGCGGAGTGTGAGATGCCTAATAGACATCTAAGAAAGGAGCTGTTGAGTAAGCAGCTGGCTGTGTACACATGGGGAGGAGAGAGCCTCGTTGGAGTGAGTACAAAAAAGAATGAGGGGAGGAGAAAAATCAGAGATAGAAATGATGAGCAATTCTTTCTGAGGACTTTTGCTAAAAGGAAACATAAGGACTGAAAGCTGGAAAAGATAACAGTCATAAAAAATGACAATCAAATGGGGGAAAATGAGTGACACTTGGGAGAAAAAGAACTGCTGAAGCAGTGTTCTTGAGTGGGCCTTGGCTAGCAACTGGGAGTTTATCCCCAGCAGCAAGGAGAGGGCTGAGTTCATGGGCACAACGCAGGTAGGTGGGTCTATGTGGTGACGGAAACCTGTGAAAACGCTCTCCTGCTTGCCTCTATTTTCTGAAATAGAGACCAAAGTTATCACATGAGAACGGAGATAGGAAAGGCGGTGCCTGCTTAAAGAGCAAGAAGGTATAACACAGCAGTACAGGAAAGGGCAGAATGAATGGACTGGAAATAAAGTGTTGTTGTCAAGTGGTTAGAAGTTAGTGTCCAAGAAATTAACGAGACTAGTTAGCATGGCTCTGTGTTTCTCAACCAGCAGGATGGAGTACATTGTCAGAGCTGACCTACGGGTTAGCCACACAAGCGTGGTGAAGTGAGGGGGTGCGGGGTTGAGGGTGCATGCAGCGGTGATTATAATGACCATTATAGAGGTTAGAATTAAAGCTGGGCAAGGAGCGAAGTAGGACCACAAGAGGGGTGAGAGTAGACAGACAGTAGGATCAATGGCTTATAGGACTGATGGGACAAATAAATCGTTAGTGTTAGCAACTAGAGGGTGTGAGTTGGCAGGACGGGAGGACAACCAACCAGCTGCATGACACTGAGCTTCTGGAGTGGTTCCAGGTACTGGTAATGACAGGTCCTGGGTGTGACTATGGGAGTGAGTAGCTGAAGTAGAGAGGAAGCAAGAACGGAGAGGCCAGGATGTGTGTGGGGGTGCACTCGCATGTGTGCACAGGTCAACAATACAAAACTGGTAAAACCCACTGCTAGAATGCTTCTCAAACTTTTCATAGGAGTCACCTGGAGACCATGTTCAAAGGCAGAATCTGACTCAGTAGACTCTTTAACAAGCTCCCAGAGAGTAACGATGCTGCTGGCCCAGTGAAACAGAGCTTAAATACACCCTCTGAAGAGCAACGTTCCACTCTGGACCATCAGTGTAATTATATCCGGGACGCTATCTGTAAATTGCTTCTTTGATTCCTATTGCTAACAATTCTCACTGAGTTAGTAGTCAAAGGGTAAGGATTATTTCATAGACTCATCCTTGTCTTTTACTTCCTCTCTTACACCATTTAATACTTAATCACGACCTGACTTTAGCGTTTTCACCTTCTTCTACTCATCAGGCAAAGTATGCGGCAGAATCAAGATACTGTCTTACACCTATTTCAGCAAACATTCCAATGTTCCTTTAAAACAAATACATGGTAATGACCAGAAAAATAAATTGTCCTGACGGGTGTGATAAGGTATAGCAGTCAGGGAGGACCCAGAAAAACGGAAACCATATTTAAATATTTAAGACAGAGGGAATTTGATGTAGGGAGTTAGTAACAGGAAAGAGAAAGCTGAGAAGTTCAAAGAAGGGATGGTAAAGAATCCGAGAGATTGGCGGCAGCAGGAAAGTGCTGCCATCTCTAGGCTGGGGGGATGAAGAGAGAAACCAGGTTTGGCAGAGCTCAGGAGACAGACCATCGGTGGGCCTGTCACCACCAGGGGTGGGGCGGAGTCTTAGAGGACACACGGTTAGCCCAGCAGAGAGAGAAAAGAAGTCCCTTGGTTTTCCTCTTGCTTTCCGCTTACTACCTCCTGGAGGGAAGCCGGCTGGTACAGCTGCATGAGTTACGGTTTTCCAAACAACTCCCTTTGGTCTAGCCCCTTCTCTCTCGCCACAAGCATAGCCCATGCCGATTTCTGACAGTAGGCTCAGGCCCATCCTCTCCATCAGGGGTGCCATGACACCTCAGAAATGTATATGAAAGCTTCAACGAAAAAGGAAGACACTTTCGTTTGGTTCCCTATACTAAAAACAACTGTGTGGCTAGTTGTGTCAGGACTGAATCATGCTTACGAGACTGATACTGAGCTTCAGAGCTACTGGGCAAAGAGTAGATCGTCCACAACACTGTGGACAGATGAGGACCAGCATGAAACAACAGTACCTGTTTTACCCTTCATTACTGTATATACCGAAAATGGAATTAAACTTCATCAACGAAAATGGAATCTGAATATTCTTACTACTGACAGGACAGCCACTTGGGAAAAGATGTCAATGCATCTACCAAAATAAATACATGTGGCTTGATGGACAACTATTCATTTATCTTATAATTTGATTAACAAACTCTGTGCCTGATTTGGTATTTTAAAAATACACAGGCCAGGAGTCTCAACTTGCTTAATGGCGATTTAATGATCTCTGTGAAAAATAAGCAGTCACTGGCTGAGAAGATACACCAACCTACTAGTTGTAAAACCGGAGTAGATTTCAGTCTAACAGTTACCGGTAACGGTCTCATTTATTCTTTGCCACTTAGGACCCTCCATGTGCCTGCTGGCAGTTTTTCTTGATTAATAACTATACAGGTAAACCTGGAGCAGGTGCCGTACCACCAGGCACAGCTCCAATGCTTCATATTTATTAACTCATCTACTGCCCACAGTAACTGTAAGATTGGTACCACTATCATTCCCATTTTACAGACAGGAGAATCTGAGGCATGGGGTGGTTAAGTGGGTTACCCAGCTAGTTCGTAGCACAGCCTTGATCTGAACTCTGGCAAGCTGGTCCAGTCTCTGCTCTTACCCCGAGGCACTCTTGTTTTGCAATAATTTGTTTGATCATTAAACACAATCAAAGTCTAAAATATGTCTTCTTGCTGTTTGCTGACCATTTTTATAAAGTGGGATAATATTACTTTTTACTATACTTGCATGTTTAAAAAGCGATGAAACTAACCTCTGTACAGCAACAAATCTAGTTTCATGGATTCTTTCTGACTCGTCACTAATAGAATGGACCCTCTCCAGCATGTTCCATTTCCACTACCGAAAATTTCTGGATGTTTCTCATTTCTTGTATAAAACTTACCGATAGTAAGGTCATGCACTGGCTGAAACCTCTTGTCTGTAAACTGTAGCAATAAGCATGATTTACCAACACCTGAAAGTGAAAAAAAAAAAATTATGAAACAAAACTCACAGAAACTGAGACACTTTACAAAAGCATACAGAAAAGAGGCAGCTAGGGTTTCTGGTGCTCTGTGAACAATCTATCAGAATTTTTCGGTGTTATAATTTCTTGGGAAATTATGGGACTAATGATTTGAGAGAAAGAGAGAGAGAGAGAGAGAAAGAGAGAGAGAGAGTGAGAGAGAATATCTTCAGCAGGCTCCATGCTCAGTGTGGAGCCCTGCCAGGCTTGATCCCAGGACCCTGGGATCATGACCTGAGCCAAAATTAAGAGTTGGGAAGCTTAACCGACTGAGCCACCCAGGGACGCCAGGGATGGAGGATTTAGGTGGAAGGGGTTAATCAATCCAAAACACCTTCTCATCCTTTGTTATCCATTTGATATTTTAATCTGAAAGATAAAAGTGTCAGGAACACCCACAAGACAACCTAGCTGGTGTCCCCAGTAGCCTCTGCCACGGTGCTCCAGCCGTTAAGTGTTCCTGCATCTTGTTTTTCATGTCGCAGTGAAAATATTTAAACACAAGATAATCTCTTTTTGTAGTTTATCTTACTTACCTACGAACAAACTAGCAGTAAGTGTCTGATCTGCTTTGCTCTATTTTCTGGCTAATTCATTTCAGGATCAACTAATCTGAACTGTGTCCCTTCACTCTACCACCAAATTTCATTTCACTAAGGTCATGAATACCTTCCTCGATCCTAAATTAAAGAGAATTTTCTGTATTTATCCTCCCTGTCCTCTGAGAACTGGGTACTGAACACCACACCATTTCCCCACTTGTTTCCAGGCCTCTTCCTTCACACAAGACGCTGCCTGCTTCCTTGAGCGCATCCCACACTTCCTCACTTTCACTCCAAAGGCTTTACTGAATGCTAACTGTGCTCTGCACTTGGGACTTGAAGATACAGTCATGTGGGATGCTTCCTTCCTTCCTTGGAGTACAGGTAGAGAAATTAAACAGAATGAATGCCCAATAATCTATATGAACTGCAATTTAGAGTAATTATAATAACTGCCTTTTGAAAGAAGAGAGTACGATGAGGAAGAGTAACAAGATACTTAATTTAGACCGAAGGGCTGGAGAAGGTCTTTTGAAGAAGGGACACTTGAACCAAGCTGTTCAAAGTCTTCTAGATTATAAACTCAACGAGGGAAGGATGAAGAATATCTTGCTGTCTTATGGCAGAGATAAGGCAATTAAAAGATTCTGGTGAATGACTGGCCCTAGTGTCAAATGTTACAAAGATTGACAAAATGCCCAATAAACAAATCAAAGAAATGTGTGTGTGTGCGTGGTTGTGTTTTGGGAAATACTTTACTTGTTCAACGTTTCTGGAATGGTTTAACTAAAAACAAACTGGAATTCCAAAACATTTGACCTGAGTTTTCTTCTCTTCTCTTTGATCTATGATTTCTTTTTCACATTACAAAAGGTGTAAAGCCAAACTCATTTTATCAGATTTCTAGCTCCTTTGAAAAGCCTTTCAGGTCTGGCACAGAAAGGAAAATTATTATTTTTTAAGTGTGAAAGTACAAAATAACTGAACATTTGAGATATGAATCTTCAGGGTGATTTTTCTTTTTTTAAGATTTGAAAAAAAAAAATTAAGTGCAATCTACACCCCAACATGGGACTCGAACTCACGACCTCAAGATCACGAGTCATAAGTTCTACTGACTGGGCCAGCCAGGCACCCTGAGTGGATTTTTTCTTTGTTTTTTAAAAAATATTTTCAAGGGCAGTTATTTAGTTTCACAGCAAAACTGAGTTCTAAGTACAGCCAGTTCCCATATACTCCCTGCCCCAGGGGAGCACACCTCTTCCATCATCACCATCTGCACCAGAGCCGTAACACTGGCTACAATCCATGAAGCTACACTGACACATCATTGTCGCTCCAAGCCCACAGTTTACATTAGGGTTCCGTGCGGTCGTGTCTATTGTATGGGTTTTGGCAATTGTATAATGTATTCTCCATTACGGTATCACACAGAACGGTTTCACTGGCCTGAAAATTCCCCGTGCTCTTAGTCTCTCTCTCACCCCTACCGCTGACAACTGCGGATCTCTTTACTGTCTCTGTAGTTCTGCCTTTTTTCAGAATGTCATATAGCTAGAATCAGCCTTTCAGACCGGCTTCTTTCCCTCAGTAATATGCATTTAAGATTCCTGTGTCCTCCCTTCATTTCTTCCTTTAACATCCAAAATTTTCCCATATGGTATACAAAAATATATAATGAATTAAAACCCACAGATTTTATTCCTCTAACAGTCTGGTAGGCATGTAAGTGACACAAGAGCCTGAAAACCCTTTCTTACCGCCCAACGGAACGCGTACTGTTTTGGTCCTAGTCAGGCCACTTATTCTGACCAGGTGCTAGTTAAAGCACAGAAAAGGCTTGCTCTTTGGTTCTTCACTTTGAAGACTCTGTATTCTGTCTTCAGGTAATCACAGTATCTTTCAAGTTAGAGAGTTTTGGTAATGTGCATACTTTGCAGGACATCCTTTATTTAGCCTCTGTCCTTTTTATAACATAAAATTGGCAAAAAGCTCCAACATTTCTTTCACCAATTTTCAAGAACCCCTCTTAATCCTTGATATTCAGATAGTTCTTTAAAAGTATCCTCCCTATCCTTTCGGCTGTTTATTAGTCTCAATGTCACATCCCCATTCATCAATGGGCAAAAATGTGCTCTGATACTTTTACATACTTGATGAAATTCTACATATTTTGTGGCATTTGTAACTGATTTATCTTTCATTTTCATGGAATCTAATAGTCAAATATGTTGATTTTCCCAGGGGGAGACACTTAGAAAAAATAACAAGAATAGTCTAAGTGGCCAATGAGTATTTTCATGTTATTTTAACCGTCAAGAACTTTGAAATATTTAAAAATTATGATTCCCAACAATGGATAAACTTGTACAGAGCTGCTCTCATGCCAGATATTGTTCTAAGCAATTCACATATGTCGGCTCATGTAATGCTAAGAACAGCACAGCACAGGGTTAGATTTCTGACCCCAAAGCCACACCACACTCCTTGGGTTCCAATCCCAGCCTTGCCAATCACTATCAACAGAATCTCAAATGAGTTATCTCCTCAGTGCCTCACTTTCCTAATCTGTAAGAAGTAGGAGAATAACAGTACCTATCTCATACGTTTATTGGAAGTAATAAATGAGTTCATCCATTAAGTGCTTACTACAGTGCCTGGCACATAGTAAAATTCAATAAAGAACTCAACAAATGTTTGTTACTATTATTACTAGTACTATCATTTATTACTCTATGTATACTTTAAGCTCCCTAAAAGCATGAAGCACATCTTATTCATTTTCAGTTTAACCACATGTACTTCTAATAATTTTCCAAAATTCAATCTTTCTAGAAATACTCGGATATGTACTATGTTCTAAGGCTAAGCAACTAGAATGTATCAGTAAACAGGAAGATAAAGGCCCTGATCCTCTGGAGTGAGAAGGGACAGTGAACACACTTTTTTATTTTTTTAAATGTGTGTGTGCATGTTCGTATGTATGTGTATATATCGGGGGAGGAGGGGAGTGGGATGGATGGATGGACGGACGGACAGATGAAGATGTGGTAGTGCAGAGTGTTATGTGGTACTGTACAGAGAAAAAGCAGAGCAAGGGTGCCTGGGTGGCTCAGCTGGTTAAGCATCCGACTTTGGCTCAGGTCATGATCTGCAGTTCGTGAGTTTGAGCCCCGTATCGGGCTCTGTGCTGACAGCTTTGTCTCCCTCTCTTTGCCTCTTGCCTACTCATATTCTGTCTCTCTCTCTCTCTCTCTCTCTTTCTCTCTCTCTCTCTCTCAAAAATAAGCAAACATTATATAAAAAAAAGAAAAAGCGAAGCTATGAGACATGCAAAGCTGGGGGGGAAGGAACAAGAGTGTGGTGTTTAAATGAGGTGATTTCTCACTGAGAAGGTGAGGTTGAAGTAACAACTTGAGGAGGACGGAACGGGCAGGTGGATCTCTGAGAACAGAGCACTGCAGGCTGAGAAACCGGCAGAGGAAAAGCTGGAGGAAAGGCTGAAATGGGGCCAAATACGGCTGCAGCTCAGAAGGCAGGGGCGAGCCCCGTCCAAAGAGCGGAGGTTGCAGGCATCACAGGGGCCTGGTCCCACAGACCCTACAGGACTTTTCACATTTACTTGTGATAAAATGGGCGACTCACTGGAGGGTCTTGAGCAAAGGAGTGACAGAATTTGAAGTTAATTCTAAAATAATCGTTCTGGCTGCTGCAGTGAGAGTAACCTGGGAGCACAAGCAGGCGGGAGCAGAAGCAAGGAGACTGGTGAAGGCGGCTGTCCTCAATCAGGCAAGAAATGGTGTCATGGAGCAAGGTAGTACCAATGGAGGGTTTGAAGTGACTGGATTCTATGCACGTTTTGAAGCAGAGCCAGGATAATTTGTTGATAGTGTGGATGCGGGTTTTGAGAGAAGGAGAAATCCATTAAGCACAGCTCCAATATTTTTGCCTGAACAAATGGGAGAATCCACGAGATGGAGAAAGTGCTAAGTAGAGTAGGAAAGACCATCAACTAAGACAGCTTAGTTATTTTGAGTTGAGATGAACAGGCAATAGAATACAGGAGTTTAGTATGCACGTTTAGACTTGAGGGAAGATGTTGAGGATGGAGATATAAACTGTCATGGGGCACTGGGTGGCTCAGTCGGTTGACCATCTGACTTCGGCTTAGGTTATGATCTCACGGTTCATGGGTTCAAACCCCGCGTGGGGCTCCGTGCTGACAGCTTGCTCAGAGCCTGGAACCCGCTTCAGATTCTGTGTCTCCTTCTCTCTCTGCCCCTCCCCCATTCGTGCTCAGTCTCTCTCTCTCAAAAATAAATAAATGTAAAAAAAAAAAAAAACAACTTGTCAGCGTAAGATGGTATTTAAAGCAACAGAAAGAGAGGAACCAGCAAAAAGACATGTTTGTTTTATAAAAGCGGCCCCTCCAAATCCATCTACTCCTGGTTTTCATTCTGTATCTGGAAGCTGCAAGGCCTTCCTGCATCCTCTTCATGGAAACAGACAGAATCCTCTCCATGCAAATAGACTCCCATGGCTGTTTTGTCACCACCACAGATGCCTACTATGACCATTCTCTGTGAAGTAGCTTCCACTCCCAATTGCTTTCTATCCATTAAAAGTTTTTGATCTTCACCAAAAAGTCCCCAAGTCCGTATCGGGCCTCACCCCCAGAGCTTCTGACTGAATCGTCAGCATTATGCAGTGGTAAAAGCACTGGCTGGGAAGCCTTGGATGAGCGTCTGACCTCTGTGGGTGTTTGCCATGTAGAAAGAAGCCTTGTAGTTTCATGCAGTACCTCTTGTTCACTTTTGTTTTTGTTGCCTTTGCTTTTGGTGTCAGATCTTAAAGTCATCTCCAAGACCAATGTCAAGGAGCTTACTGCCTATGTTTTCTTCTAGAAGTTTTATGGTTTCAGGACATTCAAGTCCTTAATCCATTTGACTTAACTTTTGGGTATGATGTAAGCTAGTGGTCCAGTTTCATGCTTCTTATATGTCGCTGTCCAGTTTTCCTAACATCTTTTATTAAAGTGACTGCCCTTTCCCCGCTGTATATTCTTGGCTCCTTTGTCATAAATGAGTTGACCATACATGTGTGGTTTATTTCTGGGCTCTCTAGTCTAAGAATCCTTGGTCTGTTTTTATGCCAATAGTATACTGTTTCGATTACTATCGCTTTGTAATATAGTTTGAAATCAGACAGTGTGATGCCTCCAGCTTTGTTCTCTCTCCAGACTGCTTTGGCTACTCACTCTTTAATACAAATTAGTATACTTAATGCCACTGACAGAGTTCCTACCATGAAGTCACCTTAACTTCTTCTTTTACTGTGGGGCCAAGTCACCATCATCAGTAGGACAGTATTGTGGTGAGGACTGAGTACCTAAGGACTACATGAATGACAAACAAATACAAGTAATACTCATTAAAGTGCATTCCTAAAGCCTTACCCCAG
This sequence comes from Cryptoprocta ferox, assembly GCA_028646485.1. Classification (NCBI taxonomy): domain Eukaryota; kingdom Metazoa; phylum Chordata; class Mammalia; order Carnivora; family Eupleridae; genus Cryptoprocta; species Cryptoprocta ferox. The sequence continues at coordinate 67,030,705 of CM053569.1, forward strand.
AGACTCTGATTCAGGAATTCTTTGGTTGGACCTCAAAATCGAGTTAATAAGCCCCCTAGCGAGTTTTAAGCAATGTGTCCTCCACAAGGAACAATGACACGAGTGCCAGGTATTCTACTGAGGTTTATTTTCTTAGTCTTAAATTGACTTCGCCAATTTCGAGATAATTAAAAAAAACTGATAATGACTCTATTTTTAAAATCATAAGGCACACAATTTATTTTAAAATAAAAATTAAAAAATTTAAGGGGCGCCTGGGTGGCTCAGTCAGTTGAGTGTCTGACTTCGGCTCAGGTCATGATCTCAGGATTCGTGAGTTCAAGTCCCACATCAGGCTCACTGCTGTGAGGGGGAATTCTGATCCTCTGTCCCCTTCTCTCTTTGCTCCGCCCCTGTTGGTGCTCTCTCTCTCTCTCAAAAGTAAACATTAATTTTTTTTAAATTTAAAATGAAAAAAGTCAAAGTCTGAAAAGTACCAGAACCAATTCCTAATCACTTACGAAAAGTTTTGTCCAACTATCATTCTGAAATCATGGCTGCCCATTTTCATCTACTACACTTGTAGATGTAACAAAATGTTACCAAAGTTCCCTGAATGAAGGACCTACCTCATGACTAAAAGTAACCCACTGAAGAACTGTGTATTTTATTTTTCTGATTTTGTTTGAGTCCTCTTTTTTTTTTCTTTTTGATGAGTCTTGGCTAAAGGTTTATCAATTTTGTTTATTTTTTTAAAGTTTATTCATTTATTTTGTGAGAGAGAAAGAGAGAAAGAGAGAGAGAGAGAGAGAGAGAATGAATGTGAGCAGGGAAGGGGCAGAGAGGGAGAGAGAACCCCAAGCCAAGCTCCGAGCTGACAGCAAGGAGCCTGATGCAGGGCTCAAGCCCACGAACTGTGGGATCGTGACCTGAACTGAAATCAAGTGCTGAACGTTTCACTGACTGAGCCACCCAGGCAAACCCCAATTTTGATCTTTTCAAAGAACCAGCTCCTACTTTCACTGATCTGGTTTCTATTTTTTTGTTTTTTCTTTTTTTGGTTTTTTAAAGAACTGTACGTTTTAAACTCATACCTAAAAACTGACAGACCTCCAACAGATCATTCAGAGATGTGGTGAGCTGGCTGAAATATTCGTAGCTTCTTTTGCAAACAGAAAATTGTATTCTTCTCTGCCTGACATTCCAAATTGAGAAACATGAAAAAACAATAAAGTCTGCTCTTTTTAAACAGAAAACCAATAAACTCAGCATGGTGTATTAGAAAGAACACAAGCTTTACAGCTGAAACACCAGTGTTCAAATCCATCTATATATAACCTGTAACCTCAGACTAATTGGATATAGAAACTAAGCTCCATTTCCACATCTGAAAAATGGGAAGAAGAAACTAAAAATACAGCATTCCTACTTCAGAGGCATATCATAAAGCTTCAATGTGGAAACTTCTAATTTTAAAAATTCAAAAGTTTTAATAAAAATCCTATTTTGAGAATTCTTCAAGATGAATACAGTTGAATCTCTAACCAAATCCATCTGATCTTGGGTTGAAAATTTTAAAAACATATTTTCTAAAATTAACCGAAGAAAATATTCACAATCTGTAACTTTCTTTTAAATAAAATGACTTCAGAGTTATTCTTATGCTACTGGTTTTCCAAACATTGTCCCCCCCCCCCCCCACAAATAAGATAGCAGCAATTCTCTCGACTACTTCATTAGACACTGATCTGGCCCCTTAGTGTAACAGGTTGAAGAGTGGACCCCAAAAAGAGATGTCCAAGTGGCTAACCCCCAGAACCTGTGAATGTGACCTTATTTATTAAGGATCTCTGCAGATGTAATTAAGGATTCTGAGATGATTTCAGCCTAGTTTTTGGCTGGGGCCTAAACCCAATGACGAATGTACTTCTAAGAGAAAGGGGGAGACAGACAGACACACAGGAGACAGGCTACGTGAAGATGGAGGCAGAGACTGGAGTTACACTACCACCAGCCAGAGAACACCGGGAGCCACCAGAAGCTACAAGAGACACGAAGAATTTTCCCTGGAGTCTTCAGAGGGAAAGCAGCCCTGAAGATAACTAGCCTCTGCACTTCCGGCCTCCAGAACTATGAAAGAAGAGGTTTTTGTTGTTTTAAGTCCTAAAACAAGTTTGTGGGAATGTGCTACAGCAGGCTAGGAAAGCCACACACTTCTCATCCTTCATTCCTCCTCCTCCTCCTGGGACTTTTATGTTGTTACTCCAACAGGCATGTGGACTCCACCTGTAATAATTTCTACTGTCATCAGTGAAGTGCCTCAAACACCAGAAATTGTAAGGGCAGTAAGGGAAGGGGTAACAGGGAATTTAGAGCACTTATTTCAGAAACCTATCAGTGAAGGCTAGGAGGAAAGGTGAGAGATGGCCACTCAAAAAATATTTATGGAGTACTTCCTATACTCCAGGCACTGGTAAAAATAAATAAAAATAAAGAAATTAGAGAAAGTTTCCAAGAAGATGTAGCTTTCAAAACACAAGACATCTTTTCCCTGAAAAATGGAAGGTGCAGAAACAAGCAGGCTGACAAGGCTGAAAGAGCTGCTAAAGAATTAATAAAGTGAAAAGGAGAAAGGAAGTTGTGGGGATACAGCCCTCTTTCCCTCGAAGCAAATCATCTACCACTACTTCGGCATCTTTGGTTTACCATATCAAAGTACCCCAAGTACTTTAAACACTTCTGGGATGAGACCAAAACCGGGAAAATGAGTAGAGCAGATCATGTCAGTATTTCTTACACATCTGGCCATTTGCACATATTTATTTAGTATACTTTAAGTGTTCTTTCCCCAGTACTCAGTGACTTTTTTCCATTTAGCTAATAGCTACTTATCTTTAGAACTTAAGTGCCTTCACCCCTAGGAACCTTTCATAATACATAACTCCCTTCACCTAACTATTTTAGTTAGGTATTCTTCTGATTTTAAAGTATGGAGACTTCTGGCCGTGTGTATAAAATAATCAATATTAATTGTCTGGTTTCAGAAGAAAAAACAAGATCCTCTGCTGTAAACGCTGGAAAAGGAAGAACCACTAATGGCCTTGTGAGATGATCTCGCTCGCCTTGGGTGTGGCATGGACTCTAGGAAACCAAATCTAGACCTGAGATCAAAACCAAGAGGTGAAGTCAGGCCTCACGGAAGGGCAAAATTCATTTTAAAAAACAGGCGTAGGAAGAGCACCCACCCTACTATTTGCTGTGGACTACGATGGACACATAACAGTGAGTGGGGAAGCCTTAACTTTACCCTGCATTCTTAATGAAACCTCTTCGCTTTGACCTCTCCCACAGTTTTGATTTTTTCCCCTTAGTTGTCACCTAGTGTCCTTTTCTGTCTCGGGATCCCATCGAGGATAGCACAGTAACTTTTGGTGATGATGTCTCCTTAGGCTCCTCTTGGGTAACACAGTTTCTCAGACTCCTGTTTTTTGACCTTGACAGGTTTGAGGAGTACTGGTTAGGGCACTGGAGAATGGCCCTCCACGGGAATCTGACTTCCCCCCCATGACTACTGACTGGAGCTACTGATGTCTGGGAGGGAGGCCACAGAGATAAGAGAACATCATCTCACCTCTACGAAGGTGCCTACTATCATAACGAGGGCACATACCACAACATGACTGATTACTGCTGGCCACCTGCCTGAGGCGGTCCGACAGGTTTCTCCACTGTGAAGTAACTGTTTCCCCTCTCTTTCCACACTACCCTCTTTGGAAGGGCTGTCACTACGCTCAGACCACCCCTTGGGGAGCGGACCTTACCACGGTTTTACCTACTGATCTGTTTCTCTATGTACGTTGTCCTCTCTCACCGCCACATCTCGCTGCTCCTAGCCGATCTTTCAGAATGCTTTAACATTACTATTGTATTTATTACTTTTATATTGAACAATAAATAAAAAAGAGCCTGTATTTGAAGTACTCTTCTGAAATAGAAAAGTGTCTGAAAATTACCTTCATCTTTAATTTTTCTTGTTTATTTTTGAGAGAGACAGTGCAAGTGGGAGCTTCCTAATCTGTCCTATGGAAAGGATTACATTTAACATCTAGTATGTCTCTGCTACCGCACAGTATGAATATATACGTGTGTGTATTTAGTTTCTTTTTTTAATTAAAAAAATTTTTTTTTACTATTTATTTTTGAGAGGGGGGAAGGGGCAGAGAAACGGAGACACAGAATCTGAAGCAGGCTCCAGGCTCTGAGCTGTCAGCACAGAGCCCAATGCGGGGCTCGAGTGGGGTGATCATGACCTAAGCCAAAGTGGGACGCCTAACCGAATGAGCTACCCAGGTGCCCCTTCAGTTTCAGTTTCTAATGTAATCACAATTCTAGTCTAGTATGCTTTTCTTTTAAAAACTTCCACCTTTTCTACTGTCTACAGAATAAAGTTCAAATTCAACCATACTCTATTACAACGTAGGTCCAACATGTTTAATGAATTTATCTTTCCAAAAGTCTTATTTCCAGTAACTGTCTGACATGGAACTTGAACTGGATGGTTTAGGGGCGGCTGGGTAGCTCAGTCGGTTAAGCATCCAACTTTGGCCCAGGTCATGATCTCACGGTTCACGAGTTCAAGCCCTGCATGGGGTTCTGTGCCAACAGCTCAGGGCCCAGAGCCTGCTTCAGATTCTCTATCTCCCTCTCTCTCTAGCCCTCCCCTGCTTGCACTATGTCTCTCTCAAAAATAAACAAACATTAAAAAATAAATAAATAAATAAATAAACTGGATGGTTTAAACTGAGGAACGTACAAGGTGTGGCACTTAACAGATGTACAATAAACAACAACTAACTTTGATTTTCCTATTTGTACATTTTCATTATTTACCGTTTCTACTTGTCTAAACCCTATCCATTTTTCAAGAACCAGTTCAAATACTATCTTGTTTTTTTCTTTTCTTTCAAGGCTCAATTACCCGCCCCTCCCCAAAATGCCATCTTACTCTAAGGTTTCCAAGAAGGGCCAGCATTCTGGATTCTGGAATTTCTTATAAAATTCCAAGCTCTTTCCAGTACCTCGGTCAGAGCCCTTATCACATTCTATCAGCACTGCTAGACTATAGACTCCTTAAGGGCAAGGACATACCTAATTCACTTTTAAGTCCCTCACAGTAGTACCCGGTCCTGTGCTTTCCACGTGGAAACTTTTACTATAAGAGCCTTCTGCATTTCAAAGTACACCACCAGTTTAAGAGAGAACAAATCTATGGGACTAGATTTGGATCCTGGAGGGATCCTGGAGGGAAAAGCTGTTTCAGGTCTCCAGGCCTCGTCGGCCTGTCTGTATAAGCATTACCGTACCACTTACCTTATTCGTGAGGTTACTCTGAGGAATGGAAGACACTGCACACCGATCCCAAGTCTGTGCTTTTTCCTTCCCCAGCGCTCAAAGGCAGGCTGACGCTTTACCCCACGCTAAGGCGTAGTCCTCTATATACATGCTTTATTAAGCACTTAACGCATTACACTTCTATTATTAGTTGACACATCTCGTTTCCTCCCTCAGGAGGAAATACACCATTTTGTATTTTGAAAACCACCTTGACTGTGGCCCGGCTTAGAAGGCAGATGCTTTGTGACAACTGCATTAATGTACTGCACGCTCACCGAAAAGGTCACAAAGTGGGACTAGTCTTTTCTACGTAATCACAAACTCTAGTCTACATTAAAAAAACCAAAAACAGAAACAATCTCAGAAAATAATTTACTAATAATAAATAAAAACTTCTTACTCGACAGCGGATTTTTCAGAAAAGAAATGCTCGAGAACGAAAACCTTGCCGTGCTGAATTAGAATCCCCTCTCTGATTATCATCTGCCCCTAACTGCAGTGTGATTTTCCTTTGAAAAGTTCGGCTTTTCAGTGTGTACCCAAGTTATCAATCAAGTGCCTCCTTGCCCCAAACCTCCCTGCCTGCTGGGGAGACCGCAATGTCCCTCCCTCGCCAGCTGGCGGGACCGCAAGTGGCGTCGGCAGAAGGCGGCACTCCGTGCCTCTCCCGGGCCAGCCTTCCGCAGCGTCCCTTCAGCCTGCTTCCCCCGACGGTCCCGGCACGGCTCCCCCCCATGGAAGGTTCCCACGGCACACGGCGTGATGGCAGCTTTCTAGTCCACCATGGCCCCTTGGTGAAATTCTCTGCCACCCAGTGGGCCTCAGGCATGCCCCTCCAAAAAGGTCTGGACTCCAGACTGGCTCCTTCCTCCCACGTTTGCAGTAGTGGCCGTGCCTCTGTCTGCTGCAGTATAGACATCGGAGTTCTCTCTACCTCTTGGCCAATTCCATCACTCCAGCCCCATGGTAGACTTAATGATTCTTTACATCAGACTTCGCCTGTTCGACTTCCTGTGCGGTTTCAGTCTCCTAGTTGGAGTCTGACCCAACCCGTATGGTTAACGGAAACTTCATTAAGACAAACCACATTTAATCAGGTGAAGTTGAGGGTTTTTGAATATAAGCCAAGTTTAGATTTTCTTAGGAAAGGCCTAGTTTGTCTTTTGGGGGAGGGGGATATTAAAAAAATACTAAGCCAGATGCAATTTAAATTAAAAAAAATTGTACAATACAACGGAGGATTTGCTAATTTCCATGGGGAATAAATGATAAAACATTAAATCTAATTAGCAAGTAAGAGGGGCGCCTGGGTGGCTCAGTCGGTTGAGTGCCGGCTTAGGCTCAGGTCATGATCTCACGATTCGTGGGTTCGGGCCCCGCGTCGGGCTCTGTGCTGACGGCTCGGAGCCTGGAGCTGCTTCCGATCCTGTGTCCCCCTCTCTCTCTCTGCCCCTCCCCTGCTCGTGCTGTCTCTCTCTCTCGAAAATAAATAACAGCAAGTAAGACAGCACAATGTGGTAAACATGGCATACCCTTCCTTTCTTCCTCCCCACTCCTGGAACCTTCCCCCACTCATGTTAATGGTGGGAAATGGCTGGAGTGTTTGAGAAGAACCAAAATGAAGAAAACTGAAGTGTAACTACCTCTCAGAATCCTATGAGTGTCACAGTTTGCTGGAATCATAGAGGTCCTCCGTGCTCTGTTTTGTAAACAGTAGGCTATAACCAGTTAGGTCAAGAAATCAATTAAGTGGATCACAAGCAGCGTCAAGAACTAGAAAATCGCAAATATTAGACTGTATGTTCTGTACAAGGTAAGTACTGTTTGGAAACAGCTGTTTCAAGAGGACGTATGCACTGGGGCGCCTGGGTGGCTCAGCCAGTTAAGCATCTGACTCCTGATATCAGTCAGAGTCATGATTGTGAGAGTGAGCCCTGTGTTGGCTCCACGCTTGGTGTGGAGCCTGCTTAGGATTCTCTCTCTCCCTCTCCCCCTCCCCTGAGCGTGCATGCGCGTACACACACACACGCACATGTGTGCTCTTATTCTTTAAAAAAAAAAAAGAGAGAGAGAGAGACAGATGTACTTACAGGTACATCTGACCCCTGGGCTGCAATCAAATATGTACCCAACACTGGGACTTACAAAAACCAACACCTACACAAATAAATAAATACAATTTAATATCATGAGTCACCTACCAGGTGGTAACTCTATGACAGTAACCTCTTTGTAAGAAGAGTTTTCCATTGGGTGAAATCAGGATGCCCCCACTCCCTGTTTTGCCAGGGAAAGGCTCAGCTGTTCTCCTGATACATTATGGATCAGTTTGAATGATAAGTTATATGGTTCCTCTGAGGCACTGATTCTCAAAGTATGGTCCTCAGACCAGGAGCTTCGGCCATTCCCTGGCAACGTGTCAGAATGCGAACAATCGGCCCCAGCCCAGACTTACAGAATCGGAACCTGTGAGCTCGAGCCCTGCAGCCTGTCTCACCAAGCTGTCCCGAGGCGCTGATGTGCCCCGACGTCTGAGAACCGCTGCCCTGCGTACACCTGACTACGATACTGGTTTCAGTGTCCAGCTGTCTTCAGTTTCCCAGCGATAACTCGTGTGAGGCCCCTACGCGGCTGGTACAGCTGAAAATCCCGGAGATGTTTCCCCACAGTACAGGTAAAGTTCAAAACATGGTTAGCCTGGTTTCCACTGGGCACCTTTGGTAATCACCTGGCTTAGAACAGCTGGGCGACACGCTACCTGCCAAATACCGAAAGGACGCACTTCAATACAGATGCTCTTCCTTCCTTTTTTATTGCATCTATGGACTTCTGTAATCACCTTATGCTAACACACTTTTGCCTTATTTAAAGTATCTGCATGGTTTTTGACAGTTTGAAGGTGAAAACAGGCTCCCTTCTCACACACAATCCTATCTGACCATAACAATAAGCCTATGAAGTCAGTAAAAGCGGAAAGGATAACCTCATTTTAAAGATGAAGAAACCGAGGTTTAAGTGACATGCCTCAAGTAAGAGGCAGACTTGAAACTCCAAATCGGGTTTTCTGATTCTAAATCATATTTTCCATATTTTCCCACTGATTCTAAATCTTATTTTTCCATATAGTGGAAAATATGTTCTCTTCAATTTGTTCTTCTCAGATACGTTGCAACCAATACCCTTCCTAACTAAAAATAATGTTATCTCACTTTCCAGGTATTATTAGTAGCAATACTAAGAGTAAAAAGAGAATATTCTATAACTAAGTGACTCTGACAGGACAGAAATTTAATGAAGGTAGTTTAAGAAAAATGAATACTACTTCCCTGACACGGACTTTACCCCCACAATAATGTTTCAGTTAATATATCAGATATATTACACTTTAATCTGACTATTTTCCTAATTCTTTCATAAGCAAAGATTCCAAATAAGAACTGCAGCATCTCAAGTACACACTTCCATGAAGTAGCTTGCAGAGAACACTTTTCCATGATGTTATGGAAGAAGAAGGTGTTTAGGGATGTAAATGTACATTATATTTATTACAAAATAGATTTACTGTCTGTGGTCTCTAAGTAGTATGCTATGATATAAATGGTATCAAAGTTAATGAAAACCTATTTAATGCTCCTGCTACATTAAATTGACAAGAGCTCAAGGAAGTACATGGTAACAGTAACTAAATCAAACTGCTAAATTCCTAAACATAGACTAGGCACCAGTCAACATAGACAATGCTGAGATTAACCTGTTGAATTTAAGTACACAGAATATTTATCAAGCTCAAAATTAGATATTCCCAGTCCATATTTTTAGTATAAAGTGATGAGGCAGTTATCTATCAAAATACAAATATAAATCCTAATCGGCCACAAATTCTACTTCTTACAAAAACCCACAATTGTGTTAAGACTGTGCATAACAGTATTCATCAACAGGTATAGGTGAACATTTATTTCTGGCAACCAAGCATTAGAGAACCTTTTTTTGAACTCCCCAGTAGCTAGGACATAGACATGTGACCTAGATTCAGCCAATCAGATGCTCTTGTCCAGAATGTGAACTCTTTTTTTTAAAAAATATTTTTAATGTTTATTTATTTTTGAGAGAGAGACAGAGTATGAGCAGGAGAGGGGCAGAGAGATAGATGCATACACAGAATCCAAAGTAGGATCCAGGCTCTGAGCTGTCAGCACAGAGCCCGACGCGGAGCTTGAACCCACAAACCGCGAGATCATGACCTGAGCCAAAGTCAGACGCTCATCCAACTGAGCCACCCCGGCGCCCCCAGAATCTGGACTCTTGAAGGAGTGCTCCAATAGCAGGCACTACAAAGAGAGAATCCGTGGTGGCTGCAGTGGAGAGGAGCGACCGCTGACGTATGTTCAGCATCTTCTGCAGCAAACTGTGCTGAGGCAGGAATTTGGCTATGTTTGCCTTCCTTGGTTTTGCCATTTTCAAGCTTGGTTACCCTGCCTTCCTATCAATTCTGTGAACATTCAATCTTTCTAATAAAATGTGCTTAAATTAACCATGGTAGGTTTCTGCTGTTTGCTATGGCAGACCAGGAATAACAGAATCAGGAACTGAATAAATTACGGTTCAGCTATGCAAGTGTTTAGAAAGACTGAGACAGATTTACATACGTGATGTTATCTTAGAACACCTAAGATGTGTCACCAAGGGAAAATAAATGGAGGGGCAGAACAGTACTAACTGTATAATTCTATTGGTAAAATAGGGACACACATAACACATGCAAGCTTACAGATGTACAGAAAATCTCTGGAAGGATACACAAAACCACTGTTACTTACATTAGGTAGTATTTAATTTTCAGTTTTCATCTTGAACATTTATCACGTCCACCATTAAAATATATACATATATATGTTTTTCAAAGGATCTACTTTAGCATTGAACACTACATAAGCAATAGTTTTACCGGCCTCATCTAAGATCTCCATACTGACGTGGCATTTAAATAACTAGCAAAACTTCTTGCGGAACCAAAAATAGTCACATTAAATGTTGGTCTGTGGAGAAAATTACAGGAGAGCCTGTGAGTCAAATAATGTGCTGTGAAAAAGATTTTGATTTCCTTTTTTAACTCCTAAAAGCCACAAAAGCATACTAATCAGTAGTACTTTTTAACCAGACTTACTCATAGCTAAGACTGAAAATTCACACATTCATGCTCAAATCCAACATGGTCTTTCCTTTTTTTTTTTTTTTAATTAAAGAGAGAGAGACAAAGAAAGAGAGAAACCACATGCACTGGGGGGAGAGGCAGAGAGAGAATGTTAAGCAGGCTCCATGCTCAGTGTGGAGTCTGACATGGAGCTTGATTCCATGACCCTGGGATCATGACCTGAGTCAAAAATCCAAGTCAGATGCTCAACTAACCAACGGAGTCACCCAGGTGCTCCAGTTTTCCCATGTCTAAGGTAAATTCTCCAAGAAAGGAAACTTGAAGCCAGAAAGAATGGAGGGAAAAAGGCCACGGAAGAAAAAAAAAGAGATTAAAAGGTGGAAAGGGATCACTAATTACTGTCAGAAATCTGGGTTAGAGTAAAATTTTATCCCATCTACTTGCTGTCAGCGCAGAGCCAGCTTCAGATCTGTCCCACTCTCTCTTTGCCTGTCCCCTGCTCACACTCTCTCAAAAATAAACATAAATTTTTTTTTACCCATTCAGAGATGGGGAATAAGGCTTCTTTGAAGCTATCCAGAGGATAAACAAACCAACTCTTTAAACTCTGCCACACAATGCTCCTCACAGTATGGTCCCCAGATTCCTTCAGTCTTAAACCCTCACAAAATCCTGACAAAAACCCTATCCCGCCACACTCTGTATAACCTTCCTGGCAAAATAAAAGACTGTGGGGAGCTCAGCTCAATTCTCTGTTTTCCACATAAACAAATATAAAGCAGGGGCAAAAGCACAGATTCTATAGGATTGTTAGGTGAGGGATTACTCAAATAAATGAGATCATGTCTGCTCGTATGTCACACCTGATATATCATTTGTAAAACAGAGTCAACAGATACCTAGGATTACTGTGAGAATGTACATGGAAAGCCATTGCACAGCACTCGGCATACAGCTGGTACTCAATAAATGTTTGCTGGAAGCCTCAGTCTGTTATGAGCCATTCACTCCAGTTAGAGTGCATCCTCTCCATGCTCCTTCAGTACTTTGTACCTATTAGCATGCCATTATCTTCTAGTTATTATGGCAAACTGATTCCCCTGTAACTCCAGCACAAGCACTCCCCAAATGTCTTGAAAAACAAAAATGAACCCAATTCTCCACTCTGCATAAATTCCATCTTCCAAGACTTAATATGGGTTCATCAAACCTCTGTTTGAACAACTCCAATAACAAACCAACTCACCACTTAACAAGCTTTTTCCATTTCTTTGTTTAAGTTGTTTTTAAAAAAAATTTTTTTAGTAATCCCTACACCTAACGTGGGGCTTGAACTCATGACCCCCAGATCAAGAGTCGCATGCTCTTCCAGCTGAGCCTGTCAGGCATCCCACTCTCTTCCACTTCATAGGGAGTCCAAATCTCTCTCTTTTACTAATGGTCCTCAGGGCACGTGGGTGGCTCAGTCGGTTAAACGCTCGACTCCTGGTTTCGGCTCCAGTCACGGTCACAATCGCACAGTTCGTGAGGTGCAGCCCCGCACTGGGTTCTACGCTGACAGTGCAGAGCCTGCTTGGGAGTCTCTCTCTCTCCCTTTCTGTCTGCTCCTCCCCTGCTCACTCGAACATTCTTTCTCTCAAAGTAAGTAAATAAACTTAAAACAAACAAAAAAAACTAACAAACTAACGGTCCTGGTTCTGCCCATGAAAAGCCAAAAAGGATGGGTTTAAGTTGCTCTTATTTGCCAGTCACCTAAGTATTTCAAAGTCATGATTATATTCTCCTTTAAGTCTTTCCTGGGTTTTTTTTTGGTTAAAATGTTTCTGTTATTTCAGTGGGCGGGGGGATTAAACAAATGTTTCTGTTATTTCAGTTGTTCCTACAATGTCATGGTTGATACAGCCATCATACTACCCTGATTAGGCTCCTGAGCATGGACTTCAATGTGTACATATTCCTCAGAAACATGTTTCCATAACTGAATCGTGGTTGAGTTCTGACAGAATTCTTACCTGCCTCGTCTGTACATTATACCTAGTGTCACATTTATTCCTTTGTTGGCTTTATTACTCATCTGACTCGTATTGAACCAAGTCATATAAAACGATAAGTGTTTAGACATGCGCTATTTACCAGCTGACTTCCATCCTGTATTTGTATGGTTGTTTTCACAACAAATACAAGGCTTTACTTTCTTTAATTTCCATTTTGCTAAATTTAGCCAATCATTCTGCCTGTCAAGGTCATTTTGGATTCTGTCCGGTAGAATCCACACATTAGCTCTTTCAACCAAATTGGATTTTATGCAAATTGTTACTAATGTGAAATGTAAAAAAACCCAGGACTGAATGCGGCAGCTTCCCCCCCCCACCCCCGCTTGCCTACAAGGGCAGCCCTTTATGGATCCAGTTATTCCACCGTTTAAAACCCCACCTAGTTGCGAAACTAGTAGAATATCTTCACCTTATAACAAAGGTTACATTGAAAAAGTGTAACAAATTACTTAAAGGACAGGTGAATCAATTCACCAAGTATACAATTACTATTGCTTTAACTTATAACTAATAACTCATTTCCCTACTTATTAATTTTCATATCAAATTAAGTAAAGCTTTGAGCATTAAGTGATTCTGGAAATGTGTACTTTTACTTTGACCTCTGAGATGGTTAAAACTGAACTAACAATACTTTGCCCAAGAAGACAAAAGATATTCTTTGATCAGTAGATTCATTTATATCAAAGACTTCTGAAGATTAAAAAAAAAAAAACAACTGCCCAAAGGGGTTCAAAATTGAGAGAACACATTCAAGAGGTATCTCAGGTACCAAGAACGGGTGTAAAAGAAATCGAGTTGGAAGATAACTACTGACCTCACTATCTCCTTCCTGAAGACTGGTGAAAAGGAGCACCTCCTACGTGATATTATTTCAACCTCAAGGGGCCTGTGAGGCCATCTGACACAGGAAATGACTTTCCTTTATGGAGTCCAAAGAAAATTTGAGGATCAAAGAACTGCCATTTTGCAGATTAACATGTGATCTTATTTCCCTCAACTCAAGTAATCACAGTTGGAAAGAACAACGAATAAGCTTTTTCTATAAACAAGACCTCCTCCACTAACTTAATTTTAGGATGCTCAACAGATTCAAAAAATTATCTCTAGGGGTGCCTCATTTGGAGGAGTGTATGACTCTTGATCTCAGGGTCAGGGTGTAGAGAGTACTTAAATAAATAAAACTTAAAAAAAAAAGAAAAAGAAAAATTATGGGTAAGGCATTACGATTAAGAAAGTACTTTGCAGCTTATGAGATATCTGCACACATTTTTTACTTTGAACACAAAAATCCTGTGGGATAGATATTAGCCAGGCATTCCTACTGTCTTTCTCTAGATGAGAAAACTGAAGTGGAAGAGGTTTGAACTTCACCAAGGTAACAAGTAAGCAGAGGAGCCCCCACACTACTCATGATACTGTAATTACAAATACCAGGCTCTTGGAAAGTTGTCAGGAGTGCTGCCTAAGCTAAAATAAGCAGAGAGGACTTAGAATAACAGTACGATTAACTCTCAAACATGGGTTTGAACTGTGCGAGTCCACTTACACATGGATTTTTTTCAATATATACAGTATAGGACTGTAAATGTATTCTCTTTTTAGAGTTTTCTTAATAACATTTTTACTTGAGCTTACTTTATCGTAAGAATACATATAGAATACATATAACATACAAAATGTGTGTTAATTGGCTGTTTATGTTATTGGTAAGGCTTCCGGTCAACAGTACACTATTTGTAGTTAAGTTGCTAGGGAGTCAGAAAGTTATATGTGACTTGACAGTGGGGGGGGGGGTGCCCCTAATCTTTATGTTATTCAAGGGTCAACTCTACTGGCCTCCTAAATGAATAGTAATTATTGCTAAAGGTCAACAAATGCTAAAGGAGGAGTTCTTTATCAACATTAATAACACTGGGGGTCTGGGGGCAGCAGAACAAGGGCGAATCCACCACTTACATGGACATATCAACTAAATAAATGAAAGGCAACAAATTACTGACACATGAACTTCAAAGACAGCTATAAAGTTTGAGAAAACCAAAAACCAAAACCTATAGCACTGGTGAACAAGCCTATAGGGTGCGCTCGGCAGGTATTACACTCATTTTACAAACAGGAAACTCAGGAGTTTTAAGTAATTGTTCATTGGCACAAGTAGGAATTAATGGCAGGTATCCTCTTTCCATCAGACTCTTTCTACATTGTCCTATAAGGGAACAGGTGACACTATACCTGCTTGGAAAATGTGACCACAGTATTGCTTCCAGTGTGGAACATGTTGGGACATGGCAGGACACAGTGCCTGCCTTATCCAAAAGCCCAGGGCAAACGGGGATGCCCATGATCTATGGCTTGATCCCTGCCCATGCAACTGAACGGTGGGGCCTCATAGTATAAATTAACTCAAATTCCATCAATGATTAAATTCTCCCAGTAAAAACCTCTCAGACTAAATTTTTTAATAACATAGCAATGGGCTTTACAAAAATCACAGGCCTTAAAAAAGAGGCAACTTAGTAGGGCTGAAAGAACAAAACTGGGAGCTAACTACTCTGGAGAATGATTTAGATTTGCAGGTAAAGCAGAAGATGTGTGCACCTTGCACCCACAATTCCACGCCAGCACACAGGTTCAAGGAGGCAGGCACAGGAATAATGCATACAGTGTACTGTCTTTCATAACACCACAAACGAGCCGTCTAAAATCTCCTTAAGGGAAAAGGATGAGAAAATTGTGGTACGGTCAAACAACAGAACAGAATTAAAATTAAACCAATCTAGCAATCTACTAACAAAATAGAACAAAATATATTAGGAAAGATAACTCTCTCAAATAATGCTGAACAAACAAGTTAGAGAGCCAAGTACAGTAAAACTCCATTAATATAAAGTTGAAAAAATACTTCAACTATTGTGCACTGTTTACAAGTGCACACACACATGTAATAATCATTTGGAAACTTTCTTAGAAATAATAAACACTAAATTCAAGAGAGTGGTTATCTCTAAGTACAAAGAGAGGTGAAGGATATACAAGGGGCTTCGACTGTATCTGAAATGTTTATTTCCTAAACAAAATAAAATAACAACAAAATAAACCCAATTCCAAAGAAAAAAGGAAAAATGATGAAAAAGTACCTACTAGGCAATATGAACCAAAAAATAATATTCAAAATTAGTATCAAACATCTGAGTACCCAAAACTAAACCACCAAATAAACAATATGCAAACAAAACAAACCACCCACAGCATGTAAAAAGTAAAGGGTGACTCGATGTGCAAGAATAACTAATTCTTTAGGGAGATGTAAAGACCGGAGCCATATATGCCTTACAAATTAGCCGTAAAATTTAAGGGCCGGGGGGGGGGGGCAGTATCAATCTAACAGAACGAGAAAAAATCCACTGTCATACCAGATGTTAACATCTACGTCAAGACTCAGGAGACTATTAAGAATATACAGATAGCGAGTCTGATCTAACGAACGTGTATGGAACCCTGAACCTACAACATACACAATACACTTTTCAAGCACACACGCAATATGTATGCACACTGACCAAGCACCTGGCTAAAAATTAGCCTCAAAAACTGAAGAATCAATACACATAGTCTACAGGCTCTTACCTATATGAAACAGAGTCAGAAATTGATAATAAAAGGATTGTCAAGGTGCCTGGGCGGCTCAGTCAGGTGAGCATCTGGCTCTCGATTTCAGCTCAGGTCATGATCTCACAAACGAGAAGATCACATCCAGCCCTGCATCGGGCTCTGTGCTGACAGCATGCACGAGACTGCTTGGGATTCTCTCTCTCCCTCTCTCTCTGCCCCTCCCCTGCACATGTTCACTCTCTCTCTCAAAATAAACTTAAAAATTAATATATTTAAAAAAACACCCAAAAATCAAAAAACACACATCCCTATTTATCTCAAGGGTTGAAAGAAAAGCCATGAAAGGAAAACATTTCTGAGTGGCCTGTTCTCTAAGACTTGTTTATAGTTTTTCTTAGATTCCTCTGGGCACTCTTTAAATTATTATCAAAACCTCCTTTCTGCAGCTAGTTGGAGTAGGTCTCTGGTTCCTTATAATCAAACAGGTCCTTCCAGAACAAAACTCCAGAGTCTTTCTAAATCACTACTGACTTGAATGGTCATGTAGACTAAATTAAATAAAGCAGCTAAAAATATAGGTATCTGGAATAAAATAAATCTTGATAAACAATTTTGGATCTTGTTAAAACAATGCTGATAAGGAACTTTCCCTAAAAAAATTTTCTGTATACATGTAAACACATATAGTAAGTGCAAGAAAACACCAATAGAGGTTAGGAAAGAAATAATTCAAGTCAAGGATAATAGACTCCTTGAAGTTATCAGCTGGCCACAAACTAGTAAGCTGCTTAAGCACGGATATAAGGGGGAAAAAAAGATCAACATATTAGGACACAGAGAAGACAAAATTATTTTTGCCATGAAGAGAATTACTCCAACGCCCTACAGCACTGGCCAAGTCTGTGTTACTTTTTCAATGCACATGGGGAAATTACGCTGACACCGAAAGCAGCAGGATAAAAAGATGAAATAGTAACCGTTTCTTATTCAAGTCAGTATTATATATATTATTTATTCATTCCATTGTATAGATGAGGACACCAAGGTGGATTAAAGATACAGCCCAAGTTCACACAGCTGGTAAGGAGCAGAGACAGGATTTTATTCTTGTTTTACACAGGGTTTTATGGTCGTTTTATCCTTCCTCCCTCTTCTGTATGAGTGGAGATGTCATCTGTTTCAGAAAAGGGCACTGAGGGACTACGAACTCCCACAGCACTTCAATAAACCAAGAAGTTGGTAAGCCAACAAAAGAGGTCTGATAGGTCATTCGTGGGAATCAAGAAATACACATGATATGAAAGAGTACAGACTTTGGAGTCAGAAAGACCTGGGTTCAAATTCCAAATTCCAACTCAGTCAGTTACTAGCTGTGTGATATGACAATCAGTCTCCCTTTCGTCACCTGTAAAATGGAGCCTTCGTCATGGATATTACTGCTCAGATTCAATGAGTTATATGAGAAAAAGTCTTATATGTATAAATACACTGACCGTATATTTACATTCTTCACGTTACACTGTAGTCTTTTAAAGAGAATCAGAAAAAATGCCTTCCAAGACCCACGATCAGAAATAATTCAATACATGCATACCTACTTTTATAAAAAGCAATGCATACTATTATTAAGATAAATGAGAAAGGTTTTCTCTTTGCACTGCTTAATACAGGGTCCACTTAACAATGGTGTACACAAAGTCAGGTATTAATGTCGCTTCTAACTTCAATTTAATTTTCTCCTTAGCCCTCTATGCCAGGCAGAATAATGCCACTCCCCACATCTAAGGAAATGTACACCCTAATCCCTAGAAACCCGTGAGTGAGTATGTTACCCTACGTGGCAAAGGGCACTTTGCAGATGTGATTAAAATCACAGACTTTGAGATGAGATTATCCTGGATTATCCAGACGGATCCAACCTAATCACACAAGACTTTACAGGCAGAGAACCTTCCCCAGCTTGGGTCAGAGCAGAGGGATGGGACACCCCAGGAAGACTCAGAAAGATGCAACCCTTGGAAGGACGTGGCCTGCTGTTGCTGGACTTGAAGATGGAGGGAGGGGTCAGGGACCAAGGAATGTGGGCAGGTGGTGGGCTCGAGAAGCTGGGAGAGGCCCTCAGAAGACAGCCAGCAAGAAACCGGATCTCAGCCCCACAGCTGCAACGAAGGATATTCTACCAACAACCGGAAGGAGTAAGACCCTCAAGAAGGGAACCCGGGCCTGCTGAAACCCTGATGTCAGCCTAGCGAGAAACACATCAGACTTCTGACACGCTGACACGCACATGAACTCACGCAGAACTTCAGGACTCTAAGATAAATTTGTGTTGTCTGAGCTGCTGTAGCATGTGGTAGCAACGCAAAACTCATGTACCTCCTCTCTCCCCTTTAAATTAATAAAACCATCCCAAATTTTAATGTAAATGCCCTTAAATCTTTTGAAACCAAAATAAATTGTCTAAGGCATGTAGCCAACCCAGGAGAGGCTGTCTAGCACACATGCATGACCTTCTGAGGCACCAACTCTGTGCCAGGCACTGTCTTGTGCTTAGACCTTCGCGGCAGCACGCATCCGTCAATACTCATTTTCTTCCTTTCTTCCTCAGATTTGACTAGAAACACAGTAACTGTCAGCTACACCTGAAAACGGGAACATTTGGAAGAGCAAACTGGGAGAAACGTAAAGAGCTACGTCACGGTTATGAGGACTAAAAACTTGTAAGAGGTGGAGGCATGGGAAGAAATGCATAAATAACTTGCCCTGAACAACACAGCTGTTTCTTCATTTATAAAGTGGTAACCACAGGTATCTCTTGACGGAACAGAAAATGAAAAACTTTTGATATTGTGTACAAACTAGAAAAAGTGTGAAGAATCGCTCATGAGAATCTACTACACAGACAGTGCTAGAAACTAATGCGATGAAGAATTCCACATAAATTCAGCCTGAATATATCTTAGGGATTAACATAAAATTCCAGAAAGCAAAAAATCTGACAACAACAACAAATAAATTCTAGAAAAATAGACACAAAAGGCTCATCACAGACCTGCAGAGGAATGTCACAGTACCACCACTAGACAACAGCCCTTTAAAAAAATATAGGTGTCCAGGGGCTCCTGGGTGGCTCAGTCGGTTGAGCATCAGGTCATGATTCCAGGGTTGCAGGATTGAGCCAAACGCTGGGCTCTGTGCTGTTTCTCTCCCTCTGCCACCTCCGTCGCTTGTGCGTGCGCTCGCACTCTCTCTCTCTCTCTCTTTCTCAAATAAATAAATAAACAAACAAACGTATGTATGTATGCAAGTATGTCTGGGACTCGCTGCAGATCTTCTAAAACAGCATCTCCAAGGATAAGACCCAAGTTGTCTGAGTTGAGAAATACTGCAGGAATGAAAATGGGGGTGATCACATGTGGATGACAGCAGAGGGACTCTAGCATCTTTTTCTCAGGTGTCTTTTATTTTCAAGTGAAGAACAGGAGCTAGAATGTACTGTAAAACTTGCAAATAAGCGAAGCTGATGAAATCAAACGGGACAGCTTCACGGAGAAAGTTAGAAAGGGGGACAAGAGAGGTCGGTCAGTGGCTGTATCTTTTGCAGCCGAGGACACCGCCTCACAGACCAGGATGAGCAGAGAATAACAAAATGGAGCAAGCACAGCTGGGCCAGACTGCGAGCTCAGAGAGCTGAGCTGGTAAAACTGGGATCGGCTCAAAAAACCAGCAAAATGACTGGCTACTGCAAGAGGCGGCGAACTAGCAAGATAAAACGAGGGAGAGGGAGCAGTGGGAGAGACAAAGGAGAAAAGTAATTTCACGTTGGGGCTAGGGGCAGGAACAGAATGAGAACAAAAGGGACAAGAACACCGAGGAAGAGGAGAGGGGCATTATTTGAGACAAGGAGGCGGCAGGTTCACCAGGCGAGAACAAAGGACTGTGGCCTCCATGGTTCAATAAAAAGTCTCAGTGGCAATGTAAATGTCAGGGGAAGCAGGGAGCAAACAAAGTAGTTAGGAGAGAAAAGAAAAGGGCTAGTCGAAAATCTTGAAAGACTACAAATAACATGTATAAGACGACAATACACGCAGACCAGAATATACTAATTTCTAGAGGATGCTGAAAGGTATGTTTCAGACATGTTTCAGCTCTCATTGAATAAAACAACTAGCACATCTAAAAACAGGCAAAACTAAACAATACAGCGATGCATAAGTTACACAACTGTGAAGAAAGGCAAGGGAAGGGAAGCTAGTGAAAGCCTGGGAATGAATAGCAAAGGTGGGTGATGACGATCTGTGTTTCTTCAGCATGGGTGAATAATTTAGTACTGTTCCTCAAAGCTATTAACTGGGAGGGTGCCGGGTGGCTCAGTCGGTTAAGCGTCCAACTCTTGATTTCGGCTCAGGTCATGATCTCACAGTCGTGGGATCGAGTCCCACATCTGGCTCCATGCTGGATGTGGAGCCTGCTTAAGATTCTCTCTCTCTTTACCTCTGTCCCTCTCCAGCTCATGCACACGCCCGCGTGCGCGCTCTCTCTCTCTCAAAAAAATGTACGGTGGTGATCACTGTGCAATATAGACATATACAAAATCATTATGTTCTACACCTAAAATACAATGTTAACAGGTCAATTATACCTCGATTTAAAAAATACATTCAGATGACATTGATAGTGTGCAACCAGGCTGCTCTTACTTTCTTATGTAGCACTTGTCCTCAAAAGATTTTAAGAAAAAGAAAAAAAAGGGGCACCGGGGTGGCTCAGCCGGTTGAGCGTCGGACTGCGGCTCAGGTCATGATCTCACGGTTCGTGGGTTTGAGCCCCGCGTCGGGCTCTGGGCTGACCACTAGCTCAGAGCCTGGAGCCTGTTTGGGATTCTGTGTGTGTGTGTCTCTCTCTGCCCCTCCCCTGTTCATGCTCTGTCTCTCACTGTCTCTCAAAAATAAATAAATGTAAAAAAAAATTTAATAAAAAAAGAAAA
Organism: Cryptoprocta ferox; assembly: GCA_028646485.1. Lineage (NCBI taxonomy): Eukaryota > Metazoa > Chordata > Mammalia > Carnivora > Eupleridae > Cryptoprocta > Cryptoprocta ferox. The sequence goes on from CM053569.1 coordinate 67,051,889, forward strand.
AGAAAACAAAAAGCTTGTGGGATGGGGAGCAGGGGGAACGAACGATGAAGGAAGAATGGAGGGGAGGAGTATGACACAGTAGGGAGCAACGGGGTTCGTTAACAATCTTAGAAGAATGGATGACTAAGAGTCGATCAGGTGAAAAAGTTAAGACCTAACCTTTCATCTTTTTGGGGGTAGGGGGAGGTATTTCAGATAGAACACAACTGGGTGTGGGTCTTGTGTGCCTAGCTGAGTGGCATGGAAGGGGGGTGGGTTAGTGATGAGGTTAAAAAGGTAGGCAGCTGCCAGGATTTTAGGAGCAACAATTACAGCCTTATTATAATTTTTTTCTTTTTCTGTATTTGGTAATTATCCGATTATGCTAGTAGGCCAGGCCTGTTAAAAACCAATTTCCACTGTATACGTAGATTTAAATGACACATTTCCCAAATGACTTTTCAGGAATAAGACACTACCAGTGAAAAATTTGCTAGCTGTATTTTAACTGCATTTGGCCACGGAGTAAGAAAACAAATATTTCAACAGTAGCATCATCATCATGATGTAAAAAGTTTTTAAGAATCTCTTCTATGAAAAGGGAATTCTGAAAGACAAAATGTGCATGGTACTCTCACATCTGTCTCATTTTACCTCATTACTGAGACCAGAAAAGGCTGAAAATGACTGTTTATTATAAACTAGGGAAAGTGAAAAACAGGAAAAATAGCGATTTCCTTCATCCTAAGATACATATTTTTCATACTACAACTTATATAAAAATCAGGACGGATATCACACTACTGACTTAATATCCTTTTGTGGGGAGGGCCACATTAAGTGTAGTTTATAAGTACGCACATATTTTCAATGAAGGAAATACAGTAAAAGATTTTGGCCAGAGGCAGTTAAAAAAGGGGCAGAATCGGGGCACCTGGGTGGCTCGGTTGGTTAAGTGTCCAACTTCGGCTCAGGTCGTGCGTGATCTTGCGGTGCGTGGGTTCGAGCCCCGCGTCGGGCTCTGTGCCGACAGCTCGGAGCCTGGAGCCTGCTTCACATTCTGCATCTGCCTCTCTTTCTGTCCGTGTGCTGCTCGCGCGCGCGCTCTCTCTCTCTCTCTCTCTCTCAAAAATAAATAAAACATTACAAAATTTTTTAAAAAAAGGGGGCAGAATCGGGCCAAAAGAGCCCTACAGTCAAGTTATTAACGTATAGTAACATGTCCCTAGTGGCCTGACTGGCTATTCTTCCACTAATTTAACTAAATGTGCAGGGCCTTCCTTCTACCAGGCCCTTCCTGAAATGCAAAGCCATACTCTTCTCTGCCCTGGAGAAGTATATAATGCAATACAGATGAGTACAGAAGTATCTACGAAGCAGTCTGGCATTAATATCAGAAAAATATGGAGTGTGATACATGCAGATAAGGAGTAGTCGTCACTGCCAGCAGGAGAGCAGAAAAAACCTGACACATCAAAAGAGCTTAATACACGTGAAAGCATCCTGGAAGACCTGGGCCAGACTTCGAAGGACGGAGAGAATTTCCACAGAGAAGGTGCTCCAGGCGGAGGGAGCAGTAGGAACCAGGAAGAAGCACAGAAATCATCTCGTGGGCCTCCCTGGCAGAAGGTGAGAATGGTGGGAAAGAAGGCTAGCAGAGTAAAGGGAGGCTAAACTAAGGAGTTCCCGGAAGGTCAGCTAAAGAAGGTGAGCAGACGTTCTCTCCGACCAGCCAGGTTTCAGGAATTTTAACCTGACGGGAAAGTACAGAGGCTGGAATGGGGAGAAAGCGCTGCTGCGCTGTCTACAGTCAAGTATTTAGGGCCTGAGATAGGTGATGACAAAGGCGAAGTCCAGAAAGGAATGTCTCCCCTTGAAACGGCCTGGGGCTGTGTTTGAATGAGGGCAAATTCCAAGCGAACAGAGCCCCAGCTTGCCCGTCAGTAAGTGCAGCTCCGCTCCTCCCCGCACAATACTCTACTCGTAGTAGATGCTCGATAAATAAGCTCAAAGAAGGCGACCTGCAAAGGCTAATCTGCTCACTTGGAAAAAGTCCACAATCACTCTTCTTTCCACTTCTCAGACACATTCATATCCTAGCCACTTCCTCTCCAAAATAAGTATTTTCCAATAGGTTTTGGACCCAATTCCTTCTCCTTCAAAGTATGCCACAGCTTTTTATTTTATTTTTTTTTAAGTCTATAAATTTGCTACTAAGCATCTGCAAAACACTGCTCTGCCCAGGACTTGACGCAGAAAATCATCCAGACTCCACAAAGACACACACCAAAAAATCTTGCTAAAAAGCGGTGTTTATAGCAGCAAGGTTTTAGGCCACAATCAACATGCCTCTTGTCTTCGTGAATTTGCTACATCACTAGCCCCAACCACAACCTGCTGCTTACGTTTCCCAAGTTGTGCAAAGGGTGCAAAGTTGTGCAAGAGCCCTCACCGAAATCAGACGCGGGTATATAAATAGTTGTAACACCTGAACAAGCCTCGGTTTTATTATTAGATTCACAGTAATGCCCAAATCGCCAAGTATTAAAAAAACACTTGACGACGAGTTTGTGAAATACACTCGGATGTTATTTCAAGTGAGAATAGCTGAGTTTCTTTCTGCTTCAAACGCTCATCGGGTCACCTGGAACCTGGCGGTTGTGACCCTGCATCTGGTAGGTCCAAGAAATCAGCGTCCCTGACACATACACACACAGGCACGCACACGCAAGCACACGCCCAGAGCACCGAGCCGCCTTGCGTTACTCTCAGATAACCCCAGTTTACACGTGGCAAAAGTCGACAGAACTTTCACGCTTTAATGACCTCGAAAGGGATTCCCCAGCCGCCCAAGTAATGAACGTGACTTATTCTGCCTTGGGATTTGAGGGTGTTAAAAAAAAAAAAACAAACAAAACGATTTTTGAAAAAAAAAAAAAAATGTTCCGTTCTCTCCTTCTCAGCTGGCCGTCCCCGTGACAGATGCGTGTAGGCTGAAGAAGGTGGGACCGATCTGGAAACCCAAGACCCTCCTCCCGTCACCTCCTCGGCCTCCCTCTTTCTCCTCGCGAGGGCGGCGAAGAGGCCCAAGGTGAGGGGCGGCGAGAGCGTGCAAGCATCTAAGTCAGGCCCTGGAAGCCCTCGGCCGCCCCGTTCCCAGATCTTGAGTCGCAAACGGCTGCCGCGGCCCCCGGCTGCAGGGCAGCCCCGGGCGGGGGCCGCGCAGCGCGGACGGGGCCTGGCCAGGCCGCGGCCACTCGCAGTGCCCACGTCACCAGCTCCAGCACTGCGGAAATGGAGCGGCGCGGCCGGGAGGGAGGCGCCGGGCGGCGTTGGCGCCCGCGCCGCTGCCAGACGCCGTTTACCCCTGAGCCCCGGCCGGGAGGCCGCCGACGCCCACCCGGCCGCGCCCCAGGCCCTCACCTGTGTCGCCAATGATGATGTACTTGAAGAGATAGGCGTACGCCATGGCCGCGGCCGCTCGGTGCCAGGGCACACGGCTCCTCCTCCTGCTACTGCTCCTCCTCCTCCTCCGCGCCCCTCACCCCGGCGCCGCTCGGCCTCGAAACGCCAGGCCCCGCCCGCCGCAGCCGTCGCCGTCAGCCGCCGGGAGTGAGGGGCCGAGAGGAAGCCGGACAAACTGACACCCGCAGAGCCGATGGAGACAGCGCCCGGCCGAGCTCAGTCGAACAATAACAGCCGCCGCGGCGCCTCCGCCCCGCCTCCGCGTCGACCCGGAAGTGCTGCGGCCGCCGGCGCCGCCGGAGGAAAGGGGCGGAGCCCCGCACGCCGGGCGCGCCCCGCCGGCCGGAGCCCCGCCCAGCCAGAGCCCCGCCCCGCCGGAGCCCCGCCCAGCGCCGAGCCGGTCCCGCCCGTCCTCCGCGTCCGCCCCGAGCCGGGCGAGGCCGGGCTTCGGTCGTTCCGGCACGTTTGAGCGGGCGACCCCGGCGGTCGGGAGACGCTGGGGTACGGGAGGGACGTGGAAGGTTCGGTGCCGTCGCCGCGACGCGCATGGGCACCGCGTCCTTCCGCCCTGCGGCGGGGGCGCGGGGAACGTTGTGGGAAGGCGGAGGTCGCGTTCCGTGCAGGGCCCGGCTCTGGGCCTGTGGAGGTGTTTTGAGAACGCTGCAGCCGCTGGGGTGGGTTGACGGGCGACGGTATTTCTGTCTGGGGGTCGGGGGCTTGGCGGTGAAAATGGAATTATTTGTAAATTGCAAAGCGTACATTAAAGAGTGTGAAGAGAACCGTGGTGTGCCCCTATGGTGGAATATTCCATGGCTCTTACAAAAAAAGCCGGACAAGCAAAAACAAGGCACAAATGGCTGTATACGTGTATATGTTATGTGTAGTATTTACAAAGAAGATAGTGTAACAATTATATGCTAAATATGTCCACGTATTTATAAATTCTTTTTTGTTATATAGATAATATGTATATTTTTACCATTGTTTAAAAAAAAAAAAAGACGAGGATACACTGAAATATCCGTATGTGGGTAGTCACACTGCAAGGAAACACCACTGGGAAGATGGACGGGAATGGAGGAAAAAGCTACTTTTCCTTGAATTTTCCATGTGCAGCTTTGAACTTTTTTTGCAGTGTTCGTGAATTACCTATTGAAAAATACGGTTTTTTAGAAGTTTATTTTGAGAGAGAGCGGGCACAAGCGGGAGAGGGACCGAGAGAGAATCCCAAGCGGATTCCACACTGTGAGCGCAGAGCCAGATGCTGGGCTTGAACTCAGAAAGCATGAGATCATGACCTGAGCTGAAATCAAGGGCGGGGCACTGAACTGACCGAGCCACCCAGGCACCCCGAAAAAATATATTTAAAGGAAAAAGCAAAGTAACTTTTTTGTTCGTTCAACTAACATTCACTGAGTACCTGTTGTTTCCGCATTGCTAGGCATTGCAACTGAAGGCAGACCCTGTTCTAAAGGAGCACAGTTTTGGAAGAAGAGGTAGTGGATAGAGTTAAAGTGTCAGGATACGTTTGAACCAGGAACATGATGTTTGAACCAGGAAGGAATATGAGTGGTGAGTAAGAGCTTGTCAGAAGGACAAAAGTTTGGGGATGGGAACTGAAGGCACAAAGGAGCACAATGTGCGAAGTTCATGGCTCTGTTGAAAATTTAAAGTTGCTCAAGGAAGCTCGTGGACTAACCCATATCCTCTGATGTCGGCAGTGGCAGGAAGGACAATCATTGCTGGGGAAAATTGCAGTCGTTGCTTGCCTAATATTCTCTCCCTTTTGGGATCTCTCATTTTGTAATTCTACTGACACCTTCATGCTGATCTACTGACACCTTCATGCTGATCTACTGACACCTTCATGCTGAGCCGGCCGTGGCTGGTTGCTTACCACATGGCTTGAATGGCCTCATCACGTATGAACTCACAGGTTGTTTTTGGAGTATTTGGAGGAGATTTTACTAAAGCTTCAGGAACAACACCCAAGAATTTGACATGAGGGGCACCTGGATGGCTCAGTAGGTTGAGCATCCAACTTTGGCTCGGGTCAGGATTGATCTCACCGTTAATGAGTTTGACCCCCACATCGTGCTCTCTGCTGTCCGCGCAGAGCCTGCTTCCGATCCTCTGTTCCCCTCTTCTCTCTCTGCCCCTACCCCGTTCACGGTCTCTCTTTAAAAACTGAAGAAACATTAGGGAAAAATTTGACATGAAAAGTTACCTGGCACTGCATAAACTGGTTCCCTCATTTTTACTTTAGGGACGGGGAGGTCCCTGCCCAAGGCCTCCAGGTTCCAGAGGCCATTTTGTCCTTCCCGTCTGAGTGCCTTCACTCAGGTCTTTCATGAGTGATCGACATCGAGAATGGTCCCTCCTTCCAGGAGACACTCAGTTGCTTTCTACTCTCAGAGGTATGGCCTTTACAAATAGCCTCAGCAGGACAGCTCGGTCGGAGTGACACACAGAAGCTGAACATCCTTAGGGGTCGGAAGCATTCCCATGCTGTTAGAGGAGGTGACTTGCTGGAGAAGTCACTGGTGCCAGTCACGCAGGGGCTTGTAGCCATGTCACTATGCATATAGCACTTCACCAGACGGACACGGGAAACTGAAGAGAAGATCAGAGCTGAGTATGTTAAAAAAAAAAAAAAAAAAAGAAAAAGAAATGGATGTAGAGCTATAGAGGCAGCACAGTGTAAAACTAAACAGAAAAACGTTAGGAAGCCTGGCTTGTGGCACTACCATTAACTGGTTGGATGATTGTGAAAAATCCTTTGGCCTTCTTCGGCTTCAATGTGAAGTAATCCTTCTCTCAAGACAATGTCAGGGCCACATGAGTCAATGCGTATGGTTCTTGCACAGGACTGAAGTGCACTACTGCACTCCTGAGATACAGAGAAGGTGTAAGAATTGCTTGCTACCTAGCAGTATAATCTGATGAAAAGAGCAAAGACTCGATTTTCAAGTCTTTCTTTGGGCCTCATTTTCCATATCTGGAATATGTAGATAATATTTGCTTAATGAAGTCACTTTAGGATCGAATAAGATATTGTATATGAAGATATTTTATAAATTATGAAAAATATATACTTAACACATAACTCTTAGAACCACATAATTATTTAAAATTACTGTGAGGGAGTGAAGGCCTAGTCATTGTATAAGTTCATATTTTAAAAATCAATTCCATTCCTGGCTCTATTTTATGTCTCTACCTTTATTTTTTTCAACATGTAATTCATCATGTTTTGTTTTATTTTCTCTATGCCTGTATGCTATGTTAAATCCTCTTTGAAACAATACAGGGTGTTAATTAAAAAAAAATAGAAACTTCATTTGGAACATTTTGTTTAGCCCCCAAAATCCAAAAACATTTTTCAAGAAAATTCCTCAGGCAGAATGATATAAATAAACCTCTTTTCCCCCTACGTGGTAGTGTACTTTCTAGGATTTTGCATTCAGTTTATCAGCTATTTCACTCCCTTGGAGATGAATTCTGATAACGTCCTCTCTCAGTCTTACATTATATATGGTCCGAGGGTCAAAACTGTGAAATTTAGATTGTTAAACTACATTCTCTAAGGTCCCCTTATTGAAGTTCTCCATGATATTTTAAAATACAGTGTTATATTGCAATTTCGCATTTGCCATTCCCAACCACACTTTACATGTGTTTAAATTTTCTCTGGTTTTGATTGCTCTCAGACTGTGGAAGGAGGGAGCAGTGAAGTGGTCCAGATGGGAGAGGGGTGGCTAGAAATACTGTAATCCACTTGTTCGTTAATTTTCCTGGTCCCATAGCTGGTCCTTGATTCCACTCTGGGGGCTCTGTGATCCTCAGGAAATAGTATGCAAACTGCTGTATGTATTTGCATATGTGTAATTTCATGAGAGAGAGTCTTGCATAGGTCCATGACCCAGAAATAATTAAGGACCATTGTGAAATACTTTCTTTCAGCCATTTTTAAATGCCCTGATGGAACTAATTTTCCAGCAAATGCTTAATATTTATTAAGTATTACTGAGCTTCATAAGCTCAGGGCCAGTGTTGGAAAAAGAAAGAAGTAGGTTCAAATCCTGATTTTACCATTTATCAGTTGATAAATTGATAGATAAATTACTAAACACTCTAAGCCCTAGTTGAGACGACACAAAGTGTCTAGCACAATGTCAAGTTCATAATAGACATTAAATAAACACATTATTTCCCCTTCCTTTCATCCTCTCCCTGTCTTCTACCTGCAACCTGCCACTAAGAATTGTTAAGAGTTCCATAAGCCCAAGAAAGATCCTGCCTTAAAGTAGATTAGAGTCTCCTCATGTTAAGTCATGGGTAGCTTTGGCCTACAAAGTCTACAGGAGAGGTAATGTTTCATTTCAGACGACAGAATGTTGTTCTGGGAAATGAGAGTATGTTTTTACAGAGAGAGAGCCATCTAAGTTGGACCTTAAAGGGCATCATCATCTTTCATAGTGATTGCTTTAACTGAGTCATTTCAGATGCTCCAACAGCCCTCTCCTTTGTACTTTGCTCACCGTATCCACCTCATCTGCCATTTATAGTCTAGTTGGGTAGCAGGCTCAACATTCCCTGTTTCATTTTCTATTTGTCACCTATTCCTGACCACGTGTCAAAGCCAGAAACGACTGTTTTCTCTCTTCCACTCCATTCTGCTCATCCTTCAAAAGCTTAACTGAAGAGTACACATTTAATGATCACAAATTCATATCCTTAGTCAATGTGTGTGTAGGTGTTTGAGGAAACTTTCTTTTATGTGTAGGCTGTTCTTTTTACCAGTGGACTGATCATTTGTAATAGAAAGGACCTAATAAGTGCACAGACGAGAGAAACAGTGAATATTGGAATAGTAATAAGCTCATGTTATAAAATAGTAGATTTTTTAGTATAGGTACATAAGTATTTTAATTCAATAATTTTTAAAAAATTTTAGAGTGAAAACCCAGGATAGTGTTCTGAATTAACTAGTTTTCTAAGTTCTTTACATTTGCCTCGTGCTTTCAGCAGAGAAAGTGGTCTAGAGAAAGGCCCAATGTTGAATTCCAGGAGGCCTCAATCACCTTCTTCCCTGCTGCTAACTGGCTGATTTTGAGAAAATTCTCTTCAAACTTTTTGTCATCTGTTCAACAGAGATAATAATTCTGGTCGCTTACATAATAAAATTGCTGAGAGGTAGATGCGCGAGCACTCTGAAAAGCATGTCATTACCAGGAGCGAGCATATATGCCAGATTGCAAGTGAATGATTTTTTGCAGATGTATATAAGTATAATAAAAAACCAACTCCCACAGAGCCGTATACCATCAGCAGTTATTATCTGCAATGTTAGGTTTTTCTGTCAGCAGAGACTAGAGCATGAAATTGCTTCAAACCCCTCTCTCCCCTTCTCTCTAATGTGTTCTAGGTCCTGTGTTAATTGGTAGGTGTTCCTTGTTTTGGAAAAGTTGGGTTTGGAATAACAATGGGGATGCATGAGGAGTTTGGCTCACATTGGCTGAAAACAGAACCATTCCCTGTCCCGTGAGCGCTTCAATTTCTTTTCATCTTGATCCATAAAGGTCTTCAAATTTTGATAAAGAGAAAGCCATTTTCTCTCCATTGTTGAAGAAATGATAAGCTAGCTGTGTCCCAGTGGGAGATGTGGACACAGAAAACCTTCTGTCGCTGATGTCTTTTGGGTGAGAAGGGATCTTAAAAATCAAGTGGTGCAGGGAATTGTGAGATCACCTTTCAACCCTCTGCGCCCCCCCCACCTCTGTAATTTTTATCTCTGCTTCTCATAATCTATTAGAAATTTTAACATATGGAGTGAGACAGAGGAAAATGATCACCACAGAATCATATTTCACTTGTAATCTGGAGAAAACAGAAGTGTATTTCCCCAAACTGTCTAATTTTTCAAAATAAAAAGGGGCAGCTGCGTGACTCACTTGGTTAAGCGTCCAACTTCAGCTCAGGTCATGATCTCACGTTTGTGAGTTCGAGCCCCACATCGGGCTCTGTGCTGACAGCTCAGAGCCTGGAGCCTGCTTCGGATTCTGTGTCTCCCTCTCTCTCTGCCCCTCACCTGCTCACGCTCTGTCTCTCTGTCTCTCTCAAAATAAATTTTAAAAAAAATTTTAAAAAGAGAAAAATATTTAAAAAAAAATTGTTATGGGTCGTCTGCCTGGCTCAGTTGGAAGAGTGTGCAGCTCTTCATCTCGGGGCCATGATTCGAGGCCCTTGTTGGTGTAGAGAAGACTGAAATAAATAAGTAAACTTAAAAAAAGAAAATAAAAGTTATTAAAAGAATAAATATGTTCTTCAAAATTTAGATTATACCTAAAGGAACTCATTAAAAAGTCTGCAAGGCTATGGGGTGCCTGTGTGGCTCAGGCAGTTAAGTGGCCGACTCTTGGTTTCAGCTCACATCATCATCTCACAAATGGGATCGAGCCCCACGTCAGGCTCTGCACTAATAGTGCAGAACCTGCTGGACTTCTCTCTCTCCCTCTCTCCCTGCCTCTCCCCCCTTGTCTGTCTCAAATAAATAAATAAATGTGAAAAAAATCTGCAAGGCTAATAAATTAGGTTTGTGCTAATTACTGCTGTACTTCTGCTCTTTTAAATTCTCAATTTCAGGAATCTACGGATCGATTCTCAAGAACCTCTTCAAATAAACATATGAGAAAGTACAGTACAACCTTATAACAGCAATAAACTATTGTCATACAATTTTTGTGCATTTGAAGTCTAGGAGCCACCTCGCTGGGTGGTTCTGGCTTGGGCTCTCACATGGGATTGCAGATAACCTTTCGGCCAGGGCTGCAGTCCTCTGAAGGCTTGAGGCTGGAGACCCACTTCCAAGATGGCTGCCACACTTTGGTTGTTGGCAGAAGCCTTAGCTCTGCACTACATGGACCTGTCCACAAGACTGCTTGAGCATCCTCATCACATGGCGGCTGATCACAAGGCCAGAACCCCAGTGCCTTCCGTGACCTAGCCTCAGAAGTCACACACCGTCAACTTTCCCTTCTGCTTTTTGTTTTTGGTCCCATGGACGCACTATGATAAAACATAGGAAAGGACTACACAGGGCATTCACACCAGAGGCAGGGATCACTGAAAGTTGTCTCAGAAGTCATCCTAGAAACAGCACAATGTGAAGAAATCAAGAAGTGAAACCAGAAATCTAATAAATGTCTCACCATCTAAAATCAGATACTTAGGGGTCAAATTAGGTCCATTTAACCTATCTACAACAAAATTTTACTCTGAATGGATGCATCAGTAAAGAAGTTTATTCTGGTTTTGGCACTTCTAAAAATATTTATTTATTTATTTTATTTATTTATTTTTGAAGTAGGCTTTGTGCCCAGGGTGGAGCCCAACACAGGGCTTGAACTCACGACCCTGAGACCAAGACCTGAGCTGAGATCAAGAGTCAGATGCCCAACTGTCTGACCCACTCAGGTGCCCCCCAACATGTTTTATTTATTTATTTATTTATTTGTTCATTTATTAAATGCTAATTTTTTAGAGAGAGTGCACGCGTGTGCAAACACGCATGGGGGAGGGGCAGAGAGAGAGGGGAACAGAGGATCTGAAGCGGACTTCACGTTGACAGCGGAGAGCCCAGTGTGGGCCTCGAACTCACAAACTAAGCTGTGAGATCACCACCCGAGCCAAAGTCAAATATTTAACCAACTAAGCCACCCAGGCGCCCCTAAAAATATTTTAGATAAAGGACCTGAAAAATCATAATTTTACAGTTGGAAAAGGTAGAGAAAACATATTTTCCAGTTTTTAAGAATTGTGTTTCAAAGTGATTGTTTTGAGGACAGAATACAATGATGAAGTAGCTGTCAAACAGGATTTTATGTTTAAAGTTGCTGCTTGCTTCTCTCCCAAGTCCTTAAGGATTCATGCATTTCAACAGAATAAACAAGTTATCTCCATCTCCTCTCTATAGGAACTCAATTATTTTTCTACCTACGAAAACTCTTGTATCCAAATATTACTGCAGTTAATTATGCGTTTGAAGTTTCAGGTTAGAAAAATTTAGATTAAGCAGAGGTAGGGGAAGCCTTTAGTTAAGTAAGTTTAAGGTACGAACAAGTAGAAGTTTGACTATCATCTTATTCCCTAACAGTAGTCTTTTCTGATACCATAGGTTAGTAATCTTCATTAGAAGAACTGCAGGCTCCCATCAGTTTGGCATCTTATTTTGAAGTCTTCATTACTAGACAACGGAGAACATTTTTTTACTCTTAGTAAATAGGTAGTATTTAAATTTTTTTGATACTGCATTTGATACAAATTACACATGAAGTGTCTGCTAGAAAGGCAGATTATTTGGCATTGATATACTCTTCTTTGCGTTAATTTTTCCTTTGGAAAAATTGATTATAGGCAAGCTCTCTTTGGAACTAGAGGGTTCCTCTCTTTGAATCAACTGAATGCAGTTCTGTAAGATTACACTTTCATTTCACCCCAAAATACATTAAATCAAAACAGGAAATATGAGATTTCTCATCTGAACCCAGCTTATTTATGGAAATACAGACTGATTCCTAATTACTAATTGAACCTCCCAAACTGAATTACTTACCTTTTCTTTCTTGGAAACAAGCAGAGATGAGGAAGTAAATATATGTAATATGTTTTATTATGAGTGACCCAGGATACAGGAAATAGAAAGTGGACTTAGTATACAGGCATCTCTCAATTATTCATTTATTCACTTTTTTAAATCTTTTTTAAAAAATTTACTGTTTATTTTTGAGAGAGAGAGAGAGAGACAGAGCAAGCAGGGGAGGGGCAGAGAGAGAGGGAGACACAGAATCTGAAACAGGCTCCAGGCTCTGAGCTGTCAGCACAGAGCCCGACGTGGGGCTCGAACCCACTAACTGTGATATCATGACCTGAGCTGAAGTCGGACGCTTAACCGACTGAGCCACCCAGGCGCCCCAACATTTATTCACTTAAAATTTTGAAGTCACTAAGCCACTAAACAACCAATGATTAATTTAATACAGCTATACAAGAAAGAATTCTTTGAGACCTGCCATTTATATGCCAGGTACTAAGGACACAGAAAGAGGAAGAGATTTACTATGAAGCTAATAAAGCTTAAGTTCAGGGTCCCTCACTTGCATGAACCAAGGTGAATATGTTCACATGGATAAGCTTCTTTTTGGGGGGTAAAATTTGTGAAAGATATATAAACCTTAGTAAATTCTGTTGTCATTGTCATTTCAGACTTCCTGTTTATCACATTTGCCCTTGTGTTGGGAGGTGCTTGAGTATCCACAGTTATTATTATTATTTTTTGGGTGCTGATGAGGGGAGAGTTGAATTGAAACACATTTGGGCCTCATAGGATACCCGTATTCAATCACTTGTGTCTATAGCAGAATTATTGCAAGTCGTCCATTGTAGAAATGGCTTCCATTGTAGAAATACCGCAATCCCTAGTGTGCTGATTGATACCATGTCATATGGTATGAATGGCTTGTCTCTGGGTTCAGATGAGAAATCTCATATTTCATGGTGTAGAGGTCATGTCTCAATATAAACAAGCACTACTGGACTAGTGTTCTATTACTGAGTAACAAATAAATAAAACATAGTAGCAATTCTGCCCTGCAGAACTGTAACACATCTGCATGGTGGTGATGTATTCTCTACTCAAGGTCTCAAAAGGCTAAAATCAAGAGGTCAGCCTAGTTGCATTCCCATGGGGGGGTCCTTTTCCAAGCTTACGTGGTATGACAGAATTAAGTTTCTTGCTGTTGTAAGCTGTTATCCAGGCACTGCTCTCAGCAACCAGAGGCTGCCTACATCCATGGCTGACTCCATCTTCAAAACCAGCAATCAAGAATCTGCTTTTCATTTTCAGTCCCTCATGCTTTGAGTCTCTTTGTCAGGAAGGCCTCCGTCCTTTGAAGGACTCAACTGATTAGGTCTGGCCCACCCAATATATTGTCCTCTCTTGAAGTCAGCTGACTTAGGACATTAATTACATCTGCAAAATCCCTTCACTACAGCATCTAAGTTAGTATTTGATTGGAAAACTGGAAGAAGGTTTGTGTATAGAAGGAAGTGGAGGGATTGGGGGCCATCTTAGATTTCTGCCTACCATACTTACTATGCCTAGCACTGGACATATGTGGGTTAGTGAAAGGTGTACCTCTTATAAAGCTTTTCAAAACAGAATGTGTATCTTCAAAGACTTGGAAGAAAAATTCAAGCATAAATAAAATGAAAATTTATTCAAAAAGTTTACACAGCCTTAATATATCATTTTAACTGGACTGTTTTGATTAAAACAAACACAAAATTACAGACTCCTAATTTATTTATTAGAAACTTAAAGGTTTTTATTTATTAAAAACACAGCATTCATAAAAAAATTAAGACCGTGCAATAAAAAATAATAAAGAGGAGTGATAACATTAATAAAAATTATCGAATTTAATCACAGAGAATTAAACTGTAACAAAAGGTTTTACAGAACACGCAAGTTGTTCATTACGAGGAAGAAATAAAGTTTGGGGTGCCTGGGTGGCTCAGTCAGTTAAGCATCCGCAGTCATGATCTCACAGTTTGTGAGTTTGAGCCCCTCGTCTGGCTCTGTGCTGACAGTCAGAGCCTGGAGCCTGCTTCGGATTCTGTGTCTCCCTGTCTCTCTGCCCCTCCCCTGCTCATGCTCTGTCTTGCTCTCGCTCTCTCTCTCAAAATAAACATTTAAAAAAAAGAACTTTTGAAAAGATGCAATATGTAGGTTCAGAGCCTGTCTTGGGCTCAGAGGAGAGGGGTCCTGCTCTGATCCCTCTACTTGGCGCACCTTGCACATTACAGATACTGAAGTGCAGAGGTCGTGAGCTTTCTTTCTGACGTCATAGGAAAGGTTGGTAACCGGCAGAGGACCAGAGACTAGGAGAGGAGGAAGTAAAGGAGGGCTGCCTCTGAGGCTGGAGGAGACAGACTGAGAGCAAGAAGAGAGCGTTTGGGTGAGGAGGAGAGCTGCAACCCGGTGCATGGAAGCCAGGGAGTGGGAAGCTGCTTCAGGCTGGTCACCCCAAGTCACCCAGGTAGGTGTCTAAGCAGATCAGGGTCCCTAGACACTAGTTCTTTTTTCTCTCTTCTGCTCAGCTGGAGGAGCTTTGAGAGGTGAACTTCCAGAAGGGAATGGATTTTTGTGAGGTAAGAGAGAAAGCAGGTGCCCACCTGGCTCCCTGAGGAACTTGACCAGGCCACTCCTCTTCTGGTTCCTGGTGGGAAAGGTCCAGGGACCACCCGAGAGTCCAGGTCTAGCCAGCCCGAGCTCGCTCACTGTGTATACAGAAGGACTGGGAAGGGGAAAAATTGAGCACCATTCCTAGGTATTTTGCCTGGGTATTTTACCAGGGTAATGCGATTAATTGAGGTAGAAGACTAGCATGGGAAAGAGGGAGAGAATCAGCGTTCTGTTCTGGGCACAATGAAATGCCAACAGACATTTAAGTGGAGTATCAAATGAGCAGTTTGAGTCTGGAGCATGTGGGGAGTGGTCTGAGCCAGAGACAGACATACCATGTAGCTGGTACTATTGTTGGGGACAAGTGTTTTTCCAGGCGCTTGATAGACAATCGTGGTTCCTCCATGACAGATTATATATTTGTAGCATCTGCGTATTCATCTATTAAGTCTCTGACAATTATTGTTAAACATTCCCTATCAGCTTTATATAGTTGAAAATGTGTGACAAACCATGCCAAATCATCTAATCTTCACGACAAAGCTGATAGTTTATTTTAAATCTTTATTTTATAGAGAAAGAGATGGAGGCTTAAAGAGATTAAGTACTTTCTCATGGCATGACACCTAGTAAGTGGCAGCACTGGATATATGGGTCTAATGAGAGTTCTGACCTCCGCACACAAATTTAGAAGTCATCAGCACGTAACACCTAAGAAAAACGCATTTGTCCTCCACAAGGAGGTGATGGACGCGTTCTGTTCACCAAGAAGGGATATATTGGGTCTCCCAAGAGAATTCACAGGCTGGTATATATAGTAAATCAGGATTAGAAGCCTGATTTCTCTGCACATCAAGAGTGAACCCATCTTTCAGGAATGGACTCCCATTAACCTAGTTTATGAGCCTGGTTTTAAACACAGGATGTCAAACTGCAAGGAAAAATCACTGTCCCAGAGAGACAGGAATATGTAAAATCGGTGCAACTAGTTTGCTTTTATTCTGGACAAAGAATAAAGTGTATGGAAACATTGAATAACTTTAAGCTAGGAGAACATGAGACATCCATCTCACTTTGGGGATCATCTTTCTAGGGAAGAACATCTGGTTGATCAGCTCATTTGCTCTCTCTTTTTATCATCGGATTGTCTCCTTCTGACCTGCATGACGTATCCATTTGGCCTCTGACGGCATTTATAACTCTGGCCCAATGGCCTTAACCAAGTTCCAAACACTCTGATGCATTGAGAACTCCCCCGAGTAGTATTTCAATAGAGAATGCCAATTTTTATCTCTGAGGTCTTCCTTCTTCCAGCTTCTAAGGCTGACCAACCTTCCTTCTGATAGATAGCCACTTCAGATACATGAACAAATTCAATCAAATTACCATCAAGCCATGGCCCTGGGATCCAATCTGGATCTTTAGGTCATTTCCATAACTTTATTTTGTAGTATATTAAGCCCTCAGCCTCATTAATTACCAGGTGATGTAGCCAAGCCTCTGATTCCATCTACACTTCAGTTTCTTAATCTACAAAGTGGGGAAAATGGTATCGAAGTCTAGGGTTACTGAGTAATTCCCAGGTTGTGGGAAGCTCTCAGTAGGTTTTCTGTTATTATCATCATTATGTGTTGAATTTTAACGTTAACTCTCTCCAGCACGGAGCCCTGTGCAGGGCTTGAACTCATGACCCTGAGATCAAGACCTGAGCTGAGATCAAGGGCCGGAAGCTTAACTGACCAAGGCACCCAGGTATCCCAAACATTAACTCTCAAGCTACAAGTTTATTTCCAAGTTCTCAGGTGAAACCTTGACTTTGATGGCAGTCACAGGCGATTTCTAGGATAAAATAAAATGGGACAGTGGCTTTGTAACATGAGCTTTAACATTGAATGGAGAAACAATTATTCAAAGAAATTTTTAAAAATTAAGCAGGATGGGGCGCCTGGGTGGCTCCGTCAGTTGAGCGTCCAACTTCGGCTCAGGTCGTGATCTCATGGTTCGTGGGTTTGACCCTGCATCGGGCTCTGTGCTGACAGCTCAGAGCCTGGAGTCCGCTTCGGATATTGTGTCTCCCTCTCTCTCTGACCCTCCCCCACTCATGCTCTGTCTCTCTCTGTCTCTCAAAAATAAATAAATGTAAAAAAAATTAAAAATTAAGCAGGAAACATTATGCCATGTTATCTTTCTTTTTCTTTTTCTTTTTTCTTTTTGTAATAGCCCCCTTTTAGCAGTTTGGCAAAGCTCATGGATGTCTTCTCAAAATGATTTTAAAGATATAAAATAAAATATAGCTGATTACAAAAAATTAAATTATATTGGAATTATTACCCAAATATCCCCCAACTTTGTGTTAGAGTCATATATGAGCTTCTTTAGTAACACATTAAATAAAAAGATCTAACAAGAGGTCTAATAATGACCATAATTTAGCAGTTGGGATGTGTGTATATAATATGATAAGGTATTTGTACCAATTATATTGTATAGTGAAAACATCTGTATTTCTATGGATGATAAAGCCATAAGTGCTGCCAATACCACTGTGTTTTGTTGATAAAAATCATAATTGAAGAAAGTATTAAATTTCAGCTAGAGCTAATAAAAATCTATATGGTTCATGGACCTCACATTAGGAAACTATGTATCAGAGGATGGTGGTACAGACACCAAAAGAAGGGAGAGTTTTTGAGGGAGGAACTGATCAATGCACTCCGCAGAAAGGTTAGAAAGTATGAAGATGAAAATGCTGATGGGGTTTATTATTTAGGAGATCATTGGCAAAGAGCGAAGTTTCATTAGAGCAGTTGGGGGCATAAATCAGATAACAGCAGTTTAAGGATGAGTGGGGGAAGGGAGTATAAATATGAGGAAGTGGAGAAATAAACACAGGCATCACTTTTAAGGGGCTTGACTGTGAAGGGCTTGAGAGGGAAGTACCGTAAGTATAAAGTGCATGAGCCTGAGGGAGGGTTTGGTTAGCAGGCAAGAGGTCTGTGTGTGTGCTCTGTGCAAAGGGCCACAGAAAGGGAGAGGTTGGACAGTCAAGAAAGAAGGAAAAGGCATGATGGAGAGAGACGTATGATGAGGCAGGAGGCTTGGGGACCAAGAGAGCAAGCAACGGAATCCACCCTGGACTGAAAAAGGAACACTGCTTCTGCAGAGAGGAGGGACCCACATGGCAGCCGATGCAGAGAAAAAGCTGAAGTAGTGACCAGAAAGGAAACTTTCGAAATTAAAATCTATGCCTTTGCCCTGCCCTTTGCTGCCATTAACCCCAATGGGTATGTTCTCTACTCTAGGTAGAGGCAGTAATATCTAAAAGCTTAAACAGGATATATCAGGTGGGATGTTTACTTCTGTGACCAACAGAAAGCCCAGCAATTGGGATTTATTGTTTAACTTCATTGGCTTAAGGAATAAAGGTGATTTATTCATTTACTCAACTGAGGAAGTCCAGAGAAAGTGAGCGGTCAGTTGTACCATAGCTGCCTTTCTAAAAGCCTTCAGCTCTGTCTGCCTCTAGTATTTGGCTTCATCTTCAGGCTGGGAGCCACATGGCTCAGGAGTTCCAGGGTCACCACCATACATGAAAAGTTCCAGGACAAAGAAGCTCTTTCCTCCAGGTGTGTTCTGTTCAGAGAACTCACTAGCAGACTTCCGCTTACAGCCCATTGGCCCAAATTGCATTCCCTTCCTGGACCATTCCCTGTGGCAGAGAAATCCCATTCCGTGGTTGGCTTACCAACCACTGGGGAAGTTCCTGAACCATCACCAGCCCAAGGCACTGCCCTCCCTAAGGCACAGCCAGTCTCGAGCAGAGCACTGACACATGCAAATGTATGTTAGATATTTTGAGTTGTTAGAATGATTTCCAGCGGAAGCCAGAGATGTAAACCATGCTAAGATAGATGGCATCATCCTGCAGAGTAAGGAACTGGCCAGCCTGAAATGGTAATTGTGCCTGATGCTAAGAAATACTGCCGTAGACAAAGAGACCCACCCTTGAATTTCACTGGCTTCATAGGGAGGTGCAGTGCAATAAAAATATATTTGGTCCTTGTCTCTGATTTCCTGGCACAGAGCCCCTAAAACCCTCAGAATTTCCTGAGCAGCAGGAGCACCTTTTGTTTTTCATTAGGAGCTCCTTTTACCACACTTGATAATGCTAATTGATGTGAAATTTTGTGGTCTGGGAGCAAATGTTCAATAAAGAATTCTTGAGATGTCTTCCGTGGATAAAAGGGTGGTGGGCAGGACCCGTGGGCAGAAAGGGGTGCACTGAGACTGTGAGGAGTGACTGATTTTTTTAACAAATTTGTTTGTTTGTTTATTTATTAACTTCTTATGAGAGATAGAGCTCGAGTCAGTGGGAAGGGCGAAGAAAGAGAGAGAGAGAATCCCAAGCAGGTTCCAGGATGTCAGCACAGAGTGCAACACAGGGCTTGAATGCATGAACCACAAGATTATGACCTGAGCTGAGATCATAACATGAGCCAAAATCAAGAGCAGGACCCTTAACCCACTGAGCCACCCAGGGGCCCAGGAGTGACTGATTATATACTCCCAAGTTGGGAGGGGGTTAGGGATATCGTAAGTCTGTCTCTAAAGGATTAGGAAGCAAGGTTTCCAGGACCTTGAAGGGTCATTTACTACTGTCTAGTAAAACCTTAGCCATGAGACCCTTCAGATGTATATCAGGAGGCCATATGCCTCTAGGATGATTGCTAACATCTCTCTTGGGGGTGTAGAGATAAAGGAAGTTTCCAAAGGAATTTTTATATGTTAAAGAAGACTTACAGGATCCTGGAGGTCTGGCTAATGTCAAGCTAAGGTTGCCTTTTGACCCTAGCAAAGTAGTAACATTGAGGCAGTTGAGTTCCTGGAGGAAGGTCACTTAGCCTGTCTGAAGGACTTGCCAATGGGCTCCAAGTTGAATAAGGAGAAATCTGAGGGGCTGCTGGGTTGGTGAACACATGGAGGTGCTGGAAGGCTGGTATGTCCTGAAAGTACATCTCTTGCAACTGGCTGTTCCCAAGGAGTATCCTTTTATAATAAACGGGTAAATGCAAGTGAATGTTTCCCTGAGCTTTGTGAACAATTCTAGAAAATCCTCAGATATGAAGAAGGGTCCTGGCCAGCCAGCAATATAGGTGGCCCCTGGGACTTACAGTTAGTGTCGAAAGTGGCGGCAGTCTGGTGGGTGTTAAGCCCTGAAAGTGTGAGATCTGATGGTACCTCCAAGTAGTGGTAGAATTGAGTTAAATTGGTAGGACACCCAGTTGATGTCTGCTGAGCATTGGGGAATTACTTGGTGGGGTTGGAAAACACCGTAGGAGGATACGGATATCTGAACAAGAATCTGGAAGGAGGGGGTAAGCGGATGCAGGGGAAGCAACCAACAGTAGCTAATGTCATCATTAGTATCAGAGCTAATAAGTATCACAGACCTCAGAAACCGAGAGCCTGGGGTTCAAATCCTGGCTCTACCTCTTTGCAGCTGTGTGATCGTGGGCAACTTAATGAAACTTTGAAAGCCTTATTTTCTTTAATAAGAAAAAAAAGACTAATAGCTTCCTCACAGATTAGTGAGTGGATTAATGAGAGAATGGATACAAAGAGTCTTAAATATCCTGGCCCACAGAAGGGACCCAATGCATGTTTCCTTCCTTCCTGTTCTTCAGTGCATTAGTTTACAGCATAGCGGCTTGATAGTATTTGAAGGGATCAGCACTTTGCTGTTTTCAACAAATGTTTTTTGAGGCGCTAATATCTTCTAATGAGAGCATGAGCTATCATTGAAACCATTAGATCAGGAACATTACAGATGGTCCCTGTACAATGTGTTCATGTCACAGATGGTTCACAATAGCAAATCTGTATTAATAAGCATGAGTAGACATATCAGTTTTAGCTTTGGGCTTTCATTTCCTTCTTAGATATACTATTGCTATATAAAATAAATAAAATATGCACACATATGTTTGCCTTCCTATATGTTTCGTAATTAAGTGAAGATGTATAATTGATGTGGAGAACAAAGGCAAAAGAAATACAGATAAAAGGGGTGCCTGGGTACCTCAGTTGGTAAAGCATCCAACTTTTGATTTCAGCTCAGGTCTTGATCTCAGGGTCGTGTGTATGTTCAAGCCCTGCATTGGACTCCATGCTGGGCACAGAGCCTACTTCAAATATATGTGTGTATATATATATATATATATATATATATATATATATACCATCCCTTCTAACCTCTCATTGATTGCGGGCACCAGCCTTGTTCACGGGCATCAGATCCTACAAGGGGACTATCTCAGGAAACTCTTGCCAGGCATTCCCTCTGAATGGAGGAATCTCTACATGTCCTGAGCAGACACCCAATCGTGTCTAAATGGCTAAATGGCTAAACAACATGAGCTCCATTTGCTGAGTGCCATCCATGTATCACAGACATCACATATATCATGTCTCATTCTATGACAACCCTGCAAGGTGGGTAGGTTTCACTCACCTTTCACAGATGAGAAAAGTGAGGTTGGATTACTTATCCAAGATCACAGAGCTAATAAGTAGCAGAGTGTGCTTTTTTTAAAATTTAAATTTTTAATGTTTATTTATTTTGAGAGAGAGACAGAGACAGAGACAGAGCACGAGCAAGGGAGGGGCAGAGAGAGAGGGAGACACAGAATCCTTAGCAGACTCCAGGCCCTGAGCTGTCAGCACAGAGCCCAATGCAGGGCTTGAACTCACAAACCATGAGATCATGATCTGAGCCGAAGTTGGAAGCTTACCTGACTGAGTCACCCAGGCACCCCAGAGTGTGTTTTGAACCTAGGTCGATGTGTCCTTTGACTAGTGCCCCATCTGGTCAGGCGGATGTGGAGAAGAGGTCTTCCGGGGAAGACACAGAGACCCAGTTTGGGGTGCAAGATATTTACTAGGGGTCAACACTCGTGAAAGGAAGTAGGAAAGCAGTACAAGGAGGTGGGGAGGGTATGCTGCATTGCAGGCCTCAGCTACCCTGTGGAAGTTCTGGAACAAATTAGTGATCCCCCTTCAGGCGGAAGCCTGAGCCTTATATCTCTGCCTCACTCAGGCACGGGAAGCAGGCTGCACTGATCTGATGGTTAGTTTTTGTGTTAACTTGACTGGGAGTTAACTTGTATCTGTGGGAGTGTTTCTGGATGAGATTAGTATTTGAATTGGTAGAGTTGAGTGAAGGAGACTGTCCTCATCAGTGTGAATGGCATCAGCTCGTCAACTGATGGCCTGAATAGAACGAAAAAAAGAGGGATATATATACATACTTACATATATATATAATATATACAATATATAATATATAATATACATATATATATATTCTATTGGTTGTGTTTCCCTTGAGAATAATATACCCAGACCATGAATGTCCTCGGACAGGATGGCTCTCTGCAGCTGAGACCAGCCCCAGACTGACAGCTAGAGGTCATCTGATGACTGCACGACCCGCAGCTGGGCGGCCCATTGTTCCTTGAAGGGCTCTTGGCAATATACATCCCTACCTCTAACACACACCGCTGAGCTGTTCATTTTAAGTTTTCTTTCAGTATTTTCATTTAAAAAATTACACTTTGTTATTTGTTTTAATAATATTATCTTGAGGGGTCCCCGGATGGCTCAGTCAGTTGAGCATCCTACTCTTGATTTCGGCTCAGGTCATGATCTCACCGTTCCTGAGTTTGAGCCCCACATCGGGCTCTGTGCTGACAGTGTGGAGCCTGCTTGGGATTCTCTCTTTCCGTCCCCCCTCTCTGCCCTCCCCCTGCTCATGCACACGTGCTTTCTCTCACTCTCTCCCTCAA
Organism: Cryptoprocta ferox; assembly: GCA_028646485.1. Taxonomy (NCBI): domain Eukaryota; kingdom Metazoa; phylum Chordata; class Mammalia; order Carnivora; family Eupleridae; genus Cryptoprocta; species Cryptoprocta ferox. Next base: position 67,074,422 of record CM053569.1, read on the forward strand.
AATAAAGAAACATTTAAAAATATTTTAAAAAACAATATTATTATCTTGAGATTCCTTTAACAGCTTATCAGATTTGACTATGTAACTTCTATGTTTAAAATCTGATGGCTGGTTAAAAAATGAAAAAATTTATGTATGTATATTTTATCACAGTAAAAAAAATCTAGGACTGCGACATGTTACCTATGTAAGAGTCTAAATCCCTTCTGGGCCACTAAACCTATCAGAATCAGGTCTGAAACTACAAGTACAAGCTTCTACTATTGATCACTCCTCCCTCATTCTCGGCTTTCCATCACTGACTGACTCCCTCACTTCTGGACAATGCTTCAGCAATATTGAACTTCTTCCTGATTCCAGAATATTCCGTCTTCTATAACCACTCAGCATTTTTGCACTTCCCAGATTATCTGCATCATGCTTCTCTGGCTTCTCTATCTGATGAAATCCTACTGATCCTTCAAGATAAAATGTAAATACTACTTGACTCTCCTAGCAATTTTTTGTTGTATTTCTGTAGGTTCCCATTACGTAGCTTCTAAAGTATTCTTGGTTTATATATACACGCATGTGTATGATTTGGTTATACATACATGTTTATCACTGCATTGTACTAGGACCATTTTGGCTGCAGGTAGCAAAAAGATAGGTCTTGCCTCTCGTTGGCTCCATCCCATTAGCCTATAATTCTGTTTAATGTAGACATCGCAAAATCCAGTGGATATGTTTCAGTTCTTAATTTACTTGACTTCAGTTCTAGTTATCTGTTGCCGTGTGTGGCACAATAACACATTTGGGTTTGGTCGCAGGTTCCCAGCAAAGAGCTTCACAAATCCTTGGAATTTCCTGTGTGATAGGAGTGTCTTTGTTCTGCTAATGAAATGAGTCATGGTCAGCCCGTAGAGCTTCTGGATGGGGACTCGTCAGGAGAAAGAGCAACCACATGATTAGGGCCAGGGCATTCAGCAGCCTCTAGGGAGGGGAGCTGGAGATTGAGTTCAGACATGTGGCCAATGATTTAATCAACCTTGCCTGTGTAATGAAACCCCAATAAAACCTCTGGACACAGAGTTTGGAGGCATTTACTGGCTGGTGTACATATTGATATGCCAGGAGGGTGATGTGCCCTCATTTCATGGGGACAGGACATAGAAGCTATGCATTTGGGACCCTCCCACACCTTGTACTATGTGTATCCATTATAATAAAACTGTAGTAATAAGTATAGCACTTTCCTGAGTGCAGTGAGTCACTCTAGTGAATTACTGAACCTGAGGGGGTGGTGAGAAGCTCTGAATTTGTATTCAGTTATTTAGCAGTGAGTGTGGCCTGGGGACCTCTTGACACTTGCAGCTAGCATCTGAAGTGGGGGCTGTCTTGTGGAGGACTTTGCCCTTAACCTTTGGGGTCTGTGCTATCTCTGGAGGGATAGTGTCAGCATACCAGTTGGAACTGAAATGAAATACTGTATAATGAACCATACAAACACAAACTTAAAAATCAGGATTTTTCACAGCTCCATAGGTTGACTGAACTCAGCTGGTGGTCCTCACCCGAGGTCTCCCATGCACGTGCATGAGAATGGCAGCTGTGGCTTGGGCAGATGTTGCCTGGGCTAGGATGGCCAGAGCAGCCAAGGCTGGCTGGGCATTTCTCCCTCTGGCTAACTTGGGCTTTCTCACAGTGCAGTGATCTCAGGGAAGTCAGACTCCTTGCACGGTGGTTGGCTTTTCCCTGATGGAGCATTACAAGAGATGGGAAATGGATGGTCCTGGTCTCTTAAAATCGAGGCCAGAAAATGGGCATAGCACCCCATCCATTGTATTCATTTGGGGAAATAGTCATAAAACCCATCCAGACTGAAGGAGGGGGTACATAGAACCCTACTTCTTGGTAAAAGGAAAAATGGTACTGTTCACCACAAATGATATGACATGTCCCCTGGTTTTTCTTTGATCTCTGACTTATTTTCTCTAGCCTTTTTCAGGGCTATCTTCTTTCCCCTACTATCACTTGAACATCCTACTCCCCATTCTCTCTCTCTACTCATTTACCCTTGACGATCATATCTACTGTTATGACTTCAATCACCACCAAATGGCTGATGGATCAGGTTGATGATTCCCTCAATCTCTAAAGAAGACCACTCTAATCTTCTAATTCATATCGCTAAGAAACTTTTACAGCACCTGCGGTAGGCATCTAAACAGGCTCTGTGCCTTTATTAGGGCTCCCAACCAACTATGGGCAGAGCCACGGTTTTGACCCTAGAGCTGGTTGGGTATTCCTTGTTTTCCTTTCCTGAGAAAGGACATTCCATCCAACTATAACACATTCATGGCAACCTCTACATTTCCAGAATGACCCAGGTAGTGGGCAATGGAACCCCTAAATGTCCAAAAGATATGGGAAGGCTGACTAGCTGTAGGAACAAGAATGATTTACGTGAACCTTTAAAATATTTCACCGTAGAATGTGCATTTAGTGATTTCCAGGTCATTCAGCTATAGGAAACATAGATATAGTTTGCATGATTCTATTAATTGTGTTTTGTCATAATTACACTTTATAGTTAAGAAATGAACAACTCAGTTGGCCAATTCATGATCCATAGCACCTATTCCTATAAAAACAGTGTCCAGCTAGACCCTTTCTCACAAAGCATGTAGATATGACATTCACTCATAAAAACAAGCTGTTAGCTACCCCTGAAAAGGCACTTACAAACTGATTCAGATCTAAAGATGTATTTGCTGAAAAAAAAAAAGAAAAAAATTGACTATATATTGTTTCAATGAATCCTAATTTTGTTTTATTTATAGAGCAATTTTTGTTAACTTTGCTATATTTATACTTGAGTTTTGTGTTAGAAGACCATTTCTGTGTCATATCGCTTATTAGGTTCAGGGTGTAAGGACTTACGTGCTGATAGGGGCCATCAATGGGGTTTCTTCCCTATAACTGGTGCAAATCTGGGACTGATCTTCGTAATGAGTCCACAGTACAAGTATTCCAGTTTATGGATGTACCAAAATTTGGCACCGTCAATCTGATGCCATCTTCAACAACACTTAGTAAGCATTTATAAAGCACTGTGTTCCATGTTATAGAGCCTAAGGAGTGAAGATCAACGAGGGAGAGAGGAGTCACAGACAACTGACAAGATAGTATACCTAGATGAGAGTGTCAGTGAGGAACAGGCTTATTGAAGTGTACAGGGAATTAACTGTTGTTTCCCACTGTAGGCAAGAGAAAGATAACCATTCTAGACAGAAGGAACAGAGCAGAGCTATGGATCAGGGAAGTTCAGGCTGTAGTTGGGCTAGAGCACAGAGTATGTGAAAGTGGGTACCAGGGGAAAACATTGAATGAAAAATTAGGGTGGCATCATGGAAACTTCATTCAGAAAGAGGAGAGTCATTGAGGCTTTTGAGCATAATTGAGATTTGCTCCTAACACCGTTCAATGACTCTCAAGTAGTAGCAGGTTAGTGCTTGACTATACATGGGTCTTGTTCTCACTCTTCCCTGTCAGGAAAAGAATCAGCTTAAAAGAAGAAGCAAAACAAAAAATCCTATCCTTGAAGTCAGTTCCTTTCTGATAACTTTCTCTCTAAGTAGCAAAGCCTATCAGAATAGGCTAGAATCTGTATCTGGATCTGCCCCCTGATTCGGTTTTTAAGAACCTTTAACCCAAACCCATCATCATCAACAAAAATCCTCTTTAAAAAAAATTACCTGAGATATATACTTATTGAAGAAAATTTAGAAAATGTATGTGACCAAAAACATAAAATTAAAATTCATCATTAATCAGTACCTCAAAAACAACTGTAGTTGAAATGTTGGTATATGTTCTTCTGCTCAATGTATTATGTATTATCTCTCTATGCAAAAAATGCTTGATTTATTAAAACTAATATAGCTTATTTTATAATCTTCATTCTTCACTTATTAATACTTGGTGATCACCTTTCCTTGTCATTAAATATTTTACTACAGTTTCAATCGTTTTAGGTCAGATTTATGGAGGTATAATTTACATGCAGTAAAACCCTTTGTAAGGGCTTAGTTTGATGATTTTGAAAACTATATACAGTCATGTAAGCCCCACAAAACCAAAATACAGAACATTTCCATCATCCCAAAGTTTTCTTTCCCAACCCCAGTCCGTGGCAACTACGGATCTGATTTCTATTCCAACAGTCTGATTTTTTTTCCAGGATGTCATATAAATGGAATCCTACAGTACATAGTCTTTTATGTATGTGTCTTCTTTCACTTAAAATAAGGCCTTTGAGATTCATTCATGCTGTTGAATACATCACTAGTTTCTATTTATTGTTGATATTCTACTCCATTGTGTGGATATACGATGATTATTCATCCATTCACCCGTTGATGGACATCTGAGTTGTTTCCAGTTTTCAGTGATCTTTTGTAAAGCTCCATAAACATTCTCATACAGGTCTTTGTGTGAACCCACATCTTCATTTAGATAAATTCTTAGGAGTGAGGTTGCTGAGTCATATGGTAGGTATACATTTCACTCTGTAAGAAGTTGACAAACTGGTTTACAAAGTAGTGCTACCATTTTGCATTCTCACCAGGAAGGTGGAAGAGCTCTGTTTGCTCTGCCTCCTCACCAGCATTAAAAAAAATGTAGCCATTCTAGTAGGTGAAAAGTGGTATCTTATTGTGATTGTATTTTGCACTTCCTTGACCATCAATATCTCTTTTTTAAACTTTTAAAAAAATGTTTATTTATGTATTTATTTATTTTTATTATTATTATTTTTTAATGTTTATTTATTCTTGAGAGAGAGATAGAGTTAAGCTGGGGAGGGTCAGTGAGACAGAGACATAGAAGCCGAAGCAGGTTCCAGGCTCCGAGCTGTCAGCATAGAGCCCGATGCGGGGCGAGAACCCACGAACCTTGAGATCATGACCTGAGCCGAAGTTGGATGTTTAACTGACTGAGCCACCCAGGTGCCCCAACGTTTATTTATTTTTGAGAGAGAGAATCACAGTGTGAACAGGGGAGGGACAGAAAGAGAGGGAGACACAGCATCTGAAGCAAGCTCTGAGCAAGCTCCAGGCTCCAAGCTGTCAGCACAGAGCCCGATGCGGGGCTTGAACTCATGGACTATGAGATCATGACCTGAGCCGAAATTGGATGCTTAACTGACTGAGCCACACAGGTGCCCCAGTCATTGGTATCTCTTTTGTGATGAAATGCCCATTCAAATCATTTGCCCATTTGGGGGAAAATTTTTTGTCTTATTGAACACAAGTTTATTTTTATAACTACATGAATACAATCCAAAGGAGATCTGGGTTTGGAGGAGCCTAAAGCATACAGTTTGGAGAGCCCTACTGAAGGAAAAGACTATAAAATTATTCATCCAAAACTATAAAGGCCTTTCCCAGTGTTTTAAAGGAGTCCATGCAAATGAGGAGTCCAAAGCTTCACTTTCGTTACCTTGACTGTAAATCTGAGCTAGATAGGACATAACTGCTTTACTTAATACTGTCTTATCATACATTTAAATTCTTTAAAAAATAAAAAACATTGAACATTGAAGATGTTCAAATGAACATCTTACAGCTAAATCTTGGTATAGATATATTTTCATTTCCTTCGTGTAATTTTAAAGAAGTAGAATAGTTTGGTCAAATGGTATGATCCTATTGAAAACTTTTAATACAAGAATTGATACTATTTATACTTCTAACTATATGAACATCTCCACCAGCACCAATTATGGTTGTAATCTTTGCTTTTTTTTTTTTAATGTTTATTTATTTATTTTGAGAAAGAGAGAGAGAGGGAAAGAGAGAGAGCAGGGGAAGGGCAGAGAGAGAGAAGGAGAGAGAGAATCCCAAGCAGACTTCCCACTGTCAGTGCTGTCAGTGTGGAGTGTGACGTGGGGCTCAAACTCATGAACCATGCATGAGACCATGACCTGGGCTGAAATCAAGACTAGGAGGTACAACTGACTGAGCCCGCCAGGCACACCTTTTTGCTTTTGTTTTTTAATGATTCCTTCCCCATTTAACTTCAATCAAGTTTCTACCTCCTCTGTGTCACTGAACCTGGTGTATCACCAAAGATCTGTTTCTTAAACCCCGTGAATTCTTTTCACTTTTTATCTTCTTATATCCTCTTGATTTTTCCGTGTCATTTAACACTGTTGAGGATTTCAGGGTTTTTGTTTTTTGTTTTTTTTGTCTTCTGTGGCACCATTCCTTCAGTTTTCCTGACATCTCTATGGCCAGTCGTCTTGTCCTTCTCTGTCCTGGACCTTATTTGCTTTGCCCAGCTCTTCGGTGCTGTTGCCCATTAGGGTTCTTTCCCCAGCTCCCTTCCTTGTCCTTTTCTTCCCTTCCCACCTGTGATAGTTAATTTCATGTGTTATCTTCGCCAAGCCACAGCACCCAGATACTTGAGCAAACATAATGATAGATGTTTCTGAGAAGGTCATTATTAGATGAGATTGCCATTTAAATCAGTAGACTTTGAGTAAAGCATCTTACCTTCATAACGAGGTGGGCCACATCCTGTTAGTTGAAGGCCTTAATAGAAAAAAGGTTGATTGCCATCAAAGAAGAAGGAATTCTGCCAGCAGAATGCCTTTGGACTCTGGCTGTGTCACCAACTCTTCGCTGGGTCCCCAGCCTGCCAGCTTACCTTGCAGATTTTGGACTTGCCAGTCTTCAAAATCACATGTGCCAATTTCTTAAAATCAATCAATCAATCTATCTGATATATGTAGATATACATATACATATAGACATCCATATCTATATATATTGGTAGATTATATATATGTCTACAAACATGTGCGCATGCATATGTATGTATTCTACGGGTTCTTTTCCTCTGCACAGCCTTGACTAACATACCACCATGTATCAGTGGATTGCAAACTCCAGTTGCATCAGAATCACTGAAGGCGTTTTATTCAGAATACAGAAAACCCGGTCGGTCTCCTCCTCACAATTTGGTTTCAATAAGTCAGGAACTGGGCCTGAATTTGCATTTTTCACAGTCTCCTCAGATGATTCTAATGTGTGTGGTGAGAGATTCACACTGAGAAACACTGGTTTGTGTACTCCTTCTCATCAATCCTCCTGTCATTATCTATTGTTTATCTATTACCTATTTAACTATTATCTATAGGATGATTCCTCCTGAATCAATATCTCTAGGCCAGACCTCCCTTGACTTCCAGATCTTTGTAACTGTCTGCTAAACATTTCACCTGCTTGTTTCTTGGGCAACGGACCTCACTACTTCCCTTCTAACACCTTCAGTTCTCATTTTAGTGACTGATACCGACATCTATCCATTCACTAAAAGGAGAAAGCTGCGAGGCTTACCGAACTCGTCCCTCCTACTTCACCACCTCCTTACTATCTTTCATATCTTCTCCACCTTTCCACCCCGCTGCCAGCTCCATGATCTGTACCAGCCCCACCTCCTGAGCTGGGGTAGTTGGAATTAACTCCACCCCTTGTCTCTTGCCCTCTCCCCTCCCAATCCAATTCCCACTGGTTTGCCAGATCCATTTTCTAAATTGCAAATCCGATCATGCTTAATCCCTTTAATTGCTCCCTGCTGCTCACAGGACTGAGTCTAAATTCACAGGATGATACAGAAGCCCTCCTGTGCCTAGCCCTGCTCTACCTCAACACAATACCTCCCTTCCCAGATAGGCTTTAGCTACACCCAGGTGTTTATAGCTACTTAGGCCCATCTGGCTATTGCATATTTAGCATACGTTAAACTAGTCTATCCCTTAGAATGTGTTCTCTGCCATCCTCACCCAGAATATCCAGCTGGTGATCACTCAAGGTGACTCAAGAATCATGTCTGCTGCTAAGTCCTTTGTGGTTTTACCAGGGAGAATACATTTTCCCCAGTCTTGCTCTTGCCTTGATCATGGCACTGAATTATTTTATTGCATTTATTTATTTACATATGCAACATGAAAATAAATGGCAAATAATTTCCTACTAGATTGGAAATTAATTTTTCACTTTTATGTTTTAGGTATCTAGCATAGAACCCAGCATATAGCATAGATGTATGTTTGTGCCTGTTGAATAAATAAATGCATTAATCATGGTGGAAAGAACATTGTTTTAAATAGAGTGTGAGGATCTGTGACTACAGTTGATAGCACTGTATTGTATAATTGAAATTTGCTAAGAGACTAGAGCTTAAATGGTCTCTCATACAAATATATGTCTGTAGATACATTCATCTGTATTCATATAGACATGGTGATATGTTAATTAACTAGAGGGGCAGAATCCTTTCCCAATGGATCCTATATCAAATCATCACAGTGTACACTTTAAATATCTTACAATTTTATTTGTCAATTGTGCCTCAATAAAGCTGGAGGGGAAAAGAAAGAAAGAACATTGTTCTAGGAGTTAAGTTACATGAGTCTACTCCGGGCTCAACCACTCACTTGTTGATTTACCTTTAACAAGTCACTAACCATCTCGCCATACAGGCAGCTTTGGGATTTGCTGGAAAAGAAACAGTAAAGGCAGCAAATGATGACAGAATGGCTTGTCATGAGCCCCTCTAATAATGATTTATCAATGCTCATTTTATGGCTCCAATAACCCATGTTGTGCTGATGAAGTCCTAAAAGAATTGAGACAGGAATCAAGGCAAGGAGTATCTCATGTGGCAAAAGTAACACAGATCTCCTGCCTGCTGGTCCAGAGAGCATGAAGACAGAAACCCTGGGTAAACAGAGTCAGGGAGTGATGTCCAGCGAGGAGTGGGGCTGCCGTGAACCTCCAGACCACACGATTTGGCAACTGTTACAGGGCTGAGAAGAGACTCCCCTTGCCTCGCACACATGCTACATGATAACCAGGCTGCCCCATTACTAACATTTAACCAGAAACCCTGGGTGGCATTTGGTTTTTCTGAATCTATTCTAGGCTTTCGGGTAGATCTGTTGTCGGAGAAGAACTCTGCGCTCCAGCTGCCTTTCACTCAACCACTGTAAAGAAGCCAATGAAACCAAAAGTAGGATTCTAAACTAATCTTGTTTTAATTCCTGTTCCTTGATGGCACAGTTTCCCGGAAAGGTTAAAGAACATGTTCTTGAAGCATGGGTCAGAATGTTTCCTTTCTTCCAGGGGTCCCCCGTTTTAGACTTCTATACTACCAGCGGGACATAACAACGATGACAGCGGGACAGTAGCAACAGCTACTATTTGGTGGACAGATACCGTCTTCTGGGCTCTCTACTGGCCATTTGGCCCACATTGGCTCATTTAATACCTGTGATAACCCTATGTGATAGGTACTCTTGTTATCTTCACTTTACAGATGAGTAAATAGACTCAGGTAGATTAAGGAACATGCCTAAAGCCACACAGCTGGTAAATGGCAGAGCTGAGAAATGATCCTGGGTCTGTCTAACTCCAAATTCCTCTTCACCACAGTCTTCTCTGCTTCTCCTACACTATTCTGATTCTATAGCATATACTCAAAAATTGATACTGATGATTTTCTATTCCTTGAATAGAGTTGGTGGATCAAAGTTATATGCATAGTCATGTGCAATTAGAAGAAAACTTATGACAACTTGAAAATATAGGTCCTAGGGGTTTTCTGATTAAAACACACACACACACACACTCACACACAGAAACCAAACCAACCAACCAACCAACCAACAAACCTCTTATGTTAGAAACTTTGTCCTAAACAAAATTGCATTCTAAATATTGATGAAGCCACAGGTTTACAGATTTGTAATTCATGTAGTGAATCATTTTTTACCTTTAATGGGCAGTCCATTCCCAAACACCTCATCAGTTACAGATTAATGCATGAAAGTCTTAATAATTTTTTTGCTGTGTCTTTTCTTGCTCCTTAGCTGACTATTTTCCCCACCTATGTTTCTGACCATTCTGACCATTCACTGCTTCAAATGTTACATTTCCAGTGATAATGCTGTTCATTCCCTACTCAGACAAGTTCACTTCTTCTGAGCCCTGTCTCCTACTAGATGCTTTTATGAATTTTTTTCTTGTGATTAATAATCTTTCACTGCTAACTGCTGTGATTCATAGGTAATGACAAGCCTGGGAGGTGAAGGAAAGACATTCTATTTTTACCTTGGTACTGTTGTTCTCACACTGACTTATGGTATCATCCCTCCCACCTTTACCCCCATACTGTGAGGATACCTGATCGTTTTCTGTTGAAATCATAAGGTCTTTGAGTTACAGAAAAAGATTGAGCTCATTCTCTGTCTGAACACTGCATTGGTAGAGATAGAGACAATTCAGCTAAAAGGACCTGGCTGGATGTATAAACCCTAAGGACCAGTTATTACTCCCCAGTTTTGGGAATCAAAACTGAATACCTCCAGGTTGCAGACAGTATTGACTCATCTTTATCCTCTCGAAATTGGTGGCCACATTCCAGACTGCTGCCATCCATGATTGCCTCAGAATTCCCACAGGACACAACCACAGAAATCGCCCCCAAGCAGAGCCCTTGCTAGCAGTGTTGACACTTGGAGCCAGGAGAATAAAACTTTCTTCATGTCAGCTTTGTCCTTTTAACTCATCATTCTTACTGACTAGGCACTAACATTTAAAATTTTTAAAAAATATTTATTTATTTTTGAGAGAGAAAGAGAGAGAGAGACAGAGCATGAACAGGGGAAGGGCAGAGAGAGTGAGGGAGACACAGAATCAGAAGCAGGCTCCAGGCTCTGAGCCCTACACTGGGCTCGAACTCATGAGCCATGATATAATGACCTGAGCTGAAGTAGGACGCTTAACTGACTGAGCCACCCAGGCACCCCTAGGTGCTAACATTTATAAAATCATTATTCAATTTGCGGGGCCCGAGACAAAGCCTTGTCACTCCCCCATTGCTTGTGTGTCCCTGTGCTTGCTGCCCCAGTCCCCTTTCAGAAAGAAGGGATTTGTGCCAGGGCTGTCTTCAGCCAGCCCTCCGCTCTCAGCCCCTTCAGGAACCACCTCAGCTGAGGAGAAGTTGCCTTGCCCAAGATCTTGCTCCATCCTAGCATGGTCTGCAGCTAGTGACTAATGGATGGCAGGCTATGAAGGCAGGCTCTCTCTCCCCCGCTTGAGACTACTCTGAAGGGCCACTTTGGCTCCAGGGCTCCATGGTTATGGTGGTGGTTGTGGTGGGGTTCTCAGCTTAGGCTGCCATTGGGACTAATTACAATCTGACTTCTCCCTTTGCTCTATTCTGCTTCCAACCCTTCCTTTCCTCGGTGTTGATTCCTTAGGTATTCCCTAATAAACACCCAGGCAACCCAACCCACAACAACCCCCTAAGCATCAACCTCTGCCTCATGCCTGAGGATGGCACACTGATTGAAGCAAAGCAGCCTCCTAGTCTGGTGATAAGAGACCAGTCAAGAAAAATGTACACCAAAGACACACGGGCGTGTGTGGTTGTACCTGTCCAGCATCCATTCTTTTCTTCTGGCCACAGGATCCAGTATCCCTTGTGGATTTGCCTACTTCCGCTTCCTGTGCATGTGCTTCAGGTGGGCTGATTCCACCCCAGGCTCAGGTATCACTTAGGGCTAGTTAATTAGATCTTGTGTCATTCTCTCGGGCCACAGTTACGGGCATGTTACACCAAGTGGCCTAATATGCAAAATTCCAGGCCTTTCCTTTGAGCTGTGTGGAAGATAGCTGATGTGTTTACAGTGTGCTGGGGAGAGGTGAGCCTGGAGCCGCAGGGGTCCAACTGAGCAAAGTCTGCTGGAGACTGAAGATGGAAGGAAGCAGAGCCAAGACATGGGGAGACGGCAAGTCCTGAGGATGCCAGTCCAGAATCCAACTTCACCAAAGGCTTCTCATTTGTGTGAAAATTAGCACTGGCTTGTTTTCCTCAAGCCAGTGTTGAGTTCACTAACACTTTTTCAAGTACTTACTATGTGCCATACACTGTTCTTACTTTGGATGCAGTAAGTCATTTAATCCTATGAGAGAGGTGCCATTATTATCCCCATTTAACAGAGAAGGAAACTTAAGCATGATGAGGCTACCTAACTTCCCTAAGATTATTAAGATCAGTAAACAGGATGTTGGAATTCAAACCCAGGCCATTTGACTTTGAGCTCAAGCACCTGAACACTCAACTGAAAACAAACAAACAAACAAACAAATAAAAAAAAAAGCCCAGGTGTTTGGTTCTGTTTCTTTGAGTATAAGGACTTTGTGGGCAGAGAATACAAAATATGGAAACTGCATAGTTTCTGGTACCGTTCAAAGCAACCGTAGAGGCTGGGTTACAGGATGGTAAAACTCTACACCACAGTCCTCCTCCTTGAAAATCCAGACTGACGCAGCCTCCATACCCTTCCTAAATATGTCCTTCTCTTCTCTAACATATGCCCTTTTTGCCAATTAGTTTACATTTCCAGCCCCATTCTCTATGTATCCAAGATCACTGTTTTCTTGAAAAGCTGTTGTTACAATTTTGAATGCTATCAAATCAATTTCAACTGGAACTTTGCTGTGAGAATTCGACTTTATCAAGAGATATGTAGCACAGCTCTCACATATTCCTAACAAGGAGAAGAAACATGTATGTAGCATTAAAACTTAGCTTTGAAACAATTTAAAAAATGATAAAATTTATTATTAGTTTTTTAAATGTTTTTATTTATTTTTCAGAGAGAGAGAGACAAGAGTGCAAGGTGGGGAGGGGCAGAGAGAGAGGGAGACACAGAATCAGAAGCAGGATCCAGCCTCTGAGCTGTGAGCATTGAGCCTGGCTCGGGGCCAGAACTCATCAACTGTGAGATCATGACCAGAGCCGAAGTCAGACACAATTTTTTTTTTTAAATCTCTGGACTTTGTAAATGTTAGAACAAGTCACACAAGAAACAGTCATTGTCCCTTATAGATTTTAACGGTCAAAACAACCTTATATTTCCGTGCCCTTGTTATATATAATGGTTGGTGTATTCGTCGGGAATCTTTGGTTGCAAGTAACAGAACAGAACAAGGAGCATGTAACTGACTAGAACAAGGATGCTACTCTCACTAAGACATGGCTTCTCTTTCCAACACCAACTTTTGCTTTTCTTAACATTGGCTCCATCCTGGACAGCTTCTCTCTCTCTCCTTTCTCTCTTTTTGAGAGAGAGAGAGAACATGCATGCACAAGCAGGGGAGGGGCAGAGGGAAAGAGAGAGAGAGAGAGAGAGAGAGAGAGAGGATCTTAAGCAAGCTCCATGCTCATTGCAGAGCCTGATGCGGGGCTGGATCCCACGACCCCGGGATCATGGCCTGAGCCAAAATCAAGAGTCAGACACTTAACCCACCGAGCCACCCAGGCATTCCCTGGATAGCCTCTCTCTTGCAGGGGCAGGATGGCTGTTATATTTTCTCACTAACCCCACTAGGGGACTAAGGGAAAAGAAAGGTGTTCTCTAACCATTAATTCCACTGGAAGTCCCAGAATTGAACATCATGGGTTTGATTGTACTCTATATGTTCTTGTTCCCAACCACATTTAGTAACCAGGGAATTATGATGCTCTGATTCTGTGTTTGGTCAGGCCAGGCCACTACCTGTAGTAAGGGAATGAGATCAGCCTAGCCAAACCACAAGAACTGAATTTGGATATTGTAATTCTAAATGGAAAATTGGGATGGCTGTAACTGGAGAAAGGGGAATTGACAACTGGGCAGGCCTAAAGCAGTGATGTCAAATATAGATTGCAAAAGAAGGATTAGGGAAACTGGGACTTCTTTTAAAGTTTATATTCCACCAGTTCTAAAGCACATATTGATTGATTGATTAAGGCAAAAAAAAAAAAAAAAAAAGGAAAAAAAAAGGAAAAGGAAAAGAAAAAGAAAAAAAAAGCAAAACAGTGAAATAAAGCTAAGGGTGAAGTTGTCATTCAAAACTAAGCAGTGTAGGGGGGCACTTGGGTGGCTCAGTTGGTTGGGTGTCCAACTTCAGCTTAGGTCATGATCTCATGGTTTGTGGGTTCAAGCCCTGTGATGGGCTTTGCGCTGACAGTGCAGAGCCTGCTTGGATTCTCTAGCTAACTCTCTCTCTGCCCCTCCCCTGCTTGTGCTCTCTCTCTCTCTCAAAAAATATATAAACATTTAAAAAATTATACAAAAAAATAGGCAGTGTAGGGGCACCTGGGTGGCTCAGTCATGTTAAACGTCTAACTCTTGATCTCGGCTTAGGTCTTGATCTTAGGGTTGTGAGTTTAAGCCCCATGTCAGGCTACAGGCTGGGCGTGGAGCCTGCTTAAAAAAAAAAGGTGGTGTGAAACAAAACAAAACAAAAATAGGTAGCATAGTACAGGTTCATAATAGAAATGGGTAGGAAATTTGGTTCTGATTCATGGCAAACAAAATAAAGAGGAGAGTACTCTCAGGAGACCAATAGGGTTAATAAGATAAAAATGAAGAACTTACTTTGAAGGAACATAATTTTTCCTGGCATTGAAGCCTGAGAGAAAAATCTCACCCTCACCTCCAGCATAAGGCATCAGTATCTGAATAAATGGCTGTCTTAGCTTGGGTTCCTTGGAAGTGGAATCCACGATGGGGTTTCCTGCACGAATCATTTAGGTGGGAGAGTTCTCAGGAGAAAGTTGGAAAGAGGTGAGGGAAGTGGGGTAGAGCAGAGGAAGAATCCCGGCAAAGATGTGATTTCATCTGAGGACAGCCTGGTCTGGAGCCTTAGAGGCATCACGGAGCTGTCCATCTGGCTTTTATAGCTTTACATTAATTAGTCAGTCATTGACTGTGGTCGACCACCGGAGTGGAGTGTGGTCTGCTGTCTTCCAGACAGTTCCAGGTGAGAAGCACCTGCTAGTCGAGAACACTTTTCTGGAGAAAGGTTTTGACAAGCACAGCAGAGGGATGGAATGCGTTGGCGGACGCACCAGCCTGGTGAAGGGCTCTGGGTGTAGTGGAAACAGTGTCTCCTAGAGCAAACAACAACCCACTAGCATCCCTAGTATGCACACAGGGACACTCTGAATAACTGTTTCTTAAAGAGTCTGTCTTGGCAGGGTAGTGGCATGAGACAAGTAGAATTCAGTAAAAGCAATTCTATTAAGTGCCAAGACCGTGTGAAAAAGTATACATCTCAGTGGAGGGAAACTGTAGCTCAGAGACATAATTTAGACTATCTAAGAAATGGATGGATTGCTTAGTCTTTTTTTTTTTTAATTTATTTTTGAGAAACAGAGAGAGACAGAGTGTGAGCAGGGGAGGGGCAGAGAGAGAGGGAGACACAGAATCTGAAGCAGGCTCCAGGCTCTGAGCTGTCAGCACAGAGCCTGATGCGGGGCTTGAACCCACGAACCGCGAGATCATGACCTGAGCCAAAATTGGACGCTTAACTGACTGAGCCCCCCAGGCGCCCCAGGACTGCTTAGTCTTTAGACAAGCTTCCTTGAACACGAAATCTTACATTTAAGTTTTTCATAGGAAGTGAGCTTCTGAAAGTTTCTCCAGAATTCAATTACACATATTTAACAATGCAGACTAGAATAAATCAAAGGTTTTATTTATTCATGACTTCTGCACCATCTACTTTGTGCCAGGCACTAGTCTAAGTGCTGTGCGAATATTAATTCATTCAATTATCATAACAAGTCTGTGGTGGATTTTATTACTATTCCTATTTTATAAATGAGGAAATTGAGGCACAGAGTTTAATAGCTCAAAGCACACAGTTAATAAATGGTTTAGGCCGTTTACTATGTAAGGTAAAATCTAATTATGACTGTTAAGATGGTTAATTAGGAGTAAAATCAATTAAACTTTGCATTTCCAGATCAATTTCAAACTGATCCATCATGACTATGTCGAGGCACTTAGGGACCTCAAGGAATACAGAAGCCATAGTCTGTGACCAATGGGACCGTGTCACCCGGTTAACACGGTTTGTTCGTCTTTGTGATTTTAACAATTTTTGCCTTTAAAGTTATAGCCAACTCTCAATTACGTGAGTAAGGGGAGGTCATAGATAAACTGAAATCGTAATTAGAACAAATTTAGAGGAAATCTTTTTTAAGTCCCAGGGCCACGTGACAGTCTAATGAAAGTTCTAGATTTCCTTCCCCTCAAAATGCATATAAAGACATAAAATATTTTTCCACGCAGTTTCAGGTAATTCATAGATTCCTTGACACCTCTGGGATTTTAGAAAGAATCTTTAAAAATTGAATGATTGGCCATTTTGGTGACATCAGAACCTTCTGAGACAAGGCAGAACAGTGACCTTCCCTTTCACAGTGGCCCCAGGAAACTTGCATGTGTGTATGGTGGACTTGAGATTTGTTGAGCTGACGGGACTCCCTGAGATCATATGACTCAGTTGGTCCTCTGAGTTTCATTCCCAGGGAGAACAGTTAATTATGTATCTGCCTATACCTCCTTACTATATTTTAAGCCTCTTGGTGACAGGAACAAAGCTTGCTTATCTTTATAGAATCCATAAGAACTTATCAACACCTCACAGAGTAAGGGATCGGAATGAAAACATGACCTTTTGATGCAGAAGTTTTGAAATGGGGGAACATCTGGATGCATCAAAATGTGAATATGACTTTTTTTTAACAAGCAACATTTGGAGCAAATATCACTGACTTTCACGCTCTTGTCCCATTCCTGAGCCTTGTAACATCCTCCAGGGAGCGGGTACCTGTTATGCACAATCCTTGGCATATAAAGACACTCTGAAAGTTAAATGCTTGATATCTACCAAAACAACTTCATGAAAATTGACAGAAAAATGTGTATTCTTCCTTATACATCGAATTGACTTCTCGACTTTAGGCACAATAAGGGTTCTATTTATTTAGATGTTCCAGTTTCCATAATTGCCTACCAAAACTCAGGTAGACTTGGTATGAGGTACATTCTGAGAGTTTCCCACTTTGCAGGTATAACCTATCTCTAGCAGTCAAGAAATAGTTAAATAGCAACACTCTGGGCAGTCAGCTAACTTCTGGTTGTAATTGGAGGAGATATTTATAAGCGCAACATAGTTTATCACCATCACTGTAAATGTGTATTGAAAAATGTACTATGAGGGGCGCCTGGGGGGCTCAGTTCGTTAAGCATCGGACTCTTGATTTTGGCTCAGGTCGTGATGTCATGGTTTGTGAGACTGAGCCCTGCATCAGGCTCTGCGCTGACAGGGCGAAGACTGCTTGGGATTCTCTCTTCTCTCTCTCTCTCAGAATAAATTTATAACATTAAAAAAAAAAAGGAAAATTTACTATGAACCTAGTGTTTGTATCTGACTTAGATTTGCCAATAAGCCCGTGACATGGGATCTTGGTTGATTTTATTAGAAGCTTTCAGTTTTCTGAAGTGGTCATACTATTTTATACTCCCTACCACAGTGTGTGAGAGGTCCAGTTCCTCCGCATCCCAGCTGACCCTTGACGTCATCAGTCTTTCTAATTTTGGCCTTTCTGCTAAGTATATAACTGAATCACATGGGGGCTTTCATTTGCATTTCCCTACTGACTAACGTTGAGCACCTTTCTTTATGTTTATTGGCCATTCAGACATCTTTTTTTGGCATTGTCTATAGTAGACTTTTGCACATGATCTTACTGGTTGTTTGATTTCTTTTTATGGATTTGCAGGAGTTCTTTATGTACCATATCTTCTGCATATGAATCTGTGTGTGTGTGTGTGTGTGTGTGTGTGTGTCTGTGATAAGCCAATGAAGTGGCTTATCACTTCATTTTCTTAATGGTGTCTTATAAGAAGATGTTTTAAATTTTGTTGAAATCCACTCTAGTACTTTATCCTTTTTTTTTAAATGGCTGAATAAGAAGTTCATTGTATGGATATATCACTTTTTTTTTTTTTTTTCACTGATTCAGCAGTTGATGGACTTTTGGATTGCTTCTGCTTTGGGGCTACAATGAATAATACTACTATGAACAGGCCTGTGTTAGTTTGTGTGCAGACATACGTTATCAGCTCTCTTGGGTATATATCTAGGATTGGAGCTGCTGGGTCATATGTTACCTCTATGTTTAGCTTTCTGAGGAACTGCCAAACTCGTTGCACCACTTTAAATTCTCACCAGCAATTTCTCCATATGCTTTGCAACACTTGTAATTATCTAATTATCTGTCATTTTGATTAATGGACAGTCTAATGGGAGTTAAGTAGTATCTCATTGTGGTTTTGACTTTCATTTCTCTAATAACTAATGATGTTGAACATCTTTTAGTATGTCTACTAGCCTTTGTATATCTTCTCTGGAGGAATGTCTATTCAAATCCTTTGCCTGTATTTCAGTGAGATTATTTGTCGTTTTTATTATTGAGATGTAAGAGTTCTTTTTTTTTTTTTTAAGAGAGAGAGTGTGCAAGGTGGGGGCATAGAGAGGGAGAGAGAGACAGAGAGAGAGAGAGAGGGAGAGAGAGAGAGAGAGACAGGGAGAATCTTAATGTGGAGCCACACTGAATGTGGAACCTGTTGCTGGGCTTGATCCGATGCCCCTAGGATCATGATCGGAGCCGAAATCAAGTGTCAGATGCTCAATCAACTGAGCCACCCAGGTGTCCCAAGAGTTCTTTGTATAAACATATTAGTCTCTGATGAGATATATAATTTTCAAATATTTTCTCCCATCCTGGGGGCTATCTTTTCCCACTGATGGAAAGCAAAGAAGACTATCTTAGTTTGGAGTTTTTCCAAACTCTAACCCATCATGGCATCACATGTGATCAAAATTTATCCAGGGTCTCTCTGTTCCAGCAGCACCCCTCCCTGTCCTTCCCTGGTTCATCCGCATGTGGACTAGACAAATGCACCCAAGGATGAAAGCAGCCAATCTCGGCTCACCTAGAAATGGTCACCCTACTCTGGAATTGAGTTATTTTATACTTTGTTTCATTCACAGCTCTTCAGAAATTTTTTTAAATGTTTATTTATTTTGAGAGAGAGAGCATGAGCAGGGGAAGGGCAGAGAGAGAGAGAGAGAGAGAGAGAGAGAGAGAGAAAAGAATTCCAAACAGGCTCTGTGCTGTCAGTGCAGAGCCCAACACCAGGCTCAGTCTCACCAACTGTGAGATCATGACCTGAGGTGAAATCAAGAGTTGGACACTTAAGCCAATGAGCCACTCAGGCACCCCAGCTCTTCAGTAGTCTTAATGAAAAAAAATATATATGGACTTTTTTGCTTTAAGAAAATATTTCCTCATTGTTTTAGTAGCCTTTCCCCCCTTTTCTTCTAATCTTAATTGGAGGCAGAATGCAAGCCTAAGATAGATACTATGTTATTATTTCACATATTTTTTAAGAAAACTAGTAACATTTCCAAAGTCATTCTTATCTTAGTGGCAAATTTAAGATTTAGACCAAATCTGTCTGACTGCAAATCTCTTGGACTTCAATGTTAAAGTATACTGTCCCCACAGAAGAAAGGATTTCTGCATATTCAGAACAGTCTTTGGGACTATATGCAACCTGAAAAAATACTTTATTTCATTTTCTTAAAAGTAGGGTGTCTTATAGAATCTCTCCTATCAGCTACATAAAACGTTTGCAGAAGATGGTTGGAGATAGAGGAACTCTCTTATCTGAGTGAGGTTTCCTGTTTAGCATTTGTTGCCTGGTGCAAATTCGTAAAGTGATCATAGAATCGAAAAAGACTCGTGTGGAACGCAGTTGTAAATGAGAGAGAGTGAAAAAATCAGGCTGGGAAGGAGGAAAAACCTGGCCCCAAATCAGAACAGACGCCCGTGTCACCACTCCTGGTTAGGAGATTATACCTCTTTGTCGCTTGTATTTTCGCTATGCGTATATATTTAAGTTAATTGTTTAATAATATTTCACTCGGTCATTTGGTCATTTAACAAACACGTATTTTACGCCTGCTATGTGCCGGTTCTGGCTTGGAGCTGGCTATAGGGAGTGAATAAAATTGTCTTGGGAATGTCTTCTTGAACCTTAGCATAGATAAGCCTCATTCATAGTGAGTTTTTACTCTCTCTTTTTTTTTTGTTTTCAGTTAGATCTTGTACTTTCTTTATAAACCCCAAGTTGTTTATGTGCTAACTTCCTAGCCAGACTGTGAACTATTTGAGGGCAGGTATCCTATCCTTGTCATTTTTGTCAGCAGATTCTAGCATATGTACTACTCTTGGGAGGTTCTCAAGACATGTTTTCTGATGCGACTCAGTCTCTGTTGGGATGATTTAGGAGAGTCACCTAAATGGGCTACTCCTGACACTATAGCAGGCAAATTGTAAATCATGTTTCTTGAGGAATAGGTGCACTATGCAACAGGCATGCTTCTGAAACAGGTGGTATCTATTATATGCGCCACCTAGAGGCACCAGCACTGCCGTGTCCCCACGGGATGTCATTTACATCACAGTGTATGAAAATGCAACGCACAGCCTGTTGGCTGTATTCTGAGAAGCACCTCGTCTGAACATGATCATGTTGGGACTCCTTCCTGCCCAAGCCAAATGCTCCCCGCCGGCCACCTTCCTGTGATTATGCAGTGATCTTTGCCCTTGACCCTCTTTTATTCCCTACACCAACTATTCAAAACTTTCTTCTTCTTAAGCTCCTGCCTGTCTGTTTCTTCCACACTTCATCACATAGTACCTTGGGTAGAGTGAAGAATTACTTTACACAGAGAGGTTTGGCCTCTACCCTCAGCTGCTGGAAGATGATCTGTAGGCCCTCAGAATGTCATACCTGATGGGACAGTCTTTGTTTTTCCAGGGGCCTAAGCCACCAGATACTCTATCAATATGATTTATGTTGGGGGCATTGGGCCATGGCATATCAGGTTTGTCTCTAAAGGGGACTGGAGACTAACGGTAATAGCCTGACCTCCAAGAAGCACTGGACTAAAGGTCAGCCACGTGGGGAGTATGTGGGGGAGCCCCAATGAAACTGAACACCAGTGGCTTGGGTGAGCGTCCCTGTTGGTGGTACTCTGCATATTGTCCATATGGTCACACGTGTATGCTGGTGGTATAAATTGTCCATGCCTCGATGGGAAGAAGACAACCCAAGTTCCACGTCTGAGCTCTCCTCAGCTCTGCCCTAATGTCTCTTCCCTTGGCTGATTTTAATCTGTATCCTTTTAGTGTAATAAACTGTAACGAGGAGTATAGCAGCTTTCCGTGAATTCTGAGTTCTTCTGGTGAATTCTTTGAGTGGTGTTTGGAACTCTCCATACTTGTAATTAGTGTCAGAAGTGAGAGTGGTGTCTTGTGGGGACTGGTCTCTCTAAACTTTGTAGTGAGCCTGGAGCACCTGGGTGGCTCAGTCTGTTAAGCGTCCGACTTCAGCTCAGGTCATGATCTCGTGGTTTGCGAGTTGGAGCCCCACATCAGGCTCTGTGCTGACAGCTCAGAGCCTGGAGCCTGCTTCAGATTCTGTGTCTCCCTTGCTCTCTGTCCATCCCCTGCTCACGCTCTGTCTCTCTCTCTCCTTCAAAAATAAATAAATAACAAAAAGTAAAATAGCATAAACTTTGTAGTTAGCCTCAATTCCTGCACCTTCTCTTCTATAGTATAGATAAAATTAAATACAGGTAAAATGAGTTGCCACAATTTTTTGCACTCTCATCTACAAACTTACCTTTGTCTTTGTCTACAGAAAACTCTCTCCCTCAAGCCTCGGGGCTGCCTTTTCTTTAGTTCACCACCATTTCTTCTGTTTGATCTCTTAATCCCACCCCTCCAGTCTTTCCTGGTACCCTGTTCCCTGATTTTCTCTCCCCTTAGTTTTACTCCTCCCACTCTCCAGGCTTTACCCACTGAAGAAATATGATCAAGTCCACTCTTCTCCTAAACAAAGAGAAAAAAAAATAAACAGTGAGCAACCTAAAACGAGAGCACCCTGTACTTACCTGTCCTCCTCCGAGGAAAGTTAGATGCTTGATTTCTCCATTTTCTCATGTCTCATTCACATTACAGCTGATCGTGATGGGACCGGATCCCTCCATTCCACTGCCAGTGCTTGGGCAAAGACCATCTTATTTGCAGCTCAGCCATCCATTTGGTAATTGAATAAATATTTACTTAATGCCACTATGGGTCAAGCATAATGTTGGGCCCTTTGGTCTGTAATGCTGGACCCAAATAGACACAATTCCTGGCCTCATGGCATTTACAGTTCACTGGGGGCAGGGGGTTTGGACAAGTATCATGAACAAACATGTTAAGTGTTCTATTACAGGAAACATAGGGATCTATAGCAACTTACAGGGCCTCTCTCTGTAGTATTTTTTAAAAAGTTTATTTTGAAGGAGACAGAAAGAGGGGAGAGGGGCTGAGAGAGAGAGAGAGAGAGAAAGAGAGAGAATTCTAAGGAGACTCCACACCATCACTGCAGACCCCGAAGCGAGGCTTGATCTCATGAACCATGAAATTAAGAGCTGAGCCAAAATCAAGTGTCAGATGCTTCACCAACCGAGTCGCCCACTTGACACTATTGACCAGGCCCTCATTTGTTCATTTGTTTTTTTCTCTTGTTTTTCTATTTTTATTGCCTTCACCTCTCCTTTGTGTTTGCCCACACCTTAAACTTTGGTGTTCTCTAGCATCTGAGCTCTGACCTCTTCTCTCCTCCCTCTCTACCCTTTTGGATTAGATCTCCTCGCTATTACAGTTGTAATTACCACCCGCAGGCCTGTGATTCCAGGTCTGCATCTCTGGAAGAGGCCGTACTCCCAAGCTCTACGCGGAGATCATCAACATGACTGAAATGGGACTTTACACCTTTCCCCTCAAAACCATTCTCCCTTCTGTGTTTCTTATGTTGAGGAATAAATAATGCCACCATCTACCCAGCCCCCAATGCCAGAGCCCTTGCTGTCCCCCTGCACTTCCTCTCTCCTGCCCCGTTTCTTCACCAAGTCCTTTGAGTCTACTGTGTTGCGGACACTTGTCATTTCAGCATCTGACTCCTCTTTCTGTTTCTGGGGGGTGGGGGTTCTGCCATCATATGAGATTTGGTAGAGTTAGGACCGTGCCCACCACTTTGGCAGCCAGATTCTTGC
Organism: Cryptoprocta ferox; assembly: GCA_028646485.1. Classification (NCBI taxonomy): domain Eukaryota; kingdom Metazoa; phylum Chordata; class Mammalia; order Carnivora; family Eupleridae; genus Cryptoprocta; species Cryptoprocta ferox. The sequence continues at coordinate 67,097,494 of CM053569.1, forward strand.
TCTTTGCAGCCCTGGCAGCTGTGGTGCCGGCACATGACCTGCATTCTGCTAGCTGGATGCCCTCTGGGATTTCAAATTCTGTGTCTCATTGCACTCTTGCCCCTCAGTTCCTTTTCCATAAATCATTTGAAAATATAAGTCAGATCGGGGTGCCTGAGTGGCTCAGTCGGTTAAGCATCTGACTCTTGATATTGGCTCAGGTCATGATCTCACGGTTGGTGAGACAGAGCCCCTCACCCAGCTCTGTGCTGTCAGTGCGGAGCCGGCTTGGGGTTCTCTCTCTCCTCTCTCTGCCCCTCCTCCTGCTCGAATTTTCTCTCTCTTTCAAAATAAATAAATAAACTTTAAAAATATATAGAAGTCAGATCATGTCACTCTCAGCTCAAAGTCTTCTAATACCTTTGCATCATATTTAACATAAAACTCAAAGTCTCTGTTGTGACCTACAAGGTCCTACGTCATCAACTACTGGATGACACCCCATCTCCCCTGCCTGGCGCTCTTCCCCTTGCTTATCCTGTTCCAGCCTCCTCCTTGTTCCTACAAGCTGCCAAGCACACCCTGGAGTCAGAGTCTTTGCACCTGCTGTTCCTTTGGCCTGAAATGCTCTTTGCACCAATTTGTACATGGTTCACTCTCTGACTTAAGTCTTTATTCGAATGTTTGCAGAGAGCCTTTCTCTGACCATCCCATGTAAAATAGTCACCCTTCTCCCTCCTTTATCTTTATCATAGCACCTCCTACCATCTAATGTTATATTGTTTACCTATTTATTTACTGGTCTCCTTTCTACCTCCTCCACCAGAATGTAACCCTATGGAGCTCCCTCGCCCTTTCACTATTCAAGGACGCAGAGAGAAGTCTACAACCAGGAGAGGGCCTGACCATGCTGGTACCCTGATCTCGGACTTCCCATTTCCAGAACTGTGAGAGAAGAATTTCCATTGTTTATAAGCCACCCAATCTGGCGTATTTCATTAGAGCAGCTCTAATAGGTGAAGAATTATGCAATGCATATCTAAATGTCCCCTTGGAGGGAAGGTGCAGCACAACCTGCTGAGAACCAGTGCTAGAGGAAGTGAGAGGGAAACACAGGAGGGTGGAAGTAGAGAGTTGGATGCTCATATTTCCATCATGGCCTGCTCATGTTTCCACACAGTTTACTGTGTTTCAGCTATTCATTCCACCTCGGTCTCCCTCTACTGGTCTGTGAGCTTTTTTAGGGTAGGAACTATAATTTGTGTATCATCCCACCTGAATACATGAATATGTATGTTTGTATATGTATATGTATTATGCATGTATACACATGTATATGCATGTATATGTATGTATATGTATTATATACGTATATGTATTTCTTTTCCTTATTGGACTGCCTAGCCTCCATGGCCATATTCTTTTCTGACTCACCCACCTCTGACCCACCAAGTGTCACTCAAGCAGGCATAGTGAGAAAAAGCTGGGACTTTTGATATCACCCATGCTGGCCCTTGTGTGACTGCCTGGCCCAGACCTGAGCCAGAATCTGCCCGTCACTGCAGGTAGGATTAGCTCCGTGTTATGACAAGGAGAGTTTGCTCCTCTTACTACAGGTAGGATTAGCTCCGTGTTATGACGAGGAGAGTCTGCTCCTGTCACTACAGGTAGGATTAGCTCTGTGTTATGACAAGGAAATTGAAGCCTGTATTCTTTGTCTGCAACCCATTGATTGGTAACCAATCAACAACCATCTCCAAAAGCTCTGTGCTCAGACTGAGGTCACGATTTTCAAGTGCAGGCTCCCCAGGTGGTAGGACAGTGTCGTTGTTGCCAAACAGGTTACCACTAGACCTGCAGTGGTCCCCTCGCTCTGTGCTGAGAGAGAATGCCCTTGGAGTTACGGCAGCCTGCAGTCATTTGTCACCGACTCTGCTGCTGGGCCTCATGAGACCTTACATGACCTGCTTGGATCGACTGAACTGATTAGTGACCTAGCTGGGACTGGAGCTGAATATTTCTTTTTCTATGTCACTAGGGTCCCTCTATGCCAGGTGTCTTCTTGACTTTGAATAGCCTTGTGTGAAGGACCCCGAATCTTCATAACCTTCACTAGCCAAGTGCCTCAATGGTACATGGAGTGCAGAGGACAAGCCAGCAAATCTCATCCTAGGGTGCTTTACTGCCCACTGGGACTTTTGTCCTCACACTCTTCTATCTTGGTGACTTGGGCTGCTGGAGCACATATGGACTCCTTTAGTTTAAGATATGGAAGCTTGAGAGGACCTTGGCCTATTTCTCAGCCTAGACCTACACCCGATTTTTCACCCTCTGACTGAAGCTGCCCTCTTCCCCTACACCAGTGTTTTTCAAACTTTGGAGAGAGAGAGAGAGAGAGAGAGAGAAAGAGGAGAAAGAGAGAACTCAAGCAGGAGAGGTAAGAAAGACAGAGACAGAATCTGAAGCAGGCTCCAGGCTCTGAGCTGTCAGCACAGAGCCTGACGCAGGGCTCGAACTCACAAGCCATGAGATCATGAACTGAGCTGAAATGGGACACTTCACCAACTGAGCCACCCAGGAGCCCCCAGACCCTTAACTATGGAGAACAAACTGGTGGTTACCAGAGGGGAGGCGGGTGGGGGGATGGATGAAATAGGTGATGAGCACTAAGATATGTATAAAACTGTTGAATCAGGGGTGCCTGATCAGGTCATGATCTCACGGTTTGTGGGTTCGAGTCCTGTGTCAGGCTCTGTGCTGACAGCTCAGACCCTGGAGCCTGCCGCAGATTCTGTGTCTCCCTCTCTTTCTTCCCTTCCCCTGCTCATGCTCTCTCTCTCTCTCTCTGTGTCTGTCAAAAATAAATAAATGTTAAGAAAATTTTTTTTAATTGCTTAATCACTATATTGTACATCCGACACTAATATAACACCATATGTTAACTGTATTGGATTTAAACTTTTAAAAATAGAAATAAAATGTATTTCTTCTTACCTTTTGAGGTGGAAAAAATTAGGGTTCTTAGCTTGCAGGTGATGATTATGATTTGGTAGAGTATATCAGAGTGTATCAGAATGTGTCTAAAGACACATCAGAGTCTCTGGTGGGAGAGAGTACGTATGTGTGTTTTTTTAAGTTTCTCAACTGATTATGACATACCACCCTTGCTGTTTCTCCAACACACACACACACACACACATTCACATGCACGTGCACACATGCAGTCTCCACCATTATTGAGAACACCCATATTGTACTCATCTGGATATTCTCCCCCCCGCCCCTCCCCCCGTGCTTGAAACAGTGCCTGGTACTCTGAGGGTACTCAATAAATATTTATAATAGTCAAATGGCAAAGAAAGGTTTGAAGGGGAAAAAGTGGAAACTATGTCGTTTTCTGGCAAACGCTTGGCACTTGATGAATGTCACTGGCTGTGATCATAACGACTTGTGGAAAACATAAATACAACCATGAGAAGCTATATGAATAGAGCATACAGGTGTGATGAACGCCATTGAACACGGCTGGCCCTCACCACTACAGAATAAAGTTCTTTTTCCCCCTCAGTGCACTTCAACAAACCAATCCAAACCAGGAAACCTCAGGGAAGGAGTGGCTGTCATCTCCCTAAGTAATAGAGCCTATCTCCTCTTAACCTTTGTGACCCCCCAAAACCAGTAAATTCCTTCTTTTATCTATCCTAAATCCTTTATATTACCCTCTAAGCCAATTTTCTGTTGTACTGTATTCAATGGGAATTGAAAACAGCTGGTCACCATCTGCTGTAGATTAATTCTTCATGTACTTGAAGCCTATAATTAGGTCATTCCTCAGCCTTCTCTTCTCCAGGCTAAATATCTTATTTCCTTTAGCCCTTCCCAAAAGGTTTTATTTTCCAATTATTTAATTGTCTTTCTAGTGCTCCTCTCACTACCAGGCTCTCTGTTCTCTATACACCTCAAGTTTAGGAGGTTGATCAGTGTGAAGGGTTGTGGGTGTTTAAGGTCACCCTTGCCACTTTTGAGGACTCTTTTTCTGTGAGTTGTTTATTTTCAGAGGGTCACTTGGAAATGAACAGCAGCCTTCTCCTGAACAGGACCCTGCCACGCTGACATTGGAGACAGAGGAATCAGAACGTTATGCTTTGCTCCTACCCTAACTCCAGATAAACTAGACCATAGCCTTGACTTTGCACCCCAAATCCTGGAGATAGCCAATTCAAATCTATGGGGAGTAACTGTCATTCTTGATTATGCATACATCAGGACAATAGCATTTTCAAAGTGTCTTGGAAACCCGGAAGGTCAGTGACAGCTGGAGAAAGATTTTTAACTTGACTAAGCACAGGAAACAAGAGTCTGGTAGAGAGAAGTGTTCTTCCTCTGAAGTCCAGGAAATATCCTGTTGGTAGAGTGACCCAGAGAGGAAGAAAACTTGTTCAAGCATCGTTCTCCAAAGCAGTGGTTCTCTACCTTTCTTCCTTCTGGAATTATATGTGTGTAACACATTCTCTAGTATCCAGGTTTTTATCAAATACAGAAATACTTTGTGGGTCAACAGATTCTTGAAATGACTGAGATTACATCTTCATTTCTGTGGCTCTCCTGCTGTCTCTGTCTCTGGAACCGTGTGTTGGAGTTTTGCAGCATGATTTTTGGTGGGAAGAGTTAACCCTTGGCAGTCCCTTCATGAGGTAGGTATGATCACCCTCATTTCTACAGATGAAACAGATACAGAGAAATTTCAAAAATGTGCCCAGGATTACTTGGATCCAGGTCTGGGCAGTCTTTCTAGTATGATTACAATTGGCTTGGCATGCTTGGCACACAGATATCTGGATCCCATGCTTAGATCCTGGTTTAGGAAGTGGGGCCCAGGAATCTGAATTTTCAGCAGGAATCTGAATTTTCAGTCAAATATCCCAGCAATGTGGATGCAGGTAACCCAAGTCCTGTGCATACAAAAACTCTAACGATCTGATCCGGGGTGCCTGAATAAGAAAATCTAGGTCATTGTTTCCCACGCTTTGTTATACATCTACCCAGGAGCTTGTCAAAACGAAGCCTAGATTCTATTCCACAGTTACTGAATCAGGATCAAGGAAGGGCAGAGTCCAGATGGCATGTGTTTGTATGCAACCCGGGGGTTTTCTGAGTCATGGTGAAGGTTGAAAACCACCAGTATGAGTCCTCCTCCCAGTGGTTTCCTATCCCCAGCAATTCTAGATGCTTTTTTGAGAGACTGAGTCAGCCAGGGTGAAAGATGAGATACTATGGGCTTAGAGCTACGGGCTTCCTAACTATGGAAGGCAGCCCCTGGCTAAGGAAACTGTGGCAAGGTCACTCCAGGCAGGTGTGACCAGGCAGGTGTGACCCCTAAAGAAGACTCGTTAACCCTAAGGATAAAAAGCCAGGGTTTTGAAAGCCAAGTGTTGCATTAGAAATCTGAAGTCTAGCGAAGAGATAGCCATTTGTTATGATTGATGTCATAGCAGGTAGTGTTGCCTTGGCAACATAGCAGGGGACTTACAGAGGAGCTAGACAGAAGAACAGATGGGCAGGGTGTCATTCCATTGAGAACTTAGGGAACATAAAAAGGTTTACTAAAATGAGCAATATAAAAAAATACTTGGCACATTGGGAAATCCAGTCATAGAAGATGAAAACTCAGAAGACTTGGTTCCATGAATATATTTTAAATCTACAAAATATGTTTTAGCAGCAGGAGCAGAAGAAATTTTCATTCTACAGACCTCCTTTGCAAGCAGCTTTCTAGTAAATCATGCATTGTACCATATGCTAGTAGTAGCATACCGTGTGTGGGAAAACGAGTATAATGTTTGTGCTTAAAAGCCAAAGCCACACAAGGACAATTAAACTGTCACTAGACGACCTAAAGATAATTGATTGAATTCAGCACAGCAATTCCTGGAGTCAGGATTTATCAGGTAAATGATGGAAATAATTTTGAAGGTTCATGCACACTTGTATTTAAATTTCGAGCATTATAATATTTATAGGCAATGTTTAAAAATATCTCATTTTAATTCCCTAGATTAATTTTGACTCATTTATTTAATTCATTTCTACTTTGAACCAAGGGAAGGTCATTCTTTCACCCTTGAACATTCATACTCCATCGATTCCTCAAATTCATGATAACCAAATCAAAATTATTGAAACAAGAATTCTCTCTTCAGTAATTAAACGTCATGACTTCCTTAAATACACAAATACTAAATTAAAATGATTTTTAAAAGAAACAAATGGATTCTATACAAATGTTTGTCCCATCACTTGAAAAAGATCAAGCAGGTTTTCTGCCATGCTGAGCAGTAAACAGATGCTGACATCATCAGACAGGGCATGGGAATTCCTCACATTTTTCTTGTTTGGATTGATCTCTGAACTCTAAGGATGGGGGGGAGGGGTAAGAATCACACCTTACACTCGTGAACGTATCTCCCTCCAAATATTCTTTGGGATTCGCTTCTGAGAGATGGAATCCTTCCTGCAGACCTGAGTCTTCCTCTAAAGCCTTCCTTTACCTTGGGCTTTCTCTTCCTGTGAGAAGTGCATCTCCTAAAATCTGATTCTGAAGCAAGAGGCCTTGCTCAGGACATCAACAAAGAGCTGAACTAAGCTCAGGGCTCTCCATTCCTGGCCACTCAAAGCCCACCCTGTTCTTATGTTAGTACTAGGGAAGATAGTTTCAGGGAAAATTGAGACCTGCTTTTACAGTGGGTGGACTATGTGAGGAAATTATAATTCCATGATGGAAATAGATTGGAATAAAGATGGTTGGAATAAGATGATCCAATGAATGGCTCATTCGGTCTCTTCACGTTGTCTATGTTTACAATCACATGTGTATATTCCTGAACACAGAAAAGTCTGGAAACAAAGGTTGTCTGTATAAAAAAGGAAGGTCTCAAATCCTGGGATGAATCTCTTTATTACTGGTTCCACCGGTTGCAAATTACAGAAGCCGATTTGAGTTAGCTTAAGCCAAAAGGGGGACTTCGTTTTAAAAAATGTTTTTTGATGTTTTATTTATTTATTTTGAGAGAGAGAAAGAGACTGAGTATGAGCAGGGGAGGGGCAGAGAGAGATGGAGACACAGAATCTGAAGCAGGCTCCAGGCTGTGAGCTGTCAGCACAGAGCCCGATGCAGGGCCTGAACTCGAGAACTGCGAGATCATGACCTGAGCCAAAGTCAGACGCTTAACTGACCGATCCACCCAAGTGCCCCAAGGGGGGGCTTTGTTTTAAAGGTAAGAGGAGGCACCTAGGCAGCTCAGTCAGTTTAGCATCCAACTCTTGATTTCAGCTCAGGTCATGATCTTACGGTTCATGAGTTCCAGCCCTGAGTAGGCTGTCAGCATGGAGCCTGCTTAGGATTCTCTCTCCCTTTCTCTCTGCCCCTTCCCCAACCCCTTCTCTCAAAATAAATAAATAAACTTTAAAGGTAAGGGGATGTCTCCTGAAATCCAAGGGCAGGGATGTAACCTATGTCTCGTACTGGAATCAAGGGTTGGAAGTCCATCACATGTCTCTCTGTGCTGGCCGCTGCCGGTCTTTCATGCTTGAGCATTTCTCTCTGTAGACTGGTTTTCACTACTTCTCTTCACCTGGGAAAGCATGGCCACAGTCAAATCCTAGGGCTTTGTTTTCCCCCATCCAGGAGAGACCCACACGGAAGTGGAGGTATGTTGAGTGCATTTCCAAATTCCTTGGCTCAGTTTGGAACAGGATCAAGTACAGTGTGGGGGAGCAGTCATCTTCTATAGATAAGGCTTCTGGGAGCCCTACTGCTCTGGCCATATGGATGGCTATGGGGTTAGGGTGCAGGTAGGGCATTCCCAGAGCTGGGAAAATGGATTTGTCCTGGGAAAACTCTAAGACCGTCTCCCCCGCGATTCATTGGCACCTTTTTTTCTTATACATTTAAATATCCCCAACCTAAGATGATCTACTTGAACCATGTACATATCATTTCTAAACAGTATATGCCCTGTTCTTACACAGCAAACACCCAGGTCATGTTCTGCCCCTGCATCCAAAAGGGTTTTAATGGAGATATTTTTCACGATCAGAGCACAGGATTTCTGGGAGAATTCCATGTCTCTTCCAATTTAGTCTTGTTCTTGTCTACATTTGATATCTCACTATCTTGCAACCTCTGGACTATCTCAAGATAAAACATTTTTTTAAATGTTTATTTATTGTTGAGAGAAAGAGAGACAGAATGTGAGCAGCGGAGGGGCAGAGAGAGAGGGAGACACAGAATCTGATGCAGGCTCCAGGCTCTGAGCCATCAGCACAGAGCCCGACGTGGGGCTCGAATTCATGGACTGTGAGATCATGACCTGAGCTGATGTTGGATGCTTAACTGACTGAGCCACCCAGGCACCCCTCAGGATAAAACTTCTTATGCATCTAGTACAAAATGGTGAAGGGAAAATTGTAACAGCCACAGTAAAAACTCCCCACTCAGAAAATAAGAAAAGAACAGCCATCGTTGGTGATAGGTCCAGAGCTCGTGCCTTTTGCTGTCGATAAATTACAAAATCCCAGATTCTCACGTGCATCCATTAGTCATCTCATTGGTGGCAGTGGAAAGAGTTCCTTGGTCAGCTGGTCTGGTGGCCTCAGGTTCTGACTGCTGGATCGCCCTTGTCCAGTGCATTGTAGGGCCATCTGAGAGCAGATGATGTGGGTTGTGTTCACAGCAGTTCACTCTCTGTTAGTACGAGTACTTGGGCCTCAGGATGGTTTTAGGAACTGAGAAACTGTGGGGCCTTGTTCACTAGGCCTGTTGGTTTTTTTCTTTCTTACTATTTTCTTTTCTATTTCTGGCAATGCAACTGTCTTAAATCATTAATTTCTAGGACTCCATTTGCTCATAGCCATTGCCGGAAGTTCTGTGTATCTGTTTGTTGGCACTAGGGCTGGGATCCCTCACCCTTGCCCCTGCCTTTCAACTGGAGAGGTGAGTTTTCTTCTTAATCTGTCCTGGAATGTTGCTCCACCTTCAGCCGAAAGCATCGTCACCTCTGTCTGCTATGAGACACTTCAGGAGAATCTCTCACACTTGGCTGTCTTCAGGAGAGCCTATACTGAGCTCAGAAATTAAGAGTTGAACAAAAAGCAGTGATTATTCACTCCACTTCTCAGTGCTTGAAACTAGGCAGAACTGCCCCCACACCATACTTGCGCTTGCTCTCAGAAGCAAGGTGCATGTGCTAGTGGTGCAAGTAGCTGCCTATTTTAAACAGCATTCACTATTAAATGTTGTTTAATAATATTTAAATAATGTGTTTCTTTTCTCCCCTTAAGCACCTGCTCACACTTACTTTCTAAGTCTTCTGGGCTGAACTCTTAGCTCTATACTCAGAAGTTATAACTCTGTCCCCCCACAACCCTTGGGATCCCTTCACTGAACTGTGATACTACCATGGCTTTCCTATTTGTTCCTGCCCCAATCTCGGGACCCCCTCCCTCCAATGACCTCTGAGCTCACTCTGGCCTTGCAACCCAAGAAACTCTGACCATCACCAGTGCAGTTCAGCCTTTTACAAAAGGAGGGAATACACAGATCGGGGAGATATTTCTTTGCCTTCTTTGTCTCTAACTAAATTTTCTAGTGTCTTTGTTCCCTGAGCAACTGAATAATTGGAGAGTAAAGTTGGAAAACAGTCCATTCCTTAGAAACAGGGAAAAGCTCTCTGCAGCTTTTTGTACCAATAGTCATAACTCTGAAAGATCAGTCCTGTATGGGAAATGAATGTCTTGAACAAACTTTGCTTTGGGTCAGTTTTTGGATTTCCGTTTCTCCCCTACCATGGCCAGCCAAACTGGGCTGTCCTTTTGAGAAAGGGGGAGTATGTCATGCTTTGAGCATAGTCTCCTTCCTTTTCCATTCTTACTTCCCTTGTCCCCTCTTCAATTTGCTTTCACTTTTGTCTTTTTATTTTATTTTTTGAAGCTCTAAACTCTATGTGGGGCTTGAACTCATGATCCTAAGATCAAGAGAGTCATATCTCTACTGACTGAGCCAGTCTTTCTCTTTTAAAGAATATTTACTGAGTTTCTATTATGTGTTGAGTGCAATGCTCTGTGTTAGAAATAGAATGGTATATACTAATGGTATTTAGAATGTTCTTATCTTCACAGAGTTTAAAATCTCATGTGGGGGAGAGTCAATGAATCATAATTGTAAAAAGTGTAGAAATGTATAGGGTGCTCTCCAGAAAGCAGAGCAGGAGTACCTAATCTGAACATTAAAAGGTCAGGAAAGACCTTCGGGAACTTCAAAATCAAGATCTGAACAGTGAATAGGAATTAACCAGGGAAATTTACAGTTGGTAGAGATGGTGATGAAGGGGAAGGAAAAAGACTTCAGGCAGCAAATGTCTAACAGACATCAGCTGTGTCTCCCTTCTGCTAAGATACAGTTAGGATGGACTTCAGTGCCTATCCCACATTCTGCAGAAGTTCAAAGTCTTATCTCAAGATCTTTGACGCTAGCCCTTGGGTTTGTGCCTGCTATGCCTGTAATGCTCTGTCCTTTTCTTAACTGCTATAAAACTCTAGTCAAAGATGGAATAAATAGAGAAGTAAAAATACTAATGTCTCTGGGCACCTGGGTGGCTTGGTCAGTTGGACATCAGGCCCTTGATTTCTACTCAGGTCATGATCTCTCAGATCATGAGATCAAGGCCCAAGTCAGGCTCTGGGCTTATAATGCAGAGCCTTCTTGGAATTCTCTCTCTCCCTCTCTCTGCCCCTCCCCAACTCCCACACATGTGCCCTCTCTGTCTCTCAAAAAAAATACTAATATCTCCAATGAATTGATATGCATCAAACATATAAATCCATTAGTTCAATATAAATTGAAAGTAAAAATTATATTTATCATTTTTAAACTTGCTATGACATTTTATTATTCTGAAAACTGATAAATAAAAACAATGAATTAGGTGTTCACATTGTTTTTCTTATGTTACCTGTATTTCAGAATAAGCACATGGTTGAGAGAGAACTTTCTATGGAAGAAGTCTGGCTAATGAGTGTGGGGAAAACAGTATAATTTTAAAAGCATTGTTTTGTAACCTCTACTGACATAATGAATCTAGGTATTGGTCATCAATGTTATTTAATTTTTTTAAATGTTTATTTATTTTTGAGAGACAGAGAGAGACAGAGCATGAGTAGGGGAGGGGCGGAGAGAGAGAGGGAAACACAGAATCCGAAGCAGGCTCCAGACTCTGAGCTGTCAGCACAGAGCCTGACGTGGGGATCAAACTCATAAACCATGAGATCATGACCTGAGCCAAAGTCGAAGGCAGACGCTTAACGGACTGAGCCACCCAGGTACTTGGGTCATTGGTGCTATTAACACTATCCCATGTGTGCAGTTGATTGGCAACTGGCAACTTTATATAGGATGGATTAGACTGATATCCCCTGAACCAACTGAATCAATCTTCACTTATTTAAAAGTGGGGAATTAGACGTTAGTGCTTTTCATGAGATGGAAGAGGAAGTACACAGTATCACCTATGAAAGTCCTTGGGGAGAAAAGGAAAAGGAAAGGAAAAAAAGAAAAAGAAAACATTTAATATAAATCTGATGAAATCTTTAGATCTAACTAGAGTTTATAGGAAATTCAGGAGACAGAGGAGCACGTTAGCGGATAATACATGAATGCAATCACCTGAGTCCAGAAAATGAGGAATTCTATAGGTTTCTCCAACAAATTTTAAATGGCAATAAAAACAGAAACAACAAAAAGAGTAGGAGAACTGTGATGGGTAATAAGAGATACAAAGACATCAATTAAGAAAAAAGACATCAATCGAGTGCAAACTTTGGATCTTGATTTGAATAAATCAAGTGCATGAAAACAGTTTTGAGATGTTTAGGGAAAATTGAACAAGATTGAGCATTAAGTGATAGTGAGGCATTAATGTTTATTTTGTTATTTGAGATAATGATATGGTGGTTTATGTTTTTAAAAGTCCTTGTCTGTTTGTGTTGTTGGTGTTAGATTCTGCAGTATAGAGAAATAAAGCAACATGATGTTTATGTTTGCCTTAAAATCGTTTGACAAAATTTGAAAAAATGGTGGGGGAATTCAATGAAATGAAAATTAGAAAATGCGATCATTGTTGAAGCTGGGAAATAGTGTATGTGGGTTCATTGTATCATTCTCTCTCTAAAAAAAAAAAAAAAAGCATGTTAGCGGGGCGCCTGGGTGGCTCAGTCGGTTAAACATCTGACTTCGGCACAGGTCATGATCTCGAGCGTCGGGCTCTGTGCTGACAGCTCAGAGCCTGGAGCCTGCTTCAGATTCTATGACTCCGTCTCTCTCTGCCCCTACCCTGTTGTCCACTGTCTCTTTCTTTCTCTCAAAAATAAATAAACATTAAAAAAAAAAAAAGCATGTTAGAATTGATGAAATACATTTTCAGTACAATACAGAAACTCCAACTAAAAATAAATTTTAAAAGCATGTTGCTCATTATTCTATTCTATTCTATTCTATTCTATCCCTTCCCTATTTCTTTTCTTTTCTTTTTTTATAATATTTTATTTTTAAGTAATCTCTATACCCACCATGGGACTCAAACCCACAACCCTGAGATCAAGAATCATAGCCAGCCAGGCGTGCCATGTTTTCTTTTTTTCTAATAGGGGTTTCTTTCTTCCATTTCTCCCTTGTCAACGGGTTTTAATTTCATTCTCTCACAAGTTCACATTTTAACATGCGTACTTACTAAACTCTAATGTTAGTTAACATCTGTCCACACCTTCCTGCTAAACAATATGAGTTTCTAGGAAGGCTTTAACTCCAATCACTACCCCTACAGTTCCACATGTTGCTATTGTCTAGCGGGTTGTTCCGTCTTAGTTCTATAACTCTTATCATTCACTTTTATCAGTGCATGAGACAATATTTGTTTTAGATTTACTTACCTTTTTGCAGTGTCTTCTGCAAAATCATTAGCTAGATCTTTTGAGATGAAAATCTGAAAATTTCATTCCCTGGTCTACATTTTTCAATGGCTTTCCCTCCCCATAAGGATAAATCTCAGCGTCTTTAGCAGGATTTCTAGGGAATCTCTGGGTTCGTCTCTCACTCAACACTCTCCGTCCGTGCTTTGTTCCATCCACCGAAGCATTTGGGGGACGTGATATTCTCTTTTATACCTTCTAACCTTTGCATAGTCTGTGCTCTTTTCTTGGAAGCCTCTTCCAGCTTTTTCTGTTTAGCTATCACCCAGTGTTCTTCAAGGTTGACTTGCCATGACTTCTTTGGAACTCTTTCCTAGGAGTCCCGTAGCTTTTCAGAATGAGTCGAAAAGTTTTCCTCTGGGTGCCTACTCCTTGCTCCACAGCCCCTGGGCACAATATTATACCTCTTTTCTTTGCATGGTGATTCGGGTTTCTCCCCTTGAGAGGAACTATCTTCTTATCCGCAGTGCCTAGCATCGTGCATGTGTGTGTGTGGTACATACACATACTTGGGGCGCCTGGGTGGCTCAGTCGGTTAAGCGTCTGCCCTCGGCCCAGGTCATGATCTCAAGGTTTGTGAGTTTGAGCCCTGCCTCAGGCTATCTGCTGTCAGCACAGAGCCTGCTTCAGATCCTCTGTCTCCCTCTGCTCTGCCCCTCCCCTGCTCATTCTCTCTCTTTCTCTCTCTCAAAAATAAAGAAATATTAAAAAATAATAATACATACTCAGTAAACCTTTACTGAATGTTTGAAATTATGGGAAAATATTTTCAATATGTTGAAGGGGAATGGAAATAGTCTGTATCTTTACAGAATGAAGAGTCGATGTTAATTTCAAAGGACAAGATACAAAAAATATTGGGATGTAAACATATTTTGAAATACCACACATTTTTTTAGGTGCTAACACCTAAATGATATATGGGTGCAATGACAGTTGTGAAATATTGACAGGGCATTAAAACCACTGCACTTGTTTCAATCTAGTAAGACTAAAAGCTCAATTAACACAGAGGCAGATTTTATAAACCTTAAGACGAGTTATATAAATATAAAATATGAAGAAAATGTTCAGGGTGCGTTAGTAGTGACAAAAAATGAAATGATGGAATGGCATTTGCAATTTGGGATGGGAGGGTGGTGTGCAAACCTGAGGACACCATGACCATCATGCCTCTGTGTCTCCTTACACTTACACTGACTGTAAGCTCCGTGGGGGCGGGGCCATATGATGTTGGGTACATGGCAGGTATGAAACACGTGTTCGTTGAACTGAAATGTTTCTAAGGATACTATGAGATATTTTTTTTAAATGTTATTTATTTTTGAGAGAGATAGCCCAAGCAGGGGAGGTGCAGAGACAGAGGGGACAGAGGATCTGAAGCAGACTCTGTGCTGACAGCAGTGAGCCCGATGAGGGGCTGGAACTCATGAACTGTGAGATCATGACCTGAGCCGAAGTCGGAAGCTCAACTGACTGAGCCAAACAGGTGCCCCGACTATGAGATATTCTTACAGAAATAAGTTTTGACAACCATGTGTAAGCATTAGAGAAGGATTTTTAAAAAAAATTATCTTGTCCAATTTTTACGTATTATAAAGGATATGGTAATAATATGATGAAGAATAATCTAATGACCAGTAACAAACATTTGTATAGCACTTATTTTGTGTTATACGTGAAATACAAAGTTTTAAAAGTATTTTTACCTATAATAACTCATTTAATCTGTATACCATTTAATCCTCAGACTGGGAAACTGAGGCGCAGAGACATTAAGTAATACGCCCAGTGTCTTGCGGCCAGTACGTAGCACAGCTGGGATTTAAATACATCACAAGAGCTTTCTTGTCTCCTCTTCTGTCCCAGACACGTGTCCCAGACTCACGTGTTTTTGTAACTGTAGTTGTAACATACTTAAAATCAGATAGTCAGACTTTTGGGTAGCATATTCTAAACATTTCCCCAAAACATTACACAGACACAAACATGACAATTTTAAACGACTGTATCACATCCTACTGAGTTGTGCATCATAAAGAGCTTGACAGTTTCTCACTTGTTGAAAATTTAGGTTGTTCTCCATATTTTCTATTACACACAATACTAAACTTATTATGTTAATTCATGCAGTTTTTTCTTCTTTAAATTTTTTCTTGAAGATAAAAACCTTGAAGTCACACTAGTTGTAAACGAATATAAAGGATTCCATTACTTCTTTTTTTTCTTTTCAAATTTTTATGTAAAGTCTAGTTAGTTAATATACAGTGCAATATTGGTTTCAGGAGTAGCATTCAGTGATTCATCATTTACATACAACACCCAGTGCTCATCACAACAAGCGCCCTCCTAAATTCCCATCACCTATCTAGCGCATCCCCCACCCACCTCCCTCCATCAACCCTCATTTTTTCTCTATAGTTAAGAATCTCTTATGGTTTGTTTCCCTCTTCCCCCCCCTTCCCATATGTTCATCTGTTGTGTTTCTTAAATTCCACATATGAGTGACATCATTTGGTATTTGTCTTCTTCTGACTGACTTATTTTGCTTAGCATAATATTTTCTAGCTCCATCCACATCCTTGCAAATGTCAAGATTTCATTCTTTTTGATGGCTGAATAATAGAATTCTGTTACTCTTGACATGTAATGCAGCCACGAAGAGTTGTGTAAATATATGCTGTGAATAGCAGCGTGGGATAACCTTATTTTCTTCCCAGCTGTACTTAATTGTTGCTAGGTGAATTCTTGTTTACTTAAAAAAATATTTTTAATGTTTATTTTTGAGATAGCGTGACCAGGGGAGGGGCAGGGAGAGAGGGAGACAGAGAATCCAAAGCAGACTCCGTGCTGTCAGCGCAAAGCCCAATGTGGAGCTTGAACCCATGAACCCGTGAGATCATAACCTGAGCCGAAGTTGGATACTCCACCAACTGAAACACCCAGGCACCCCTCTTGCTTACTTTTACATATGTATATTATATATATAGATATATATAATATACATGTACATTATATATAATATACATTTATACATATTATATGTATAATATACAACATACATATTATATAATATGTAATAATAACTCGTTAGAACATGGCGACTCTTGATCTCAGGGTGGTGAGTTTTATCCCCAGACTGGGTGTAAAGATGACTTAAAAATAAAATCTTAAATAAATACATATGTAATATAATTTCTTTCTTTTCACTTTTACTTATTTATTATAAAGTTTGAATTTTTTTAAAGTATGGTTCATATCCATCCTGAAGCCTAATGCAGGGCCCAAACTCATGACCCCAAGATCAAGATCCCTGAGATCAAGACCTGAGCTGTGATCAAGAGTCAGATGCTTAACCAACTGAGCCACCCAGGTACCCCAAGAACTTTGAATTTTTTAAAATGCTTATTTTATTTTTTAGAGAGAGAGAGAGAGCAAAAGCAAGGGAGGAGTAGAGAAAGAGGGAGACAGAGGATCTGAAGCAGGCTTTGGAGCAGAGGATCTGAAATGGGCTTGAACTCACGAACGCTGAGATCATGATCTGAGCCAGAGGCAGACGCTTAACTCACGGAGTCACCCAGGTGCCCGAAGTTTGAATATTTTTTAATAAAATGTTTTATTTCTCTTTTACTGCCATACTTGCTACAAATGTTTTTCTAATCTGTTTGCCTTTACAACTTTAATTTTGACAATTACCTTCATAGAAATTTAAAACTTTTATAAAGGGTCAGATTGGTTGGTCTCCAGCGATGTCTCCTCTTTTTTTAACTTTTAGAATATCGCCATTGTAAAAACAAAGCTTGTGGGTTACTTGTTTACGGCCAGAGTGGTATTTGATTTTTTGGGTACATACAGTTTAAACTGCTAAGAAATAGTAGAAATCCCAGAAGTGCCTAAGAGAGGCTCTGAAGGAAATGTGGTTGGAGTGACACAGAAAATTCTGCTGATTCTTCTGTGACTCGACGTGTCCAAACTACGCTGTACCCATTCACGATTTAAAGCCCAATGTGACTGAATTTATTTATAGTTCAAAGAGCTTGAATCCTTTCCTGCAACGCAGATCTGGTCAAAGACGGTAACTCCTCCAGTTTTGGAAGAAAACTGCTTTACATTGTGGAGCATTAGAGGTGAACTGACACACACACTCAGTATTGCTTTTTAAATGTGAACAGTGGGATGTGCGATGTTGGGATGGTATTAAGGAAGGTTGGTTGGGTCAGTGTCCATGAGTCTCCTAAACTGACATTTACCTTCTATAGATTCTATATTATCTCAGGTCAGGTTCTCAGCTTTGAAGCTTCCAACAGTTAGAATTTTTAGCACACTTGGTGTGGCTCCAGCTCTCAGCGGCAGACTCTCATTAACCCAGGTGATGAGAGACTGATGTATAAATCACAGCGCCAGCGTTATTTTGCAGTGAGAACTCCAAGCATCCCTTTGATGGAAATATTTAGGTCAGTATAATCAGCATATCATCTCTTTTTTGGCAGCTCTCCTTGGGGAGTAAAATGAAAATAGGAGAGTTCCTCTTGAATCAGAGCAAAGAGGAGTCATTGACGTAAATAATTAATCATGTTGAGTTTCAGCAGCCATGTATGTTCAAGTCTACTTGTAGTGCTGGGGTCTGTGGGCCGCTCCGCCTCTCCCTTCAGCAGAGATTGTGTGGGTTCTCTTCTCTTCTGGATCCCCAAGGTTACCTACTGTGGGTGAGCTTTCCAGTTCAGTCTTGCTCCTGATGGGGAGACGATGTTGACTAAGTTCCTGCCCTCCCAATTGCCATCACACTCCAAGTCAGCCTTCCTGAGGTAATTCGTGGATCCTTTTGATTGGTGTTTTGGGTGTTTCTGAACACATTTCAGCAGTCTCTTAGAGTAGCCAGATGACTAGCCTCTTACATTATGGGTAGACTTGCTGGCTTAGCTCTTTGGGGACAAACTTTTTTCCATGTTCTTGGGAGTGATTCCTCAGGGTTAACCCCTCTGGCTCCCTACATTGTGGTCCAGGGAAAATGAGGGTCTTGGGGGTCACTCTGACCAACTCCAAAGACCTTCAATCCCTGACATCTCCTTGTTCGCCCCTTTTGGGAATTATCCCATTCAGACGGTTGGGCTTCACTTTGCTTGGAAAATGCCCACCCGTGCACGTTTGGGGCTTGGTTTTCTGCCTTCAGAAGTCACATGGGAGCCCTCCTGAGCTGACACAAAAGGCCCAGACTGACCTGTGGATGCCACTCGTGCCTCCAATTGCATCTCGGCTGCATTTCCAGACTTCCTTGCGCTCTCCCCTCTGCTTCTCCCCACTCTTGGGCCACCCTGACCGCTGTGCTCACTGGGTCCCCGTTCCTGGCCGTATGCCTGGCTCACCAGCCCCAAACAAGCTCTTCCAGCTGCTACATGATTGATGACACTCAAGGGCATGCTAGGAGTGTGGCCACATCCCAGCACAGCCTTTGTTAAAACCAACAGAGTGAAATGCGCCTGAATAGAAAATGGAGTACTTTGGGGGAGAAACTTGAAGATTTTAAAAGGGAGATTAAGAGTAGTACATTTCAGAATATTTCACAGTGCCTAGCACAATGGTTTGAACTAATAAACCAACACACAAGAAACCGAAAGAGCAGCAGTGAACAGTTTCATTGTGCGGACAGGAGTGTCATGAACTGTGCAGAAATACCTCACCAGATGGTAACGTCTTTGTTACCAAACTCTGTCAAGTAATCAGGAGTTAGTGAAACTTATCAAATGTTACAGCTATGAAGTTTGCGTTCTAACCAATCCTATCATTTTTGTGGGTAAGAACACAGCACTGGCTAGGGCCACGCCATCTAGAATTCACATATTCTTGTTCTTAGTTTGGGGGCTTTTGCCACTGTCCTTGATTGCATCATTTCCTTCCGTGGCCAGCACCCCGAAGGCAGATGGTGGAGGGAGGCTGAGAATAGCCAGTTTTGAACTCAGCCAGACCTGGAACCAAATCTTGGCTTTTGCTGATGACAAGTCAAGGGACCTTGAGCAAGTGAATTGGCCATTCTAAGTATCGATGATTTTCTAGCTGAGAAATGGAAATAATAATAATCATGAGAATTAGGATTATATAGTAAATTAAATGATAATGCATACAAAGTATTCAAAAAGATTCATCAAATGATGGTTTTTATGACAATATATTTTATTATATTATCATGTAGTCATTGTTTTACCAGGCTAATCAGTGGAGACAGCAAAACTGGAGTCAGCCTTGTGAAGATATGTAAGAATCCTCTTTTTTTTTAAATGTTTATTTATTTTTGAGACAGAGAGAAAGCACAAGCAAGGGAGGGGCAGAGAGAGAGAGGTGGGGGACAGAGGATGTGAAGCGGGTTTTGAGAAGACAGCAGAGAGCCTGATGCGGGGCCCAAACTGGCAAATCCTGACCTGAGCTGAAGTCTGACGCTTAACCCACTGAGTGTCCGACTTCGGCTCAGGTCATGTTCTCATGGTTTGTGGGTTCGAGCCCCGCATCGGGCTCTGTGCTGACAGCTCGGAGCCTGGAGCCTGCTTCTGATTCTGAGTCTCCCTCTCTCTCTGCCCCTCCCCAGCTCGCTCTCTCTCTCTCTCTCTCTCTCCCAAAAATAAATAAACATTAAGAAAATCCTCTTTTTACAGGGCAGGGTGTCCATCCCAACTGGCTAAGTGGTTCTCATGTGAGCTTGGCCAGAACATTGCTTTGGTAGTACTGAACTACACATTTCATAGTATTTGCTCAAATTGTGTTCTGTCTTAATTCCTAAAAGGAAAATGATGAATTTGAAAAATCAGTTGGAAAAAAAAGTCAGTATATTGAATGTAGATCATAGCGACTCTGACACCTGTGTTCTGAAAGTGTCTCCTTTTCGAGAATGCAAAGGCATCCTCGATCTGCATAAGACTGTAAGTATATGAAGTACTTTCCTGTCCCTGAACTCATTAGACTCATATGATACTTTATGAAACAGTGTGTTTATTCATGTTTTCCCACGTGGAGAAACTGAAGTTCATTGTCTGGCACTCTGGTTTCAGGACTTTTCCTCCACATGGTGACCAGCCCTGGAGGCACAATGCCTGTATGCGACTAATGAAACGCAGGCTTCCCACAAATGCACACTTTTCTTGCCAACAGCCTTTCCGTTGGGCTGTTACATTTCGTCGATAACAGTTACGATGATCAGCACCAATAGAAAGCCTCCTCTGTGTCTGGGGGATGTAAGCGTTCGCACATGGGTGCGCCGAGCATTTGCTTGTTTGTTCACAGGGCCAGTGTCCACCCTTTCCCTCTGCTGCATATCCCCGGGAAATATGCTTTCCCAGGCGTCCTGTCTTCGGACTTCTACCTCTTCTGGACAAGGAGAGGCGCAGGCAGGGGACAGCCGGGAAGAGGAGAGCCTTGGCTTCTCCTTGGCTTGGATGCTGTCGCCATATCCAGCAGCCTTGGGTGCTGTCTCCATATCTGGCAGCAGCTGATGGTCCTTGATGGTGTCAGCTGTCCTGTCCCCCACGGTCCCAGCTCCTGCCAGCCACCCCGTACAGCCTCTAGTTTCCTTTATTCTTCCAGCCACCAAAGTCTAGATGGCCTCTTTATTCCCTCTGCCTCCGTAGCTCCTCCGCCATCTGTGGAACCAAATCCCTGCCTTGAATTCTACTTGAAAGACCTAGAGGTGGTTTTGTTTCATGCCTGGTCGATGTTGTTACAACATATTACAGTTAACCTTCACAACATTCCTGGGAGGAGGGAATATTATTACCTCCACTTACAGATGAGGAAACTGAGGCCCAGGGGACACACATGATGTGCCCAAGCTCACACGGTCTATGAATGAGGCCCTGGGGCTCAAATCCGGCCGTCTCTAGGTGACAGGTGACACTGATTGAGTGCATGGTGCCAGACCCTGGGGCCTGCATGTGTGTCCCCTGTCGCCCCCACAGCCATCTCCCCAAGTACAGAGGAGGAAACCGAGTTCAGAGACATTGGTTTGTTAGATGTGCCGGGCAAGTGGCAGAGATGGGACTCAAACCCACATCTGTATGACTCTTAGCCTGGGTTTTTCTACTACTACTAGTGCTCCCCCAGAGCTCGTGTGGATCACAACCACAGTGGTGGGGCATTGTTAGGGTGTACGTTCCCACACGTACCCTCCCTCCCCACGAATTCCAGTTCAGCAGGCTTAGAAAGGGGTCCAGAAATCTGCACTTGCACAATTACCCTAAGCGATGCTGAAGCGGAGGTGTGGGAACCCCACGGGGCCAACCGGGCTCATGCCCTTGTATCTGTGACCCCGTGTGGCTTCCGTGTGCCTCCCCCACCCCCAGCCTCAGTTTCCTCATCTGTAAAGTGAGGGATCAGACTAGATAATCTCCAGGGTCATCTCAGGTCTGCTGAGTTCCCTAAACCTGTGCCCTGATCCCCCCCCCCCCCCCCCCGCCCCCTGCCCCGGGGACACGGCTAATGGCCCGGAGTCTGGGGTTTCTCATGGACTTCCCAGGCTCGGAGACTCAACAGGAACTCTGTGGCTCAAGAGCAAAGAAAAGCCCTGTTTATTGGCTTGCAGTAAACTGGCAAACTGGTATCTTAAAAAGGAAGTGAATCGTGGGGTGGGGGGTTGAATTCAGGGAAATATTTGAAGAACTCAGTGTTTGCTCCGAGAGGTCATTAAATACGTTTTGTTCCCACACCCTCTGGGAAAACGATGCTTCATTAAAACGGCAACATGAGGTGTAGTGAGAACGGTGAAATTGGGAACACTGAAGAGACACATTCACTAGATTCCACTTAAAATGTAAAAGGAGTGGAAAGAAAACAAATGGACATTTTCTTGAGGCAGCTGAGCGACACAAAACACAGGCATCTTTGTCTGCTTCTTGAAAACTTCCACAATGCCTTCCCCTTTCTTCCTCTTGACTAATCTGTACTTCTGAGAGGTGTTGAGTTTCGGCCAAACTTTGTGCTCGGCTCCAGCAAGGGCTGCCCTCCCGTGAATAGCCCGCTCTCACCTACCGATCCCCTTACGCACCCCTGCCCAGCCACGCAGGTCAGCCCCCAGAATTAGCTCACAGACAGAATCTCCAGGAGCATCAATCACGGGGATGAATGGGAAGCCCATGTGTGGGAACGGCGGGAGGAGTGGAGCAGAGAGCCGGCTGCGGCCCCTCTGACCCTGTCACCACATATCTGTCCCCGAGATGCTTCCTCAGACCCCCGGCTCCGGCTCCCGGGTGCCCGGCCTCCTCTTCGCTGGACAGGACAGATTGTGTTGGCGGCCACACAAATTCAGAGTGGAGACGCAGGCCGGACGTGTTGTAATGTGCTCTTTCCACCTCGGTTTCAAATCTGTCTTGGGGCTGGGTTGAGGTTTTCTTTTCTCCTTGGAGGTTAGGTGCTTTCACGGGGCTTGGTGTCTCTCATGACAAATGGTACAAAGGGAATTGGGGCACTGGTCTCTGCTGAAAGTGCCCATTCCATCTGTAATACCAGGGTGATAGTTCAGAATTATAAGCTAACAGTGAAAGAAGATAAAACGCTTCGAAAATACAAAATAATGAAAACATGAAGTACTTGTTTGCTCTTTACTAATAATCTGTCCTAAGGCCTACCTGATCTCCTGTTCTCTCCTGACCAGGTTTGGGGCCTTATGGATGCCCCTGCCCCAGGCTGCCTCCTTGCCTGCACCCCCCGCCCCCTCCGCCCCAAGCCAGTGCCTACTCCTTGACGCCTTGGAAAGAGGCAGGCCTGGGAAACGGTCGGTTCTGATGCTTCTATACCGCACGCTGAGACTGGTGCCTGGCATCTTGGCTCCAGCCTGTTACCTGGGACCAGCCTTGACAGCACAGAGTCCCCTGCCCGGCAAGGCACAAGGCCAGAGGAGGAGCTAGAATCCTGCTTAGGGCAAGGCTTGCTGCCAGGGGCTCTGGGCCGCTGCTCTGGGGACACTTCCAGATCCTACAGCGCAGAGAGGTTTTCCTGGGGGAAGGGTGGACACTTTGTGACAGGAGAAACCCCAGTGTCTAAGCCTAGCGAAGTCTAAAGCAGAATCAGGTCTATGCTGTCCCCTGGTGGTCATGCTTCATACTACAGTCAGCTCCTAGAGTCCTTGTAAAATCACAATCCACGTATTGAACTTTTTTTTTGGATGATAAATTCTTCTTAACATTCATGGCAAAGTGTGCATAACATGAAATTTACCATTTTAGAGTATGTAGTTCTGGGACAACAAGTACATCCACATTGGAAACTCGATGATAAATTCTTGTTAAGACCAAGGTCGTGTTATAACCTATGTTTTTTTTTTTTTTAAAATTGACGTATAATTGATACATAACGTTCTATTAGTTCCAAGGGTATACAATTATTCTTGTATATTATAGTATACAGTATGGAAGTCCAGAGCTGAGAAGAATCAGTGAAGAAATTTTAAGAAAAATGAAAGCACAGATCTGAATCTTGTCATGGGATTGAAGGCAGAGTCCTACTCCGGGAGCCATTAAGTCTTTATCCGGTAATGAGCGTGAACTAGTAGACACTGCCAGGTTAAAAGTAACAAATTTAGTGGATTAAAATTGGCCTTCAAGGGGCGCCTGGGTGGCTCAGTCGGTTGAGCGTCTGGCTCAGGTCATGATCTCGCGGTTTATGGGTTCGAGCCCCGCGTCAGGTTCTGTGCTGACAGCTAGCTCAGAGCCTGGAGCCTGTCTTCAGATTCTTTGTCTCCCTCTCTCTCTGACCCTCCCCTGCTCATGCTGTCTCCCTCTCTCTCTCTCTCAAAAATAAATAAAACATTTAAAAAATTAAAAAGAAATTGGCCTTCGCAGTTAAGAATTAAAATTATATTGTGTCACCAATTTTTACTTCTACCAAGTTTGTTTCAGAGCTCCATCCAATTCTCATGCTTTTACAATAGTCTGGGGGGAAGAGAACAATCTATTTTTAATCTGGATTTCACTGGCATGGAAACAGAGACAGAAGGCCTAAACCCTCTGCAGAGTCCTTAGGTGACTGAGGATTATGGGGCTCTGTGTCTGAAATCGGAAGTTATGTGGGTTGGGGATTCTGGGGCAGACCCGAGAGCTTCAGTTTTGGGGTAGCGGTTTCACCCCATCTCTTTCCTCACCCCTGTCACCGCACATGAGGAACACTTCTAGTCAGCTGTGTCTGCTATGTGAGGCTTTTCAAATATGTTTCTGGGAGTTGTCAGTGCTGTTCTC
Organism: Cryptoprocta ferox; assembly: GCA_028646485.1. Classification (NCBI taxonomy): domain Eukaryota; kingdom Metazoa; phylum Chordata; class Mammalia; order Carnivora; family Eupleridae; genus Cryptoprocta; species Cryptoprocta ferox. The sequence goes on from CM053569.1 coordinate 67,121,703, forward strand.
TATGAGGCCTGAAGGCAAAATTCAATGTTCATAGTAAATAAAGTACTAAAATTGTATCAGCTATGAAGAGGATGGATGATTTCCCAGTTGCTTAGACATATTGGCTGAGTGTGGAGTTCAGCCATGGTGTCAACATATCATGCACAAGAGTTTTGTGTTCCTGGGCACCGAGAATGACACTGAACGTGAGGGACCGAGTTGGCTGGGCAGGATATCAAGGTATGGGCAGCAAGGGTCAAGAAGGAGTTGATGGAGACGCGAGAGCAAGTTCTGGAAACTTTGCTAGGCCGGCACCTCCGCCTGACTAGCTCCCAAAAGCTGATGCAGACGAGACAGGCAGCGTGAGGAACTGGATTTGTAGTGTTTTACCAGCAGTGGGCTCCGAGGAATATGTGTTCCTAGACTCGAAGGCACCTCTCTGTGGATTTTCTCATCCTCTTCCCTTGAGTCTCTATTATGAGCTGAATTACGTCCCTCCAAAAGTTATATGTTGAAGTCCTAACGCCCAGTACCTGAAAATATGACTGTGTTTGGAGATAGGGACTTTCAAGAGCTATTTGAGTTAAAATGAGGTCACTAGGACGGGCCGTAATCCAATATAACTGGCGTCCTTGTAAGAAGAGAAAATTAGGACACAGACACACATAAGGAGCGACCGTGTGAAGACACAGTGAGTGGACAATCCTCTGCAAGCTGAGGAAAGAGGCTTCAGAAGAAACCAATCTGACACCTTGAACTCAGACTTCTAGCTTCCATAACTGTGAGGACACAAAGTTCTGTTTAAGCCACCCAGCCTGTGTGCTTTGTTATGCAGCCCTTGCAGACGGTTACAGTCCCCTTGTGGGTTTAAAGAACATGGCCGGGGGTGGGGGGGCGGCGCCTGGGTGGCTCAGTCGGTTAAGTGTCCCACTCTTGATTTGGGCTCAGGTCATGATCTCATGGCTGTGAGAGCCTGCTTAAGACTCTCTCTCTCTCTCTCTCTCTCTCTCTCTCTGTGTCTCTCTCCCCCTCTGCCCCTCTCCCCCACTCAGGCTCTCTCTCTCTAAAATTAAAAAAAAAAAAAAAAAGAACATGGCTGGATGGCCCCTCTACCTAGTATCAACACCAACCAAATGAAAACAATCAAAGGCCATTCTGGTAGGAGCTAAAAAAATTTTTTTTAAACCAAAAAAGCATAAACCCAGGAAGGTGATTTGTGAAATAACATCTGGTTTGAATGACACCCAGTGTCTTTTACTAGACAAGATACATTAGCACAATTTCTGGAGCGAAGCCCAAATACATGCCCCAAATAAATATGTACACCACAATATGATGGAATAGAAAATTTTTTTTCCCCCTGGCTGTACGGTGTCCTATGGAAAGAATCCAAATAGTATGAAAAATGTCCTCGAGTTTAGATGCACCATCCCAGCCAAGTGTATGGAACCAACGTACATAGTTACAAGGGTTACAGAAAAAATACATTCACCGAATGTTACCTGTAATTTTTCTCTAGCTCTCTCATCTGGTGTTTAACTTACCGATTACATCATTTGACGAAACTACAAAAGATTCAATCAGAAGAGGGAGCTCAGCACTGAGGGCTTGGAATCTAGCTAAAAGGCAGATAGACTGTAGGGCATCATCGGTGGTGACGCTGGTGACACTGGTGACCAGCCACCCTTTGCCAAGCGTTTCCTGGGGCACAGACATGAAATAGGCATATTTCCCTTCAGTTTCATAGGGACCCTGACAGGTAAGACAGGATAGGGGAGCAGCTCAGTTTTGGCCACTACAACTAGTCAGTTGTGTGGACGTGAGCAAATGACATTACTCTCTGTTCTCTGTGACTGTCTTCTCACTTGTAAAAGGTTGTTAGTACACATAAGTGCTTGACATAGTGCCTGGCACATATAGAAGGTTTTGTTTTTTTTTTTTAAAGCATATCTTTATTTTTTTTTAATTGAAAAATTTTTGAATGTTTATTTTTTAGAGAAAGAGAAGGGGAGGAGAGGAGGGGGAGAGAGAGAGGGAGACCGAGGAGTGAACTCTGCACTGCCCGCAGAGAGCCCGATGTGGACTCAAACTCACAAACCGTGAGATTGTGACCTGAGCAGACGTCGGATACTTAACCGGCTGAGCCCCCAGCGTTTTAGTAAATGTAGGCTGCTAGTATTTTTTGTAGCATCCTCACATGGGGAAACAAAGAGCAGTAGACATGTTAAGCAATTTGCTCAATACCTCGAGTATCGTCCTGAAGCAGGCATCAAGACACATCGTGTCCCTGCATTACTCAGGCTCTCCAGTGCCTCCTGTCGGTCGTACTGTCCTTTGCAGGTTCTCGTGATCTTACTCCTGCTGAGACACGACAGATCGATTTTAACATGGGTGACACGTGTTCCCTTACCCCTAAATACTTCTGTGTGGCATCCCTAAAAACAAGGACAGCGTCTTTTGGAACCATAGTAAAATGATCAACATCAGGAAATGAACATTGATATACTGATATCTAATTTTTAGAATTTATTCAGATTTTGCCAACTGTTTTGCTGACACATAGGAAAACAAAAATAAAATAATTCTTTTCTGGTTCAGGATTCCAATCGGGGTCCCACAAGTCATTTAACTATTGTGCTTCTTTTGTCTTTCTTTATCTGGAACAATTCCTCAGAGGTTTTTTACTTTTTTGTTTGTTTGTTTGTTTGTTTGTTTTTTGGTGTGTGTGTGTGTGTGTGTGATTTTCATGACTTTTATGTGTTTGGGTACAGGTACAGGTCTTTATTTTGTAGGCTGCCCCTCATTTTGAAATCAGATCTTTTGTTTTGAATGTGCACTTCCCGGAAACAGTAAGTTTATCCAAAGGGATGAAAATATGGCAGGAATATATGAACTCTCATAACAGAACTGATGGGGTAACTTTGAGGTGAGATGGGCCTTCTGAGAACACTTAAACTGAACTATATTCATGGATATCATGGTTGATCCAGTATGAGAGTTGTTCACTGTTAGTCTGGTAGGTAAGTCAGTTGCTTCCTATACATGATTATGGGTTTGATTTACATAGTCTCTAATATTCTGTCCAGTTCTGGATTCTTCTAGCATGATGGGATTCTGCTATGATGCTCCATGCTTCACGTGTTCCCACACTGGGTTCCCCCATCGAGGAACATTCTGGTTAACATCACTAATCTCCAACCATTCCATTCTCTCCTTCCTCTAACCTTTGCAATGTTTATTCCACGTTTTTTTTTTTTTTCATGTACTCAGATGCCTTATTTTAACTATGTTTCTGCCGTGTGATTGCTCTTGGGATGTAGGAAATGCCTCATGTACTATGACTATGTCCACCACGTCTCCTCCACTGAGGACACTACCAACTCCTGGGGGTGGCAGCTGTGCTATGGTCACTGCCCAGGCCTCTTGTTGTGTATTCTTCTCAAGAAATAATTGCTACGTACACACGCGTGGCAGGAACTGAATGCCTGCTGAATGGCAGTGTCCACAAAGAGTTGGCCTCGATGCCATAATTCCCTGCGTGGTAGTTCTCAGGCTCACTTTCTAGACATTATTTCTAAGGGCTTTCTTTGCTTTTGGGGGCGAAAGAGAGAGGAGAGGCAAAAGGCCCACTGGGATGGTAGACTTTGGAGGGGACTCTGAGAGACTAATGATGAAATTTTGCCAACAAGTACATAGTGAAGGTGTAGAGTTTCTACTTGCCTTTGAAATGGCAGAGAACCGGTAATCCGCTTCACAGGTGAGAAGGATGGGAGTCTAGAGAAACGGGGAGGGTTGAGTTCCAGACAACCACCTGTGTGTGATAGTTTTAGGATGAATGGAAATAAAACAGTTGGCACTTTACGGAAAACTTGCAAGTACCCACCCACCCATGCATCCACCCATTACTTATGTATTCAGCGTATCCGGGCTTCCATTCTTGGGCCTGAGAAGGCAGAGGTGGAAAGAGGAAAGGCCTGGTCCATTCGGTGGGGCAGGGTAATTACAATGTGGTGCGGTTGACTTAAAACTACATAAATAATTTCAGAGGTGAAACTGTAATGTAATGAATGCGGAGACCGTTTCCCCCTTTGAGGCCAGCGAACTCCCGGGAAGGCTTCCATCCCTTGGCAAGGATGCTGTGTGGGGCCCGGCCAGGCGCACAGAGTCACCTGTGTGTGGAAGGCCTCCGTGGGCTGTGGGAATGGCGCTCTTGGATTTCCTGACTTTTGTGCATTGATGGTCTCACGCACAGAGTCGCATTAACCCAGTTTCCTAGACTGAATGAAACCATTGGCAACTTTCTGATTTGTTTTTTCAGCCTGAGTCGAAGCTGGCAAATAAGCCAGGAATTCCCAAGCTTTCCCAGGCCAGTGTGGAGAAACACCAGGACGCCTTTTTCTTCTTCCCCGTCCATCTGCGGCCAAGTGTGCATCGGTCAAAGGCAAACTCTGAATCGAGCTTTGTGCGAGTCTCTGGACAGATACCCAAGATCGTGTGACGGAGAAAAGTGACAGTGGCGGTGGTGGCAGTGACATCTGTGAAGCTAGCCCCGTCCCTATCTGCCGCAGGATGCGTGTGGGCATGCTTTGTGAGAATAATCCACCCCGGGTAGAATGGGGCTTTTGACATCGGCTGAGGCCGGGGCTGCCTTACAATGAGGCCTGTTGGTCAAAGGGAGACTGTTTCACGAACCGCACGCCAGAGGCCAGCTCTGGCCATCTGTACCGAGGCTCTTTGGAGCAAGTCTTCGCTGGAACCGGCGACATGTGCGAAAGCACATTGCCTTTCACAGAAAGCAGCTGCGACAATAAATTCCTATTTCCAAACGGTGAACTTTTGAATGCTTTTTGTGCAACTGTGATGAAAAGCTTGATACAAGCTTGATACTACGACTTTCTAAGCCAAGGAAGCCGGAAAAAGTATCCTTTTTTGGCTCTGAGGTCAATAGTGATAACGGCTTTTTCCTTACACTAGGTAGCAACGTCCTGCCAAGGATACTAAAACCCTTTATGAAGATGAAATTCATGAGAGCCCTTCATAATTGAGTGAGGAAGGCGGGTGACCACCATTGTCGCCACTCAGCTGCTGAAACACGGAGGCTCAGGGAGAACAATGACTCATGACCAAGGTCAAAGAGCAGGTGGGAAGTGGGGCTCGCGTCTCATTGTGTCCTCCAGGCTCTGGCACTGAGGAAGGACATGCAGGGCTTGCACCGCCTTTTCCTGGCAGGCTTGTCATTCCCAGCCAGAATGCAGGTGGCAGTGCCGTGGTTCCTGGCATAACCTTCAGCGCTTCAGTGATAATCTCTGTCGGCGCCAGGTACCCGCTGAGTGTCACAGCACAACTCCCAGGCTTACTCGATGCCTGCCGAGGTTTTCCTAGCAACCTCTCATTTATCAGCTGTGTTGGAAAGAAACCTCTAAGACCTAGCTGGGTACCTCTGGATTTTAACAGCTGTGGTTTATACGAGATTTGGGAGCGGGGTTGTTTTCAAAGTGCCTTTCAGAAAGTATCACCTTAGACGGGAGTTTCCGTTCTGTTCCAGTAGAATGACTTGCAACGCTCTCGTGCTCAGGAAACCAAGCCTGCAAGAAAAATCAGATATTTTCTTACAACCCATTTTAGCAAGTGGGCCGCTCTATGACTTTCCCTTCTCCTTCCCTTGATGGGCAATAACCTTAATGGAAGGCTTTGATGTCAATGCCAAGGGTCTTGGAAGATGTCCTGCGCAGACAAGATGGCTTGGCCAGCGGCTGAAGGGTCACAGTTGGATTGGACTTGAAGGTCCCTTTTACTCTGAGATGTAACTAACAGGAACTAATTAGTCTCAACTCCTAAAATGAAATGATACTGCCGTTTATTGAGCACTTTCTGTGTCAGCTCTGTGCTGAGATCTTAACATCATTCTCTGAATTCTAACAAAACCCCTGCCAATATTATCCACATTTTATGAATGAAGAAACAAGGGTTTAGAGAAGTTAAAAACTTGTCTGATGGCACAGATTTAAGGCTTGGTGAGCGACCGTCCCCTGGAAATTGATTCCAGATGAGTCTAAATCCATACTTGAAACCCGCAACTCAACCAGAATGAAAGGTAGACACTTGTGGTTGCCCTTTCCACGGATTAGCTCACGATCTCCAGCGCTTGGAGTGGAGAGTACTGATTCTTTAGTCAGATTCACTGTTGGAGTTAGGGAGGAAGACCTTAAACAAGACCTAGCAATGTCCCAGCCCACGAAGTCTGTTCTGGGCTTACTGGACAGCTGGGGGACTCCCGTCTTCCTGCCAATCTAATTGATCATCTCATTGTAAAAAATACAAATGGCCCAAAGAGACAACACATTGGTTGTCACCCGTAAGCACCACTGTGTGAGTTAGTTTGACTAGCAAATGCCCAGAAGGAAGAAACTCAAGGTCCACAGATCCAGATTAATGGCAACATGGGCATCTCAATGTGGGCACTCGACTGGGGGACTCCGAGGAAGCCTTTCTCAACAATACCTTCCGTGTAACTCCTGCTCAATAAAGATTTGCTGACATCAATTCACAGTCCTGTTTTCCACTGGGCTGCAGGCACAAAACATATGCTAATAAGTATTATCCTAATAAACAGTGGGAAGAACTTTCCAGATTCTTACCTATGTGGAAGAACATATATCAGTATGGAGAACATATATCATAATAATATTACTAATGAAACTATTGAATAAGAATAAAAATTTATTTCTAAAATATGGTCTGAGAAGTTTGTTTTCTGCAAAAAGGAAATATCCATATTCATATTACACATAGATGCCTATATCTATTTCTCTCTCTCTTTCCTTTTTGTGGAAAAACTATCCCTACAATTCAATCCCAAGAATATTTTACTTCTCATCTAGTCTGTGGCTCATTGTATTACAAAGTAATGCTTCCTATCTTTCCATGGGGTACAGGATAGCACCAGTTAATGCTGACTACTCTTAGCAATACACAGTTTGTGACATCAAAAGTCACTTTTCTTCCACACTAGGCCCTAAAGTTTTCTTTAAATAATCAAAGCATTCTTGTCATCAAGGAGATGTAAGCAAAGCAGCCTAAAGCCACGTGAAGCGTGCACATGCCACCTAGCACTCGTAGTGAAAAATACAACATTCAGAATACTTGAGCTTTTTCAGTTTGTTTTTTACCCTTGGAATTAAAATGAACTCAAACGTTAAAAAGAGAAAGAAAAAGCCCTCCTATTATGTCAAGGTATTGAGATATAAAAGACACCAAATATTGCAAGGGAATCTTCTTCTCCCTCTCCTATTCCTTCTCCTTCTCCTCCTCTTCCTTCTTCTTCTGTTTATTATTTGGGAGAGTTTCTATTCTTGAGGAATAAGACCACTTCCATGTGCTACTGATCCAAGGCCCAATCCCACCAGGACTGAAGCTCCTTTGTTCGGAACCTCACCCCGTGTATCTTTGCATCTGGCTACTGATTCAGATCCTTCAATAAACCAGTAGGCATGAATATATACGTATATAGTTCTATATATGCCTCATCTCATCACTCAAGGTCCATTAAATGCAGATTTCATCCATGAAACTAATATTTTCTCATATTTTATGAGCACTTTTTCAATGTGGATGTTTTCAAAAACACAAGAGCTCAGCTGAAAGCTGCGAAATGACACCGAGTGGCGGGGGGGGGGGGGAGCGGCGCTCAGCCTACCTCCTACTGGCCGAAAGATGAGGTTGGTATGAGCAGGACCAAGGTCTGTTGACAACGTCTCCTACCCGACACACCTCTGCAAAAGGGTAAGGACGAAATATTTAACAACTTGAGCCCTTTGGCCTCAGCAAGATTATCACCTTGGCTCTGCAAATCTTGCAAAATAAACCAAGACATCCGGGGGCTCCTGGGTGGCTCAGTCGGTTGAGCCTCCACTCTTGGTTTTGGCTCACGTCATGATCCCCAGGTTTGTGAGTTCAAGCCCCGTTGGGCTCCCTGGTGACAGTGTGGAGCCTGCTTGGGATTCTCTCTCCCTCTCCCCTGCTCTCTCTGCTCTTCCTCTGCTCACGCTCTTGGTCTCTCAAAATAAATAAACTTAAAAAAAAAAAAGAAATCTTGACTCTGATATGTATCTTTCTCAACAACATTCTATCATTTGAAAGATGTCCTAAAAATTTCAAAGGGAATTGTAGAGAAGAAACATCTATTCCATTTATAATATGAACTAGTGTGAGAAGCTTTCTTTTTTCTTTCTTTCTTTCTTTTCTTTCTTTCTTTCTCTCCTTCCTTCCTTCCTTCCTTTTCCCAACAAGCAAGGGGAACAGGGCAAAAAATTATTTGGAAAATACCTTCACCAGTGCAAGTGCCTCATTAAATGGGGAGCAGAAGAGGGTGGGGAAGTAAAGCTGGCCACAGTTGGAACAGCACCCTGGTGTGTCCCAAAGGGGCACTGGTTCCTCCATGGTCCTCCTGCAGGGGGGCTGGGGTGGAGGAGGTCAGCTCTTTAGGGAACACACAAGCTCTGAGACTAGTCCTGATGGAATCTCATCGATTTCAGCTTCTACTCTGAATCTCTGGAACGTTCTAGAGCTATTGCTCTCCCCTTCTCGTTGATGCAGTTTGAATCTTGCCTGCTTTCCTGACCACTAATATTGCCTCGGTATACAGAAAGGGGAAAATACAAGAGGTAAAATCGGTCCATCAGTCGATCAATAAATCAATTTGGAATTTATATAATAAAATGTCTGGTGCAAGAGAGGCTAGCTAAAAAAGGACTTTGAAGTCCTCATCTCTGAAATTTAATCACTAATCTATGTATCTTCAGCATGGACATTTCAACCAAACATCAGTCCTACATTCCCAAAGCCTGTCAGTTTTCTTCTGTTTTTGTCTTATTATGTCTTATTAAATAGAGTAAGTCTTCCAAAATTCTTTTGGAATTGGCTGGATATATAAATCCTAAATTAATGAAAATGTGCACAGATCTTCCTCCAATCACAACGGGGGTTATGTGTCAAAAAGCCCACTGTCAGTTGAAAATGCTTTAAATACACCTAACTTCTCGAACATCATAGCTTAGCCTCAGTGACCTCAAATGTGCTCAGAGCACTTACATCAGCCTATAGCTGGGCAAAATCACCCAACACAAAGCTTATTTTCCAATAAAGTGTTGACTGTCTCATATAACGTGTTGAACACTGCACTGAAAGTGAAAGCCAGAAGGGTTGTGAGGATACAGAATGGCCATAGGCATATCTCTTGCTGACCCTTGCAATCGCCTGGCTGACCTGGAGCTGCGGCTGCCGCCCCTGCCCAGTGTCACAAGAGAAAATCATACTGTTTATCACTAGCTCAGGAAATATTCCAAATTCAAAATTCCAAGTACGGTTTCGACTTCATGCATTTCACTTTTACACAACTGTAAAGTCAAAAACTCCTAAGTTGAGCCATCGTACGTTATGGCCGTGTGTCCATTTCTACTTGTAGTTATGTCACATCGAACCAAACACCCCCTACGTTGAACGTGTCTAGCTACCCCATCTCTGTTTTAATTATGATTTCTTTCTTTCACTCCTATTTTGATCAATAGATCCGTCATTCTTCTGTTCACTCAGGCACAATATCAGCAATGACATTACTCATTCATTTATTCATCTTTTTGTCTTCCTAATTAACAAATATTCATTGAACACTAACCACTAATTAAGCACTAGAACCGGGCTCTGTCTTAGACTCTGGTAATACAGCAGTGAACAAAATGGATAAAAATCTCTGCCTTCCTGTAGCTTATAGATTAGTAGGGAAGAAGGTCAATAAACACGATCAATGCATTTTATATTGGGTAGTGATCTGTCTTCACACTTCCCCTTTTCTGGGTGCCTGTGTCTTCTATCTCTTATAAGGAAACTTGTTATTGGATTTAGGGTCCACCCAGGTAATCCAAGATGAACTCATTTCAAGATCTATAATTAGATTACATCTGCAAAGACCCTCTTCCAAATAAGGGCACAATCATAAATTCTGGCGGTTAAGATGTACATGTATCTTTTCAGGGGCCACCACTGAACGCACTGAAGAGGAGAACAAGTATCGTTGTTTTTATCCATTTTAAGTTAGAAGTTATAGGGAAGACGTTTCTGAAAAGGTGACATTTGAATAAACACCCGGGGGGGCCTGGGTGGCTCAGTTGGTTGAGCATCTGACTTGGTCTCAGCTCAGGTCTTGATCTCGGGTTTGTGAGTTCAAGCCCCACAACGGGCTCTGCACTAGGTGTGAAGCTTACTTTAGAAAAAATAAAGAAATTGAATAAAGACATGGAAGAGGCAAGGGAGGGACCTGTGCAGGCTTCCGGGAAGGAGCACTCTGGGAAGTGGGAAGGGCGAGTGTGACAGCCTTCTTGTGTTGTTCGAGGACCGGAGGGTCCAGGTAGTGCAGAGCATCATGGGTCCAGGTGACGACTGTGGCTTGTCCTCTGAGTATGTGGGGGAGCCAATGGATGGGAGGGCTTAAAGCAGAAAAACCACACAGCTCAACTTCTGTTCAACAGCCTGGCGCTGCCTGCCACCTGGAGAATACATGGAAGGAGCAAAGGCAGAGACAAGATCTGTTCAGACACGACAGGAAGACAGGAGCCAATGGTGGCTTGAACCACAGGGGTTGCTGCAGGCGTGGCGAAAGCAGTGGATTCTGGACATGTTCTAACAATGTTATTGACAGGATTTGCATCTGGATCGATTGAGGGGGTGAAAGGAAAAGAGGAGTCAAGGACGCCTCCAAGTTTTTGGCCTGAGCAACTTGAAAAACTGAAGCCGACGTTTACGGAGATGGGAGAAGACTGGGGGTGTCAGGAACTTGGTTGCGGGCAACCGACTGTGGGGGTCCAGCAGCTGGTCCTGAGAGGCCTTTTGGCCATGCGGAGTCACGTGGTGAATGAGCAGCTGGGTGTACAAGGTAGGATGAGGAGGTCTGGGCTGGAAACTTAAATCTGGGATGTGGAACACAGAAGATACTTAAAGCTGTGACACCGAGTGACATCAAGTGTGAAGAGGAAAGAGAAGTGGTCCCGGCACTGGGCTCTGAGTGACTCCAATGCTTAGAAGTCCAGGAAATGAGGAACCAAAGGAATCTGGGAAGGAACAGAGGGAGGTGGAGAGTGCGACAGCATGAAGCGTGGAAGGCAAGTGAAGAAAGGTTTTGATTCTCCACTTGTTCTTCTTCCTTCCGGATGTATCTTACTCCTTCCTTTCTTTTTTTTTTAATTTTTTTTTAAGTTTATTTATTTGGAGAAAGACAGAGAAAGCATGAGCAGGAGAAAGGAGAAAGAGAGGGAGAAAGAGAATCCCAAGCAGGCTCTGCACTGTCAGCGCAGAGCCTGATGTGTGGCTCGATCCCACAAAACCATGAGATGGTGACCTGAGCTGAAATTAAGTCAGACGCTTAACTGACTGAGCCACCCAGGCGCGCCATTACTTCTTCCTTTCGATTGATTCTTAATATGCTCCTGTTCTTCCAGTTCCCCCGCATCCTTCATTTTATCACTTCACTGAGGTATAAAAGGTGGGCTTTCTGATTCTCATTTCATCCCTTACAGGGGTGCTCATCCTTTCCCTCATTCATACCTATGGCTGCATGGTGGGGGCAGGGGTCCGTTATGAGCAGCTGATGGAGGTGGAGAAAAGCCAAGCAAAATGTACAGATGGGTCAGAGTGGAAAAGATACAAGCTAAGACTTAACATACAGCCCCTCGGGCTGGCCCTGAAGACAGAGGTGAGGGGGAACCCAAGGGGCAGTGAGTTGGACAACACATCTGATCATCCACTTAGTGTGGAAGGAGAATGGCTGGGGGCACATGGGTTCATACACAGTGGCAGATGGCTTGGCTGGCTGGTCAGAGGTCTGCAAAGAGAAAGCCTGGCCAAGTGGGTCTGGGGCAGAAGCAGGTGGATGGGCACCAGGTGTGAAGGGCTTTGTTTCTTTTTCTTTCTTTTTTTTAATGTGTATTTATTGATTTTGAGAGAGAGAAAGAGAAAAGGAGAGAGAGAATCCACATAGGCTCAGCACTGCCAGTGCAGAGCCCGACATGGGGCTCAAACTCACAAACCGCAAGATCATGACCTGAGCTGAAATCAAGAGTCGGATGCTTAACCAACCGAGCCACCCAGGCGCCCCAGGCTGTTTCTCACATAAAAGCCTACCATGGAGCAGCCACCATACACGAGGCACTAAATAAGTAGGGAATGGCTCACTTAAGTGGACGTCAACCAGCTTCATCATTGGCCACCCGGCGCTGGCCACACGGACCCGCAGATGGAGTGGCTAGGGTGGCAGGACTGGGGGCAACACATGGGTCCAGCGCCATTGGTCCCACTCACCAAGGCAGGTGCGCCGCAAGGGGCCAACCAGGAGCAGTGCCGAGCCCTGGTGTGGCACCACCCCTCCAATGGCCACTGGGGGCAGGCACCTGGGTCCCAGTCCAACCACCCCCACTGCCCAGGGCTGCTCCCTTCACTCCCTTATGCGTGTCTTTGCTGCGAGTAATCCCCAACTGATGTCCCGTTTGCAAGTATCTATCTTTGAGTCATGCCTGGGGAACCTGACCAAAGGTAAGAAGAGATACAAAAGAAAGAGGAAAAATGTAAGTGAAGAAAGACGAACATCTTACATGTCGTCACTGATTGCTATGCAGAACGGTTTCTACTTCTCGTGCATCTCTGTGTCTGTGTATTCTTTTTAAAATATCATTTATTGTCAAGTTAGCTAACATACAGTGTACACAGTGTGCTCTTGGTTTTTGGGGTAGATTCCCGTGATTCATCGCTTACATACAACACCCAGTACTCATCCCATCAAGTGCCCTCCTTAATGCCCATCACCCATTTTCTTCCTCCCCCATCCTCCCCATCAACCCTCAGTTTGTTCTCTATTTAAGAGTCTCTGATGATTTGCCTCTCTCTCTGCTTGTAACTATTTTTCCCCTTCCCTTCCTCCATGGTCTTCTGTTAAGTTTCTCAAGTTCCACATATGAGTGAAAACATATGGTATCTGTCTTTCTCTGTCTGACTTATTTCACTTAGCATAATACCCTCGAGTTCCATCCACATTGCTACAAATGGCCAGATTTCATTCTTTCTCATTGCCATATAGTATATCATTGTATAGATAAACCACATCTTCTTGATCCATTCATCAGTTGATGGACATTTAGGCTCTTTCCATGATTTGGCTATTGTTGAAAGCGCTGCCATGAACATTGGGGTCCATGTGCCCCTATGCATCAGCGCTCCTGTATCCCTTGGATAAATTTCTAGTAGTGCTATTGCTGGGTCATAGGGTAGTCCTATTGTTAATTTTTTGAGGACCCTCCACACGTGTGTGCAGTTTTTATTTTATTGCACATCTTTCGAAACATCCACTAGGTGGAGAACTTGCATCAAGTTTGCTGCTCAGATTGTGCCGCTCAGCGAGCCAGTCAAGGGAACTGCATTTATCTATTTATTTATTTAACCATTATTGAAATGAAGCGATGGGTTCTAACCAACGATGAAATGCATTCATGCCTCTTCCTGGTGGCCTAAGCTTCCCGGACATTATAGGCCCGGAAACTTTATATAGAATTACATTTCTCTTGTGACTGACCGTTACCACGGCATGGTTTTAGGAGACACAGATCAACCATGTGAGTTCAAGGCCAAAATTTCAGCATAATCATTTTTGTGGAACGCTGCCTCTTGATTAGTTTATTGTGATTTATTCTAAGCTCTTTTAAATTTTCAAGATGGTGTTTTTTGGGGTTTCTGGGAGTGAGTATTGATTGAGAGATTACGGCAGATTAAAGACATAATTTTATTCATTAAAAAGCCTTATCCACTGATGTACTTTTCACATTTCATTTTTCAATCACGGGGCAAAGGAATTTCTTTTCACGTGCATTGTTATTCTTGCTGATTATTGAGAAAGTTTTATTGAGGTCACAGAATGTGGGTTAATAGAATTTACCACGCCACACATTCTTGGTTGCAGCTCGTGCAGTAGAAATGCGACCCTAATTCTGCTGCCAGCCACCCCTTCCGCGTGCGGGAGTGCTGCACCGGGGTTCCTTGCTGGCTCCAGGTACAGTCACTGTGTGAGCTTGTCCCCTGGCCCCAAGGTGGAGGGCCACGAACAGCATTGCTGATCCTGGCCGTGCCTGGACATACTCTCGGCAGGGCTTCCTGAAAACAGTACAAGACCTGGGCCTTTTACTCTGGGTGGACCTCACAGCAGGGATTAGCAAACCAAGGCTCACAGGCCAAGTCCAGCCCACTGCCTGTGTTCTACTGTCCTCGAGCTGCGATGGCGTTTACAGGTGAACACTGTCAATCGATTTGATGATAGGGAACACTAACGTGGAACCATGATTAAGTGATAGATATTTTCCCTGGCCTCTTGCCAAATTCCTTTCTTCCCATGAATAGAATTGCATTACAAAAAGCATACTCAATGATTATCATTTGGATTTTATCACTTAAAAAGTGCTGTGGGGGGCCCCTGGGTGGCTCAGTTGGTTAAGGGTCTGACTTCGGCTCAGGTCATGATCTCACAGTTCGTGGGTTCGAGCCCCGCGTTGGGCTCTGTGCTGACAGCTCAGAGCCTGGAGCCTGTCTTCCGATTCTGTGTCTCCCTCTCTCTCTGACCCTCCCCTGCTCATGCTGTCTCTCTCTCAAAAATAAATAAAAAATTAAAAAAAAAGTGCTGCGGTTTTGCTTTCCTCTGGTTTCGGTTACCTGCAGTCAAGGGTGCTCAGGAAGCAGACGATCCTACTTCTGAGATACAGTCAGAAGGTGGGAAGGTCAGTAGCAGCCTAATGCTACATCACAATGCTTCCATTGTCCACCTCACATCATCTCATCAGCATTTTATCATTTCACGTCACCACAACAAGGCTGAGTCCAGCACAGTAAGATATTTCAAAAGTGTGCGTGCGAGAGAGATCACATTCACATACTGTAATTACGGTATAGTGTTACCATTATTCTATAACCTGTGCTTAATTTATAAATTAAACTCCATCATAGGTCTGTAAGTATTGAAAACAACAGTATAATAAGGTTCGGTACTCTCTGTGCTTTCAGGCACCCACTGGGGGTCTTGGAACGTATGCCCCACGGGTTTGGAGGGGGGGACAACGGTATCCACAGACTATCCATTCTTTGCCTCTCAGTCCATAAAGCCTAAAGTATTTATTATCTGGCCTTTACAGAAAACATCTACTGACTCTGCTGTAGAGGGCCTGTTAACTGTTTACGTCTAGAATTATGAGTGTGTGAAACGTGGATTTTTCTGGAAAGAGGGCACCCGGCCTTCTTCGTTCTGAAAGGAGAATGTAACCACCAAAATGTTAAAAACTACTAGTCTCACTGGATGAAGGCCTATCCACCACTGCCAATAATAATAATAATAACTCAAAGGATTATAGGATCAATGCATAAACAATGGTCAAAACATTACTCCCCATGAATTTAAGGGGACCGAGGACAGGGCTGAGTTGACTTACTAACAATGTGAGTGCAACTCTTTAGTTGTAACCACACGATTGATTATATTTTGCCAGGAACAATGTAGGTGCCTAGTAAGTTATTGTTGCATCAACTTTATGAGTAACGTGAAAAATAGGAGCCCCTATTTTGATGCACTCGAGCCCAGCACAGTGCTTGGTACCCCGTGTAAGCATTTAGTTCAGGCCCATGAGTGCGTGACCCACATGAACACAATTAACTGGACATTTGAAAATGTGTTACTGTCTGGTTGCCTGGGTGGCTCAGTCGGTGAAGTGTCCCACTTCAGCTTAGGTCATGCACGGTTTGTGTATTCGAGCCCCGTGTCGGGCTCTGTGCTGACAGCTCAGAGCCTGAAGCCTGCTTGGGATCCTGTGTCTCCCTCTCTCTCTGCCCCTCCCCTGCTCATGCTCTGTCTCTCTTTCTCTCAAAAATAAATAAAAACATTAAAAAAAAAGAAAATGTGTTATAGTCAGATGCACATAATTAGGGTGAGCAAAGCATTTATTCTTATGAATTTGAAGCTAACCTCGCCAAAATGGTACCTACAAAAAGTGAGGATTTAAATTAATGCCATCTGAGGTTTCCTCCGGTTTCCTGGGGCCCACTCTGCTGCTGTGGTAATGACTCCAAGACTCTGAGAATTAATGCCTTTTAGAAACAGAGGGGCGGAGAACCTTCTGAGAAGCAATAGTGATTCCTTAGAATGCATGTTGGATATTTTAGTTCCTTTCAGTTTGAATTTCTGCGGGGTGGAGTCTATTCTCGCCTTTTCCCATTACATTCCCTCGAGTATTCAAATAGGTTAAATGAGCTTTGGCCACGCCACACACACCCTTCGTTTCTGGAGCTGGCTCCAATTCATCCTCTCTGCAAAGATGAGTGGACACATGTGGCCTTTACAACACCGGCCCGCTGGAAAGATCTATGGGCAGAGAGCAGCACAGACATGAGACCATTACCTGGAATCAAAGCCAGTATCTTCTTGCCCAGCATCCTGGGAAGAGCTGTCTCAAAGAACTGTCTTTTTTCCCCCAACAGGACACTTGCTCTAGTTTATAAAAAGGAAGAGGGTTTGCACACCTTCTCTTTTGATTGAGCTGTTTGTGTTGCTGTGAATTCTGGCAAACGTCTCCTAGGGCTTCGCTGAGTGGGTTGGGTACAACATCGCCGACTGTTCCAATTTAAGAAGCTCTCACGAGATTGCACCGAGACAAAGGGTCTGCAGAGAGGCGCAGCCCCGTAGCGCTCCGACGCTCTAATCTGAGTTCTGCTCTGCAAAGTCCTGTCTAATCCTCTTGTACCCTGCTGTGGCTAGCAGTCTAGGGAAGGGCAGCGAGAGCAAAAGCTGCGGGATACAGATTTAATTCAATCTAGCAAACATTTACTAAGCACCTCTGGTGTGCCAGTCACCGGGCCAGGTTCTGGGGATAGGAAGATTAATAGGAGATGGTTCCAGAACTCAAAGCGGTCACAGTTTAAAGGCAGAGAGGCATGACCACATGAATAATAAAGCAGAAGAGGGGAGCAGAGGAAATTCATCACTGAAGGGATGACATGGATGTGTCTTAACTGATAAGGAGACGGTAAGGGGGCAGAGAAGGGGCAGATGGGCATCCTGGGTAGAGGAAGAAGCATAAACAGAGTTAAGAAGGTAGCAAAGTGCATGGTGTTGGGGACAAAGGTTGAAAGGATTTTGTCTTGGAGAGGGATGGGAGAAAAGGCTACACTTGTGGTCTGGGGCACAGTTATTGATTCATTTATTTACTGCTGGACACAGGATAGCAAAGATAAATCAACAAATCCCTCCCCCTGTGAAGCCTACCTTTGGGGGTGAAGACCAGATCATAAATACAAAGAGCGGGCAGATTATATCGTATTAGCTTGTTAGGCTTGCCCTCACAAAATACCATAAACTGGGTGGTTGAGACAACAGAAATCTTTCGTCTCCAAATTCTGGAGGCCAGAAGTTCAAGATCAAGGTGTTGGTCGGGCTGGTTCCCACTGAGGGCTGTCGGGGAGAAGCTGCCCTCTTCCCTGGCTTCTGGTGCTTGGTTGGCTCGTAGCAATTGCATCCCAATCTCTGCCTTCATCGTCACGGGGAACGCCTGTGTCTCTGTGTCCTAATTTCCCCTTTGAATAAGGCCACAAGCCCCATAGGCTTAGGGCCCACTTTGAAGACCCCAACTTAACCCAATCATCTGGGAAGACCCTTTTCCCCCAAAAGTTACAGCCACAATCCACATCCTGGGGATTAGGACTTCAGCATCTTTTGGAGGGGGGCATAATTCAATCCATAAGTGTATGTTAAAGTGTAATAATGTCTTAGTGCAAAATAAAGCAGTGTAAGTGTGCTGGGGGAGCATCTGTGCATGAGCAGCATAGTGGGAAGGTTTGCAATTTTTTGCCAGGTGGCCTAGGGTATGACTCACACACACACACACACACACACACACACACACGTATTTTAAGTTTTATGTATTTTGAGAGAGAGAGAGAGAGAGAGATAGTGTGAGTGGAGAGGACAGAGAGAGAGGGAGAGATTGAATCCCAAGAAGACTCTGTGCTGTCAGCACAGAGCCCAACTCAGGGCTCAAACCTAGAAACCGTGAGATCATGACTAGCCAAAATCAAGAGTCAGGGGCTCAACCGACTTAGCCACCCAGGGGCCCCAAGAGGCTCCATTTGGACAAAACTCTGAAGGAGATGAGGGAAGCGGGGCTCACAGGTATGGGGTGGGGGGAGAATGTTCTAAGCAGAGAAAGAAAACAGAACAAAGGCATTGTGTTAGGGTGTGATCTGTGGAGCGAGGAGGCCAATGAGGCTGGCCCCAAGGGAGGTGAAGGGTCAGGAGGAGATGTTGTCAGTGACCGTGAGCTGCGGGGACATGCAAGGTCTTATGGGCCATTGGAGGGACTTTGGCCATAGAGTCATTGGGTAGTTTCAGGCAGAAGAGTGAGATGGTCTGATTAGGTTTTAAGAGGTTCTGGAGGTTTGGTGTTGAGAATGGTCTGGGCACAGGAGCCGTGGTGGATGTGAGAAGACCAGTTAGGAGGTGACTGTAAGAATTCAAGTGACAGACAGAGGTTGCCTGAACCTGGATGGTGAGAAATTTAGAAATATTAAGTTTGGGCTACATTTGGCTCATGAATGTGGAGCCAGAAGCTGAGGTCAGGCTCTGGAGTGACAGAGACCTGAGCTCCCACTAACCTAGATCATGTCATCATTTCACAGGTCATGGACTTAGATATGCATAAGGACACTCCAAGGGTGTCTTTTAGGTTTCTGTACACCTCAGCTGCTTAGCCCCTTTTCTTTTCTACCTGTAGTCTGAAGACATGGACATTCAATGACAGGAAATCATGTACTGTGGACCCTCTCTTCTTAAAAATAGAGAAGACACATACAATTCAGGAGGATCCAGACATTCTATTTTTGCATGTTTTGGGTCTGGTGCAATCCAGAGCAGTGACTTCCTCCACTGAGGAGGTGGGCCTTGCCATACGTGTACCATAAAGGCATACTCTGCTGGGTAGCAAGATAAAGACAAATCAGAGCTGTGTTGGGGTCGACATAACCTCCTTATCCATTTACCCAGTTTAATTGTGTGACAAGTTCTGTATCCTTTTTTTTTTTTATCCCTTCCTTCTGTCGCTGTCCTAGTTCAGGCTGAATCTCCTCTCTTTGTGCTCGTAGAATAGCTTTCTCAGTGATCTTCCTACTTCTCGTCTCTCTTTCTTTCTATTGTTTTAAATGTTTATTTTTGAGAGAGAGAGAGAGAGACAGAGTGCGAGTGGGGGAAGGGCAGAGAGAGAGAGGGCGACACAGAATCTGAATCAGGCTCTAGGCTCCACACTGTCAGCACAGAGCCCGATGTGGGGCTTGAACTCACAAACCGTTAGATCATGACCCGAGCTAAAGTCAGATGCTCAACCAACTAAGCCACTCAGGTGCCCCTCTCTATTTCTTTCTAAACTAGTCTTAAAGTAATTTCCAGAATGTTTCTGCTAAAATATAAAACTAATGACAGACATCATTCCCTGCTCCCTCTTAAAATCCTTTGATGACCCATATTGACATGTGGTGTCCTGGCCCACGAAGCTGTTCCCAATCTGGCCCAGACCTGCCTTTACAGCACCCCCTCCTCTGCTCTTGACCTCAGCTTCCAGAGCTGTCCTTCCTGCACGAGTGCCTTTCTTGCCAACCTGCCCCTGCCTATCCGAAGAAGAAAACTTTGATCCAGAACAGTGATCACGATTTACTATCTTGCTTTTCGAGTCTGTATCATTCACGCTAGTAAAACCGTCAAAAGGGCACAGATTCCTGAGGCAGCAAGACCTGGATTAGAACCATGGCTTTGAACACGACCAACTGTGTGACTCTGATCAGTTACATGGCTTCCCTGAGACTCAATTTCCTCATCGAGAGTAGAGCTAACAAGTCTACCCTCCAGAGGTACTGTCAAAGTCGAAACCATGTTGTTAAAATGACAGCTCAGCACCAGGCTTGTAAGAGGCATTCAGTGAGTGGTGGATATTATTATTAAACATCAGTTTGGAGCTCAGGAGAGAAACTGTCTGGAGTCCGACTTTCAGGAGATGGGCATGACTGTGGAAGTGGTGGGCAATTTACAATTTCCTGGGCAGCAGGTGCAGAGAAAGAGGCAACGACCCAGGAATGAACATGCAGAATGAGTGGATACTGGGTTTTAATCCTAACACATATGGACACTTCACCAATTTAAATTCAACTAATTTAGATTTTATGACATTGCAGGCAAAACTGGGTTGCAACTTACTTCTGTGCTATTTATGAGAAAATTAATAGGGAGAACATGATTCAGAGCTCCTAATGTGGGGATGTTTGACCTACTTAAATAAGTCAACTAAAGCGATGTTGGAATCAGTTTAGCAAGATCAGTGTATGTAGAGACCATGTGCTTTCAATGATTTAGAGGTGTAAATTAGAATTTGGGAGTCAGAGAGGAGATAGAGAGTATTAGCATATGGCTCTCATTTTAGAAAGGAGAAAAGAGAGGAATAAAAAGCTCAGTCGACTTGTACAAGCCCACATTGAGTAAACAGAGATGAGGACTCAGGCCACCTCCCTCCTGAATAGTGTTTCTTGGAATATATGTTGGGTGTCACCTTTTGCATGTCAAGTGATCGATGTTTTTCTGGGCCATATCTGGTTAGCCATTAGTAGTTTGTTTTGTCCACAAATTCTGGACAGTAATTAAGGAAGTGCTATATTGACCGATTATCGTGTAATTCAGACTTTCAGTATTAATACATGCTGGTGTTCCCGGTGTGGTTCTGGAATGGGCTGCAGGGATTTGGCTGGTGTACTTGGGCAGAGCTGTAAAAGGGAGACCTGTACACGCAGTAAAATCCTGTTGGCAGCATCACTCTGAATAAATGTTCTTTATTAAAAAAAAATTGGCCTCTACCTACCCAATTTAACTCACTGGTCCTTAATTAGGACTGTTGTGAGTTTAAGATTGGCTTCACAGAGTAGATTTTCTGAATCCTGAAGTCTGGCTGGCTTAGGAACTTTGTCTCAGCAAAGATCAAAAGCATTTTATGAACAACCCAACACCCTCTGCTCGTAATCTGATACTAGAGAACCCTCATCAACACATTTTTTCAGGGTCACACCTTGTTAGCCTTTATTACTGGCTGACATACGAGCATACACACATTCATCTCAGAGACCTTCTGAGAAAAATTAGCTGACCGCAAGGCAAATGATCTTAAAGGGCATTAAAGTTTAGGTAGATCATCGTTGGCTATAAAACCTTTTTTTTTTTTTTTTGGTCTAGAGTGAATGGTCCCTAGAATTCCTATTATCTGACTTCAAGAGAATCTGAAAAGAAAGCAATCTTGTGTGATTCATTTTCAACAGTATTTGTTTGACTTAAAAATTTGTACCCCCTTGTATAGCCACTGCCCTAGGCTGTCAAGACAAAATAAATCAGTGTGTTAATTACATAAATAAATTCGCAGTAGAAAAACAGCTGCAACTAGCAGGAAGGACGTAGAAGGAAGGCATAAGTATTATTCCACCATGGAAGAGTACAAACCAGGCTGGACTGACATACAATAAGAAATGGGTAAAAATGGAAACTTCCTAAGTCCACAAACGACCCAACTACAGTTAAACACTACAGACTTCTTTCTACCTGGGAGGAAGTGAACTGTGACTCACCCTTGAACATCTGAAATAGCCATGGTTTTGTCTTTTCTTCTTCTCCTTCTCCCCTGCCTTCTTGGATTTAATAACTATGCTGGGAATAAGAATATAGACCAGGCTTGAGAATGAAGTTAAGCGAAGTAGTATATACTCTTTATCTTTTTATATATTTTATACATACTAAATGTGCATACATATATTTAGTTTAGCTTAAATATTAAATTAAATGTTATATACTCTTTATCTCTTTTGGTTATAAAGATAAAAGACGTATAAAGAGCAGTGGCATGAACCCTACTGAGCTAACCGTCTTTACAAACTGACCCAACCTTCAGTATGTGGCTGGGTGATGATGGGGTCCGGGGACATTTCCTGGGACATTTCCAGATACTCTGTGCTCAGGTTTAAAGCTTATACAACAAAGCAAGTACATGTTAATGAATGCCAGTTAATAAAGGGAATCCAAGGGCTTCCTATTGAAAGCTCTGGCCCTTTGTAGCAGAGAAGACATCAGTCTTAGGATATCAAGTTCTGTTTGGGCCCATGGCTTCCACCAGGCTTTGTCTCAAGTACCAGATCTTTCCTTTCACTCCTTTATTTAGAGAACCAGGCAACAACTAGAAAAAGTAAACACAGAAAAGTTGACAGTTATTAATATAGCCCACTGATAAACAGAACCGAGACTGTAAATACTTAGAAACATTTATAACGAAAAGCACCAATCTCTTTCCTACCTTATTTAAATTTAAGGATTTGTTACCTTAAAAAGAATAAAAAATACATTTCTGTTTAAAAAATAATGCTATAGACAAATCGCATTAAACATATCCTGATGAAATGAAAGCTTGCTAATTCTTTCATTTTTTTCAGGCAAGAATGTCAGTAGCTATATTATAAAAATCATTTAACATTTCTAACACTAAGAAAAACATTAACGTTGGCATGTGGCCGAGACAAGGGACTCCTAAGGCTTTAGTCAGTCCTTGACTTTTGAAAATCCAGGAGAATGTTCTCATGACCAGCCACAGTGGAGTTTTTTGATGGCAAGATGTTTTCACAGCCTTCTCTGTTATTTCTTCCAGGAGACTGCGGAGTAGGAAGACTCTAGACAATTGCTCAGTTGCTTTCCAGGGACATTTCCAGTCAGTGTCCAAGGACACTGCTGTGTGCATACCTTTCCGGATGAGAGTCAGGGCACAAGAACGTCTCCTTCCTTGGTATTTGTCCATACACTGAGTGTGTTAGGTGGGGCACCCGAGGCTTTTGCTCAAGTGTCAATACTCCAGAAGGGCTGTCCTGGCCACACTATGTGAAACAGTGTTCCCTGACTCTGTCTTTTTCTATTCCCTTCCTGACTTTATTTTTCCCTAGCCTTCTCCTTAGCTGCCATTATGCTATGTATGTTTTTGTTTATTGTCTATCTTTTTCAAAAGAAGGTCTGCACCATTGGGGCAAAAACATTACTTCGCTCACTTTTCTATATGCTGACCCCAAAGCAGGGCTGGCATATAGTAGGTGCTCAATAAAAACTTGTTAAATAAATGACAGATTTGAGAATAATTACTTGGACTGGAAAGTCAGGGAAGTTTTTACAGGAGAAGTATCCGAGCCAGGTCTTGAAGGCTGAGTAGAAGTTTATCGAATAGTGAAGGCTGGGAACAATGATTCAGATGGGAGTGGAAAATGCCACTTCCTTTGAAAAGATCCTGGGTCAATTTAGACCATGGGATTTTTTAAAAAAGTTTATTTATCTTGAGAGAGACAGAGCGAGCACGAGTGGAGAAGGGGCAGAGAGAGGGAGAGAGAGAATCCCAAGCAGGATCCACGCTGTTAGCACAGAGACTGGCACAAGGCTCAAACTCACGAACAGTGAGATCATGACCTGAGACAAAACCAAGAGTTGGACGCTTAACCAACTGAGCCACCCAGGCTCCCCTAGACCATGAGATTCTTTTAAGTGATGACTAGCAGTAAAGTGAAGAAAATGGTTACTGCAAAGTTGAAATACTTTGGAAATATTTGCTAAAAGTAATCACAGACTTATGTTGAACAAGTCACTTGGTAAGCTTCATCCTAAAAATAATTCTTTCAGGTATCCCTACTAATTCAAACAGAACCCGCTACATGACAAGCGGTCAGAAGTTAAGTAACTTGCTCAAGGCCACATAGCTAATATGTGGATTTGAACTCAGTTTTCTCTGGTTCAAGAGGCTAAGCCAGTGTTGTCCAATAAAAACATAACATGAACCACATACGAAATTAAGCAGTTTTTAGTGGCCATATTAAAAACCAAAAAGAAATAAGTGGAATTTGAACGATATATTTTATTAAAAAATTTTTAAAATATTAATGTTTATTTATTTTTGAGAGAGAGACAGAGCATGAGCAGGGGAGGGGCAGAGAGAGAGGGAGACACAGAATCTGAAGCAGGCTCCAGGCTCTGAGCTGTCAGCACAGAGCCCGACGCAGGGCTCGAACCCACAAATTTCAAGATCATGACCTGAGCTGAAGTCGGACCCTTAACCAACTGAGCCACATAGGCATCCCGAATGATATATTTTATTTAACCAATATATCCCAAACAATATCATTTCAAAATGTCATCCACACAAAGCAGCTGCTGGTGAGATGATTTACATTCTTGCTTTCATATTGCTTTTGAAAGCTGGTATATGTTTTACATTAAAATTACATCTTAATTTCCTCAGTAGCCACATTTCAAGTGTACACTGCATACAACCTGCATTGGAAAGTATAGGTCTAAGCCCTTAACATAATCTCTGGATCTGGTGTGATCCTGGTTGGTAACTGGGTTGTGCAAAACGACTTTTGTGCAAAAGGCAAATTGTCACCCATTTTCTAGGAAACTCCAGATTCAGCATCTTGCTCTCAATGTCCTCAGTTTTATTTACGGAAACCATGTTAAGTCTATTTCTGTACAGCATTTCTAGGACATCCCTATTTAACTTCATTTGTTCTCTAGCCGTTGTTCACAAGAGACAGGATTGGGTTGATTACAAGAAGCATGCAACACTGTCTTATAATTGCCACAAAATATGTTTGGAGTCTGTCTCCAAACTAGCTTTTAAGGCATCTAAGGGCAGGGGCCTATTGTTGGGTCCCAGGGCCTGACCCATAATAGCTGTACAGTCACGTTTGCTAGATGTTGTTACATGCATATTTCCCATAACACACCTTGGCAACTATTTATTTCCTTTGGCTAATGACAGGAATCAGGCTAACTACAAGCGATCCCCAAAGATTTCACCTGTAAAATTATTTATTCAACTCTAATGTGGATTTCAGGACTCGATAGGACCATAGGAGCAATCTGTATAAAAGTGAACTTGCTATTCCTCTTGAGTTACCAGTATTGCAAAATGGAAAGTTTTTAGAACATTCTTGAAACGTTTTCAAAGCAAGGCCCAAGAGCCCATTAACGGGAGTATAGTTTACAGAATGATTCACAAAGTTCATGATCCCTTCTTACTTCCTGTTACCTCCTTTTGAAGACTGTCTTTTGCATAATGACCAAGAGGAAGGTCTTCATGGAAACAATGGAACTTGGCTCTCAGGACCTTGCTTGCTATAGGTATTTTTTGTTGTGGTTTCCCACCAACAAATACCACAGCTCAGGTTGAGATATGTTGCTGATAGGAACAAAAGATTTCCTAATAGTGAGCTCTTTTTTTCCCTTATTGTTGTTTAAATACCTGCTGGAACTAATACATTTAATCTTGCCGACTTCTACTTGGTTATTTTAACCACGTTCCCTGTGCATTCCCATATGTCAGTCATTCTCTCTGTAAAACTTGGAGTGGAATTTTTACTGGCACACAAGTGTAGATTCAACCTTTTTGTTTTTCCTTCTGATCACTATCAGCAAAATGAGGTTTGGGGTTTGATGGGGTCATGTCAGAATCAAATTCCCTTAATTCTCATTCTAGCACAGTGTTCAATCTAGTTGAAAGGCCTTCTGCTCTCTCGACATTTATTTCTTCAACTTGGGATGTATCAGAGAAGGACGGATGAGAATCTTGGGTTTTAAACATCAATCTGAACTCTGGCAGTGGGAGCTGATGCTGGTTTCTCTCTCACTGTTGTGGATTCTTAACTACAGTATATGAATGGAAGTTATAATTCTTGTAGGTCTTGATCTAAAACGACTGCAGAATCTCAGGTGTTGATTACATGTCCAGATCATTGTTTCATCTTGTAAAACACACATTTATAGCAACATTAAACTATTGGTTTGATGTCTACAGTTGTATGACTCACCTCTTCTAAGGAACAATACTATTTTCTATTTTGTCACTGTGTGTCCAATATTTTCTGGATTATTTTGGTGGCTTTTGGTCTTGATTTTTTGGGAAATATTTTCCCTCTCTGGGGGTCTAGAAATGGGCTTGAATTTCTTTCCTTAACGCTGTTACTGGCAAAAGTAGGGAGATTATCTACAATGCTTCAAGTTCTACCTTCAAGAGTGGAACTAAATTATGTGATTTTTCTTCTTCTAAGCCATAAGCCATAAACAATGTTGAAATCACTTATTACGGAAACAAAGATTCATGATTTGAAATAACTGGCTTTCATAGTCCTATAATAAATAATAATGAGGAAATGGTAGGGCCGTGTAGGATGAATAGAAATCTAGCTCCAGAATTGATACCAGAATGAGAGAGTACATATATGAAACAGTTAAGTGGTCAATTCCTGTCTTTTCTATATTACATTTTCCCAGGGCATTGTACTTAAGACTTTAAAATAAATAGGCATTTCTCTCATTCTGCATTGGTAAACATGGACAGATGGTGAAATGGGCCAAATAATGGAAAACAGACATAATGTGTTCCCAGTCAGTTTAGCAAGTTCATAGATTAAAGGTTAAACCCCTCATAGGCCCTCATCTCATCTCTGACTTTGGACCACTGATTAGATGAAATTGAGGAGAGAGAGGGTGTTTAATTGTAGACTGTCATGGCCCTGAGCTCTTCACTGAAGGAGGAACATTCCTGTCTGCTAAAGCTGTTGTAAATAAATAAACAGCCCCTCGCGCCCATGGGACCAGTCTGTTCTTTTGTTTTCTTAAACTCAGAGTCAAACCACAATATCTGACTAGCTCCTTCTAATGAGATTTATTATTGTTATTTTTGAATGTGAAAATTTTACCCTTGAACTATTAATGTTCTCCTTTAAGAAGAATACAGACTTTAAAATTGGGTTTGGAAGGGGCCTACATGTTTTTCAAAGTTTGGATGGAAGGAAATGTTTGCTTTTCAGTTGAACATACCTAAATTGAAAAGGACTCAATAAAATTCCCATCCCGAGGCTATGAAAATAAATATTAGCATTTTATTATAAGCAGATCACATGTTTTAGTTCAACGAACAAAGAGTGACCTTACGTGGCAACTGGCTGTCCTTCACAAGTATCTCCAGAAAGAAGGACTTCAGAAACAAACACCTCTTCAGTTTTACTAGACTCTCTCAACCTACAAGTGGCCAATAGTTAGTAGCCCTCTAAAACCGGTAAAGCCTGTCAATTATGTTAGGGTCAAGTCAGTCACTTATCTTGGGGAGTTCACTGGGTAGTTACCCTGCTTGAAGTTGGACGCTCAGTAGATACTTCAATGCAGGTTATGTTTGCTTGTTTGTTTTTGCTGAGATTTTCTTATATGGTTTTCCATGCAAAAATGATTGTTGTCACACTCTAGATCACAGAGCTTTGAGACTTGACTGTTCATGTTCTGCATATTGGAGAACACCTTGCCTGTGTTGTCCTGTACTCTCTGCTTGCCTCATGCACTAGCGGTGGCCTTTGATGCCACATATAACCTTCTTTGGGGGTCTCAGCTTTGATAAAAACCTATCAACCTTCCCCTCCCCTCAGCTGAACGTAAAAGTCAATTGTGTTGGCTTTAAGAGGCCTGGTTTCTAGATACTCTTTTATTTCTGCACCAAGCCTAAGCCACGTTGTCTTTGTTTTTGTTTTCCTACATTGAAATTGGTTTTCTGAACTCAGTTTGTAGAACATGCCATAGATACACCTTGAAGAAATACTACAAATGACCTCATGCCCATTATTGTGTTTACTATTAGAATATTGATGAAGGTAACAGGTATTAAATGAAAGAGAAACTTCTTTATAAAGATCTATCCATAGGAGACATTGTCTTGGATTTCGGATACTGAGAATTAAAAAGATTTTGCTTATGATTCCCTTTTTGTAGTGGCTGCTAAAACACTCAGAGTCAAATTTTCAGGCCACCTCAAGCAAGTGCACATGAGTTTTGGCATGTGTTTTATGCACTAATTTCACAGATAGCTTTATTTTCTC
The DNA here is from genome assembly GCA_028646485.1 of Cryptoprocta ferox. Taxonomy (NCBI): domain Eukaryota; kingdom Metazoa; phylum Chordata; class Mammalia; order Carnivora; family Eupleridae; genus Cryptoprocta; species Cryptoprocta ferox. The sequence goes on from CM053569.1 coordinate 67,149,720, forward strand.
TCTTTCTTTTTCTCTCTCTGTCTTTCCCTCCCCCCCTTCCTCTTTCCCTTCTCTCCCCCCTTCCCCCCACCCCACTCTCCCTCTCTGGTGTATCTGTCTACGGCAACCAGCGTCCTCCTCATCTAAACGCACTGAAAGGAAAGAAACATCTTTGGTTGGGAGAGAAGGAGGAAAAAAAAAAAAAAGAGAGAG
>CM053569.1:67150411-67228750 GCA_028646485.1 Cryptoprocta ferox
GAAAAAACTTGCCTGGTTGTGGAAAATGACACTTGAAGTAGCAAAGCCGGCAGCGCGAGTTGAGTCTATTGTTTCTTAAATTGCCATCAGGGCTTTTTTTTTTTCTTCCTGCTTCTTCAAGTGAAGGGTACCTCTACAAAAGGAAACTCCAGCCCCTCCTGTCCTCCACCGGCCTGTGATCATTACAAAAAAAAAAAAACAAAAAAAAAACAAAAAAAAAAAACCAGATAGCTTTATTTTGATCTTTCTACCGTTATTTTTCTACAAACTCAGTTTCCACTCATTATCTTATTTCATTGCACATATTTTTGGGCTTTAAATCCTTTAGAACTAGATTTGGTAAAAATAAAGAGATAGCACAGAACTAATTACATTTTTCTTTTTTGGGGGGTTAGAATTTTTTTTAATGTTTATTTTTGAGAGAGACGGAGAGAGAGTATGCATGGGGGAGGGACAGAGAGAGAGGGAGACACAGAATCTGAAGTAGGCTCCAGGCTCTGAGCTGTCAGTACAGAGCTCCATGCAAGGCTCGTACCCAGGAACCTGGAGATCATGACCTGAGTTGAAGTCGGACGCTTAAGCGATGAAGCCACCAGGTGCCCCTTTTTAGGGGGCTTAGAACTAATGAAAATGTGCACTGGGTGCGATCTCAGTGGCAGGAGGTGACTTTAGCGTTCATGGCAGTGGTTGGGCCTTAAACAGCTTGGCAGAGAGCAGACTGTGGTCCTCACAAAAGGGGACAGGAGTACAAGGGCAATAAAATCACAGGTGCTGGGTGATAACAGATAACGTAAGAACCATCCTCCCTCCTCAATAAAAAACTTTCTAGAAATAACTGGAGGTGGAGCTTTCCAGTGGGAGGTGCTGAAATTGTAGGTGGGAAGAGGAGTCAGGGGTATATACATCATTGCTGTTTGCACAGATTTAGTTTAAACCCCAAATTGGGTGGCCTAAGGAGACAAAAGTTAGGTGGCAAGTGAAGTAATTCATGATGAATTTTGAGGGAAATCCTGTCTTCACCAATCTGCTATGATTGATGACTGAAACGCCAAGATTTAAACTTATTCCTGAGAATGAAAGTTGTGTATTTTCAGGAGTCCTTTGTTAAAGACCAGGTGGGTCTGAGGTAACACAGATTTGCGGTGGGAATCAGTATATGGGAACCAGCCCATCAGACTGTATCACGTCTGAGAGAGGCCGTGAAAGAAAATGTTGTAGAAGATGGTGTGAATCTTCCCCCGTGTCGGACATGGACCAAGACAAGGGAGGTGGGAGGCGGCCTGGCACTGGAGGAGAGAAGAAATGCCATGAGAATAGAACACAGAATTTTTAGTATCTGGCTCAAAACCCATTCTAGAATGGAGGAGGCTGGAAGTTGTATGCCAGGGAAGGTAGTCCTCAATTTTGCCTTATTTCTGCTAACGATGCTCAACCTCACTTTCACTGACGGTAATGCTCACTTAGCTCAACTCCCTCCCGTCTTCCCCCACTCCTTTATTTCCCGCACCTTTTCTTTAGAGGAGGTTCTGGGACCTCATGGCTATTTTTGTCCCTACTGACAACACTCGGGATCCCACATAAACACTAACAGTAGCCAAAGCATAAAGATGTCTTTCCTGCCTCTGTACCAAGTACCACCTGTCCTTCCCAGTTATGGTTCTTCTCAAGAGGAGTTGGACTCACATGCCTGAGAGTTTCCTTTACCTGCCCTGGTGGTGGGAACAGTATTTCCTAGGTTTGTCCCTATAACTGGCCACCTCTATGGGAATCCAAGACCCAGACCTCCCCGCCTGAGAAGCTGAGGGAGGCATCCCCACTCACACTGCTATGGGCTTGGTTCCCTGGGTACTTCCTTGGAGTCACCCTGTGCCCCTGCCTGGATGCCCTGAGTCCCACCCTAGCTCTCCACTTGTCAGGATGGGCCCACAAGAATGCTCCCAAGGCCGCATGGAGACTTGGGGGTCACACTACCCTTTGTCTTTTCTGCTTGAGCCTCTTGTCCCTGGGACTCAGATACTATTCCATGAAGTCTGATAGACTACCCGTATCAGAACAGACACAGACCTTTCTCCAAATAAGAGCTAGAGCTCCACAATCAGTTCTCCCTGATAGAAGACTTGCATTCTCCTTTGAAGCTTTAACTACAGGATATAGGCCCATCTCTGGGGATGTATCGGAACCATGAATCAAAGCCACGTGCAGCTCCATCTTCCCAAGGGCTAAGAGGGATGTACTTTTGGCCCTGCATTGGAGGACCGATGTAGGCCAAATACACTGACCACAGCATTCCTCGATATGTGGCCAGTCCTACCTTGAGCTTTAATTTTTTGTAAATCAATTTGCCAACTTCGTATCCAGTGTGTTACTTAAGTGGTCAAGAGTCCTTCAAATCCTAGCAATCTGATGTGTAGGTCATACAGATGTTCTATAAGCAGTGTCCGAAGTCCAGCTGTTTAGAAAGGAATCTCTTTACTTGTAATCATTGGTAAATGAGTCCCAGAGGTCCTTGAAAGGCATATATTAACTATAGAGGACAATGGGCAGAGGTTGGGCACATCTGCCAAATACTCTTAGCATCTAACACAATGAAAGTTCTTGCTGAATTATCATCTCACTTTCTGCTTTCTGATAGTCTCAAACAGTTCTGTTTCTCTGAGAAAGTAATTAAGTTGTCATTAGAATTTAACGATTATGGTTTCATTTTTACTCCTTTGACCCCTATGCCTCTGGTGATATGGTCTTGTCCAGTTACTCATCCTCCTGACACGGCGTCGAGAGTGTTCAAAGTCTGAGGAGTTTCTCTTATGACTTTGAACATGAGTTGTCAACATTGCTGGGAGCTCAGGAAAGCCAGGCATTCTCTATGAAAGGGCACCAGACTATTTACTCAAATGACAACAGAGCTAAAGCAATGACTCTATGGTACTCTCACCTTTGGGATGTTCTGGAAAGCAACTGATACCAGTTTGTCAAGTGCCAAGCTGTGTGAAAGTAAAGGAACGTGGTCATTCAGTCTTCTGACTGTAATGGTGGAAGAATTCTCACGTGTCGTTATAATTTAAATGATGGAAACTGTTGTGTGTTATTTGAAGAAATAAAACATATCAGTGCGATATTAGTCAGTAATATATTGTCTCTAATATTCCATCTGTTAAATGCGCCGTTAGCATTTCTTTTATAGTTGGCATTTGTCAGGAATTCTCTGCGGGTACCTGTGAGTAAGTATGCGTTTGATGTAGTACAAACCTATTAATTGTAACTTACTGTTACGTGGGATTTAGATGCATCAGTATTCACACGATGTCCCTTGAATATAATGGTGGGATTCAATTTCAAATCCTATCCCAGAGGCTCACTTAAAAATAATTTATAGGGGCGCCTGGGTGGCTCAGTCGGTTGAGCTTCCGACTTCGGCTCAGGTCATGATCTTGCGGTTTGTGGGTTCAAGCCCTGCGTTGGGCTCTGTGCTGACAGCTCGGAGCCTGGAGCCTGCTTCAGATTCTGTGTCTCCCTCTCTCTCTGCCCCTCCTTTGCTCGCACTCTGTCTCTCTCTCTCTCTCAAAAATAAACATTAAAAAAATAATTTATAATCTCACCGCTTATGGGGAGCAGGTCCTGGATTCCAGAAAGCCCTTTGTTTGCTAAACACTGTGAAGACTATGTTTGAAGGTAGAAGATGGATATGGGGCAAGAATGATTTTCTCTAGGTAATAAGGTGGGGAGGCAGCTGAGGTTGAGGAATGAAGCCAGGAGTGGCCTGGTGGGGAGGACAGAACCTTGGAGACTGATCTGTTCAGTGAAGAGTTTTAAAGTAGTTTATCACATTTGCAGTGTGGGACTGAGCTTTCTTTTCCATTTCTCCTGTGAAATCTTCAGAAAAGTCTCCATTGCTAAAAACTAATGTCTTCTAGTCTTAGTATAATTTTTCTGGGACTTGTGAAGACGCAGAGTTGAGATGGGAGGCTGGCACAAAGCAAAAGGGATGACGCAGGGGTATGGCTGAGCCTTAGGCATGTGTCACCAACAGGACATGGAAACTTGTTCTGCGATCTGTGGTTGCCCCTGCTGTCTGGTGGGAGGTTCCCTGGAAGGCTGGAGGCCAGAGGTGCCGCCCAGGCTGTCTGCGGCTGCTCAGGACCCGGCTCTTGGCTTCGGCCAGCACAGCCTCATACTTCTCCCCTTGCAATTTTGGCCGCCCCGCATCGCTCAGTGTGTCTGTGCACGTAGGTGCTTCTCCAGCAATCTTCAGAATCGCTTTTGCATATTGGCTACTCAGATATTCAAGTTCTACTTCTTTTTTTTTTCTAAAGTCAGCTGCTTTATTATTTTTTTTAAAGTTTTAAAACGTTTTTTATTTATTTTTGAGAGAGAGAGAGACACACAGAGAGCATGAGCGGGGGTGAGTCAGAGAGAGGGAGACACAGAATCAGAAGCAGGCTTCAGGCTCGGAGCTGTCAGCACAGAGCCCAACACGGGGCTCGAACCCATGAACTGTGAGATCATGACCTGAGCCAAAGTCGGATGCTCAACCGACTTAGCCCCCCAGGCGCCCCTCAAGCTCTACTTCTAACCCTAAAAAGGTCACACCGTGTATGCACAAATGAATGTCACAATGAAGCAACTGCCGAGGCAGTTTCATTACAGGCTATGATTTTGACTCCGATTATTGTACTTAGAACAGGAAGTGATTCTGGCCCTGCCTTAACTTCCTTGGAGGTCACTCATGAGCTGCCCTGAACAACTGCAAAGCTGCGAGTTGTTTTCTTGTTTGTTTTGTCAAACCTGTACCTGTTTTCTGTATTGAAAATAGTGTCCGATTTTCTTTACTTTCTTACTGACTTGGCATTTTTGCTGAACGCCCAAAGGTTTTCTTTTTTCCTTTTGAAGACTGGGTTCCTGGAATACGTGTCAGTATTGACAGCTGTGGGCCAATATTCTCAAGTACCCAAGTTAGGTTCAAGTCTTTTTTAATTCAGGAAAATTTGCTTAAATTACAGATTTGTTTGTTCCTCTCCATTACTTCTTTCTTCAAGGACTCCCATTTGTGTATTGAGTCTTCCTTTTGCCTTCAAAAATGACATTTTTGGCTTTAAAAATATTTGTTCTTTCAACTTCACAACTTTCGTTAGGGCATTTTGCATTGTGTTTATTCAAGTTTGCATGATTTTTTCTTTATTTTGAAAAATGCTCAAATAAATAAATAAATAAATGTATTTTTTGAGTTCTGACGCCTTTTTCAAACATTTCTTTTCTCTAATCACTTTATTTCCACGTTTTCTAATTCTGATTTATGCTATTCTTTAATACTTTCTACAATGATGTTAATTTTTTTAGTTCTTATTGAGACATTAGGTAACAGTTTTATTTGTTCCATGGGCATGTTTTTCTGGTGTGCTTTCATTGACTGTAAGGATATTTTTCCTTCCCTTGCTTCCTCCCTCACACTCTTCCTTTGTAATAATAACATTGTACAGAAACTGACTATGATTCTTTTCTGTTGCTTTTTTTTTTTTTTGAGAGAGAGAGATTATGCACGAGGTGGGGGGAGAGGAGCAGAGGGGCAGGAAGAGAGAGAGAGAGAGAGAGAGAGAGAGAATCTTAAGCTGTCAGCATGGAGCCTGACACAGGGCTCCCTCTCACAACCCTGAGATCATGACTGAGCCGAAATCAAGAGTCGGATGCTCAACCGACTGAGCCACCTGGGCGCCCCTCTGTTGCTCATTTTTAGATGATGTGAGTTTTTCTGTACTTTTAAGAAGGCAGGGTCGAGCCAGGATACATTTTCAATCTTCATAGCTCTAAAGCTCTTCGGTCTGTTCTTTTTATGAAATGATTAAAACATGGGCTATTCTCTGAGCTCTGTTTCCTCTGCTCTCTATCCCCATGTTTATCTGGATTTCTTTCTTCTTTGCCCTGAGGTCCCACAACCTAAATTGGTATCAATTTCTCCTTAGTGAGAGGTTTGCTCTAGAAGTGAGCTCAGGATCACAAGTTTTGCGAATTTCAAGCACCAAGACCATGTTAGCACTTGCTGACCTTTCCACAGGCTCCCTTGCTCTCCTCTGTGAATCAAGTTTGTAGACTCCCCTGACAGTCTTTTCATGCTTAGAGACTAACTGCTGGTGATTTTGGATTCCCCCTTTCTCAGGGCATTCGGATACCCCATTTCACTCTTCCCACTTCCTCCCACATGAGTGCAGACGCCAAGTGGCTCTTATCATTGGTGGTGGTTCTTCCCAATTATCATATTTTGGGGTTCTTCTCAGCTAGTTTTATTACAGATCCTTATATTAGTTTGATATGTTCTTATAATATATCCTCATATTCTTATTCTTTGGTCCTGTGGTTTTAGAGATCACCATATGAATAAATATGTGGCTCCCTTGGGCTTCTTGGACCATGCCTAGTAATCATTCTGTACTTTTAAGCCTTGATGGGAATCACAGAATGCTGCTTCTGAAGCAGGGAAAGATAACAGACAGACTATCTAGGATTTTGCTCACAGTGGGAAGGCCTCTGAATTTGCTTAAACCTGATGAGCTGGTTTATCTAAAGTTCATTGTATTTGAACTTTATCTCTGAGCCACTTCTAAAGGGCTTCAGACGGGAGAAACGGGAGTTTAGGATCATTCCATCTCTGTGTTAAAAAAATATTTTCCAACCTAGAAAATTAATGCTCTTACCCTATGAAATTCTTAGCCTTTTGAAATCACTATGTTTTTTAAATAATCATGTCTTGATCCTCTATTAGAAGTACAATCTGCAAAGTTCTTAACCGTTAAGGTATTTGATCTACTTTCAAGATAAGTCTAAAGTTATAAGCTAATCTCATATATATGAGGAAAGAAGTCACAGTTGAGTCATGGTCAATGTTTCATTATCAGAGAGGAGGCTTGGAATTTACAGAGTTCCCAAAGTCAGTTTTTTAAAAATATGTATATGGGTTTAAAAACAGTGAAGATTTTACTGAACTGCTCTTGTATAAATCAGGGCATATCCTACTTTAGGAAGTTATTCTGTAGTAAAATACAAGACTCAGAACGATTTAAAACAAATAAAATGCCCTGGTATTGTTGAAAGTTTCACTTGCTCAGTAACAAAATAATTGATGGGATTTAAAAAGTCACAGTAACGGCTTTGACATCCCTAGTTTCTTTGGTCCAATTGTTAATTACGGTAAATGTTTAGATTTTTCTGTGCATTTCCTCATCAACAAATAAAAGCTTTTGATCTCTATTCCATGTGGAATCACATGGGTAGAGAGAAGAAATGGGATATATTGAAATAAAACAGAGAATGGAAATTATAAAAATATTTGCTTCTGTGTAGTTTAAATTCCTGAGTTCACACACCACAAGAAATTTGGTTTCTTTGAAGATTTAAACACTGGCAACTCAATGGTCTACAAATAGATTATTTCATTCCATTCAGTGTTTTATAGAATTTTTTTCCTCTCGAAATACTGAACAGGGGTGCTTGGCTGGCTCAGTCAGAAGAGCTCCTGATCCCTGGGTTGTGAGTTTGAGCCCCATGTTGGGTGTAGTGATTACTTAAATAAATAAAACTTAAAAAAACTTAAAAAAATAAATACAAAGCAACTTCTAGCTTGGTTCCTGGATTCTTTAGTGCCATGTCTCCCATGGTCCTGCTCTCTGTTGGAGCAGAGACTAAAGGGAAGTCAGGGAAGTATGATTCATGATCTCCGCAAGCTTCCAGCAACACAAGAAGGAATATGATGGTGAGAGGAGACACGCAAGGGGGCAAATGATTAGTTCACCACTGAGGAAGTCCTGAGCTCCTCTCTAGAGGTCACCTTCAGCTTTGTGCCTTTGGTAGTAGAATTTTCCATTATATTCTCCACTTAGCACATTACCATCCATACACCAAGTAGGCACTCAATGAATAAACGAATCAAAATCCTTCCTAGTCGGATAGAATTCAAATACTACTTCCTCTATGAAGCCTGCCTTAATCCTTAGTCTGAAATCGTCTCTAATGCTTCTCTTCTCTGACCACCCATGGACCCCTGCAGGAAGCATGTTTCTTGGTGTTGGCTAACTTCAGAGCTCACCCTACAGTCTTTACCACAGTATAAGGTGGTGGGAAATTGTTCTCATGGTGGCTGCTCCTATGTATTTATCCCAACCCACGGGCTCTTTTTACAGTATGGCTGACACTCTTCCCACCCAGAGATGGGGTGGCTGGGGTTATAGTCCCTCCTCTGGAATCAGGACAGGGTTTGTGACTGTCCCAACTGGCCCAGTGGGGTATGGCTGAAGGGATCCCATGTGACTTCTGAGGCTGGGTTACAGAAAGGAGAGAGCTCTTTCCTTCTACCCCCTCCATGATGCTTACCTCAGAATCCAGAGCTATGAGCTAAGGAAGCCTGGGAATGGATAGATCTGTGACCCGAGGCCAGCATCAACCACCAGATGTAGGTGAATAAATCTTCCGATGGTTTCTGTTCCCAGACTCTGAGTCTTCCACCTGAGGCCACAGGAGTTGTGGAGGAGAGATAGGCATGCCCACCACGTCCTGCCCCATTTCCTGATGCATGGACACTGTGAGAGAGGTAAAGGAGTATTGTTTTCAAGTCACTAAGTTTTCAGCGAATTCATTTTGCACCAATAAACAGATAACCAATACAAACCTACATGAGGGTTCACGTGTAAATGTTTTTTCATCTTCACCCTTTTTCCTACTCCTAACTCCTAACCTCTGTAGCAACCAGGACGATGGTTTGCACACACAACAGAAATCACATTTCTTCAAATGATTATGAGGATTCAAGGATGTAGCACAATATTCAGTAATATGAAGTAATCAATAAATGTTAACTGCATGTGAAATTGTTACATGATTTATTTATTTTCTAGCTTCACTGAGATATAACTGACATACGGCATTGTGTAACTTTACGATGTATGTGTTGATTTGATAGCCTTATATATTGCAAAGTGACTGTTACCACCAGAGTGTCAGCTAACAGCTCCAACATGTCATATAATTATCACTTTTTCCTTTTACAGGTGAGACTTTTCAACATTTTCTCTCTTAACAACTTTCAGTATATAATACAGAATTATTAACTGTAATAACCATGCTGTATATTAGATCACTGGACTTATTCATTTTATAACTGAAAGCTTATACCCTTTGAGCAACATCTCCCCATTTCCCCCACTGCTCAGCCATTGGTAACCATTCTACTCTGTTTCTATGAGTTCAGTATTTTTAGATTCCACATAGAAGTGACATCATACAGGCTTTGCCTTTCTGTGATTTATTTTATTTTGCCTAATGCCCTCAAGGTCCATCCATACAGTTACAAATGGTGGGATTTCCTTCCTTCTTGTGGGTGAATAATATTCCATTATGTATTATATTACAATACAATGTAATAATGTGATATATCATACCTTCTTTATCCCTTCATCTGTTGATGGATGCTTAGGTTGTTCCATATCCTGGCTATCGTGCATAGTGCTGAACTGAACATGGAAGTAAAGATGTTTTTTCAAGATCTTGTTTTTATTTTCTTTGGATGTATACACAGAAAGGGGATTGAAGAATCATGTGGTAGTTCTATTTTAAAATTTTTGAGGAACCTCCATACTGTTCCACAGTTTCTGTACCAATTTACATCCCCACCAACAGTGCATAAGGGTTCCTTTTCGTCTACATCCTGGCCAACACTTGTTATCTCTTGTCGTTTTGATGACAGCCATTCTAACAGATGTGAGGTGACATCTCACCCTGGTTTTGATTTGTACTTCTCTGATGATGAGTGATGTTAAGCACCTTTTCATGTACCTGTTGGCCATCTGAACACCTTCTTCGGAAAAATGTCAATTCAGTTTGCCCATTTTAAGACACAGATTTTTTTTTTTTTTTTTTTTTTGCTATTGAGTTGTAGGTGTTCCTTATGTATTTTGGATATTAATATCTTATCAGACAGAGGATTTGCAAATATTTTATCTCACTCCACAGGCTGCTTGTTCATTTTGTTGATTGTTTTCTTTACTGTGCTGAAGTTTTTAGTTTGATGTAGTCCCATGTGTTTATTTTTGCTTTCGCTTAACTTTTAGTGCCAAATGCAAAAAGTCATTGCCAAGACCAGTGTCAAGGAGCTTTTCTCCTATGTTTTCTTCTAGGAGTCTTCTGGTTTCAGGTTTTAAATATTTAATTTGAGTTACTTTTTGTGAGTGGTGTAAGATATGGGTCCAATTTCATTCTTCTGCATGTGAGTGTCCAGTTTCCCCAACGCACTTATTGAGGAGACCACCCTTTTTCCACCGAGTATCCTTGGCTCTCTAGTCAAATATTAGTGGGTTTAACTTTCTCTATTCAGTCCTATTGGTCTATGTGTCTACTTTATTACCATACTGTTTTGATTTCTATAGCTTTGTGGTAGAGTCTGAAATCAGGAAATGTGATGCTTCTGGCTTTGTTCTTCTTGCTTAGGACTGCTTTGGCTCTTTGGAGTTATTTTGTAGTTATATGCCAATTTTAGGTTTGTTTGTTCTATTTCTGTGAAAAATGCCATTGGACTTTTGATAGGAATCAAGTTGAATCTATAGATGGCTTTGGGCAGTATGACCAATATAACAATATTAGTTCTTCCAATCCAAGAACATAGGATAGCTCTCCATTTGTTTATGACTTCTTTAATTCATTCCATCAAAGTCTTATAGTTTTCAGTGTACAGATCATTTACCTCCTTTGTTAAATTTATTCCTAAGTATGTCATTATTTTCGATGCTATGGTGAATGGAACTGTTCTCTATTTCTATTTCAGATATTTTGTTCTTACTGTATAGAAGCAAACTGATTTCTGTATGTTGATTTTGTGTCCTACAGATTGACTGAATTTCTTGATTAGTTCTAACAGTTGTTGGTGAAGTCTTTGGGAATCTAGATCACATCATCTGCCATGGAAAATAATTTTACTTCTTCCTTTCCAATTTAGATGTCTTTCATATCTTTTTTAAGCTTAATTCTCTGGTTAATTCTTCCATCACTACATTGAATAGGAGTGGAAAGAGTAGGCACCTTTGTCTTGTTCATGATTGTAGAGGAAAAGCTTTCAAACTTTCACTATTAAGAATGATGCTAAGGGCACCTGGGTGGCTCAGTTGGTTATTTTCAATCCTCTTGTTGTTCACCTTTTTATTAGAGTTCAGTGGTTAACACTCCATCATAATATTGTATTACAATATTCTGAATTCAATGATATCCTTTACCAGTCTATTGTATATTTTCATATGTTTAATGCTACTAATTTGCATCCTTTCATTTCATTTGAAGGACTCCTGTCAGCATATCCAGTAAGGCAGGTCTAGTGGTGATAAATTTCGTCAGGTTTTGTTTGATTGGGAAAGTCTTTATCACTCTTTCATTTCTGAAGGGCAGTTTTGCCAGGTAAAGAATTCTTGGTTGACATTTCAGCACTTTGAATATATCATTCATTTTCTCCTATGCAAGGTTTCTGCTGAGAAATTCACTGATAGCCTTGTGGGGGTTCCCTTGTAAGGGGGTTCCCTTTTTCCCCTTTTGATATCTTTGAGATTCTCTGTCTTTGATTTTTGATAGTGTTATTATGTGTTTTAGAGAGAATCTCTTTGATTTGACTTTGGTGACCCTGAACTTTATGAACTTGGATATCTAAATTTCTCCCCAGCGTCAGGGAGTTCTCGGGCACTATTTCTTTAAATAAACTTTGTGCTGCGTCTTTCTCACTTCTCCTTCTGGAACTTCAATAATTTGCCAATCATTTTTTTTCTGATGGTTTCCCATATAAACAAAGGCTTCCTTCATTCTTCTTCATTCTTATTTCTTTGTTCTTTTCCGACTGGATAATTTCAAAGTCCCTGTCTTTAATCTCACAGATTCTTTTATTTGCTTGATCAAGTAGTTGATGCTTTCTATTGCATTTTTTGTTTCATGCATTGCTTGTTTCTTTTCTTCTAATAATTTTTTCTCTTTGTTAAACTTCTCATTGCGATAGTATATTGTTTTCCTGATTTTGTTGAACTGTCTTTGTTTTCTTGTAGCTTGCTGAATTTCCTTAAAACTGCTATTTTGAATTATTTCTCTGGTAAACTGCAGATCTTCACGTGTTTGGGTTTGGTTACAGGAAGCTTATTGCCATCTTCTGGTGGTGTCACATTACTTTGATTCTTCCTGTTCCTTGAACTTTTGCATTGCTATCCTCACATCTGAGGTAGTAGTCATCGCCTCCCTTCCTTACTGCCATCTCGAAGGCCAAGAGGAGCTGAAGCCAGATCATGCACACAACAGCCTCCACGGCTGGGACCAAGGTCCATCTGCCTATTGTCTGATGCACTGATAGGTGAGACTTGTCCTGAATCCCTTAGCAGGAGGTGCCAGATGGCACAGTTACTGCAAAGACACCTTTGCCCATGGATGCTGAACTTTTGTTGTCGGTGGGGGGGGGGTAAAAATAAGGGACATCTTTTGCTGCCATGATGCTGACGTAACTCCTCTTATAAGTAAATGATGACTGCTTCCTCTGCATATCAAGTCTGCCCGGCAAAACACCCTTATTCACATCAGTTCAGCAAAGGCAAGTCTCATCTGTTAGTAAATGCTGACCAAACCAATGGCAGGTGTACAAAACAGCAGTTACTTGATTAAAACTTCCATTTCTTACCCTGTTGTTCTATGTTATATTTATATCTCTACTCTGTTCTGTCTCCAATTCCCTTTCCTTGCTTTTTAGATTCTCAGACCATTTTTATAATACACATTGGATTTGTTTATTTGGTTAAAGCCTATGGCAGGTTTGATTAGAGTTTCTTAAATGGCTAGTTAAAATTGCATCCCATTTCTATTTTTGCACCCCAGTACAGGAAACAATGTCAGATCGCACAGGGCTGGATGGAAACATGTGGGCCCTCTGGGCAGGCTAATCATTTGCTGACCTTTCAAATGGATATTCATGAAATATTTGTTACAATTTATTTAGAGGTGAGGCTATAGAAGGTGGTTGGCAAGGCCCGGGCAGCTTGCCTGTGTATGTGCCTGATCTGGCCACGACGTCTATGTTAATTGCCTATTATCTCAGTTCTCCCCAAGCTGTATTCACAATGAGGAGTTCAGCCTTCCCAAAGAGAGTTTCGGTGTTCTGTCATAGATACACAGAACACACTCTGGGCCAGTTTCTTGATTTGTTTTGTTTTGTTTTTGCGGAAGACATCATCTTTATGAAGACGGCAGGTCCCTTGGTGCGTAGCGTAGCAAGGATTGCAGACCTGGTGTCAGAAAACCTGGACGCTTAGTTTCTCTGTGCTCCTCTCAACTGCCTTCCAAATAAGAAAGTTGGATAAAATTACCTTAAAGGTTCTTGTCTGCTGTATTATTCCATCTCGTGGGTATAAGGAGCTGTATGATAAATCTGTATAGAGCAAAGGAGAACATTCCAAGGAATTAACCTCTGTCCTTTAGGTTAGTTAAACTATCATTCTGATTTATAAAAACTCTGCGATTCAGAGCTAACACTTTAAAGATTTTTACAAAATCCTGGAGAACTGGATCAGGGAGTAATAGATAACAAGCCACAGGATTCACGAAAGAAATAAAGAAATGAGAGCTTAACCAATCATTGCCATGTTGATCAAAGCACTGTATGATTTTAAAAAGTAATAAAATGTGAATGTTCATATGAGTGAAATGTGATGAAGTCACTGCAGCAAATGCATTCCTAGGTATTATGAATATAATTCTCAAAAATTTGTAGTTTGGGGGCGCCTGAGTGGCTCAGTTGGTTAAGCGTCTGACTTTGGCTCAGGTCATGATCTTATGGTTTGTGGGTTTGAGCCCCACGTCAGGCTCTGTGCTGACAGCTCAGAGCTTGGATCCTGCTTCAGATTCTGTGTCTCCCTCCCTCTCTGGCCCCTCCCCTGCTTGCCCTCTCTCTTAATCTGTCTCTCAAAATAAATAAATGTTAAAAAATTTAAAAAAAATTTGTCGTCTGATGTTGCAAACACATAATGGGAAATTTTACCCAGAAAATAATTTTTATGATTATGAATGCTCAATGTTTACATGGAAGAGAAGTTTACTTGTTGACTGAATTACATTTATTGAGAAATACGTAACAAAATAAATGATCACAGAATGACAATGCAGTCAGGAAATAACAGATGCCCGACGGTTAATCGGCTAAGACACCAGCTGAAAATCAGACAATGAAGAAGTAACAGACAGGAGTTCTAATAAAGTGAAAACTTTTCTATGGGGAAATTGGGTTAGAGACATTTGTATTTTGGTTTTGCAAAAACTTCAGGCAATGCAAAGTACAAAGATGAAGCCAGCATTTCAAGTGTAGAAAGAGATGTTAGGTACCTAGCTACACTGAACTATTTACTAGAATGCCCTATTTATATGTAGATACTGCTTATTTTTTTATTGACTTAGATCTAGGATTTAATATTTTTGAGAGATTATTATGGTTTAAATAAAATGTTGTGGCTCTATAGGAAGTTATTTCTCTTGTTCTGAAGATTTTCTTATTGATTTAATTTTCTTCCCCCTTCCCTCTTTTTCTTCTCTTTCTTGTAAGGGTGATTTTTTTTTTTTGTTTGTTTGTCTGTTTAAATTGCAGCACTGAGGTGAGACATAGGGCACAGAGAGAATGCTGATTATTTTATAGTAGTTTGAAGTTTCTTTCTGCTGTTCATTTTTAGAAAAAAATGTGTTTCATTATATTCATCAAAATTAAGGAGTATTATGGAAAATAACTGTCAAATTATCACCAAATTATGTCAGGTTCTCACCAAAAGCTGTCAAATTCAAGGAAGTCAAAGAAAGGTGGAAGAACTGTTTAAATTGTAAGAGTCTAGAGAGTTGGCAGCTAAATGCAACACATCATCCTGGATTTGATCTTGGACCTCTAGAAAATTCTTTTCTACAAATGGAATTATTGTAAAATTGGACAAAATCTGAATGGGTCCTGTGGATTAGATGGTCATGCTCTATCAGTGTTTATTTCATTATATAGATGGTGGTGCTGTGCTTATATAGAATAGTGTTTTTATAGTTTAGGAAATATCCACCAAAATATTTATTTTTAATTAGTTCACAATTTATTTTCATTAGTTCAACTTGCAATTTATTTTCAATTAGTTCAGAAAAAAATTATGTGTGTGTGTGTGTGTGTGTGAGAGAGAGAGAGAGAGAGAGAGAGGGAGAAGGAGAGGGAGAGAGAAGAGACCGAATAGAAAGTAAATGTATAAACCTATTTACAGTTGGGGAAACCAAGCAAAAGGTACGCAGGAATCTTTATACTATTCTTTTAAGTTTTTAATAAGTTGGACGTTATTTTTTTTTAAGTAAAAAACAACAAAAATATTTTCCACCATATTCTCCACACCTTTCAATTTTTTTTGATGAAAGAAAAGTCAAGATAAATTAGCAATTGCTAAAAATTAAGCATCCAGTTTCTGTAAATATTCTCTGTAATTTGGGAAAATTGATTTTTGATTTGAATGATCTCATTTTGAATCACAACTTTCCAAGGCAGTTTATGGCTTTTAGCTCTGCACTTGTATTTTACAAGGTATAAGATTTATGATCCCTTTTCAAAACAGCTTTGCAATATAAAAATTCCTAATTTTGTGTTATTTTAGATTTATTACCCTTAAAACTGTCCTAATAAAGGATTTGCTAAACTCTAACAAAATATTAGACTTCTGGGCCATGACTATAAGCTTGATAGGGACATTGCTACGCAAATGAGACATGGTCCATGAACTTACGTATAGAATATTTAAAAAATTCAACCTCAGGCAGAACTTAACTCAGATTTTTATTCCACATGCATGCATATTAACGCTTTTATTTAGTTCGATTTTATGTTAATAACATATGGGTTTTGAAGATGGCGTTTTTTTTTTCCTATTCCTTTCCGCACCTTTCCCCACCACAGCATTAGACATTAGACTGACCTAAGCTTCAGCCTCTCCCTGTCCCATATGCTATTAGAATAAATCTTTTCCTGTGGAGTGAGATAGAGAGTGAAGACAAAAATAACCAAGTAATTCAATTACGAATAAGAATTCCTTAGAAAAAATAATCTTAAATTTGAAATTTTATTCACATAGTTACAAAGTTAAACACGAAATCCTTGACAAAGTTAATTCCTTGCCCTTGTTATTTTCATCCTACTTGGCAGTTAGAGCTTCTTGGATGTGTAGATTGATGGTTTTCATCAAACTGGGAAATTTTTGACCATGATTGCTTCAAATATTCTTTTTGTCCCTTCCTCTCTTTCCTCTCTTTCAAGGGCTCTCATTTTACATATTTTGGAATGTGATCTTTTTTAAAGTTATAACGTAGGAAAAGACACCTTCTAAGATATAGGACTGAGTATCCAGGCACAAATCTGTCAACACTTAATGAAACACTACTTTTTTTTTCTGTAGGTATTATGATGTCATGGTTTGTGTTTTCTATGCTATAATGTTCGATTTAAAATACAGAATGGAGAACATAAACTAAAATCATTCTGTTCATTTATTGCTAACAAAACATGTAAGAAATTGTGCCCATGAAACTTCAGACAGGATCCATTCTACAGTCAATGAGTTGTTGTTGGACTCTGAACTGACTCAAAAAAAAATGCCTTGATTTAAAATTAAGAATTAAAGAATCATTTATGTTTGTACTCAGAGATTTAGGGACTTTCATTATTGCATACCAGATCATATGTTACAGTTCTCTTTGTTATTTTTATTTATATTCTGTAGCATTATACAGACAGAATAATAGAAAAATCAAGCTTGGAAACCTTAACTTTTAATGAAAACTTTGAATTTGAAATGAATATGCTAATGATTTTTGAGCTCCTAGAAAATGGGTAGATTTGCCTGTTGGTAGCAAAACGTTACAGAGACTGTATTAGTGAAGGTTCTCTGGAGAAACAGAATCAATAGGAGCTATACATACAGGTACATGAAATACATACATATGAACATTTAGGTTTTGTTATATTTACTACAGGAATTGATTGATGTGATTACGGAAGCCAGGACATTGCCATCTGCCCTCTGCAACTGCAGACCAGGAAAGCCGATGGTGTAAGTCCTCTTCCAAGTGCAAAGGCCCAAGTACCTGGACTGCTGGCATCTGAGGGCAGGAGAAGATGGGTGTATCAGCTCTGCAGAGAGCAAATCTGCCCTTCTTCTGGCTTTTTGTTCTATCCAAGCCCCCAACAGATTGGATTATGCCACCTGCTTGGTGAGGTTGATTTTCTTTATTCTGTCTACCAATTCAAATACTTTAATCTCTTGTGGCAATGCCTTCACAGACACATGCAAAAATAATGTGTTCTCAGCTCTCTGAGCATCCCTTAGTCCGGTCCAGATGACACAATCAAATATTACAGAGACTAACAAAATGTTAAATTTTAATGATATTAATTAAAAATTAATGATATTAATTTAAGTATTCTCCACACACATCAGGATGGCTAATATAAAAACAAAAATGAAACCAGAAAATAGCGAGTGTTTGCAAGAATATGGAGATGAAGAGACTGGAGACCCTATGTACTGTTGATGAGAATGTAAAATGGTGCGGCCACTATGGAAAATAGTATGGAAGTTCCTCAAATGACTGAAAATAGAACTACCGTACAATCCAGCAATTGTGCTGAATGCATGTACTTGAAGAGATATTTGTACAGCCATGTTCATAGTATCACTATTCACAGTAGCCAAAAAGTGGAAGCAATGCAAGCATATGTACGCTGGTGGATAAATGGAGACACAAAATGTGGCGTATTCATAAGATAGAATATTTATTAGTCAGCCTTAAAAAGGAAGGAAATTCTGAGACATATTATAACATGGATGAACCTTAAGGACATTATGCCAAACGAAATAAGCAAGTGACAAGAAGGCAAACATTTGCTTACATGAGGTATCTAAAGTAGTCAGATTCATAGAGATGAAAAGTAGAAAGGTGGTTACCAGGGGTTGGGGGGAGGGGGAATGGAGAGTGGTTTTTAATAGACAGAGTTTCAGTTTTATAAGATGAAAAAGTCCTAGAGATTGGTTGCCCAACAATGCGAACACCCTTAACAATAACTGACCTCTCAAAAATCAAAATGCTAAGTTTTATGCCATGTGCATTTTGCCACAATTAGACAGAATACTCTTGTGTGAGTAGGTTTCCCAGTGGTACAGCAGTCTCGTAAGATGTGCAGGAAGGGAGAATTCACACAGTTCATCCATGCTCAGAAAGGTGACCTTGCTGCAAATTGAAGGGTAGTTCCGTGTTGGGACTGAGGGAGAGGATTGGGAATGGACATTTATGGTGCTCATTCCGGCACTGATACAAGTGTGTCACTCAAAGACTTTACATCTATTTGTTTCCGTTAGCTCTCCCAATAATCTTCTGAAATAGAAATTCATATCCCCATTTCCAGAGAAACTATCTGAAGTTTAGAAGAGGTAAGTAATTTGCCCAAGATCGAAGACCCAGGAAGAAGTGACATCTTGAAGGCACAGACGATTCACACTGTTCTAGATTCAATACTGCCACGATCCAGGCGTGACTGATAGTGGAGTACAAACCCTGACCCCCTCCCTGAAAGATGGGACAACTCTGTAGGGCCACATCTATTGTTCCAGGCACCCATCCCCCCAGGTGTTGGTTAGAGTAAGACACTGGAGTTGGATCATACCTTGGCTGGCAATGAGGACCCATTCTTGCTGGGAGCAGAGGCACTGGCACTCCCATCATGCTGCAGTGGTGTCACTGCTAAGACACACGTGAACTGCAGTGGCAAATGAGTAGAAGGGATGCACCACTGTGGAGTATGTCTGGTGTTTGAAAGGTCTGGGGGGAAATAAAACACACAAAGACAGTGGAGTTGCGTGGCAATAGCTGTTGCTGGACATTATTGATGCATGAGAAAGAAAATGGCAGGCTCAGGTTAGTTGCAATTTTTAAAGGGAAGTGTGAGAATCAGAGAGATTCCATGCACGTTTAGAGACCCCCAACTGCCACGTCCAAGCCCTAGTCTCAACTATCTTCATCCACAGGGCAAAGAAAACTCAAGGTGAATTGTGAATGACAGACCTTCAGAGAACGCTTAATTCTCAGCTGATTCTTGGTTTCCTACACCAAGGTCAAGGTGTTGATAGAGAAGGGACAGGGATCTGCAACTTGAGATGGGGAGTCCGGCTGGAGTTTCCTGAACTTTCTTGTTCATGGCCTCTTGTTGTGAGATAGACCCCTGCCTGGCTCCTCTTCGTTTGGAGATTGCAAAAGCCTCAAATGGGGCAAGCACTTTAAAAACAGAAGATCTGCCCCCAGCTCCCCTCTTGGACACCAGTCAACATCTAGCGTCAAATCTCAGTGTATCCTGACTAAACATGCGGGACCTGCTAGAAGAGGAAAGGGATTATTTGCCAAAAGAGCAACAGTGCCTGCTAATGTGTACCAGCAGGTGCGCCAGCGGGAGTCAAGAGTGTCTGCTGGGGGTGGACCCTGGGGGTGCTGAATCAAAGCATCAGAAGAGAAATCTAGGTAAGGGACAGGTTGTCGACATAGGGATACTGTTTGGTGAAGGCCCCAGAGGACTGTTAACACTCTGTTGGGATGGCTTTTAGAAGTCTGAAAAAGTGAAGACCTCATGAAACAAAGTCGAGATGCCAGAAATGCTGTGAGTGGGCTCAGAGGCTGTAGTTGTGGTTAGCGCATAGATGTAACCCGGCAGAATGGGGTGGGACATTTGTTTCTTTACCACAGGTACCAGAGTTGCTCTTAGGGAGAGAACGGTCTTTGAGTGGAAGGTGAGTGATAGTGTGGGAAGAGGAAATGATTTTGCGGAAGCCAAGCAGACAGAAAAGATAGTCGAAATTTCCAGGGCAGGAAGCCTCTAGGTACTCTCGGCTGGGAGAAGGGAGCAAAGGAAGAAGACTGGGGGCCTCACCATGAGGCACTGGCATTCAGCAGTGGCTGTAACCTCTACAGGTTGTCCACCAACAGTTGGTATTAAGCTGTTGTCAAAGGTCCCAACTAAGTCCCTCTGTCTTCCCAAACTACCAATCACTCACATGTCTTGAGTGAGATGGTGTTTAATGGATATTGAGGAAGAAATCTCAATGCCACGTGAGCTAACACAGTTCTGAGCACCCCAGCTCAGCAAGACATTCCCTAAGCTGAGCTAACAGAGCGGCTCCAAGCACTTGATACTGGAGCTGAGTAGAACTTAAGCGCTCCTGAACTTCGCAGGGATCCTTGGGGTGGGCGGTGGGGATGGAATTTCCATGATCTGTCATAGGGGCTTTGAATTCATCTTCCCTTCGGGAGTGGCCAGACTGTGAATGTGGCCTTGGTTCTATGAGTATAGGGGTTCAGGGAATGGTTTCTGGAGAAACCAGGGTCTCACTGGTTCTTTTCTGGAGAATGGGTTTGGCTAAGCAGGCAATCTAGTACAATCGTGAAGGTGCAAGTCAGGTTGCTGGAAACTGAGGGATTTAATAGGAAGGGAGGAAAGATGTAGACATGAGTGTAGCTATGAGTTGTAACAGGAAAATGGGAGAGAACCAAACAAGTGATAAACTGACCATGGTTGGGAAGGTCACTTAATTTTTTCCCATCTGTCTTCTGTAAAGAGAAAAATTTGTCAGGTGATGTGAGTTCACCTTATAATTCTATACTTCTAGTAGTCACTGAGTTCTGTAAATTTAGCATACGGACACATTTGCCTTAACTCTGTGTTATGGACTGAAGCTTTGTGTCTCTCCAAAATTCAAATATTGAAGCCCTAACCCCAAGTATGATGATGGCATTTGGAGGTGGGGCCTTTGAGGTGTAGTTAGGTTTAAATGAGGTTGTGAGGTGGGGTCCCACCTGTTGAGATTAGTGTCTTATAAGAAGAGGAAGAGAGAGTAGAGCTCTCTCTCTCTCTCTCTCTCTCTCTTTATCTCTCCCTCCCTCCCCTTGTCTACCTCCCTGTCTCTCTACTGTGTGAGGAGCCAAGGAGAAGGCAGCCATCCGCAAGCCCGAGAGAGCTCTCACTAGGAACTGAACCCTGAGGGACCTTGATCTTGGAGTTGGTCTCCAGAACGGTTGAAAAATAAATTTCTGATGTTTAAGCACCCCCAGTCTATGGTATTAGCATATTATATCTTATTATAGCTGCTAGAGCTAAGCTATCTACTTCTTCTCTTTCCCTCAGATGCCAAGATTCACATGCCATGCATTTCCCCATGGTCTACTGGGTTAAAAAGTGGACACTGGTCCCTCAGTGACATCAAGAAACTTGGTGATGAGGGGCGCCTGGGTGGCTCAGTAGGTTAAGTGGCTAACTCTTGATCTCGGCTCAGATCATGATTCCACAGTTCGTGGAATTGAGCCACAGAGCCTGCTTGGGAATCTCTCTCTCCCTCTCTCTCTGTTCCTGCCCATCTTGTGAGTACTCTCTCTCTCTCTCATTCTCAAAAATAAGGAAATAACATTTAAAAAAAAACTTGGTGATTAATAACCACTCCTTAAAAGCAGTATAGTGTAGAAAGAGAACCCAGGATGTATGATCAGAAGTGATCCTGACAGAATCATGACCTTATCCCTTTAATAGGAGAATAAGTACTCTTCCTCTACCAGATGTTTCTGGGATTCAAGCACAATTGTTTGCATTGCAAATGGCAACTACTTGTTACATAATCCTGCTTATTATGACTTTTAGAAAACAGAAACACATACAAATACTACACAATTTTTACAAATGGACAAATGAGACACATAGAGGTGAATTAATTTTTCCTCTCAGGACTAGATAGCATAAGAAAATGCCTAAACCGACCCACTGGTTTTTGTCACTTACTTTTTTTTTTTTTTTTTTTTTTTTTTTTTTTACTTATTTTGGATATCTGTCTTGTTTGGATTGTGATTTTTTTCTCTTTCGTGGAGTTATTTCATTTTCAGATATAGGACTAACACATCAAAACAAAGCATAAAATACACAGCCTCTTCATGACTGACTTGACCATGACAGTGAAAGAAAGAGAGGCGAATGTCAGAGAAGAGATAAAAGGAGGGAGAAAGTGAAGAGTGACCAGGAACAACGCTGGTCTGGCTTTCCGACAGTTCTCTCAACACGTATTGTTTATCAGTTCCTGGGTGGAAAAAGTAGCTAGCAATAACTTTCTGAAAAAGCAACAGTTAGAAGAATGTGGCATTCAATTTTCGTCAAGAAATCAAGGGTACAGGGGGCGCCTGGGTGGCTCAGTCAGTTAAGCATTCAGCTCTTGATCTCAGCTCAGGTCTTGATCTCAGGGTTGTGAGTTCAAGCCCGGGGTTGGGCTCCCCACTGGGTGTGGAGCCTACTTAAAAACAAAACAAACAAACAAAAACCCCCCAAGGAAATCAAGGGTACAAAAAGGCGTTTTCACACTCAATTAAACCGAGAAGGCTCTAACACACTAGTGGGACTTGGAAAGTATCGTGTCCTTGCTTTGTCATTGGACACGTGACAGCATATTAGTGACAGCATATTAGTGATCGATGACATCTCCCATGTACGTATTCCCCACCCATCCCCACACTCCTTGAATACATTTTATTCTGAAATTCATCCTCACTTCACCTCTCCCTTACTCTTAATTACCAACTCTCGTGGATAGTAGTCATTCTCAACTTAGTATGTTTTATTTATGTACCTTAGTCACAAGACTCAGATGTAAATTAAAGGAGCACCTCTTACATAGCTTTATGCTAGTTTAGCTTTCTTATTTTTGTACTGAAAACCTACACATTTTCCTCTCCATGGAGTCTAACAAAGCTTTCTGGTTATTATACCTCATTGCTTACATTAGTGAGGTCATATCAATAAGAAATACATACATAAATACGACGATCAAAACCTGGTCTCAGAGACAAATGGAGCCTAGTAGACTTAAGAGACACTTTGTATAGTGCTATGTTACAAATGCAAAATACATTGGACACAGTGAAGCTATAGCTTGAATTATAAATCGATTCATAAGATCACTGAAAGGAATCATGACGTACTTGCAAATGGCATCGACAAGCAGAAAAATTCGGTTAATAATTATCTAAGCTTATGAGCTGAGAAGGAAAAGATGCAGCAGTTGTCAGACTGTGTATGAAGCTTTCCCAGGATAGAATACGGTTGTATTGTCTCCCCAACAATGACAAAGGGAAGCAGAAAACGGGAATAACTTGTTGTTATTGAACAAGTGTGCTTTGGCTTAAAAGGATATCGTGGTTTCCCCATAATGCTGAACTGGCTAGAGAAATAGTTTGATTTCCATTATTGCCAAATCTTTTCTTCCCAAGTATACAGGGAAGCTTCCTGCTTTAGGAAATAAAGACCAGCGAAGAGCTAGTCTTGCCCCGATGGACAGGGGTTGGGAGTGTGGCAGAGCATATGGCGGGGAGGATGTATGGGAAGAACACTTACAAGGGTGGCCAGAAGGTGGGGCCTCTTTCTTGCATAACTGACCTGCTCACATTCTGTTTGTGATCCAATTAGACACCAAACCTCCACGAAGAACAGGCCAAGTGACTTCATATGTCTACCTGGTCAGGTACCAGCTCGAGAGGAGAGAATGAATGACCATAACTTCCCATGCGTTTTCAGTTACATCCGTCCTGAGGAGTAACTCTCAGGTCACGAAACTCTCTCATTTGAGGACCAGTATTAGGAGATTGGGGGAGGGGCAATTTCTCGTTGTCCTTTTGTCTAGACACTCAAATAAATCGTTCCTTCTCCTCCTTTTCTGTACCTATAGTATTGAAGTAAAGACATATTGATTCTGATTCAGCCTTGAATTGGGGCAATGGAGAACTGATATAGATTGTCTGCAACATTTTCTAGTTAAATTAGTTATCGTTTCATTTTTGGAAGATACATCATATCTTGCAGGTAATGGAAATAATCATCTTTCATTTCTACTTACGAAATGAGTCAGTATTCTTGCCATCATTTTTCAAGGCGGATTGTGAATCAGGGGCAACTTTTGCTATTTTTCTACCCTTCCATCTAAGAGAATTTGCAACATAGTGAGGTTGGATGGAATGCCTAAACTCAGAGCCAGTGGTTGGAAAAAAAAATACATATAAGAATCACCAGCCGAGCACAGAACACAGAGATCCGTCTAAAGTCTTTGTTTTTACTATGCACAATTAAGGTGTTTTTTTAATTCTAAATTTAAAACAAAATGATTGCACACACAAAAAAAGTACTCAATTTAGTTAAGAAGGAAATGTCAAGAAGTGTCAGGTCTGAATTTTATCTTTTTCAGTGTCCTAAGTCACAGAATTTCATCAACCCCTCATTTAACCTTGCATCAAAAGTGAGATAAACTCTTTGAGAAGAGGTTTATAGGGCATCCCTGCATTCTTGTAGAACTATTTTCTCTCAACATCATAAACTTTTTTTTGAATCACATCCAAATTGTTCCTTGTAGAATTTAGACACTCGGGTTGACAACAAAGTCCGATTCCTCTAACACATGCTTCTCAGGTGCATTCATATTACTCTTCACAGAATTGTACCAAAATCTCATGTGGGATGGAAGCTGTATTTTAAAAATAGAAACCAGGGGGGCCTGGTGGCTCAGTCAGTTAAGTGGCTGACTTCAGCTCAGGTCATGATCTCATGGTTTGTGGGTTCAAGCCCCGCGTCGGGTTCTGTGCTGACAGCTCAGAACCTGGAGCCTGTTTTCAGATTCTGTGTCTCCCTCTCTCTCTGCCCCTCCCCCCGCTCACGCTCTGTCTCTCTCTGTCTCAAAAATAAATAAACTATAAAAAAAATTAAAAAAATAGAAACCAATGAAGGACATAATATCTTATATTTTGTCTATAGATAATCATTACCTTTATTTTTTAAGTCACATACAGGATTTGAAAAGTAGTAACAACAACCAAACAAAAATAACAATATCAAACTACAACAACACCCCTTTCCGCCTCTCTGACCCCTTCCCTGCAGATGCAGGTAGAACTTGAGAGGCTGCAGTTACTGGAAGGCCTGAAGTTTTTGCCTCCTCTTTCTAATGTGTTCACTATATTAAACTTTGGATCTTACTTGTAGGAAGCAAATGATGAAATATGTTGAGCAATGAGTTTCTTGCCCTCCATCCTCCCCATTTAATTCATCTGGTCTCAGAAATATCCTGTAGGGCGGTTGACTTTGGTGAACCTCAGAGCAGGACCCTACCAAGCCCACAGGGCTACTCTGTGTGGCCTGGGTGCAGGGAAGAGAAATGCTATTCCCTAAATGTTTCATCTGTTCCATAAAGAAAACCCTGACTTTGCAAACGATCTTTCCCCTGACTCTAATACCTGCTCTGTCATTAACTATTAGAGAAGTGAATGACTCCAATATGAGAGTTCCATAGTTGTAGATTTGAATTCAAGCTCCCACAGTGAACGGCTCTGTGACTTTGGGCAAGTTTATTCAACCTCCCTGGAGCCTCTAAAATGGGGATATTAATATTTATCTCAGAGGGTCATTGGGAGAATTAAAATTTGCCTATTCCTAACAGCCGTAATTTTCTGTGTGACATTAGGGAAAGTTACTTTTTCTCTTGGGTCCTCAATTTTCTTTTCAAAACCAATTAAACTGATTTTGCTAATATTCTATGAGTTTCTGATTTATTGGTAAATCTTTGAGTTTCTTTCCAGTTTTTTCTGTAGATTATCATTTCATTATGTTAGAGAAGACCGTGTTCCTTAATTCAATCCAAGTGCTCTGGATTACTGCAATTAATACAATCAATATTTATTTACTCGAGATACCCAGGTCTGGTTATGTTACCAACTAACTTGACCGTAGACAAGTTATTTAACCCTCTTGATGGAAACACAATTTCCTACCCTTGCTTTAGTCCAGCTTTCAGGCTTCTTGGGTCATTAGCACAGATTCCACCCCTGAAACTTCTCTTTATTCTGTCATTTTCTTTCAGATACTATCTCTATTAAATCCATCTAATACAAAAACTGCCTGGTGAAATAGAACTACAGGGCCATCCATAGCCAGGGAACGGCTGACTTCCCCTGGATTTTTTGCTGGTAACTGAAATAACCAGTATTCATCACTCCCCAAATAAGCAGTGATTTTTTTTTTACATAAAAATTATTTGTTATCACGAAAGCAAAACGTGTGTGAAAAGTCAAGGGTTCACTGGGTTGATACTAGATGGGACGGGTTTTCCCCGCTCTCTGTAAGTAGAGCTTCCCGTGACACCTGTCGTAAACCAAAATGTCGTGAAGTGAAGAAACTGTTATGTAAAAGTGAAACTCCTTTTGGAATTTCTTTGGGTTAGCGAAAACAGGTAGTAACATCAGTCCTTCATAAAAGCAAAGTGGCATAAGGCAAACTTTTGGATAGCGGGCAGACCTGTATTTGATTAAGGAACACAAAGTTTTGAATCCTTTGTTGACCCAGGTACCTCATTTTCTCCTGAGGTTACGGAGAGAGATTTAGCCCCAGGGAATAACAGACACATCAAGTTGGAAAGAACTGCGTTCTCCTGAGTTGGGCTTTAGCTGTAAACACCTGTGCAGACCAGCAGGAGCTGGGATGGACTCCTGGGAGGGCTGAGGCTGGTGACTGGGACGGGCCTGGAGCAAGGCACCCTGTTTGCTGTTGAACTTGCCCCACGGTGCACAGGTAAGTCTGGGAACTTGTATCTCAATGGAACAAGAAACCACTGCACCAGCTAGTGGAGAGTAGAGAGCACATTTGCTCATTTAACGCCCCCTTGTCTTCATCTCTATCATCTGAGTGATCTTCCTTTTTATGATAGAGAGAAGGGGTGGGATGGGGAGGAAAGGACACTTAGAGCAGCGTCTTCAAGCAGTCTGCTCATTAGAGGACAGTTAAAAAACACTAGCATCTGGGTCCTACCACAGACTAACCAGAATCCCTGGGGGTGGGGCTTAGACATTTAAAGAAAAGCTTCCGAGGTGATTAAGGGGTACTGCCAAGATTGAGAACCACTGTCCTAGACGCTAACAGTATTTGTTATAAAAAAGTGAAAAACTACAGTCAGACAAATACAGTGATTCCACCACCCCAAAATGATGACCATTGCCGTTTTGCTCTTTGTATCTATATCTAGGTCTATAACTCTATCTCTATCTCTATCCATGAGATATTTTATTTATTTTTAAAAATCTTTTTAATGTTTATTTTTGAGAGACAGACAGAGACAGCATGAGTGGGGGAGGGGCAGAGAGAGAGAGGGAGACACAGAATCCAAAGCAGGCTCCAGGCTCTGAGCTGTCAGCACAAAACCCGACACGGGCCTCGAACTCATGGACTGCGAGGTCATGACCTGCGCTGAAGTCGGACACTTAACCACCTGAGCCACCCAGGAGCCCCCATCTATGAGATATTTTAAAACAATGTGAAGAATTAATGTCTGCAACCTAGTAATTGGTACATGTAAAACACTTCTCTTATATAATTTGTTCTATTTCCAAGTGTGATTCTTTCCTGAAGCCATTAGCTAAAAATGGAAAAACACCTCTGTCTTGCTCCGTGGGCTGCTATAACAAAATAGCATAGACTAGCTGGCTTATAAACAACAAACATCTATTTCTCACGGTTCTGGAGGGAGGAAATCCCAGAGCGCCGGCATGGTCCGGTGAAGGGCCTCTTTCTGGTTCACACCTGGGACCTTCTCGCTGTGTCCTCACATGATCTCTTTGGAGCCTCTTCCACATGGCACTAATCCCGTTCTGAGGCCTCTGCCCTTCCAAGCTCCCCCGAGAGGCTCCACCTACGAATCCCATCACCTCTGGGGATTAGGATTTTAACATACGAATTTAGGAGGACAGAAACATTTCTGTTCTCAGCAACCTCTCCAATATGTTGCTATTTATTTGTATATATTTTCTGTATATATTTATATACAGAATACATACATATTCTGTATATATATTCTGTATACGTACATATATATATATATATAATATATATACAGAAAAGGACAAAATAGGGAAGGAATTTTATACATATGGAAGTCTCACGACTGTGACATCATGACCTGAGCTGAAATCAATAGTTGATGCTTAACCAACTGAGTCATCCAGGTGCCCCAGTTCTTAAAGTTTAAAAAAGACTCCATTGGAGCATCCTTTCTAGAGTCCTACTGATGTTTTATTGAGGAAATAGCACTATTTACTTCTGAGCAAGGGTTAATAATCTCCCGTCAGGGCAGTTTTTCTTGCAAAACAATTAAACTGCTCCCCTGTTTCCCCACTTCCAGGTCACCCAGAGGCCTTAACATTAACTCAACAAACCTGTTACAGAAGACATCGATGGTATTATTTTAAGTGGATGTTTTAGAGATGATTTGAAAAAAGTCATGGCAAAAAATTGGACCATTATATTAGGTAATTTTAACGGTAGGTTGTTTTGTAATCCTCTTTCTAGAGGATTCAGGTATGGTGTATGGGAATATGTATAATTATATACTGAACAACTTAGAGGGGCTTCAAATGTTTTACCAAACAGCAGTCCTTTTTTCCGCACATATTTGGTATATGGGTACCAAATGCTGTGGCAAGTGCCTGACATAAAATACTTCATTTATCTCTACAATAACTTGCTGAAGATGGTGCTACTATTAACACCGATCTTCAGTGCGTGGGGCTTGTATATTTGGAAATTCACCTGCTTGCCAAAATTTATTCGTAATCCCAACTCAATACCTGTGGCACCTTTGCAGTTACTTGCGGATGTGCACACATGCAGAGCAGGAAAAAACTGTATGCACGTGTTCCCAGGTGAGGTCGGACAAGACGAGGCTCTGCCTTCTTGTTTCAGATCTCACATTGCAAACAAGCGTCCTTCTTGCGGTCTCTTTGGCGCTGTTCTTCCGCATTTTTGTGTTTTATGTTGGACATTTCGTTGTTTAAAACGATCCCCAAGCAAAGGGCTGACGTACTGTCCAGTGTTCCTAAGAGCAAGAAGGCTGCGATGTGCCTCATGGGAAAAAGTGTTAGATAAGCTTGGCTTACCATGGCGGACGGGTGGTTGACAGTGAGTTCAATGTTAACGAGTCAATATTAGGCAAGGCGTCCTTACACAAGCACACATAAAACAAGCCTGTGTATTGACAAGTCAACAAAACTATTTTAACCAGAATCTTGTAGGAACCTAACCCTGTATATCCTGTGTGGACAATGGTTCGGTGATTCAGTGTTCACTAATTCTGTACCTGTAGCAACTTTCTAGAATATAACTACTGGGAATATGAGAATCAATTGGTGTCTCTATATTGTGTATGAGGAAGCTCAGGCCTAGGGTCATATGCCTAAGGGCTTTCTGTACGTAAGCAGCAGAGCTGGGATTCACCTCGGTGGAGTTTAATGACTTCCATGTTTTACTGCCACCAAAACCTAGTTTAAAATTGTGCTTTGGCTCCATCCCATAGTCTCCTGTGGTCGGTATTTTTTACTTCAGCCATTTGCATCCCGAAGAACATTTCTTCCACTTTGAGTTTGAATTGCTTCAATTCCTACCTGCACCGGTGCAAAGCAGCTGGGGTTGGGGCTTGCAAACAGACTAGTGCTGGGTGTTCTAGACTTCTCGGCTGCATGTCACCCACTCTGCTGAGCCCACAGGGCATGAATGCCTGTAGTACCTGGACATGTGGGCAACAGGACACCAGGGGCAGAGGAAAAGTCAGTCCATGTATAGGGTCAAAGGAACTGTCAACCTCTGTTCTTATTCCCAGAATTTGTGAGCACAGCACCTGCAGGAAGCTTAGTGTTACTGCCTACATTTTACTCCTTAGCTAACATTTTATTCCTTAGCTCTTTACTTAGACCCACTAGTAACATTAAAGAGTCATCCAAAATTTCCCTCCCAAAAAATCTGTTTCCAGCCACTTAAGGGAATTGAAGCATTGTCATTGGTTAACACAGACGTAGCAACAGCACACATTTCCCCCTAACGCAGTATGGAGGTGACACACATAGTTGCAAACTTTCGCTCTCCCAGAGCTCTGAGCTTCCAACCACTGACACTAATGTCTCTTTTTTTTAATGTTTATTTATTTTTGAGGGACAGAGAGAGAGAGACAGAGAGAGAGAGAGAGTGTGTGAGCACAAGCAGGGCAGGGGCGGAGAGAGAGATGGGGACAGAGGATCCAAAGCGGGCTTCAGTGCTGACAGCAGAGAGTCTCATTTGAGGCTCAAACTCATGAACTATGAGATCATGACCTGAGCCAAAGTCAGACACTAAACCAACTGGGCCACCCAGGCTCCCCTAACATCTGCACTTCTAAATCTACTGTTTTGGAAATTTCTTTTTTGGGACTATAAAACTAATAGATATTTATTGTAGATTATTTGGAAGATAGAGAAAGGCAAAGAGAAGGCTATAGAAGGCATTGGTTGTCCGTTCTTCACATATAATCCCACTTAGTGTCTGGGTGTGTGTCCTTTTAATTTTTCCCCCCTTTACAGTTTATATAGTTCAAAATGCTGCCCTCTAAGCTTTTTCATGTAATATTATCCTACAAATATTTTCCCATCTGGTCAGATAGACTAAATGATAGCAAAAATAGTCCAGTGTATGGGTTGACCACAAATTATTTAAAGGTTCCACACAGCTGTATACTCAGGTTTTTGGCTTATTTTTATATTAGAAAACAACTCTACAATAAGAATCCTTGTAGCTAAGTCCCTGCACAAATCTCTAGTTATTTTCTTTGGAAAAATTATTAGAAATGAAATTGGTAGATCAACAATATGGCACATTTTTGAGGCCTCCAAAAGGCTCACACTCAGCTGCAGTATAAATATTGGTTAGATTCAAACATCTTTTACGCTTTAACTGAATTTCCTGCATGCCAGCAAAACATATTCGTGGTACGGTGGACGGGCAGGGTGAGGCTTAGAGAAATATACTTCAAGGGACAGTGTTGTACAAGTCAAGTCACTACCTTGTAAACCTTCCAAGTACTGATGGCAGAAAGATAAGGGCATGCTAGAACCAGATGAAACGTGTGTATGTGGGAGCCCTGTTTGTTTGGTAGCTGTCATTAGGGGCCCATATTTCCCCACAGCAAGTTCCAGACCGTTCTGACTTCGGATGTATCCTTGAACTTGCCTGAAACAGCTGCTGAAATGGGGTACTGACTTTTGAACACTTCATACTGATTTTCTACTCAGAAGCTGCCTCTTGACTTTACCTGGTAAAATTCCCCCAAAATACTCATCTAGGGCTTGGAACATTTTTTAGAAAAGTAACTTTTGCAGGTGTAGTTGCTGGAGGGTAGAGCTCCATGGGGGGCGTTC
Source organism: Cryptoprocta ferox (assembly GCA_028646485.1). Lineage (NCBI taxonomy): Eukaryota > Metazoa > Chordata > Mammalia > Carnivora > Eupleridae > Cryptoprocta > Cryptoprocta ferox. The sequence goes on from CM053569.1 coordinate 67,181,729, forward strand.
TCCTTAGTGATGAGATAAAATCATTTAGCACAGGAAGGCTGTATCTGCACTGCCCATATCTATTTTCATCTCTTGGAAAGAGAACTATTGTGTCATCAGTGTTCAAGAGCATTGGCTAACTTGTCCCTCGAGGAAACCACCACCACCACCACCACCACCACATCAATCTTTCAGCTTGGAGAGTGATTAACAATCGATTCTTGAGACAGGATCTGTGTCCTTTACATCTAACAATAGAGAGTTGGGCCCACGCAAATGCCTCCCATGGTGTGAGCGTAAGTGGATTAAATGCAATGAGGCAGTGCACATTGTCTATATGTCAGACCCAAATTTCCTTTTGGGATTTTGAACAAATCAGATGGCAGACAGCAATGGCATTCTTCCTTGTCACCAAGAAAATGTTTATCATGCACAGTATGAGTCTATGCATGCCCAGAGACAGGAATTTGGTCCTTCTGTCTTCTCAGTAGCTGACCGTGGCAATGAATGGTATTTACCATTCTGGAACTGTGTTTGCCACAAAAACTCATGTATGCATTTGCCACTAAAACTCACGTATGCATTGGCAAGCACCCCAAATGCTGGCTGTCAGGGCTCGCAACATTGTGTGGTAGGGCTGTTTGTCTTTGAGGCCACTACTTCCCCTTCTTGTCCACTTACTTCACTTCTCTCCTCCCCACTTCCTCTCTTGCAACCTGGGTCACAGAGAAGACAGATGTGATAAACAACTTTCAGTAAGATAATGACTCCTCCTAGGAATATTTTAATTTCAAAGTAGGTCCATGAGGAGGATGCCCTTAACAAAAAAGTAATTTCCAACGGGGGTTTCACTGCCATTGCCGTGTATATGAATATGTTTATAGGGAGGTATACTTATTTTGGTGGCAAGAGGGCGAAAAATGTCAGAATGGTGAGTAGAGGAATGCATTCCTGTAATGGGGTTATTTTTATTTGGCCCAAGGGATTGTTGCTTCATCTGACAAATTGTCAATGTAAATAGCCGTGTGGTTAGTGGAAGATTCATTCTTTTAAAATTGATAGTTCTATATACTCCATCCATTCTCCTACTATTACAGGTGCATAATTTAGAAGCTGTGAAGATTTGATAAGTATCAAAATCACTGACTATTTTCTTGCATTGTTAAAAAAAAATTTTTCATGGTTCCTTTCAGTAAATTTCTGCTTGATTATACTGGAAATGTTTCCATAGTGCCGGAGTCCAGCTCCAGCAGGTCCAGGGCTCCCTGAAGGATGGACGGTGTTGGTGAAAGGGAGTGAGAGAGCCTCGAGTTTCTTTCTGATCACCAGGCAGGCATCTCTGCACTGACCTGAGAGCCAGCTTTATCTATGGTAAAAAAATGTATGGGGTCAGCACAGAAGTGGCATTTGCCTTAGACAATGATTTCTGATGACAAATTCTTTGGTATGTAAAAATTTCCCAGAACATAGATTGCTAGAAGACTCATGCGTATTCTTTATCAATAGTGACTGATGTAGGTGATTATAGATGCTTCTCATATGGGGAAGGAAGGTATCTTTAGCATTTAAATACAAGACAATGTTTTTAGCACAGCAAAAGCAAAAGTTAGTTCTTTGTGAGCAGGGGTCAATAGCCTGTTTGCTTAAGGGGAAGTATAAGAAAAACAGGATTCTCAGGAAATGCAATATTTGGTCCCATAATCACAAAAGAACAAATTCCTGTAAGTTCCTTCACAAGGTGCAATCAGCATATTTTAGAATAAGGGGACAAGTCACTCCCAATACCAATCAGCAAGGTGCCTTGGGGTGTCGGTGCTCAAAACTAATGGAGTGGGGGGTAGACATTGGCCACCATCTAACAGTGGGAGGCCTTGCAAACCCGTCTTAACCTAAGTTGAGGAGTTTTCTCAACTTAGTGAGTTCAGAAATGGCTCCCAACACCATAGCTCATTGTTTTCTTTCTGAACTAGGAAAAAGTTTGCTACAGTTCCCAGTCACTAGAGGAACACAGAGAAGGTTAGCGGTGATAAACAAGATAAATGGATCTGGTCCTCTGTTTATACGACAACACTTCCTGTTCTTTTTTAGAATTCAAATTTCTTTTTAGTGACAAGTATCTACTCATAAAAAGCAAGGAAAGATTGAAGAGACGGTTCAAATAAAGAGGAGCTTTTCTAGTGTGATTTTGCATTAGGTAACTTTTAAATAATTTTGTTTTTATTAAGAAGAAAATTTTACTTTATCCTGTTGGTAATAGGCAGTATCCCTTCAGATGCACAGGAAACATTTCATGTTGTTTTTGTCTTTAATTCTGTTGAGAGGAGAAAATTCTCAAAAAGTAATTAAAAATAATTTCTTTGTTCTTTTAGGACAGTTGTTAGTATCTATTATACAGAGAAAGCTCAACATATGTTTTGATGTTATTTGTTACCCAATTTTTAATGACTTTATTTCAATGTACTAGAAGCTTCTCATAGGCTGGATTAAGCTCCCAGGGTTCTTCTTCAGTATGAGAAAATAGTTTAGCGACATAAAAGAGAATGGGCCTTGCAGCTTTTGTTGAGTTTACCTAGCACAGTTCAGTAGCAAAAATCCAGGTAAGGGAGTAAATCTCACACAAGACCATGGCTCTGCTCAGAGGTTCTTAGTCTGTTCTTAGTCTGTTCCTGAGGAATTCATTTCGTTTCTCAAGTTGCATCAAATGTCGCTCTGATGTTTTATTTAATTCCTTCCTTCCAAACACCAACAGCATTCACAGGTATGGAGTTCCACTAACAGGTTGGCAGTGTGCTGTTATCTAAAATGGATCAGAGCATTTAGAAGGGACAGTAACACCACCGCCACCACCACCATCAACAACTTGATCTGGCATGGCTTGAAGGAAATTGATCTTTGTGGGATTTCACAGGGTAAAGGTGGAGTAAAAATGTATCTGCCAGTCATACTGTGGTTTATTAAAAACATGGATCCACAGAGGACTGAACTGGCAGCACTTTAAAAATGGGTCAGGTCAAGCAAGTTAATAATTAATTAGCAAAAGGATTAACCATGAAATGGATGGGAAACTCGTAGGAAACTTTTCCTGGAACTCTTCAGGAAAAAGCTATGCTCTGTTTAAGTGCTCATCAAATGTCAGTCCTTAAGGGATTAGGACCTTGTCTTTAGCACCATAAAAGGATTAAGGAAAGTATAGGATGAGATTTTGGGAGAAAGCATATATTAGTCCTTCAGTGAGAAAATTAAAGGAATGAATGTTGATATGCAAACTTTTTACATTGTGGAACTGAACCAACTCACAGTTACGATTTTCATGGTTATATCCCCCAGGATTCATGCACTCAGCAACCCAAGAAATATACAATGAGTGCCTCCCACGAACGTGCCTGACTTCGGGATAACTGTTGGGCATAAAAGATGCATGAAAATCTCTGTGCTGAAGAGGTTCACAGCCCTGTGGGAACACAAGACTTCACGTAAATAACTATGGAAATTAAAAGAGGCATGAAAATTGCTGTGGTACCTTGATGGACTAACTCCAACTTGGGGAGAATTAGGAAAAGCTTCACAAAAGAGGTGACATTTGTTGGAGCTGGGTCCTGAAGAATGAGTGGTGGTCAGGCGAGGACATGAGAGCATCACAGGCAGAGTGAACAGCACGTTCAAAGCAGAGCTTCCTAAAGTCTATCAGAGGCACCAGGGGTGGGGGTGCTTTCATAAAATGCAGATTCCTGGGCTCATGCAGATAAATTTGGAAGCAGAATTTCATGGGCAGAGCTTGAGAATTTTGGCAAGCATTCACACGTATTCTCATGCACTCTATGGTTGAAAACCATTCGCATGGAGGAAAGAGAAGAGTTCCTGGATATACTCTGAAAAAGCCCATCCTACAATGGAATATAGAGATTTTGTAGGCATTTCCAAGAATACAGTAGACTGGCTGCCGTACTTGCAAAATTTTCAGGGATCTGGTGGTGAGGGCGGTGCCAAGACATCTCCAAAGTACCACACCTTGCCCTTTCCTACCACGAAGAAGGCCCTATTGGGCCTCTTTGGGTTCCAGAAGCAGCATATTCCACAGCTGGGAATATTGCTCTGGCTCTCCTACGGAGGGGAGCAAAAGGCGACCTATCAGCTGTGACTATGGCCAGGATAGGAAAGGCCTCTGCAGCAGGGGTTGGAGGTACCAGTGGTGGGAAAAGATGGTTCTGTAGGGAAAATGTGGCAAGTCCCCGTGGGAGAATCAAAAAGTAGGCCCCCAGGGTGCTGGCGGGATGCCATTTCATCAGCGGCACAGAATTATGTGCTCTTTGGAAAACACTTCCTGACATGTTACTGGGCTCTGGTAGAGACAGAACGACTGACCAAGGAAGACTAAGAGACCATTTAGCTGGATCTGCCCCTCGTGAGCTGGGCAGACTTCGTAAATCATAAGGTCAGGCTGGCCCAGCCACAATCCGCTGTATCGGGCAGTGAGGAGGGCATCCAAGATTGAGCATGGAGGCACTCGTGGGCACAAGTCAACAGCATCAGCACTTATGCAGGTACCAATGCAGCCACGACTGTTGTATGGTGCTCCTGTACTTAACGGCTGGAGAGGGGATCCTACAGATGGAAGAAAAGGCCCAAGATTGCCTTATAGAGGGTGAGTTTGTTATATGGGGGCAAAGCTCAAATGGATGGCAGCCATGCCGCAGGCTCCCTCAGAGGTGGCCTTGAGAGAATGTGGTAGCGAAGAGCCTCCTCGTGGGCAGTGTACTTGGTCACCCAACTTACAATGAGAGAGCAGTGGCCCATGGCTAGGAAATCATGAGAATCACGGGACACCCTGAATGGCGTGGCTGGCCGGTCAGGGGTGTGGAAGGAAAAAGGCTGGAAGATCACAGATGCATGTGATGGACATAAGGAGTGGGCCTGAGTGTGAAGACCTTTGTGTCACATGTTAAAAACCCATGAGAAAGTTTCCATAGAAAAAGCACTAAACAAGTGGACAGATGGATCCATCAGGTTTATATCAGCCAGTCTCTATTATTAATCAGCCTGGTGCTGGCATGATGAACCCATGAATGCAGTCGCTGTGGCGACTATGCATGGGCCAGAGAGCACAGACTCCCAGTTACCGAGACCCATGGAACCACTGCCACCACAGAATGTCTAAACGTTCAGCTTCAGAGAACGCTATGAGCGTCTATCGTCTCTGGAGCCCTGCCCTGGTGCATTTCCAGTTGCTGGCTTCATTCTATATCAAAGGGGCCTCAGACTGATTCTCAGAATAGCCTCTTGAAAAATCTGAGAGATTGTTCAGATTGCAAGTATTACCATAATACTTGGAATTCTTAAAACGTTACACTCGGTAAGCTACTAAACGGGACAAATCCAGTTTCAGTCCTAGTCAAAGTAGGATTTGACTTAAAATTCTTTTGGTTGTCTTCAGACAGTTAATGAGTTGACTGAAGTCACTAAATTTGTGGAGGGGGTCAGTTTTAATAACAATAAAACAGCGTCAAAGAGATCTCCTATTAGAGAAGGTACAGGGGCTCATGCAAGGTGCTATGGGGAAAAAGGTGATTTTCTTTAAAACGTCACATCCCCCATATTTTACCTCAATTATTGTAGGGAAACGCAAAAGCATCAATATTGCCTTTTATCAAGTCACAGCATCTCATAATAATGGGTTAGAATCTTACAGGATGTGCTTTAAAAGACCAATGTGCTTGAGAGAGAAAAACCAAAGTGACCCTTCACAGAAGTCATTGGTCATACATAAGACAGATTCCCAAGCAGGGAAAGCATAAGAACATATATTTGTAACATCCATAACCTGTCAAGATGGTGAATATATAAAAGTCTAGCTTTTGAGAAATCTATTCTTGGCGGCAGAGTAATTTCAACTGAGAAAAGTAATCCTTGAACCAGTTAAGGAATTATCTAGAGTTTCGGCATCCAGATAAAGCCTGCTTATTTGGGATAAACCTGCCATGGGGCTTTCTGATTTGTAAAACTTTGCCCTGCCTTGTATTTTGAACTTATTAAAATGACCCACGGCCGAAGAACTCTCTATATGACTGCCTTCGAGAGACAGCATCTTATATTGATCTCTTGGGGTATGTAGGGTGTAGCTACACTACAGGACAAAGGCTTCTCCTGTTTTCTATGCTAGAAAATGATCATCTTGTAATACTGTAACTAATGGCAGACGAGGTGCCTATATCCATTCACCGCAGGCAACCAGAAGAGAGCGACTGAACTCTCTGAAGGCCTAATAAATAATCCAATGGCAGAGAGAACATTAGAGAATGGGAATTGCTTCGGGCATTTTCCAAATACTAATTGTGCCTTTGGGAGACTTCCAATTTTAGAGATTTCAGGAGCAAAGTAATCAATTTTCCTCATATGGAATTAATGGTTTAAAAGTGAGCTAAGTCATGTTCGGAACTTACATCTTTGCTTAAGGGAAAACTTGGCTTTGCATTCCCTCGGGTTCTGATACCATCGGAAATCTTGTACACCTGCCTTCCCCCCTTCTCAAATGCCCTCTGTTCTCTGTCTGTGCTACCTGCTGTGTCCTAAATGCTCTCTGTGTCTTGATGCTTCCGAGTCTTTAGTCTGTCGGAAATCCTTCCCTGTCGTCCCTGATTCAAGTGTCAGTTCCTTGAAGAAACCTTCTCTGATCTTTACAACTGCAATCAGTCTCTCCCTGCTAAGATCACACACACACACAAAACCTATTTAGTACATGTGTGTCTCCCTCTCCTCATCCCTCTCCTCCCCTTCTCTGCTATGCACACAGCTTCTGCAGGCCTGGGCTTCTTGGTTAACACAGATCCCTGCCACTGAGGGCTTCATATTCTGCCTACCTACCCCCTCCTCACCCCCCAACATCCTTCAGCTACGCTCTAAACTCCAGGAAGGGTGGTCCTTCCAGAAGCTTCTTGAAAGCCACTGTATCCAGTGTCCAAATCATTTGAAGAGCACCTGACCCAGAAAAGGCACTGAACACACATGTTTGTTGTTGCTTTATTCCTTTGCAATCTCTTGCACGGTGGATTTAAATTGATATGATTCTTTTCATTCAGGTCAAACTTATTAATAAACCTTTCCAATCCGTCCCGTGCTTTTGGAAGTAAAACAATACTATTGTTGTCTAAGTCCAGTTCGGTTCCTCTAACGCATAGTCCAGGCGCCCGTTACTCATGACTTAAACGCTTTGGAAGATTACCAGACTGTTTATAGAGTCGAGATTGAACTTGGTAGGCCTCTGGCCTCTCTTAAGTCAGCAAAAGCCACAGCGTATGAATAAAAAGAAGGTACACAATGAACACAGGGTACATTTCCAGTGTTGCGGCTTTGGCTTCACCAAAGGGATCATTGGAAAGCAATCTGTAATCCAATGTATATTCCTGTAACTTCTCAACATGTAAAAATAAGAAGTTGTGACAAACTCAAAACTAGCATTTGTTACACTTAGAAATGTGTAAAATTTATACCTGTGGTTTTCTGATTTTTGTAATTTGTGATAAAACTGCCAGTATTTGGTACAAGAGTTGGCAACACGCTGTAGGCCAAACACTGCTACATAAAGCAAATAGCTGTTCCGTAGAGGAAAATGGAACTTGGGAATCCTTCCACTGAAGGACTTGAGTGTGGGGAGTTCCATCCTCTTGGCCACAGTGAAACCCCATTTGACTCAAATTTAGAAACTATTTACATGAAATGACACAACATCTGAGACCTTCTCAGATGCGCAAGATCAAGATTAAACAACACGAATGACACAATCTGGAGGAAAGGCTGTTACTCTTCTTTAAAACAGGCCTTTCATGCAAATAAAAAGCTGATATTTTTTCCCCTAAGTTAAAATTGGGTTCCTTTTAAGGTTGCTATTTGTTCCTAACATTTGTTCACTACTCTCCCAGCTGCATAATATCTTTGGAATGTTCTCCGGAACCAAAGGCCCAGACTTCTACGCTCTGGTGAAACGACACAAACCCAGAGTGGAGATTTTTCATGCCCAAGCGCATATTTTGAACTCTGGAGGGGGAGGCCCACAGACTTCCCCTTTCCAGTCCTTTCTTAATCATTTCTTACAGTTTCAAGGATAAGAATAATGAGGTTGAAATGCAATGAGAGCTGCCTGTGTGAATTTATTTTGTTTTACTTATTTACTTGGAATTGGGGTCATTGTGGGGAAGGAAAAGTTCTCTATGCTATCCCTGAGAACGACAAAACACAGTGTCGACTTGCTTCCTTCCTTCCTAAACGACCTTCCAGTATCATCCTCTCTGGCCCTGTCCAGGCTTTTCTAACGTCTCTCCTATCTCCGAAATGGCCCTTTTGTGCAAACCTCCTTTTCAACTTTGGCAACTTTTTTTTTTTTTTTTTTTTTTTTGAGCAGGTTCAATGTCCTTTAATGAACTTTTGGGTTCTGACTCATGACATGAAGGTGGCTCTCTGAGTGCTGGGAAGGGGAGGTGGAACAGACAGACTGGGGCAGATTGCCCGGTGAGGAGGGGCCAGCATAGGAGACAGGCTCCTGGCCCCTCTAGTCCTGTGGGTTAGTAGTTCTTGGGACCCCTTCCCCCCAGGAAACGGGGTTCCACCTGCCTGCCTGTCTTCACCATGAGAGTCTGTTTTAGCAGGTAGCTACTCAAGAGCCCGGCCACATCTTCACTACCGGACCCAGGGTGAGTTCTCAGGTGGGAAATCTGCATGGAGTCCCACCCTGCTGGTCTTTAAATAAGTTGACTCTGGTCTCTAAATAATTTTGTGCATATTGAAAGTGCTTGAATGCATCACCGCTTGAGAAATGTCTTCCTTATCCCAGTTCTAGAACGGCAGTTCAAAGGGTGGGTTCAGGAGTCAGATGGCATAGATTCAAAGCCTGATGCCATCCTTTCGGGGCTCTGTGTGATCGAAGTCAAGTTCCTTGACCTTCCCAAGCACCCATTTCATCATCTATAAAATGGAAATCATAATCGAACCTATGTCTTAGGGCTATAGTGAAGGAGATGATGTTTGTAAACAGCTTGGCAAAGTAGCCTTCCAGACATTCAGTGCTCCGTGAGTGTTAGCTGTTGTTTATATATGGGTTACCATTACTGCAGAATCTTCTAAGTTTCAGAATTCTTCTGGGAGTATCATCCTGTTTGGCTCCTCATTATAATCATAACTGGGTCACCCGAAGTGATCTCTGCCAGAGCGGCGCTTTGGGCCTCACCTTACAAAGCACTGATATTAATTCGTTTCTTTTTAATTTATCAAGGGACTTCCACTAGCTACTAATTTAGCAGAGCCCACAGTCTCCCTGTATGTCCTTGAGCTGAGATGCAAGAGACCAAGTGCGTAAGGAAAAAAAAAAATACTAATTGCTTAGCCTTCCAGCTGTTCATTTTCTTGTTTTTCACAATGGCTCTGAGCAGCAAGCAAGAGACAGGAAAAAAGTTGTTCTAAAGTGGAACTTGATTTAATGTGTTCTGGACACAAAACTTCCACTTTTGGCCCCCTTCAGGCTTGAAATACGTGAGCTACAGCCTGTGATGGAGTCAGCAAATGGCAAGTAGCCTAGAGGTCAAAGGCAATTTGGTACTATGGGCATTCGATCTTATTCAAAAGGTGCTTTTGTAGGCTGGCCTTCAACTGTGCCGGACTGTCACCTTAGTTCTGGGAAGGCAAGCACAAGGACATTATTCATATTGGCTCCTTTGGAGCACGGAGGGAAAAGCCTCTCCTGACTCCTTTCTTCAAGCCTTAATGTCCGACTTCAGGGAGATGGAAGTGGGTGAAGGTGAGACCATAGTTCCGCTGGGTCCTTGCAGAAGGGACAATTGTGGTATCACCTGTGAGGTCGGGGGAGCACGCTGTGTTGTTTTTTTTTTTTTAAATGTTTTTTTTGATGTTTATTTATTTTTGAGAGAGAGAGAGAGAGAGAGAGAGAGAGAGACAGAGCATGACCCGGGAAGGGGCAGAGAGAGAGGGAGACACAGAATAGGAAGCAGTCTCCAGGCTCTGAGCTGTCAGCACAGAGCCTGACACGGGGCTCGAACCCACGAACCACGAGATCATGACCTGAGCCGAAGTTGGATGGTCAACTGACTGAGCCACCCAGGCGCCCCGGGGGAGCACGCTCTGTCACTGCAGGGGCCACGTCCTATTTGCTGAGATGAGGAGAAGCGGGTGCTCCCATTTTATTTACAGGAAAAGTGGCTTCTCTGTTTTTCTGTTTCAACTTTTATTATAGTTAAGGATCATCAGTGGTAAAATCTAAAGAATCTTAAAGGATTTTTACCACACTGGATAACCTAAGCATAACTGTTCTTTGTCTCCACTCTATCTTTAGTCAGAAAAAAAATTATATACAATGCATTTAGATTGAAACAGGACTTTTTATGGTTGAAATTATAATTCTGATACTGAATAGTTGTTTTACTTTGGTCCCTTAACATTTCTGGATGTCATTTCCCTCAGATAGAAAATGAGCGGCTTGGAATGGATGAGCTGTAAAGCCCCTGTCAGATTTAAAAACTTTCTGGTTCTGCTGGAGGCTCAATTTATAAAGAAATATATTGTCCCCCAACCCCTACCAGTCAGTTCCAGATAATGTGCTATTTTTCACAAACATTGCTGATATCGCATCTATTTTCAGTTTCCAATGCAATGGAGAACAATGTGACCCATTTAAAAGCGAGCTTATGAGAGAGTATTATCCACCAGTTAGTTATCAATCTTTCTGTTTAGTTTTCCTGATAAGGACCATATGATAGAAATATTTCCTTGCTACAAAACGAATAGCAGTCTAGACTATAGTTGATAATACTGTACATGTACTCTGTAATAGCTCTGAAAAATGATTTCATATTTGTTGCCAATTCAATTTGGAGGAGTTGAGAAAAAGGAAAAAATTCACTCCTGTGCTCATTTGTCTTGAACAACTGAACAGTTAAAAAGACATATGGTTTCTCCAGATCATTAGAAACTGTAATTGTTAATTTCAGTTTGGATCGCTCTTGAGTTTATGATCCAGAAATGATTGCTATTAAGATCATAAGAAATTTCTTTTTATTTTTGTTTTAAGAAAATATTCTTCTGTTCATACACAGGCTCTCTTAGAATAAGCGAAAGGATGTTTGCTAAGAAAGATAGGAGAATGACTGAATAAATGGGAAATGATATTATTTCAATGAATAAGTCAGTTCATGGGTGTAGTTTCCTTAATTTTATTTATCTAACAACAATATGGCCAATGTCTATCCACTAGTGATAGTGAATAGAGTTTGAAAAAAATGGTTTCCTGGGGCGCCTGGGGGGCTCAGTGAGTTATGTGTCCAACTGTTGATTTGAGCTCAGGTCATGATCTCAGGGTTGTGAGTTCGAGCCCCACTTCGGGCCCTGTGCTGACAGCTCAGAGCCTGAAGCCTGCTTTGGATTCTATGTCTCCCTCTCTCTCTGCCCCTACCCTGCTCACACTCTGTCTCCCATAAATGAATAAATATTAAAAAAATAATAAAAATAAAAATAAAAAATAAATAAAAAATAAAAAATTGTTTCCTTAAAGACAGACAAGACTTAGACATATTAGATAAATGGTATTTATATTCACTTGTTTATATTCACTTTTAGTAACAAAGTTCCTATCCCAGGTTAGGGGCAAACACCAGAGTACACATTTTTAATGATATGTTAACTTCTAAATGCATAATTTAAAAAAACCCATAAAATGATGGTACATTAGCTAATAGATACTCTATACAAGGAGATGCCAAAGAAAAGCTTTAGAAAAACAAAAAGCAACCCAGCAATCCTGACAGCATTACTCTCAATCCTTTCCAATTTCTGATAAGCTGACCAGGAACACTCCATACAAACACGCATGCACACGCGCGCACACGCAGCCTCACATGCACATACCACACATGTGGGTGCACTCTCTTCCATACACGTACACACAGGCTCACACACACACACACACACACACACACACACACACCCTGGATATCTGACGGTGGGAAGAAGTGTCAGGTAAACGCAACAGTGAAAGACCTGAGCGGTGCTTGGAACCAAGTCAAGGCAGGGAGCACGATGCGGGCGGATCTCTCAGCTTCAAAAGCAGCAGGGGAAGAGCTCCCAGAGAGCGGAGAGCAACCTGTGAGTACGGGGGCGGGGAGCACCATCAGCGTCGCTGCTATGAACAATGCTCTATCTCAGCTCACTTTTTTTAAATTTATTTTTTATTTTTATTTTTATTTTTTTTAACTTTATAGTTTATTGTCAGGTTGGTTTCCATATAACACCCAGTGCTCTTCCCCACAAGTGCCCTCCACCATGAACATCACCCCGCTTCCCCTTTCCCCCTCCCCCTTCCGCCCTCAGTTTGTTTTCAGTATTCAAGAGTCTCACGCTTTGTCTTTCTCCCTCTCCCTCTTTTTCCTCCTTCCCCTCCCAATGATCCTCTGTTAGGTTTCTCCTGTTAGACCTATGAGTGAAAACATATGGTATCTGTCCTTTTCCGCCTGACTTATTTCTCAGCTCACTTTTAAAATCAGTGGCATGGGGGCGCCTGGGTGGCTCGGTCGGTTGAGTGTCCTACTTTGGCTCAGGTCATGATCTCGCGGTTCATGGGTTTCAACCCCACATCGGGCTCTCTGCTGACAGCTCAGAGCCTGAAGCCTGCTTCAGATTCTCTCTCTCAAAAAGAAATAAGCATTAAAAAAAAATAAAATCAGTGATATGGAGAGAGCCAGTGAAGAGTGAATGAAAGAAGAAAAGGACAGAGGAAGGGAGGCAGGGAGCGGAAGGGGGGGAGGCACCCCCTAAAGCACTAACCTGGCCTAGGAGGAGGTGACTCTGCACTTGGTTTGCCTGGAGTTCCCCTATAATTAGCAACAGCATCCCTTCCTCTCAGAGTGCCCCACTGTGGATGATAAATTACCACCCTAGATACGTGCCCCAAATACTGGTAGCACAGCTAGTGATAGGTCACCAGTCCTGGGACTCTGAAGGGTCAAGCGGTGCAGCAAGGGAAGGAAAATCGCCGAGGATTTGCAGAGAAGGCAGACAAAAACCAAGAAAGTGTCACTGCATTTTTCTTATATATTTGTCTAATTTGATAGACTTCTTGCCACTTAGCTATGCGGAGGATTAAAATCATAATCTTAAACTGAAAGAAGACTTTAACCTCATCACATCTCTCACTGTCTCTGTCTGTCTTCCTTTTGCCTCTAAGGTGGCCCCGGTGGTACGCATGGCCTCATGTTATCCCTTCCCCGAGTGTAGCCTGGATTTTTTGACTCCTTTTTACCAAACAGAATGGGGCAGAGGGGATGAGATGCCTCCGCTAGTTATATGAAGACCCCGGCTACGTCTCCGCTGTCTCTCCTCAGGGACACTGGCAGCCATGTTGTGAGCCACCCTGTGGAGACGTCGTGTGGCGAAGGAACTGACGTCTCCAGCCAACAGGTACCAAGGACTGAGGTTGCCAACCGCCACGGAGGGAGGCTGGAAGCGCATCTTGCCCCAGTGGAACCATGAGGTGACAGCAGCCCCAGCCCACACCCCAACGACAGCTTTGCGAGAGCCAGACACGGCATCCAGGCTGCGCCCAGACCCCCAACCCATAGAAGCCATGAGGTGATAAATGCCTTCTAAAGCCCCTAAGTTTTAGAGAAAGCTATGAAGCAGCAATAGATCACGAAGACAAGCACCATCTTTGTCCCCCTGCAAGGTTCACGGGGTCGTGGACAGGCTTCCCTTCTTCCCACTGACCGGACCTGACGAAAGCAAGAAACCCACAGCTAGCTGCGGTTGAACAACACTAATCAAATGCCTACTGTTCAGTAGGAGGGCAGGAGTCTACACAAGTGTTTGAGGGAAATGGCCAACTGGGAGGATGTAGAGGCAGGGGAGGCTTGGAGCTGGGGCATTTCCCCAGGGCGGACCTTGCCTTGCTCATTGGCTAGGCTCTCCAACTCCTCCAGCTCGAACTGTGACACGCTTCCGTTTCTAGCAAAGGGACACATCATCCGTGTTTTCCATGGGAGACCCCAGACCTTCCCGTTCCCCTCATTTGGGGGCCGAGGCCAAGGCCAGGCCTGCGGTGCACTCGCTCTTGCTGCGTTTGAAAAGCAATGATTCCATTTCCTGCAGCTTTGTAGTGAAACTTTCGGCTGACTTGTTACACATTCTACTTTGTTGGTTTTAAAGCACAGTTTACCTATATGGGAGGTTACTATTTCTCTCTCTTTCTTTTTAAAGTTTATTTATTTTAAGAGAGAGAGAGAGAGAATGAATGAGTGGGGGAGGAGCAGAGAGGGGGAGAGAGAGAATCCCAAGCAGGTTCCGCTGTCAGCACAGAGCCCGACGTGGGCTCACAAACTGTGAGATCATGACCTGAGACGAAATCCAGAGTCGTAAGCTTAACTGACTGAGCCACCCAGGTGCTCCTTTATCTCTTTTTTAAGAAAGTTTTTATTTATTTATTTTGAGAGAGAGCGCGAGGGCGAGGCAGCAAGACGGGAAGAGAGAGAATCCCAAGCAGGCTCCACACTGACAGCGCGGAGCTCAACGTGAGATCATGACCTAAGCTGAAATTAAGAGTCAGACACTTAACTGACAGAGCCGCCCAGGCGCCCCCACATTTCTCTTTTTGATAAGGACTCTTTGGTTTTGTCCACTCTTGAGAGACAACAAAACCTGGTGGTTCAGAGCTTGGTTCTGGATCTCAACTTCCTGGCCTTAGGTTCTGGGTCTCACGTTGATCAGCTGTGCCACCTTGGCTGATTTGCTTCGCCTCTCTGTGCATCTGCTTACTCAAACAAAAATTGGATGGCCATATCTGTTACTGTGCACCAGTGCACATGTGTCCCTAACTTACAAGGACTAGAACTGGTTCGCTGTTTCAGAATGCCAAATGATCAGGAAGACACGGAGGACGGTCCCACCAGGTGCCTGGGCACGAGGGAATTAACGTCGTGCGAAATAGCTTCTAGCTCTGAGTGACCGCTCGCTCTGTGCACCTCACCTACAACATCACAGTAGCACTTGGCACAAACCTAAAGCAGTCATTCTTTAAAATCAAAAAATATGTCTTGAGCTGGGACTGTTTTCTCTCATTTAAGCTTTGGGGATTTGCCCTGAGTTGTGAAATAACGCCCCGGCATACACTGGATTCTGAGAGAGCGGTCCATGACTCAGAGTCGTCAAAAGACGTAAGACTTCCCCAGGCACAGCCTTTAGGAGGCGGTCGAAGAGTGGCGATGAAGTTGAATTCCTCCACGAAAAGAGAACTGCCTATTTAATAGGTGAATTGAGGACACTGTGGAATCATTTACGGAACGTTGGAAGAAGTGTCGTTGTAGAATAAAGTCAAAGGAAACTGTGATCTAAGTTTCAATAATCCACAGAGAGGAGACGATATGTACCCAGTGGGGATGCACGGATACTCACAACGATCTCCTCTCAGAGATGTTATCAGTGGCAATAGTTTCTAGTAGACTAAGGAACATGCACGTGTAGCATGTTTGGGTTATAAGGCTGGAAATCGTTTCTCTGTTTTGGAATTAAAATCCGGAAGGGGATGTATACACAAGTATAGAAACACACATACATCAAACTTTCATTAGAGGCTCGGGTGTATCTGCTCTCAGACTTCTTTCCTCCTTCCTGCCTCCCCGAGTCTGTCCCCACATCCTTGACCTCCTGCTTGCTGTTTTGTCTGACGAACTAACCTTTCTCTCAGCTGACTAGCTTGCTCCATTCACACGCGTAAACACGGGACATGCAGGTGCTAGAGGCTATTGGTTGGAGCCACGAGTTTTCAGGCTGGTGATGAGAATGTGACGTCTGCACGTAATTTTCCCACAAGCGCAAGAGTGGGAAAAAAATCTATGAATGAATATATTATATTAAAAAAAAAACCTCCACAGCAGCTCCTGTCTCTTGGACCACCAGCATTGGCATCATCCAGGAGCTTGTTAGAAATGCAGAATATAAAAAATAAAGAAAGGAAAAAAAAAAAAGAAATGTTGAATATCAGACCCCAAACTGGACCTACTAAATCTGACTGTGCTTTTTTTTTTAAAAATATTTTATTTTTATTTTAGAGAGGGAGAGAGCGGGAGAGCGCACAAAAGAGGGGCAGAGGGAGGAGAGAGAGAATCTCAATCAGGCTCCATGCCCAGCACAGAGTCCCACATGGGGCTCGATCTCACAGCCATGAGATCATGACCTGAGCCCAAACCAAGAATTGGATGCTTAGCTGACTGAGCCACCCAGGCATCCCAATCTGAATGTGCTTTTTAATTTTTTTCAAATGCTTATTTATTTCTGAGAGAGAGAGAGAGCGCGTGTGTGAGCGAGCACGAGCAGGGGAGGGGCAGAGAGGGGGACACAGAATCCGAAGCAGGCTCCAGGCTCCGAGCTGTCAGCACAGAGCCCGATGCGGGGCTCGAACTCATGGACCATGAGATCATGAAGCTGAAGTCGGAGCTCAAATCGGATGCTCAAAGGACTGAGCCACCTGGGTGCCTCATGAATGTGCTTTTTTAACAAGATTGCTAGGGAGCTGTGTGTACATTAAAAGTTTTAGAAGCACTTCCGGGGAAAAGTCAAGTTCTTATAGCAGCACAGCATAGCAGTAAAATCAAGGAATCTGATGCTAATTTGCCTAAGTTCACCACCTGCGATATGGACACACAACTTTCTTCACCTCTCAGACTCAATTTTCTCATCCATAAAATCAGGATGATAATAGTACTACCCCACTGGACTGTGATTGAATTAATAATTGTAGGATGCTTAGAACCGTGACTGGCCCTTAGCAATTAAGTGCCATGTAAGCATTGGATAAATACCTTTTTCTTTTTTCTTTTTTTAAAATGTTTATTTAATTTTTGAGAGAGAGAGACAGAGTGTGAGTGGGGGAGGGGCAGAGAGCGAGGGAGACACAGAATCCGAAGCAGGCTCCAGGCTCTGAGCTGTCAGCACAGAGCCCGACGCGGGGCTCAAACCCGCAAACCATGAGATCATGACCTGAGCTGAAGTCGGGCACGTAACCGACTGGGCCCCCCAGGCGCCCCTAAATACCTTTTTCTAAAGCTCAGTGTAACATAGGCAAAAAGTTCTAGGACTTCTTTAAATAGTAGACTTATGGAGTGATTATCAAGGCCTACTTGACTCATTGCTTCACATTCTCACCCACTGCTTCCTTATTCCTTCTGGGCTGCCTCTGAGCTTTGCATATACTTCAACTCTGTGCTTATGTATTTATCACTCTGCCTTCCACAACGTACTATGAGGCCTTGGGAACAGGGACTGTATCTTCGTCTTCCTGGTATTCCTTCAGTGCCTGGCATAAGTATGCAATCGATAAATGTTTTTAAAATGAACAAACAGATGTTTGATTCATCATTACTTCTTAATTTTTCTCAAAGCTTATACATTTCTTTGTTTTTTATCATGTATTTTTCTTTCTATATTATTTAATGCCACCAATTTATATTCATGGAGAATCCACTGTATATTGCTGTATATATGTTTTAATTTACTAAGTACATTTTCACATTATTTGTATTAGGTTTGAAAGTGGTGCCTGATAGCTCGGATAATGCAAAACCAAGCAGATTTCTCAAACATACTTACTCCAGGGAGAGTTTCTACTCTAAGTGAGTCTGGCCTTGTATCCTTCACTAACAGTTAGCAGGATGTGATATCTTCCAGTTTTAGCTCCCCGCACACACATTACAACGTGTGTTATGCACCTAGCCATTAGACCTAATTAAGGCATACATTCCTATCTTTAAATACTCAGTAAAAAACTAGCAAAAGAAATCCAGCAGCAACATATAAAAAGGATTCTATACCATGAGAAAGTAGGATTTATCGCAGGAGTGCAAGGTTGGTTTAACATCAGAAAATCAATTAGTAATTGATTAGTAATATGTTATATTGAGAGAATAAAAAACAAACTACGCGATCATCTGAACAACCCAGAAAGATATTTGACAAAATCCACCACCTTTTCATGATAGATGCTCAGCAAGCTAGGAATGGAAGAGAACGTCCTCCCACTGATACAGAGAATCAGCAAGGATCACGCTAAATGGTGAAAGACTGAATGCTTTCTCAAGGCTGGGGACAGGACAGGGATGTCCCCTCTCCCCACTTGTATTCAACATTGTTCTGGAGGTTTTTCAGGCGAAGGTAATGGGACTGAATGCTAACAGATTTCTTTTTGAGAGGATAAACATGTTCCCCACTTAGATTATGGGGATGTTTGCACAACGCTGTAAGTATACTAAAAACCACCGAATGGTACAAACAAGTTTATTTTTATGTTAGATAAATTATATTTCAACATGACTGTTAAAAAGCTATTATTGGGGCATATGGGTGGCTCAGTCGATTAAGCATCTGATTTTGGCTCAAGTCATGATCTCGCAGTTCATGAGTTCGAGCCTCGCATTGGGCTCTGTGCTGACAGATCATAGCCTGGATCGGATTTTCTGTCTTGTTCTCTCTGTTCCTCTCCCACTTGCACTCTGTCTCACTGTCTCTCTTTCAACAATAAAGAATAAAAATAATAATAAAGCCATTATAGGGGCACCTGGGTGGCTCAGTCGGTTAAGCGTCCGACTTCGGCTCAGGTCATGATCTCATGGTTCGTGGGTTCGAGTCCCGCGTCGGGCTCTGCGCTGACAGCTAGCTCAGAGCCTGGAGCCTGTCTTCGGATTCTGTGTCTCCCTCTCTCTCTGACCCTCCCCTGCTCATGCTGTCTCTCTCCCTCTCAAAAAAATAAATAAAAACATTTTTTAAAAAAGCCGTTATAACACAGGGGCATCTGGTTGGCTGGGTCAGTAGACCGTGCAACCCTAGATCTTGGGATTGTGAGTTCAAGCCCCATGTTGGGTGTAGAGATTACTTAAAAATAAAATCTTAGGGGCGCCTGGGTGGCTCAGTCAGCTAAGCATCTGATTCTTGATTTTGGCTCAGGTCGTGACCTCATGGTTTGTGGGATTGAGCCCCATGTCAGGCTCTGTGCGGATGGTGTGGAGCCTGCTTGGGATTCTCTCTCTGCCCCTCTCCTGTACACCCTTTTTTCCTCTCTCTGTCAAAATAAATAAATAAATAACTTTAAAAATCTTAAGAAAAAGTCATTATAGTACAAAATGACAAGTAACAAATGTTATAGTAACCCCTAACCTTTTCCTAAGCACTGAGGGCACACCAGGCAGCATCCTAAACTCTTTAAATATATTATGGCCATAATCACATATAAGGTAAATGTTGCATTATCTCTACTTTACAGCTTCCAACAGATGGGGAAACTGAGGCTTAGAAAGCTTCAGTAATCTCTCACGGTTACACAATCCTAAATACTACAAGGCTACAATGTATATAGTACGAGCAGAAGGGAAGTATCTTCCAAATTCTGTTACTGAACACATGCTTTGATTATTAAATATGCATGCCATTATAATTCTGTGGATTTATACAGGCCACTTCCTTTCGTATGAGGTTGGGGACTGGACTTGGAACAGGGGGCTCATCCGAGGCACAAAACGTTGCAGAAATGGGCTGAGCTGAAACACGGAACCACACGCCCTTTCATTCAGCCTCTACAGCAATGGTAACATCCCACCCAAACAATCATGCGTAACAGTAAGGCCATTCCCTTCCTTCAACTCCTGGGACATCAACAGGAAACCACAGATTTGCAGCATCACACTGTTCTTACAAAGCAACCCAGCTCATGGAACGTGAACGTTCACGAAGAAGGGACAGGACAACAGCAGGTGCAAAGGGGCGGTGGGGGGAGATTTTTCCCTCTTGCCGCTGAAAAAAATGGGAGACTCAGTGAAGCATGTGGAACTTCCCTTCTTCTCTTCTCTTCTTCTGTGGAGGCAAAAGGAAATCTTTAGCCTCACTCATTCTCTCTGGCCTCCCTTTTGCGACCTGTGTTTATTTTCAGGGTCCTTGGATGCTTCTTTTAATGTGTTTAAAAATACCGAATTAGAAGGTAAAAATAGGGCAGGGTGAGCTCAGGTAAACTTCAGGCACTAGAAAATAGCTTCGTAGGAGACATTTAGAAGGGGAAACAAACAAAATAAGCTCAGAATACTTTTTACCTGACTCTAAAAATTCCAGGTGCATGGAGTCTTATACAAATCTTCCAAAAGTGGTAGGGAGCCACAGAAATGAATGACATAAATATTGTGATGTCCAGGTACTGAAGGCCTTTTCTATGCTAGCAAGTCAGTTGCCCTTCACAGCAGAAGCTTGGGCTCAGGGTCCCTCACTTGCATGGAGTTCCTTGCAAGACCCTTGTGTGGTAGGCTCCCCTCCCTAAGGAAAGAAAAACAAATCTCAAGGTACCCTGGTGCCTTGATGAGATCACAAATGATGAGGCCACAAATGAAATGAAAAGATTGCTCTTGTCCCTGTCCAGACTTGGAATGGTTCAAACCCCGGGGAGTTATTTGGAAGATGTTTTTCAACTTTCAGGCCATTCAAAAACTCTCATAAAAATTATCTTCCTAATTCTGGGAGGTTGCTTAATCCTACCTTGCTTAGCTCCCCTGGTTGTATGGTCTGTCTCCAGTCTCACTGAGGCCATAATTTAAAAAAAAATGACAGTCACTCATGTAATGATGTTATAGAAATATAAACCTCTAAACCAAGATGATGCTCTTTGACCCAAATCAGAGGGGTGTGAGTATCAAAGTGGGGAATGCGGTAGGGCTCCCTCCCGAAGGAAAGAAACCCCCCCCCAAAACCTCCAGGTACCCTGGCTGTGCACGTACATGGCAATATCCCTTATGACCTTGCAACATGAGACCACTTAATCAGACTGCACATTTGTGTGTGTTACCATATATGGGAGACAAAGAGGTAAAAAACAAATAAAAACTATGCCACGTGGCACTCGGGGCTCAATTCTTCGGGTATGAACCCAACTGAGCGGTGCTGGCAGGAATAAAGTTGCTTCCTGGAAAGAAAAACCTCGGTGTCACAACTCTCTGTGCGAGAATCCTGCTACATTACTTGGGGGCTCTCGTCTGGGATTGGGACACAGTGCGTTTCCATCTCCTTTGCCACTGGGGACATGAACCACAGGGAGAGGTGGCCTAGCCTGGGACAGGTGGACCACTTGGTCCGTAGGAGAATAGCCCTCCTGGAGTGCCGGGGGTGAGGACCCCGTGTACACCAACGGAACCCATGAGGCCCAGGAGCCAGCTCAGGGAGTGCCAGTCAGACTGGTAAGAACCTGGGTTCGTTTTGGCAGACCTGCCCGTAACAGGCCGGAGGGGAGCCTGATCACCTCCCAGAGTTGCCCGAGTACTTCCACAAGGGACAAGGAACGAAGCCACAACTCTAAGGCACTGGGTGCTGGGCGACAGGTTAGAGTCGCCGTGTGACTGTGTGTGGGCACATTCTCTCATTCATTTCCTGGGTCAATGACTATGATAATTAGAGCCAACCAGCTCTGGTTAGTCTACCTCAGAACGGGGACTTTAAGGAATATTCCCAAGCAGCTGCCAAAACTCCTTTAGTTTTGGAGAAATTCCTTGTCTTCTCCGGACTGACATGGACAGCTTAATTCCACTGGTGGAGAAACAAAACAAAACAAAACAAACCTGGAGTCTGTTCCTCTGTCTGAGTTGATAAGATTTAAAACTGGGAATTCTCTTTCTCTGCCTTCTGCTGGCACCTCGCCTCTTCTGCCTTCCCTTCTCCCCTCCTGTTTCTGTACCACCTGGGGGGGCATGGGAGGGTGGCCTGCATAACTGGCTCCTCAAGGCCTCAGGCACCATCAGCTCCTCCTCCCACCCTAGAGGTTATGGAGTGAAGACCACCAACATCAGATTTCCCCACCAGTGCTCTAGGTGAAAATTAACCATGGGAACAAATTGTCTTAAATGGACCCAAGTAAAATGTATTCAGTGTTTAAGCTAATTTAAGTTAGTTGGTTTGAGATAGACAATGTTTATCATCAACAACAACCAAAAACCTTTTATTCTACCTAGATTTGCTGAAGGTCAAAAAAGCTCATATTGAGGCATATGGGTGGCTCACTCGGTTGGACATCCGACTTCGGCTCGGGTCATGATTTCACGGTCCGTGAGTTCGAGCCCACATCAGGTTCTGGGCTGACAGCTCAGAACCTGGGGCCTGCCTCGGATTCTGTGTGTGTCTCTCTCTCTGCCCCTCCTCAGATTGCACTCTGTCTCTCTCTCTCTCTCTCTCTCTCTCTCTCTCTCTCTCTAATAAACATTTTTTAAAAAAAGCTCATATTATATCTGTTCTAATTTGTTAGCAAAAGGATGACTTAAAGTGATGTCTGTCTCAGTTTTCGTGGGTAATTGTTAAGATGGCTTTCATAGTCTTCGGTAACCTAAAACATTAAAGTTTTTGCTTTCATGATAAACTGAGATTAAATTCATTGGATATCTGATGAGATATGAGCCTAAAGCACTTATTGCTAGATGTAGGTTTGTGCTTTTGACTTGCTGCAGAAAAACTAAGGATATTTGGATCTATTGCTTAATTGATTTGTAAGTCTGCTATCTAAGAAATTCTGATGTAACAGTTCACAATTGATTACTACTTAGTTTTCACTGGAGACTAAGGTTTCTAAGAGTTAAAATTCTGCTAAATGTAGTTAAGACCAATGAAAATAAGGAAAGCAACTCTGCATGTAAAATACTAGATATATAGGGAAAAAATATATATATAATAAAAATATATTGCTAAAGATAAAAAAAGAAAATAATTTTTTCCTAAATGAGACTGGATGTTTAGGAAAAAAAAAGGCTTAGGTCAAAATCTAAAAGCAAAGAAAAGTTGTAAAAGGTTTGTAAAGAAAAAATCTTTAAAAAAATGTTTTATATATGGTCAGGAGGTCTAAGGTTAAACCTTTACATTATGCTAAATTAGCCACTATCTTATAGATACAAAATAAAAGCCTGGTGGCCTTCCTGGAAAGGTTAAGGGAGGCTCTCATTAAATATACGGCTATCTCCCTTAACACCCCTGAGGCTGAGATGATTCTAAAAGACAAATTTGTCACTTGATTGCCCCAGATACTTGGAAAAAACTGCAAAAACTGGCTGTTGGTCCAGAAGGCTCCGGAAGCTGACTAGTCAACACAGCCATCAAATGGCAGGTCCAAGGTAGACTGTACTAGATACATGGGGAAGGACAGCCTATATTGTACTTCCCTCAGTCTGGCCAAGGTCATGTGTGCTGGGAACTATTCATCCATCTTCCTTCCCACTCCCACTTGCCAGAGGGAAACATTTGGGAGTCCGAGTGTATGGGGACAGGGAGACTCAAAGGAAGCAGCATGCCTTACAAACTGGCAATTAAAAAGATGATAAATGGCCTCTTGCACGTATAATCCAATATTATGGCCCTGCCACGTGGGCAGAGGATGGGTCCTGGGGCTGCCACACTCCCATTTACATGCTAAACCACATAATCAGACTATAGGTAGTTGTAAAAATTATAACCAATAAAACTGCCAGAACTCTTAACTTACTAGCCAAGCAGCAAACCAAAATGTGCAATGCTATCTATCAAAATTGCTTGGCCTTACATTACCTGCTTGCTTCTAAAAAAAAAAAAAGAAGTTTATAAAAAGTTTAACCTAAGTAACTGCTTCCTACAGATAGATGATGAGAAAAAGAGTCATAGATGAGATCACAAATGATGAGATCACAAATCAAATGAAAAAGATTGCTCTTGTCTCCATCCAGACCTGGAACGGTTCAAACCCCGGAGAGTTATTTGGAAGATGTTTTTCAACTTCCGGGGCATTCAAAACTCTCATAAAAATTATCCTCCTAATTCTGGGAGGTTGCTTAATCCTATCTTGCTTAGCTCCCCTGGTTGTATGGTCTGTCTCCAGTCTCACTGAGGCCATAATTTAAAAAAAAATGACAGTCACTCATGTAATGATGTTATAGAAATATAAACCTCTAAATCAAGATGATGCTCTTTGACCCAAAATAGAAGGGTATGAGTATCAAAGTGGGAAATGTGGTAGGGTTTCCTCCCTAAGGAAAGAAACCCCCCCAAACCTCAACGTAACCTGGCTATGCACATACATGGCAATATCCCTCATGACCTTGTAACATGAGATCACTTAATCAGACTGCATGTTTGTATGTGTTACCACATATGGGAGACAAATAAGTAAAAACGATATTAAAAACTACACCACTGGCACAAAAACAGACACTCAGATCAATGGAACAGAATAGAAAACCCAGAAATGGACCGAGAAACATATGGCCAATGTTTGACAAAGCAGGAAAGAATATCCAATGAAAAAAGACAGTCTCTTCAGCAAATGGTGCTGGGAAAGCCGGACAGAGACATGCAGAAAAATGAACCTAGCCCACTTTCTTACACTATACCAAAAATAAACTCGAAATGGATGAAAGACCTAAACATAAGATAAGAAGCCATCAAAATCCTAGAGGAGAAAGTAGGCAAAAACCTACTTACTCATCATGTAGCAACTTCTTACTCAGCATGTCTCTGGAGGCAAGGGAAACAAAAGCCAAAACAAACTATTGGGACCTCAGCAAAATAAAAAGTTCTGCACAGCGAAGGAAACAATCAGCAAAACTAAAAGGTAACTGATGGAATGGGAGAAGATATTTGCAAACGACGTATCAGATAAAGGGTAAGTATCCAAAATCTATAAAGAACTTATCAAACTCAACACCCAGAAAACAAATAATCCAGTGAAGAAATGGGCAAAAGACGTGAATAGACACTTCTCCAAAGAAGACATCCAGATGGCAAACTGACACATGAAAAAATGCTCAACTTCAATCATCATCAGGGAAATAGAAATCAAAACCTCAATGAGATACCACCTCACACCCGTCAGAACGGCCAACATTAACACCTCAGGCAACAACAGATGTTGGCGAGGATGCAGAGAGAGAGGAACCCTTCTGCACTGCTGGTGGGAATGCAAACTGGTGCAGCCACACTGGAAAACAGTATGGAGGTTCCTCTAAAAATTAAAAATAGAACTACCCTATGACCCAGCAATTGTACTACTAGGTGTTTATCCAAGGGATACAGGTGTGCTGTTTCAAAGGGGCACATGCACCTCAATATTTATAGCAGCACTATCAACAATAGCCGAAGTATGGGAAGAGCTCAAATGTCCAACGACGGATGAACAGATAAAGAAGATGTGGTATATATATACAATCGAGTATTACTCGGAATCAAAAAGAATGAAATCTTGTCATTTGCAACTATGTGGATGGAACTGGAGGGTATTATCCTAAGCGAAATTATTCAGAGAAAGACAAATATCATATGACTTCACTCATATGAGGACTTTAAGATACAAAACAGATGAACATAAGGGAAGCAAAAATAATATAAAAACAGGGAGGGGGACAAAAACATAAGAGACTCTTAAATATGGAGAACAAACAGAGGGTTACTGGAGGGGTTGTGGGAGGGGTGATGGATTAAATGGGTGAGGGGCATTACGGAATCTACTCCTGAAATCATTGTTGCACTAGATGTTAAATAACTTCAATGTAAATAAATAAATAAATATCAAAACAAAACAAAACAAAACTACGCCACATGGCATTCAAGGCTCAGTTCTTCTGGTCCGAGCCCAACTGAGAGGTGCCGGCACGAATAAAGTTGCTTCCTGGAGAGAAAAGCCTCGGTGTCACCACTCTGTGTGAGAATCCTGCTACACTTGCAGAGGCTCTAGAAGTTTTATATTCTTAATTTTCTATATTTTTGAAGACAGTAATTTTATTGAAGTCTGACATCACATAAAGAAGACAATTATGCATTATTTCTCCCGTGGAGGATCCCTGACTCCCAAATTGTGTAAGTTTCAGGCCCCATAAAACCTGCCTCAGCCTGTGCTTGAACTTGGTTCTAGAGAGAAATCCTTTCCTTCCCCTTCTCCTATCCTAACTGTGGAATTCGATCTTGATTACCAAAAGCCTCCCTGAGTTTGGAGTGCTTTCGTCCCGTTTTTGGCACTTTGAAAAAGAGGTCCATGAAATGACAGTGGTATCCTCAGGCGGGAATAATGTGCTTAAATCCTGAACGTTTAATTTAAAAGACATAAATGTAACAAAAAAGGCATCAAGCATTTGAGTTATAAAACAAAAGGTGCAGGATTGGGGAAAGGGCTCGACCGTCATCCGTGAAGGAAGGAGCTAAGTGTTTTGTTTCAGCCTGAACTCAGTGTGTCAGTAGGTGCTAATGAGGTTATTAGAAATCTCTAGAATTGTGGGACGTGTGGTAGGCAGGCAAGCATAGAGGCGTCCACTGTGCGCAGACCACATCTAATTTATCCTTCTCCGTTCCGGGAAGTCCACCGCAGAAATGTTAAAGCATAATTTTCTAAAAGGTAAAATCACGAAAATAAAATGAACAGGTGTCAAGTATTTTATTTAAGTCACTAACTAAAATCTACATAAGATGATATTTTGACTTACAGAGATTTATGTTCTCCGCCAGACAAAATCCGCTTACGCTGTCATGAACACGAATCATTTGCATTACTATGGGCACACATTTGCCTTGTTACCCATTTTCTACGACTTAAAGTCTATTCCTAGAGATTTGTAAAATAGCCAAGTCAATCAAAGGCAATCAGAAGTGCACACCCTGTAGAATTAGATAACCCTAGAGGGTGTGCTAACAGTGCTCTGAGCGCCACTGAAAGGGCACTAGAAATCAGTTTGACCCATTTCCAAAGATTTGGGCCATTTTGCCTACATGAGGGATATTACCAAAGAGGAGAATGTTTCGTGTAGAATAATTGTGAAAGCGGAAACTCTTGAAATTATGCATTCTATGGACAAAGGATGGGGTGGGGGACTGTGTGGGATAGTTTCAGTCCAGGGAAGGCAAGGTATATTGTCCTGGGGATATTTTCCGCCTGGCAAAGACAGATACAAGTTATACAGTATCAAAGAATTGTCATGAAGCAAAGGTTATCCTTATTCTCTGTGTGTGGTTTTAGAGGTCAGAACCAGGATAAAGAGAAAACAAACAAACAACCCCAGGGAGTTAAAGCACAGCAGATCTTATTTCAATATATGAAACTGCTGTTTAGAAATGAAAGTGCTAATTTGCAGGTTCCTTGCCATTGAAAGTATTGAGGCAGAGGTTATATAATTTTCCATATGAGTTTTGTGCTATCAGTTGTTATATTTTTAAGAAACTTAGTCTAGAGCAGTCTTTTAGAAATATAATGCAACTTGTGTAATTGTAAGTGTTCTTGTAACCAGACGAAAAAAACTGATTAAATTGATTTTAATAATAGACTATATAACCTGATATATCCAAATCATTACTATTTAAATACATAATCGATACAGAAAGCATGAACTAAATCTTTTATTTTTCGTACTGTTTCTGACATTCAGCTTGTATTTTTCATGTGGCAGCACGTCCCAAATGGAACGAGCCATATTTCAAATGTCCAATAGCAACATGGAGCTCGTGTTTATCTTATTGGCCACCACAGGTCTGGACCACTGGTTCTCAAACTTTAGCCTGGAAGACTCCTTGAAACATGATTTCTGGCCTCCACCCATTTCCCAGTCTGGAGGGGAGCCCACTAATTTGCATGTTTAACAATTTCATGTCTAACAATTTTTGAGAGAGAGAGAGAAAGCGCAGGGGAGGGTCAGAGAGAGCGGGAGACAGACGATCCCAAGCAGGCTCTGCCCAGACAGCACAAAGCCAGATGTGGGGCTGGAACTCACTAGCCGTGAGATCATGACCTGAGCCAAAGTCGGACACTTAACCGACTGAGCCACCCAGGCGTCCTGAGAAATGCTTCTCTGGAAAATGGGTATACATTTTGGACCTTTGTCACTTATTTTTGTTAAATGATGATCTTTGTGCAATAAAACTGAGATTTTCTGGGTTGACTCCAAAATGATTCTGACTTTTTCAGTCTTCATTGAAAGTTTCCTCCTATATCATCCTCTCACCTTGAGCTCCTAATGTTTCATGTGCATTTGTTTTTCAACAGAGGTACTTTTACAAATTTCACTGAAGCTCTGTAAAGGTTTACATAAAAGTCAAAAAGGGGAGTTTAAGATTTTTGTATTCTTATAAAGGACATTCAATGACTGGGATATGGTTTCTCAATGTGTTAGACCCCAGGGACATAAATCTCTTTTTTCTTTTGTAACATATCCATAGGCTACTGAATTTATCTAAATCTTTCTTGAAACTACAAATTTGTTAAACTACATCATAATTTTATATTTTTGAAGCTTATTAAATATATAAAGTAGGCCTTTTAAAAAACTTTTCCTAAAATTATATCTTTTAATTTCCAAGAGGAGCTCTGTTAATTTTATTATCCCAGGATTTGGCAAACACATCCATGTCTAATTTTACTAATACTGCATTATTTCTCAACTAGAATGTGTCCAGATATCTCCTTGGGAACTTTAGTTAGGGTCTTATTCAATACTGTTTATCCATTAGCTATATCCACCAATATCCATTAGGAATTCCATTTTCAACTTACGCTATCAAAATCCACATTTCTTACACAGGTGTTTTGGTTTGGCCTTTAAAACCATCAGTTAGCACCAAAGCAGTTATGAAAAGAGAAAAAAAAAGGAGGGGGAATTGCATTTCAATGTTTTGGGAAAGAAGACAGGCCCGGAAAGTCTTAGTAGCCAAGAAGACAAAAGTTTCTTCTCAGCAGATACAAGAAACACAGCCTTTTTTTTTTTTTTTCATGTAACCAAGAAACAAAAGTTTCTTCTCCTTCTTTGGAAATTTGGGAATATACCGGGGGCCATTTTCTCATAGTCTTCACAAACGTTCAAGGTTTCCATCAAATCCAAGTACAGATGGGCTCGGATGTGCTTGCTAGTCAGGAATACCAGTGTCCCGTCAGGTTGTTGTTATAACAGGGGAAGTTTATTTAAGCTGGGGAGATTACCAGGGGGGACAAAAATCAATGGTTTAAAGGTATAAAATAGAGACACTTTCAAAACGGAAATGAAAAATTTATGAAGCTTTCCATGAAAAAGAATTCATTTAGGTGTACTGTGGCTCAGAAATGCCACGTGAAAATAGGACTTTGACCTTCAGAATGTGTATCATATGAAACAATATATTTGTTATTTTTGCTTGGAAGTGTTTAAATTATTCCCAGCAGACCCAGAACCTTTATTTTAGAGTTAAACCATCAGGATTCCAAAACATGTTATAGGTTATTTTTTAAAAAACGACTAAAATCGTGTGAATTAGTCGACAAGCATTTATTTTGAGCATCTACTCTAAGCCTGAGGCTTACCAGGTCTTGGAGATTCAAAGATGAATAAAATGTAACTATTGACTTTTAAGAGCTTATACTCAAGCACTAGAGAAAGACATGTAAGCGATAATTATGGAGCAAATGCTTTGGAAATAGCCCCGGGGTTTTGCAAAATGTGGGAGTTGGGAAAGTCTTCACGTGGAGAAAGAATTAGTTTTGCCAGCGTTGAGGGGACAAGGAGGGCTGGGGGGGGGGTGGAGAACAGAAGGAGTAAGACATGTTCTCCCTTTGGGTAGAGAGAGCACCATATGCAATACACGTAATAGGACATACATGGCATTACATCTGGGAGCCAGAAAGTAGTTGGTGTTGTAGGAGTTAGAGAAGAGGCTGATTCAACCCAATTGAGATAGATCCTGAGTGGAATGCATGGGACTTTTCCGAGTATATGGTATTCAAGATGGAGAGAATCAAGGGAGAGAGAGAACAGCTGGTAGGCAACTACAGTGGACAGGGTGAGAAATGACGAGATCTAATTTAGCATCTTGATACACAACTGTGTGTATCGGTAAGTATCCAATACCTTTTGAATGTTACATACATTTTTGAAAAACAGATTTTAGCTTGTCATCAGCCAGTAGCCATTTATTAACGATCCTCATATTTCTGGAGTTTCAACATTCTGTTACTGGAGTAATAATGAAAGCCATACCACCTTTGAGGCTAGTAGATTGTGTGTGTGAGTGTGTGTGTGTGTGTGTGTGTGTATTCTAATCTCACTGCTTACTGATTCTGTCATGTTGGGTAAGTTACATTAACTCTCTGGGCCTCCGCTTCCTCATCTGTATAATAGAGATAATAATACATCACAGGGTTGTCATGAGGATTAAATGAGCAAGTAAGTCTAATACTATTTGATTCACACTTGGTGCTCAGAATGTGCTCATTGCTGCTCCTGCCTTAGCTAAGTCCTTCCTCTACTGTGGTGTGAAACATGGTGTTCTTATGTCTGTTCACAGGATTAATAATTTATTTAAATCACTTTTAGGGGCACCTGGGTGGCTTAGTTAGTTGAGCGTCTGAGTCGGATGTGGTTCCTGAGCTTGAGCCCCACATCGGGCTTGCTGTCATCAGCACAGAGCCCGCTTCGGATCCTCTGTCCCCCTCCCTCTGTCCCTCCCCTGCTGTGCTCTCTCAAATACAAATATTTTTTAAAATTAAAAAAAATAACTTTTAGAATTTTGTAGCATCTTTGGAGAAACTGGAGACACTTGTGGGATGGTTTAGTTCAGGTTGGTTCTAGCCCAGTGATTTTTAGCCCTGCTGCATATTAATATTACTTGGTGGAGCTTTTAAAAATTATGATTCTTGGCTCTTATCCTCTCCCATAGTTTAGAATCACTGCTGTTAATTCATTTAAAAGAATTCTTCTGAAGGCCCAACTGATGGGGGTGTGTGCCATTATTTTAGTTTTGCACACAGACTACAGTCACTGCTTTGGGTATTTTGAATGGGGTTCAAAAGGATGTTCTTTCCATATTCAATCTGTGGAATCACATCAATAATTTAGAATACCATTTAAGTTGTCATATGGTTGTTCCCTAGTACTTTTTTCCAAAGTTGTTTAAAAAAATTTTTTTTGAATGTTTATTTATTTTTGAGAGGGAGAGAGAGGTACAGTGTAAGCCAGGGAGGGGCAGACAGAGAGGGAGACATAGAATCCAAAGTAGGCTCCGGGCTCCAAGCTGTCAGCATAGAGCCCAACGCGGGGTTCGAACCCACAAACTCTGAGATCATCAAGTCAAACACTTAACAGACTGAGCTGAAGTCAAACGCTTAACTGACTGAGCCACCCAGGCACCCCCCAAAGTTCATTTTATCATGAGAGATTCCTTTTCTGGGTCACAAAATGAGCTAGGATTTTTTTTGTCCCTGGCATTAATAACATATTAAGATTATTTAATTTTGTTTACTTGGGATGACTTCAAGGAGTACTCTAGATTAGAAGGCTGCTTTATAGTAGGAAAAGACTCAGCTCTGCAGATGTTAGGAAGGGAGGGGCAGAGGGCGAGAGAGAGAATCTTAAGCAGGCTCCATGCTCAGCACAGATCTTGACGCAGGGCTCGATCCCACGACCCTGGGATCATGATCTGAGCCGAAATCAAGAGTCAGCTCAACTGACTAAATCACCCAGACACCCAGGGATCTGCAAGGGCCCTTCTGTCAGGAAAAGTTGTGAAAGACGTTTGAAATGGGCAAAAGAGATTTCTGGATGTCCTTTTTAGTGGAAATCTGGGCATTGTGGGAGGGGCCTTCCCAGGAGAGTCCCATTCTCTGGGGCCATAAGTCTTTGTCTTTGCTCTATTTTGTAACTCTGTAGCAATAGAAACAGTGCCTTAAAGTCATTAGTTTATAAATTTATTGAGCTGCTAGGAAACTACTAGATTCTAGCAAGGCAAATGTAGAAAAATGAGATAGGTTTCCAGTCAGTTCCTAGCCTAGAAAAACAGTCACATCATATACCCACTGATATTAAGTCTTCCTTTACCTGTGCCCCTCCCAGCTTCTCCATCCTCAAATCCACCCAGGAATAGGGACCAGGTCAAAGAAGAAACGTTATGTAGAACAGTATGGTGAGCATGAAAACGAATGTGAATATTTTATAGTTAATGATAAGTTTTGTGTGGTTAGAGTCTTGGATTAATCACTGAGTGAATCTGATGAAGCTAGATGTAAGATTTGGCCAGCTCTCTAAGGGTCTTGTATTCCACACTAAAGGAAGTGGATCTTGTATACTGTCTGCGGCAGGGAGGCAGCGGGGATTTCCAAGCAGGAGACAGACAGGATGTTACCTTCACCATTGAAAATGAGCAAATGAGGAGAGAGTTGGGGCAGGACTGTCCAGGTGAAAGCTGGCAGTTTTGGACCATGACAGTAGCTGGGGGAACAAAAAGGAAGGTAGGGGTTGAGAGCCATGCTTTGAAATGGAATTAACAGGACTGGAGTAGAGAGAAGATTACATTTGTGAGAAGGAAAGTAGTACAGGTTGATTGTGAACTTTCTATATCGCACCAATGGTAGCTTCCGTATTTGCAGCAAAGAACGTCAGAAAAGTGAGGCTGTTGGGGCGCCTGGGTGGCTCAGTGGGTTGAGCGTCCGACTTCAGCTCAGGTCACGATCTCAAGGTTTGTGGGTTTGAGCCCCGCGTCAGGCTTGGTGCTGACAGCTCAGAGCCTGGAGCCTGTTTCAGATTCTGTGCCTCCCTCTCTCTCTGCCCCTCCCCTGCTTGCACTCTGTCTCTATCAAAAGTAAATAAACATTAAAAAAAAGAAAAGGAAAGTGAGGTTGTTAAAATAGGTGGGGTGAGTTGGGGAATGTACTGTTTAGCTGCAGACATGATAGGAGAAGCAACTTAATGATTATGAAACTAATTTACACTTGTATAATCATTTACAATTTTTAATAATCTTCATATGTATTTTTTAAGGATTGTGAGTCGATATTTTTATGGTATCATATTTTTGTCTTTCATAGAGGGGCTACTTTCATCCACATCATGAATGTATGAATGTGGGTTAAGCAATACGTGTGTATGTGGTTCTTTTCACAGACAAGGCACACGTAGCTGTTCTTTGGTTTGCAGTTAGAGCTTCCGTAAATTGGGCTTTCTCTGTTGATGGCTCTGTGGAAAAGCTAAAAGCTCCTCATTCTGGGATCTTTCCCAATGGTCACACCACGATTTGTAAGGCCTGTTTCTCAAGGTCATTACCTAGGGGATTCTGAGCGTGGGTACACCATTCATCGTGGCACCCCAAGCCTTTAGGCAGGATCTACCACAGAGACATCTACCACAGAGGGACAATCGTCACATCAGGTGAGGATGGTTTGGCTGCGGACACGGCAAACTGAGGTAGCTGTAGGTGTCTGAGGTGTGCCCCTGTGTGCACTTAGTGTGCGCCCTTCACCACTCAGTTCAGTCGGGTGCAGGTTTCTGTGTTAGTCTGGCGTTTCTCACAGACGAAAGTGGGCTAAGCAACAGGGAAGTCTTGCTCTGCTCAAATTGTTCCTTATATGCCAACTGTATCAGAGCAAATTTGCATTTTCAAAACAAGCATTCTGGCAGAAGCGACTGTTCTAGTTTAAGTGCATTATCTATATGAACTTATATAATCATCCCATCACCCTTTTGGTTTGGTACTATTATTGTTCCCATTTTATTGAGGAGGAAACTGAGGCAAAGAGAGGTTAAATAATTCGATCAAGATCAGACTTACTAAGTGACAAAGCCATTATGCTATACTATACTGTCCTTCAACATTAAATAATAATGCATTTAATGAGAGAAGTGTTTCCATCAGACTTTCGGAGAGGACTGCTTTAAATAATTCTTAATATCTGCTAATCACTGTGTCTCACCTAAATCTCTCAGGTTGTAGTTTTAGTCTATTTTTCTGCTTTCTCCTTTGTCAACGTGGAGACCATCAAGTCACAGTGTTGTATGTCACTGCCCCTCAAGTAATTAATGCACAGTTAAAAGCAGTCAGTCTTGTTTAGTGCTTAGCATGTACTCAGCACCAAGCTACATTTTTTCTTCCACCACTGATAATTCTGCTAACACTAATACTCAGTGAAGGCTAATCAATGGGGTTCCAATCATAATGTAAACAGGCTGCGCTCCATTAGCATTAGAAATGTTTATTGTTTTGTGTATTTCATTAGTGTCCCTGGTTCCTCCTCATTACACAAACTCTTTATGAAATAGAAATATTTAATAGAGAACATCTTGAATCCTTTCTGTTTCTGAGGAGTAGCATTTTAGGTTGCTAAGTAGGCACTTAATTCATATCCCATTGAGAACTGGTTGTAAACATGAAAGGATGAATAACTAATGACGTTGAATGGGCTTTTCGCTACAATAGTGGCTAAAACCTGACTCTGAGTGAGAGGTGGGAGAGGGTTATGGAACAAGCTCTGGCTGTAGGGCTGGTTGGACTTGGTTCACATTTTAATTCTTCCATTTATTAGCTGTGTGATCGCGGCTAAAGCACTTAATTCTCTGCGTATCTGTTTCTTCATCTATAAAAAATACCTTTTGTCATATTATGAACGGATGCGCTAAGTTGCACTGCATACGTCGTTCATGACAGATGATTAGTACCTCGCCAGCCAAATGGAGAGGACTCTGCCGTCCACCAAGAGACATCAGATCCTGGGTTGTTAGTCTGAGTAGGGCAAGCCTGAGGTCGAAGTCGAAGCCAAGCTGTGGACCACGTGCCACCTGGCATGAACTCTGGAGAAGGGGCTGAGCAAACAGGGGCCACGAAGACAGAGAAGGGAGAGGTCAGAGGATCAAGCGGAAGGGCACTAGGCTGCAGAGAAGGGCTAGTTTAGGAACAAATCTCTTCAACATGCAATTCCAGTCACCAACATCCTTTTCTGTACCTAAGCCCCATCTGAATACATACGACGTAAGACAGGAAGAATGAACCCTAAGGTGATCTATGGGCTTTACTTAATAACAATGTATTGGTATTATTAGCTCATCGACTATGTAGACGATGTAACAAATGTATGAGTGCAAATAACAGGGGAAACTGGGCTGGGGAAGGAAGTACATGGCAGCTGACTGTACTTTCTGCTCAATCTTTTTGGAACAAAAACAATGCCTCACAAAGTAAAGTTAGTATACTTAAAAAAAGTTTCAGTTGTTGTAGATCTCTTTTTCCAAGCTTCCTTCTTTCAGCTTCCTTTGCCCTTCCCTTTTGAACCCTCCTGACCCCACGTGCCAAGACGGGTCCAGCCTATCTCCCAGTTTGCTCAGAGGCAGGATGCACTAGGGCTGGAGTATGCATTTCAGTTGGTGTTTGATTCTTTCTTTTTTTTTTTCTTCTTTAGAGAGGCAGGGGGAGAGGGAGAGGGAGAAAGACTCTTAAGCAGACTCCACGCCAAGCACGGAGCCTGACGCGGGGCTCCATCTCACAACCGTGAGATTGTGACCTGAGCTGAAATCAAGAGTTGGACACTTATCCCACTGAGCCACCCAGGTGCCCTGGTGTCTGATTCTTAACTGTTCCTACAACCCACATTCTCCTGGTGGTGGTGGTGGTGATGCAGCACATTAGCTGAGTTCACCAACTCTAAAGGCAGTAAAGTTGGTGGCTCAGAGCACGGGTTCTAGAGACAGACCTCAGGTCACCCACCACCTCTGTCTGTGGCCACAGACAAGTCTAGCCTTTGTTTTCTCACCTGCAAATGAAGCGATATTCTTGGAGCTTGTACGAGAATGAAAGAAAGCAGCGTGGGAAGTGCTTTGCACAGTATCTGCTACACAGGTAACTGCTTGCTTCAGTTATCCATGCTGCTTAATAAACCAATCCAGAGTTTAGTGGCTTGAAACAATGATTTACGGTTTCATAGCGTCCTGTGGGCCAGGAATTCAGGCAGGGTTTTTCTCTTACACATACTGTCAGTTGGGGTCACTACCAGCTTCCAGGCGGTAGCTAAGTTGGGCTGGAAGGTCCGTGAGGGTTTTATGCACCTATGCCTCTGTGCTCCTCCACCTGTCATCAGCTGCCTACCTTGCTCTTCCTCACAGCATGGCGGGCTCAGGGTGGTAGGGTTTCCTCCATGATGACTGGCTTCTGAGAGCAATAGAGGAGTTGGTCAGCCCACATTAAGGCCAAGCTCACAACCAACAGGGTCACTCTCTCAAAGTCTATTGTACAAAGCAAGTCCCAAAGCCAGCTCTGATTTAACGGGAGGGCAAGAACTGTGGCAGCCATCTTTGGAGACAACCACAGTGCTCACATTATTACTTTCTGTGAATTGGTGTGTCATCGTGCATAACAGGCATCCCTTCACCTCTAAAGAGCATGTTATAAGGCAGAGTGAAGTATCAGAGTTGCTGTGGGAACTAAAGCAGGGGTGTGGTGACGCGGGGCTGTTCTAACATGGCCATTGCATCTCCTCAACATGTTTTTAATATTGTTGTTTTGCCAATACCGTGTCCTCACTTACACATGTCACCTACTGGGTATTTTATTTCATGTCATGAGATTATTTTGAGACTTTTAAAAAAAGAAATTAAAATAGACATAGATACGTTATTTGCATGCCTCATTTTTGCATTTTTATTAACACCATAGAAAAACCTTCTATTAACGCCATAGAAAAAGAAAATAAACTTGATCAAAGAGTCCAAGCCATGTTGGCTTCTGTATTTGAGGTTTTGTTCTTTATTTTTCCATTTGACCAGTATGTCTGTTTTACCTCCTTTCCTTTACCCTTCTGTGGCCAAAAGAGCACTTATTTATCTTTCCATTTACAGGGCACTTCCTTTATGAAGCCCCTGTTGACACACCTGTCACCAAGTAAACTTGAACACTCCCTCTTTTTGTGGCCCCGCTGCACCCTGAAACCTTCTACCATGGTAATCGCAATTTTTATTGCACTAAAATATTTATAAAGGCTGATCAGGTCACCATATGGTTTGCTGGTACAAGGAAACTAATTCCTAAGTGCCTACCACGTGCTACGTGGGGGATTCAAAGAGGAATTAAGCTGAATCCTTTGCTCTCGAAGGCTCACTGTCGATTGGAGGAGATGGCTCTAAAATACATACTTCCAACTTAGTCTTAATTTCTGGGCTAGAGATCTGACCACGGTATATGGAAGGGCTTCAACCACTTGAGCGGGAGTTTCATTTGGCAGAATACTTGGAAGGTTCCCTAGAGAAGGTTTTGCTTCCTAATAAAGGTAGATTTGCTAAGCATCCGTAGAACGATCCCACATCCCAACTGTAGCCTTTGTCATTTTGGTTTTAGCTGGAGGGGCCCTTGCGGAACTGGTGTGATCCCACAGAAGTGAAGAGAGTTAGACCCATGTTTACTCGAAGAGGATGCACACTTCCTACAGAAAAGGGCTTTCGCACTGTGTGGTAAGATTGTGAGGATCCTCGATAGGGCCAGGGCTTCTGAGAACTCTGCAAGGAGGGATAAGGGCACTGCTTTAGACTGTTTAGTTTCCTTGCAGGTCAGAGAGGTACCTCTACGCTAAAGAAAAGGATGAAAGAAAGCATTTCAGGAAATGAAAATTACCCTTGAACTCACCTTTACCCGATGGGCTACTGTAGCAGCTAGGTTACGCTAGGTTGGGCTGCTGTAAAAGATTATCCCCAAATTTCAGTGGCTTATGAAACAAAGGTTTACTTCTCACTGACATTACATGTCAACTTCTGCTTGGCTGTGGCTTTGACCTATGGGTCTTCTGCGTGCCAGGATGCAGAGTGACTGAAGAAGTAGTACCTTTCTTAGACTGGGTAATTTGGGGACGGAGGAACAAATAGGATGGTAGAACCAGATGACAACTTCTAAGGCTTCTATTAGAAGTGCCATGTGCACATTTACCCGTACTTAATAGGTCAAAGCAAGTCCTACGGTCAATCGGTGAAGTACAATCTCACAGAGAGGGGCAGAGAATGAAAGGAACCATAATACAATCTTTGCCACGGCCACCCAGAACCTGAACACTAAAAGCGGATGGTTCTGAAGACAAAAGATCAAGAAGAGGGCAAACAAAGGTAGGTCTAGAAACAAAACTTTAAGTAGGCAAAATATGCGATTCATCTGATAAGGAAAAAAGTCTGAAAGAATCAGAACTTCTTGGCTTAGAAGCAAACCTTGAAAGCTTCAGACATCAAAGTGTACATAATGAGGAAAATTTTGATGTTGTGAAAATTAATACAGGGAAAATTCACTAAAAGGAAGCTGGGGAGCCAGAAGGGGAGCACAGAAGGGGGAGACTTATCACTCAAATGTCTATCATAGGAAGACTTGTCAATTACAGACTTGAACAGAAGAACTGTCCACCGCAAAGAATCATCCATTACAGGCCCCAGTAGGGACTGATTGATGTCCACTGTACCTCCCACAAGAAATGAACCACCCGGCAACTCAGCCAATGAGAAACCATTATCAGCTTCACCTCTTGCTTTTCTCCAATGGACTTTCATTCAAAACAACTCCTTCCAACCTCCTCCTCTCCATAAAATAGTATTCCTCTGCTTTGTTTGCTGGACTTGCCTATTGTTTTGCCATAGCTTACATTTTCTGAATTGCAATTCTCTGATATTCCTGAATAAATCTATTTTTGCTGGTAAAATAGCTGACTGTTTTGTTTTTAAGGTTAACAATGTCTTCACTGAGAAATCAGACAAACTGAACCAAAGAAGTGTCTTACTTCAGTCACAATCCCATTGAAGCACACTTTTTCTGAGTAATCTAGATGGGTCTTGGCAGGTCACAGAAGACACTTAATGGAAAAATGGATCCATAATTTGACACCGTTACTTGTGCTTAAAATGCTATTTGTTCACTCACTGCTCTCTACCTCCTACCCATCCTTTTTCATTTTCCTTAAAAGCCACCTTTTCCAAGAAACTTTCCTTGATCATTCCCATATGTATGAATTCCATCTTCCTTGCATGTAATGGTGCTTGCATATCTATGAAATATATTGCCTTTATTATAGTTAATCACTGACTCTTCCTCCTCATCCCAAGATTCCTTGGGATTGATTGATTGTGAATTCCTGTGGGCAGAAAGAGTGCTATTCATTTTGGGGTCTCCCACAGTGCACACGAAGGAACAAAATTCATTGTTGTTGAAATTCAGAAATGGCAATCTGGTTAGAAGCCATCTGACATCCATATGTTAGCTCTGTCCTTGAGGTGCTCCAGAGCATAAGATGCACACAATAAGAACATATTAATTGTTCACGACTTTTCTAGAGCCCAAACTCACCAACACAAGGAGAAGTCTTGGTAAGGTAGGCAAAGGATGGGGAAAGATTGGGAGGAGAGGGGTATGTAAGTCAGGAGTGCTGTGAACCCATCTTAGTGTCTCTTTTTTCCTGTGACATTTAGATCGGTTTGTCCCTTTCAGTTATTTCTATTTCTGTTTTCTCAGCATCAGATAGTAATAGTTATATAGGTCTTAGTTCTAATAAATTGTTCTACTATGTGGTTTGACCTCAGTTATGCAAACGCTAAAAGCAAGCGATAGAAAGTTCATTTAAGGAACCAAATACGATACTAGGTTGAAATATTTTAAAATTACATACAGGGGTATGTGGGGTACTTATGTTCATAATATAGAGCAGGGATATTTTTAGATTCTCTGATATTAGATTTAGGTGTGCTTGCTCTAGTTTATAAATCAAAGAATTGGCCTATATCTTCGGTCTGTGTGTTTAGGTTTTATGGTGAGAAATACCTTATAATAACTAGAAATAGAAATTCCATCTTTAGTGATAATATAGTACAGGGACCTGAGAAGAGAAGGTCTTAAGGTGCTGTTAATTAGCAGAAATCTGAAGCACACAGTCTCAAAGCAATTAAGGCTGTTAATTGAATACTTGGATGTGCAGTGGAGCGGCTCACATGTTGCTGGGGAGGGTATCCGAGGCTCGCAGTGAGGAGCTGTGTTATACACATGATGTTGAATACTTCAGGACGAATAAATATGGGTAAACATGTTTGTCTAGTAGTTAACTGCATTTATGAATAGCGACATATCGTTGGCTGTATACAAAATGGTCTATTAGCTGCAAAATTCAGTATTGGTAATCCAATCTCTCAGCCTATCTGCTGTAAATATGGCACGCCGTTTCCTCACGGAACATTGAGCTTTTTGCCATGGTGATTTGCTGTTCTCTGGTTGGGTAAACATCTCTGTAATTCATGTGATACTTTAAATGAACTTGGTGGTCACACACGTTACGGTTCGGCATCTATGCATGTTTGGGGCAGAGGGGAACGCACAGTGCTCATGAGCTCAGGGTGGCAGGTTCCACTGGCTGCAGCATTTGATTCACGCATGACTATACTTCTAGCAAGAAACGCTAAGGAAAATGTCGAGATTATGAAAAAGTATCCAACAATGGAAAGAGAAATGACATGTTCCTCTTACAAGAACTTCAGTGAAAATGGTTAATACTTTGCGCAGTGGATGGTATGATTTAGGAACCAGCTACTCAAACTGCCCACAGACATTCTGGTGCGCGCACAGAGCAGATAAAAACAAATTTTGCCTGAGGATCAAATCTGAGCTTATGATGTATATGCACTTTCTAAAAATATGGAGTTAACCTGCTCAGGGGTTATTAGCTTGGGCTTTTAACATGCATGAAAACGGGGCGGAAGGCATTGAGTCATTGGGAAGCGTGTTTAAGAGGTAACAATGCTCTACCTCTTTGGATCAGGAAAGTTTGTTTGTTATGCAATGTGTGCATTTCATTATTTACATGATTTCACGAGGCGTTTTGGGAGCTGCGCCTGCAGCAACACCCCAGACTCCGAAACGAAAACCACACGCCCTTTCTTTATTGCTTTTCACCACCCTTGCTTTTGAGATAATTTTTTTTAATGGAAAAAATTCCCCCAATTATATGCACTTCTCTAGATCAAAACAAGTTTGTCTGAAATGTTTTTAGCACCTACCAGATTTTCGGGAATTTTTCCATTCTCGTTTCCGTCGTCCTTCAAGGACGAATTATACAGTAAACGGCCAACAGTAACGATCGCGAGAGGCAAACTTTTATCTTAAGGGGTTTCCCAGCCCTCTCTTTCTCCTACTCAAGGCAATGCGTCTCTCCCCTCCCCGACCTCCTCCCCCAACCTTTTTTCTTTGCGGTGTTTCCTGCAGGAAAGCCCAAATAAAGCAAACGGAGGTCCAAAGCCCCGGGTCCGCGCCCTGCACGCAGGGGGTCCGGAGGCACGGTTTGGGGGGCCTGCGGGCTCCCGGAAGGTGAAGCGAGGGGAGGGGACCCCGCAGGTAGGGGGCGGGGCTTCTGCTGTTAACCCTGGTGGGGCCCGGTAGCCCCAAGGCCTTTCCCTGCAGTCACCCCCCTCGCCTCCCCCCGCCAGGCGCCCGGACCTCGGAGCGAAGGGGGCGGATCCTCCCGTACCAGACACGCCCCCGTCCGGTTTATAATTCGCGGACTGTCGCTCCGCGCGCAGCGGCTCCCCTCGCGCTCCGCCGGGACTCGGGCCGCTCCCCCAGCGCCCGCCGCCCGAAAAGTCCCCGCCGGCCCGCGCCCGCCCCGCGCGCTCACACCCCCACTGGCCCCCGCTCCCCCTCCCCCTCCCACGCGCGCACAGCCCCACCCCTGCCCGCTTCGCTGCGGCGGCGCAGGCACTGCGCGCGAGGGCGCCGAGGGCACCCACGGCCTCTCCATGGCTGACCTGAGCTTCATCGAAGATTCCGTCGCCTTCCCGGAGAAGGAGGAGGATGAAGAGGAAGAGGAGGAAGGGGTGGAGTGGGGCTACGAAGAAGGTAACCGGCCGCGCGTCGGGCGGGGTGTCCGGGGCGTCCCGGGCGCCGCGTGTCGTGCGTCCCGCCGAGCGCGGGGGTCCCCGCTGCTGTCGCGCGCTCGCGGCACCGCCGCGTCCCGGCTTTCCCACGTGCGTGTCTGGCGCGCTCCCGCGCCCCCGGCCCGTTTGGGGGTCGAAGCGGCTGCAGGAGAGAGAGCGCGCCCGCCGCCCGCGTTCGCGTCGGGGAGCCCGGACGCCGTGCGTGGGGCCGGCCTGAGCTGCGCGCGGAACACTTGCGTGCGCTCCGTCCCCGCGGGCGGCCGCGTTGCGTTTCGCGCAACACCGTTGGGTAACGCGGCGCTGCCGGGACGACCCCGCGGGCGGAAAGTTTTCCTGCCACTACTCCTTTCGCGAAGGACCCTAGCAGTGTTGAACGCTTTCTAAAGAAGGCCAAAATTTTGCTTTTTAATGTTTTATTTATTTTTGAGACAGAGAGAGAGCATGAGCGGGGAGGGGCGCAGAGAGAGGGAGACACACAATCCGAAGCAGGCTCCAGGCTGAGCTGTCAGCACAGAGCCCGACGTGGGGCTCGAACCCACGAAAGTGAGATCAGGACCTGAGCTGAAGTCGGAGGCTTAACCGACTGAGCCACCCAGGCGCCCCCAGAAGGCCAAAATTTGAAGGTCGATCAGTGGGGTTTGGGCCAAAGGGGGTTGACTTTTTAAAAAGTTTTCTTTGCTACGTTTATCCCGTGGATGTAGGAGGCCTGATGGACGTGGCCGCTGGTGCTGGGGTTGAAACAAATGTGGGATTTTTGACTTTAATTATAAAAGATGGAAAGAGAATAGCAGTATGTATTGCATGAATATGTAGGTGTGGGTGTACACGCATGTGCCCCCGTTCAAAATTACCGTATTTGCATTCTGATAAAGAGGTGTTTATTCACTAGCGTCAGATTTATGGTTTTTGCCTCTCATCCAGCAAGTTTAGGTATTTCCCACCTACTGCGTGTAATTGAACTAAAGAGCAGAGGAAATTTTTGTAGAATTATTGGATTTTTAATCACCTAAAGATGACCTAAATTTCCTAGAGTCGTCAATTATTACATCTATGTGGACAAATACAAATAGGCTATTTTGTTAGTCTGGGGTTTTATATATGTATTTGACAGCATTCGATGATTCAGAATATGAATGCAGAAATTCATACACATTTGCCATATTTCACCTGTAGAGAGACAATAGTCATAACTTTAATGATGTCAAGGATCATAAACGGTGTTTAAGTTAGCTTTTTACATGTTAAGTTTTCCTGGAACCTTTTTCAACCTGTTCTAAATTTGCTTCATTTTGTCCTTAGGTGTTGAGTGGGGTTTGGTGTTTCCCGATGCTAATGGGGAATACCAGTCTCCCATTAACTTAAACTCAAGAGAAGCTAGATATGACCCGTCACTTCTGGACGTCCGCCTCGCCCCAAATTATGTGGTCTGCCGAGACTGCGAAGTCACCAATGATGGACATACCATTCAGGTTATCCTGAAGTCAAAATCAGGTATATTAGAAAACGTTTTTGAAGGGATGAAGGGATGGAATTATGAAGATGGAAGTTTGGTTGTTCTGTGTTGTACGATGTCTTTGGAACACCCTTAGTTGGTCAACTTAAACTTTGTGGGATTTGAGGAAAAGCATATGCAGGTGTACTAATTTGCATTTTGTCCTGAATTGTTGGTTGGCTTAACTCATTCAGGTGAGTAGAATTATCTTGCTTTGTGGAACTAAAGATTAGGATTTATTGACCTAAGCTGGTATTCAAGATAAACTTTTCAAATTAGTTTTCTCTACTATGTTAATGTGACAAGAAGAATTTTAACTAATAGCAATCAAGAACATCATGAAAACTTAGTAGAAGACTTAAATGGCCAACAGAACTCTTGTTTTTATTTATTTTTAACTCTTCCCCTCCCCTCTGAACTCATTTCAGATGGATCTGAAATGCTTTGTGGAAAAGGTGTTGGAGGCTGTCAAGGAAATTGGCTTACCTGTAGGAGAGAGGAAAGAAGAACTTTTTAAAATTAGCATTAATATTAATGCATTTCTTAGTGAGTAATAGTTGTATTTCTCTCTTGGTAACAATGTAAAATTAGAGTATGTTGAAATAACCAGGAAGTACTAACGAGCAGAGATCACCTGTGCTCAAATTAATTCTGAATCCATAAATTTTATATTTCAAACCATAAAATCTTTAGGTTTATTATTTGGCAGGGTAGGTACTGATTTCCAACTATGGATTTTTTTTTTTTAAACCTCATTGTGAATGTCCCTGAACTTTAATTCAGAATCCCTGAGCTAGTCCTAGATTGATGTAGTCTTCCCTGATGTTCTGAGTGTAGTGAAGGTTTGGACATCCTCCCAAACAGATTCTAGGTGTTACTGTGTGTAGTCAAATAGAAATAGCTTCAGAGGTAAATTTGGATTTAAATTTGCGGGGAAGCGTATCCAGGAGAGACATTATGTAGAAGTTTTTAAGTATATAGTGCAGTTATTAAATGCTGACTATTCTGGTTTATAAAAAACACCTCGAGGTAATAGTAGATGTATATTGGTATGTTGACCTGCCTTTGTATTTCTGGAAATAAATACTTATAAGGCCATACAACAAAAATGCATTTCTTGTCAGCAAGACCGTTCTCCAGGATTCATGGTTTAGTGAAAACATGATCCTTTAAAAATTTTTTTTAACGTTTATTCATTTTAGAGAGACAAAGACAGCACGAGCAGGGGAGGGGCAGAGAGAGGGAGACACAGAATCGAAAGCTGGCTCCAGGCTCTGAGCTGTCAGCACAGAGCCCGATGTGGGGCTCGAACTCACAGACTAAGATCGTGGCCTGAGCCAGAGTCTGCATGCTTAACCCACTGAGCCACCCCAGCGCCCTTGTGTTATTTTTTTATCATTAGGACTGTGGCTGTTGTTTCCAGCTGAGACCAAAGTCTGTTTCCTTTATTGAACAATGTGGAGTTTTTCTCCCCTGGAGTTCATGCATTTTTATTTATCTAATTTCTTATGTATCTGTCACGATTTCATTTCCAGACTCTTGACGATTGGCAGATCTGCAGCAAGAAGCCGGTCCTCCCTTTTCTAGATCCTTCCCACCCTCC
Source organism: Cryptoprocta ferox (assembly GCA_028646485.1). Taxonomy (NCBI): domain Eukaryota; kingdom Metazoa; phylum Chordata; class Mammalia; order Carnivora; family Eupleridae; genus Cryptoprocta; species Cryptoprocta ferox. The sequence continues at coordinate 67,226,460 of CM053569.1, forward strand.
CCTGGAGGCCTCTCCTCCCTTCTTCCCCCTCTTCGACCTCATGATCTCTAGCCCTGCCCTATAGCCGTGACCTGAAGCCACACCTCACGCCTAGGAAGTCCCTTTGCTGGTCTCTTGTGTTCAATCCCATGTTTCCTGGACGCTGGGCATCACTTTTGAGGTTGATCCCTCATTTCAGGGAGTTTCTAGGTTTATTCCCTCCTGTGGTTCATCTTCCAGTAACTTCCCGAGAAGAAGGGCATGTGAGAGCTAAATGGATGCCTTGTGTGTCTCTGTCCTGGGTACTTGGTGTGCCTTTTGATCAGGATAATTGTGTCTGCCATTTATTTAGAAATTTTGATAAGTTTTCTGTGTTTTCTTTATTTTCTTCTTCCGTAACTCATATTTTTGTTTTTGTTTTTGTTCTACTTTCTGGTAGATCTCCTCAACTTATATCTTTTAGTCTTTCTATTAAACTTTACATTTATGCTCTAACATTTTTAACTTCTAAGAAAATTGTGTTTGGGGCGTCTGACTGCGGCTCAGGTTATGATGTTGAGGTTCATGAGTTCGAGCCCTGCATCAGGCTCTGTGCTGACAGCTCAGTGCCTGGAGCCTCCTTCGGATGCTGTGTCTCCCTCTCTCTCTGCCTCTCCCCACTTGTGCTCTGTCTGTCTCTCTCTCTCTCAAAAATAAACATAAAACAAAACTGTGCTTATTCTATGAATTTTTTTTAGTTGTCCAAGTATACCTTCTTTTCTTATATTATTGATGAGTTTTCTGTTTTTTCTTTATTTTCTTCTTTTGTAACTCATATTTTTGTTTTTTTGTTCTACTTCCTGGTAGATTTCCTCAATTTGTATCTTTCAGTCTTTCTTTTAAACTTTTCATTTCTGTTCTTACATTTTATTAAAAATGTATTTATTTTTGAGAGATGGAGAGAGAGAACACTTGAGTGAGAGAAGGGCAGAGAGAGAGAGAGAGAGAGATGGAGCGAGAGAATCCCAAGCAGGCTCTATGCTGTCAGCATCAGAGCCCGATGTGGGGCTCAAACCCATGAACCGTGGGATCATGACCTGAGCCGAAATCCAGAGTCAGACACTCAACCAACGGAGCCACTCACGTGCTCCTGCTCTTACATTTTTTTTTAATAAGAAAATGCTTATTCTATGATTTTTTTTAGTTATCCAAGTTTACCTTCTGATATTTATTTCATAAATGCAGGATTCTTCTCCATTCTTCTATTGCTTTTTTTTTTTTTCCTGTTCTTTCTGTCTCTGCTTATTCTAGGTTCTTGTATTTGGTCTCTCTTTTTGATATGAGAAGTCTTCTCAAATGTTTAGTTATTCTGGCTCTTTGTTCATACGTAGGAATGGGTTTAGAATCAAATTGGCAGCTCTCTGCAGCTGGGCAGGGATCGAGGGTCTGATAATGTGGTGATGTGAGAATGCAGCCATGTGGTAGAAGGAACTTTCGCAGGTTTATCCGTTTCTCTGGAGAAAGGGATGTGGTGGCTCACACCTGGCTGTCGGCACTCTGTGTTGCAGTTGATGAACCTGTGTTGACACATCACTGTCACTAACGATGTTTGCATCAGGGTTCACTCTTGGTATAGTATACCCCATGAGCCTCGACAAACGTATCACGACGTGTCTGCACCATTACACGCTGTCTCGCGAAATAGTTCCACCACCCCGAAAGTCCTCTCCCTTCCTCTCTTCCATCTCCTGGCAATCGCTGGTCTTTCTACCTTCACTGTAGTTCAGCATTTTTTAGGAGGGCATACAGTTCGATCATACACTGGTTTCTTTCATTCTTTCGCTTAGCAGAATGCCTTGGCTTCTTGCACCAGTTTTATCTGGCTTGCCGAGGTGCAGGTGGAAATCTTTGTCTTACCTTTCGTAAGGTGTTACCTGCTTTGGATCGGGTAGATAGAAATCAGGCCTGCACCCTGCCCTCAAGAAGTACTGTGGTGGGGGCACCTGGGTGGCTCAGGTGGTTAAGCATCTGACTCTTGATTTTGGCTCAGGTCTGCATGATGTCACGGTTCGTGGGCTCGAGCCCTGCATCAGGCTCCCCACTCTCAGCGCAGAGCCTGCATTGAACCCTCTGTCTCGACCTCTCTCTCTCTGCCCTTCCCCTGCTCATGCTCTCTCTCTCCTCTGTCTTTAAAAATAAGTTTACAGTGGTGGGTTGTGAAAGACAGGCGTCAGGGAGAGATTATTTTTGGCTGACATTATTAGAGAAGGATTGCATTTGGACTGGGATGATTGGGATGTATGGGAAGAGAGGGCAGTAACTGAGAAAGACAT